>LR991019.1:34520631-35137311 GCA_905163495.3 Cosmia trapezina
TTCATGTTTGTGGCGGCATCTACATCGCCACATACGAAAAGGGGGATGAGTGAACTTTACAGCCTGTGCCTCATGCCTCTAAATGTTTATTTACTTGTGACACATGTTCACATGATTGTATAATATTGTAGTAAGTAAGTAGGTACATCACACGAAGGTTTGTGAGTGTGTCTGTGTTTGTATATTTGTTACTTCTTCACGCTCAAACGGAAATTTGGTATGTAGATAGCTGATACCCTTTTTTTTGTGGATAGGAAATCATCAAATGACTTCTCCCGCTCTGGGTGGAGCGGGAGGGCGTGTCAGACTTTTACTGACTAAAACCCACCCGTGTTCCTTCAGTTGCCTATGCCAGGGCCATATCTCTTTCGAACAACCCGCGACCCCGGCGGCATCAGCCCTATCGGTCCCCATCTTTTTGCTGACATCTCTTTGAGGCGCGCGTAGAACACAACGCGCCGTCGAACCTCTAAGTCCGTCCGCGTCCGTCCGTCCGTTCATCCGTCCGTCTGACATAACGATCCATTAAAACAAGTGTAAAGGTTACATTTTTCGGACGGACAAAAACACACCGGGAGTAGGGACAATTGTCAAATCATGCAGTTGGCATTCATACTGCGTTCGGGCCCCGAACTAATCATCTGTACGTTGTAGGTGATACGGAGTAGGAAACGCCCGTAATGAAGGCCGAAACTACGGACTTCGTGCTTATGGAGTAGACCCCCTGGTCCTTACCAGACGGAGTCCTACCCACGGTGGCCGGGAATCGTCTCTCGATTCCCGCCGCCCAGAGCGTCTCCTGCGGCGACTGAGGGCGTGAGGTTGTCTCCCCCTCACGCGTTCCGCCTCCTCCTTCGCGAGCATTACTGCTTCGCAGAAGGAGGTGACGGCCTCCCATGCACTCTCGCTCCGCACCATGGCCTGGACCAGGTTCGGGCGCGAGAGGTCGCCGCCGCCGATCGCCTCCGTGAGAACACGGTGGTGCTCTGCCCAAGCCGGGAAGACCTCCACTGTATGCTCCACCGTGTCCTCCGGGCGATCCACACAATGGTGGCACCCGGGCGTTTCCTCCCGCCTTATGCGGAACAGGAACCTCCTGATCCGAAACAATCGTCTCCGGTGAGGACCTGCGTCAGGCGGAAGGTGAGGACGCCGTGGCGCCTCTCCAACTACTCCTCAAAGAGGGGACTTATCGCCGCAATTGTGGCGTGCCCAGCGCTGGGTTGCGACAGTCGCACTCTCCATGTCACCATGAGATCCCGCCAGAGCTCTGTCCGCTGTACCGTGATTTCTCGCGGCAGCGGAGTTACGCCCCGGCGTTTCGCCTCCTCGCGCCACTCCCACACGTGCGCGAGGACTTTTGCCTCCAGATCGCATGGCGGCGATCCGGCAATTGGGCAGGAGCCGCTTCAAGGCAGCCCCAGCCCGCTCCAGTCTGGGATAGCTGATAACCTGGATTAACAAATAGGCTACTTTTTATCGTCTATGCGGATGAAACCGTGGGGCACAGCTAGTACAAATATTATCTAAACAGTAATAGTTGTACAGGTATAGCTTATCAACATCATCATCTGCCTAGCCTTTTCCCAACTATGTTGGGTCAGCTTCCAGTCTAACTGGATGCAGCTGAATGACAGTATTTCGCATGGAGCAACTGGCTATGTGACCTCCACAACCCAACTGGGTAATACAAATCCCTCGGTAAGACTGGTTGTCAGACTTTCGGGCTTCTGACGACCCGTAACGACTGTCAAAGATCCACGAATGACAGCCGGGACTAACAGCTTAACGTGCTTTCCGAGGCACATGGTATGTATTGTAGTACCTATAGCCTATACTGGATGACTTTATTTACCGTCTCGAAAAAAATTGGGTACCTATATTAGGTGAATAGAGTAGAAGCCTATGGCATACCTAGTTTTTTTTTTGTAATAGCTTAGACAGAAAAAATTATCTAAGTACCAAGAATTACTACAAATTCGATGTAAACTTTTCATTTTTGTACCATAAGACAGAAATTTTGAAAAAAAACTAATAAATCGTTTAAAAATATCAAAATTCGAATCATATAATATGCAGCCTGCACATGATTTGATTTTTTTTTTTTTTTTTTTTTTTAAAGTTAGGTATGCCATAGGTTTCTACTTCGTTCACCTAATATACTCAATTTTTTTCGAGACGGTAAAAAAAGTCATCCGGTATAATTATAAAAAATACTACTAAACAGTGAAAATATACATTTATTGGCAGTAAAATAAACGTAAACATTATAATAACTTTTTTGCAAAAAAAAAAAAAAAAATAGTAAAAAAAAAATTTAATTTCGGAAGTCGGTGTCTTTGGTTTTGTATTTTCGTTTTTTGCCACGACTTCCAAAATTAAAGTTATTTTTCACTTTGTAGTGTTTTATTTTTCACTTTTTAGGTCTGGTACCTACCCCCCCCCCCCCTACACCAATTTGCATACCACTAATTGCTATGTAAAAACAGTGACAGTAAGTATGTGATGTATAAATAACATCATCAAGACACACAAAGTGGATTATTAACTTTATACGTAACTAGCTTTTGCCAGCGAGGAGCTCGTGGCTAAGTGATAACAGCCGCACTGGTCGATCCATCAGGTTAAGCAACGCTTGGCGGGGTTGGTCCGTGGATGGGTGACCATCTTTACATACCGAGACTCCTCCGTGCCTCGGAAAGCACGTTAAGCCGTTGGTCCCGGCTGTCATCCGTGGATCTTTGACAGTCGTTACGGGTCGTCAGAAGCCCGAAAGTCTGACAACCAGTCTTACCATGGGGTATCGTATTACCCAGTACTGGGTTGTGGAGGTCAGATAGGCAGTCGCTCCATGTAAAATACTGGTATTCAGCTGCATCCGGTTAGACTGGAAACCGACCCCAACATAGTTGGGAAAAGGCTAGGCAGATTGATTTAGCTTTTGCCAGCGGCTTCGACCCCGTGGATGTCGGAAAATATCCCACAGGAAAGTACTACCCGGAATTCCTTCCTTATGCCTTGTCTACATTATAAAGGGAACCTCTGTGCAAAATTTCAGCTTTCTAGGTCTAAGGGTTTGGGCTGGGCGTTGATGAGTTAGTCAATCAGTCAGTCAGTCAGGACTTCTTTTTATTTATACAGGGTGAATATGAAAACATGCGACAAAATTTAAGGGGGTATTCTACGCATCAATATGAACAACTTTTACTATGGGACCAAACCTGAAATCGCGAAAAAAAAATCAGCTGTTCAGTACATTTAATGTTCGCATAATTCGTCAAAATGTACTGAACAGCTGATTTTTTTTTCGCGATTTCAGGTTTGGTCCCATAGTAAAAGTTGTTCATATTGATGCGTAGAACACCCCCTTAAATTTTGTCGCATGTTTTCATAGTCACCCTGTATAGATATATCGATAAGCTAACTCAAAAACTACTGAAGCAAAGTTATTAATATTTTATGGGAACACCGCGCAAGCTTCCTCTACCAAATGAAAAATAATTATCAAAATGGGTTATCAGGCAAAAAATCGAAAATATCTATGAACATACCTATACTTAGATAAAAAAGACACAAAGACGAACATTACTTTATCCTTCTCCTTTTTTGAAGTCGGTTAAAAATCAACTTGATAAGTCAAGGCTGCCACGAGCAAGTTGTCAAAAATTTAAAATCAATCCCAACATACATACATAATAAAGAAGTGTTTAATTATTTACTATTCCTCTTCGTGTAAGCAGAGGGCCAATTCTCATACCTAAAAACGTTCAAATTCTAGTCGCAATCTCATGCCCGCGACAATCAACTGTCAAAAATGTAGGTAAACGCTATACAATTTTTGACATATTGAGACTGAGATGAGATTGCGAACGTTGTTAAAAATACAGGAATTGCCCCTCAGAGCTCAGTTGATAATAAAAACATAATGTTATACCTACTACTATCCATAACCACTACCATTGATTTGAAATGAGGGATCCAAAATAACTCGAAAACTACAAAAAATCATAGAACATACATGGGGGTTAAATCGATAGGTATGGTACTCTGCTACCAGCTCGCACTGACTTAATTGACACTTTAAAATAAACACCCTATAAGTACAGGATGAAATTTTTATCATGCACCAAATCGAAATGGGAGATTGTACTCATCACAACAACTTTTACTATGGCACGAAACCTGAAATCGCGAAAAAAAAATCAGCTGTTCAGTACATTTATCTACATCAAACTCGTCAAAATGTACAGAACAGCTGATTTTTTTTTCGCGATTTCAGGTTTGGTCCTATAGTAAAAGTTGTTCATAATGTTGAGTACAATCTCCCATTTCGATTTGGTGCATGATGAAAAAATCACCTGTATACTGGCTTGACACCTTAAAAGAAACACCCTGTCACAAAATTTTAGATACACCACTTTCAACGACTGATTTCAGCAAATAATGCCCTATTTAGTACATTCTTGTTTAAACTTGACCCAAAAAAGTGATATAATTTTTTAAAGCCATCATGTCGTTGAATCAGGAAAAATATCGAAAAAAAATTATAACTCGAAAACTACAAAAAATCGTAGAACATAATATGGGGGTTAAATCGATAGGTATGGTACTCTGCCATCGCTCCGATAAGTTGTTTTATTTTTTATTAAGTACGTACCTATTGTTATACCTATTATGCTGTGTGACTTTTAGTCTGTGCTAAATAAATGTATTTTCTTTCTTTCTTTTCTTTCTATCAGCTCGCACTGGCTTGACACCTTAAAAGAAACACCCTGTTTATATAAGGTGACTGGTAATTAGTGACCGATACCTAAACACATGATTGTACTCATGATAACAAACAACTTTTACTATGGGACCAAACCTGAAATTGCAAAAAAAAAATCAGCTGCCCCATACATTCATGTTCGCGTAACTCGTCAAAATGTAGGGAACAGCTGATTTTTTTTTCGCGATTTCAGGTTTGGTCCCGTAGTAAAAGTTGTTTGTTATCATGAGCACAATCATGTGTTTAGGTATCGGTCACCAATTACCAGTCACCCTATATATAGACAAGATAACGTATTATCGATTTTTATTATTTTGTTATTATGAGCTTGTACTGCCTCACGCAGGATAAGACCTCTCTTTCCACTTTTTTCTTCTCATTCCAATTTTGGACCTATCATTATTTATCTCAACGCCTGATTGACGGCAGTCGTCAACCTGTAACAAAATCTTTACATCATCATCATCATCATCATCATCATCATCATCTTCATCATCATCATCATCTTCATCATCATCATCATCATCATCATCATCATCATCATCATTTCAGCCGAAAGACGTCCACTGCTGGACACAGGCCTCCCCCAAGCACCGCCACTTCGTCCGGTTCTGTGCTTCCCGCATCCAGCGGATTCCTGCGGCCTTCACAAGGTCATCAGCCTTTCAAATACTTCCAAAGCTTTATCTATAATAAAAGAAAGTCGTGTTAGTTATACTATTTATAACTCAAGAACGGCTGAATCGATTTGGCTGAAAATTGGTGGGGAGGTAGCTTAGAACAAAAAAAAAACGGTCAAGAGCGAGTTGGACTCGCGCACCGAGGGTTCCGTACCGATTTCTGAAAAAGTGTGCTATTTAGAGACATCGTTTTATTTTTCCTGTAATGTTTACATAAACTCCTATCACATAGAATAATTTCAGATTTTTATCTTTGCAAACTTCGGAGTTAAGGGGGGGCAACGGTATTTTTTTTACATTTTTCATCAAAAGTCGAAAACTATGAGGCCTAAAAAAAATAAAAAAATGATTAAGAATGTGTAAACAGCGCCCTTTTATATGATACCCCACATGCCCTAGTAGCTCTACTTTGAATTTTTAAGACCCCCTTTCAGTCCCTGTTACAAAAAAAACATAAATATTTTTACTTCTTTCTTATTTGCAAAGTAGTTGGGTAAACGTCATCTAAAATTGTTCCAAATTTCAAGTTGATAGCATTAGTAGTTCTTGAGATATCTAGCTGCTGCTGCTGTTCTTGGGCTGTGACAGACAGACAGACAGACTGAGTCACACCATAAGGGTTCCTTTTTTACCATTTTGGTACGGAACCCTAAAAACGGGTAAAACGTGGTATAACAACGGCTGGACCGATTTAGATGAAATTTTGTGTGTATATTTAAACGGGTTCCTGGATGGTTTGAAAACACAATTGGACCCGGTAGGTGGCGCTGCAGTCGGGTTCTGGGATCGTTCAGATAGGGCAACGTCTGTCGGGTTCGCTAGTAGTATAAATAAAACAAACTCATTTTTCGTGTCTCTCTGTGTGACCGATGCATCTAAACTACCTACACAATGGATTATAACGCGTTTTCACCATCGTTTAGACTACACATTTATGCCGGAAGGTTAAAGATACTTACTCAATCTGCCTAGCCTTTTCCCAACTATGTTGGGGTCGGCTTCCAGTCTAACCGGATGCAGCTGAATACCAGTATTTTACATGGAGCGACTGCCTATCTGACCTCCACAACGCAGTAACTGGGTAATACGATACCCCTTGGTAAGACTGGTTGTCAGACTTTCGGGCTTCCGACGACCCGTAACGACTGTCAAAGATCTACGAATGGCAGCCGGGACCAACGGCTTAACGTGCTTTCCGAGGCACGGAGGAGTCTCGGTATGTAAAGATTGTCACCCATCCACTGACCAACCCCGGCAAGCGTAGCTTAACCTGACAGATAGACTTGTGTGGCTGTTATTACTTAGCCACCAGCTCTTTAAGGTTAATTCTTATTGTTTAGTTATTATTTAGCTGTAGCACAGAAATATCGATATTTTGACAGTAACGTGCCTTGGAAGGTCCCGGCTGTCATTCGTGGATCGGATGTTACGAATCGTCAGAAACCCGAAAGCCTGACAACAAGTCTTACTGTCTTATCAAGGGGTATCGTTATACCCAGTGACTGGGTTGTGGGTCATAACAGGCGTATGCTCCATAGCCCAGTTGGTAACTGGACGATGGAAATGTGGCGTTTCTACATCGCCACATATGAACTACGCATCAATGACATGACGTCATGCAAACCTGCATCGCGCAATTAGAGTTTACCACGCGATTAGCATATATACAACGTCCCGACATCAACCGTCGGGCAGTAGCCCACCAAACACAACACCCGTCTGGTCGGAGGATGCTCCCTTTTCAATAGAGGATGAGTGAACTTTACACCCTGTTCCTCATGCCTCTAAAGAAACATGTAATTTTCCCCATAGACCAACTGAACATATTTCAATTGGTCCATGGAGCACCGACGTAAAAAACTGGTATTCAGCTGCATTTGGTTAGACTGGAAGCCAACCCCAACAGTGTTGGGAAAAGGCTAGGCAGATGATGATGATGACTTAGTCGTAGCACAGAAATCTCAATGTTTATAACTGTACGCACGGCTACAGATCAAGCTATACATTGCCAGTATAAGCTGATTTCGCATTGTATAGGATTTCCTTACAATGAGAGGTCAGTGTAAACTGGAAATGTATAGCTTGATGTGTAACCGTGTGTACGAGCCCTGCCTACTCGTCCAGGATAAACTAAATGATGCCAAGCCGCATGATGGCCGCGCGAGGATTTAAGGCTTCTCATCTCGGGGGGTAAGGGCAGTAAAATAAATAAAAATGCATATTTTTTACACGCAATAAAATAAAGGGCGTCTCACGGATATGCGACATGGAGAGTAAGTACCTTGAATATTGTAGATGGAGCATTTTACTGAAAGAAGACATTATTTGAAATTTAAAAACAATTTAAACTGCATTCATAGATATTTAAATAATTACATGTTTGAACCGGAAATCGAACCCGTTACATGAGAAAAATAATCACCCTGTAGCTTTATCTTACCGATCGAAAGGCTTCATCATTAGGACTATTTTTTGCTGAATAACATAGTGTCACAAATAAAAGGAAGACCATGAATTTTAACATTTGATGTGAAATTTTGATCAGAAAAATGAAAAGCTGACATTGCCGTAAGGACATACAACTGACATTATCATAAGTGCTTACCTATTACTAATAAATGTACCCACTTGTGAAGTACTTTCCCTATTATAATTTAAGTGAATGATAAAATGATAAAGAGATACGTAATTAGTAGGGAGCTACCAGTAAGCGTAAAACGGTCACAGACTGACAATATATTATGAATTGTCAGTTTGTGACCGTTTTACGATTTCAAATATTATTCATAATATTATCCTATTATGATTCTGCCAAAGTGGCCGTTTTAGGCCCCCTGTTTGTATGCAACAAATCGAGCCGTATTCTGAGCCGAAAGACGCGTTAATTATTTCACATCAAATGTTAAAATTACCCTGTATATAATATATTATAAATATATTTTATTTATATATTTCTTATGTATTTTTTTTTTATAAGTACAGTAATTAAGTACCTGTGGCAAACCAGCGGCCGTCCATTGACTCCTCAGTATAGTTTGCTCTTGGCCTTGATATTCGACAAATCTAACAAATAAAACCAATATAACAAACAAAAACAATTTGACAAAATTGTTTTTGTTGCGCTAGCTAGCTACGAGATGCTACGAGTTTATAATGTGCTACGAGCTACGAGTGCTACGGACTACGATCGCTACGCCAACCAGCAGCCCAATTTCGTAACAAAATCCCGTGTTTTTTTCGTCTCTATTTTGATCTACTGACGGGTTTAATAATACAGGCTGTGTTCGTTTTTCAAAATCAACGAGTTCGATTTCTGTACCTACCTAATGCAACAAGTATACAATGCGTTTCAACTAAGAATAGGAAAGTCAATGACCTCTAACTGTCAACTGAAGCTAGAAATCTAAGACTTGCAAAGTTTTGTAGTGTTATCCTTATCCATTTTAGTTCTGTTTTTGGAATTTGTTTTTGTTAAAATATGTGACTTTGAAAATGTGTAAACGAGATGCTATTTTGCTAAATCTTCACAATATGGCGCCAAGGTCATCCTATTCTTAGTTGAAACGCACTGTACCTCAATTTACTAAACAATCATGTTGAACGTCCGCTACCGAATTGGGTAGTGTAGACATTGGTGCCGATTGTCTTGTTCAATAACTAAACTTTTACTAACAGACAGCGCAAGAAAATGAACAGCAGACTGCTATAGATATGAATTAAGTCAGAGATGTCAGACTAGTTTACACCTTGCGCTTCACCGTGTTTTTAGTTGACATGTTTTTACGTGTCGTCTAAATCTGTATGGAAATATTAGTTCAACTAAATTTGACAGCTCTAATTTACGTCCGTCTTGTTTTATTAGAAAGAAAAAGTTGGCAATAGCCTAATTTCGTCGTTGCAAATTAAAAATCTCCTGCGTGTATACAACGTGTAAATGTATTTATATATTTTAATCATAAAAATCATTAATACATCTCTCTAAGTTAGATTTCGTGCAGATTCGTTAGATTTCGTTCGTTCGACGAAACTGCACGAAATATAACTTAGAGAGATAAATTGATGATTTTTATGGTTACTATACAACGTGTAATGCTAAATGCGCAAAACCTCTTAAGGGGTCATTGTCCTCATCATTATGAACAACTATTACTATGGGACCAAACCTGAAATCGCGAAAAAAAAATCAGCTGTTCAGTACATATAAGTATAAGTTCAGTATATACATGTTTGGTCCCATAGTAAAAGTTGTTCATAATGATGAGTACAATGACCCCTTAAGAGGTTTTGCGCATTTAACGTTACACGTTGTATAGTAACTTTTCGAGAACGCGACATTTAAGTTTACAATTAAATGTAGGCTGACACATGACATATTTTTTTAAAAGATACGTGGTTTATCGGTATAATAAGATGTTCACATGGGAGTTTTTGCTAAGTATGGGTATTTGAAATCGCTTTTCAAATATCTGTAAAACTCAGTTTCAACAAAAATGTCACATCGGATTTTAAATTTGCAACGACGAAATTAAGTTTACTTTGTGCACTCTCAGCAACTTTTTTCAGACGAAATCTTAAAGAAGTGCGCAAATTATATCTCCGACTGTCTGTACGCAGCATCTTTCTACGTTCCTACACTACGGGACCACGCCACGCGCTCTCAAAAAAACTTCACAACAACCATGACGTCACAGCGTTACGTCATACTTTTTACACTCGGATCAATTAGCGACACCTTAGGGGCGGCGGTGGCGGCGCGGGCCAGCTGCGCCCGCGCCGCGCGTGAGAACCTCGAGACGTGGGGGACACACGGCTGCGGCGGGTGGCGAACAAACATTATTCAAGTATTATTATTGCATACGTCTTTGTGTTCTGCTAGTTGCTTGAAAGACTCGTAATACTGTTATTGTGTAGGTTAGTTTTGCTTGGGGGGTGTTCGAGGGTGGTATGGATAAATAATTAATAGAGCTGCCGTATTTTTGTTAAGGGATTTTTGTATGATATCTTACAAAGACGTCAAACAAAAGAAAAAGAAAATATTTTAAAGGGAATTACGAATATGGTCAACTGATACTACTTACTTTGTTACGACAGCTACCATAGTGAAGACTATTCTAAAATAATTTGTAAAGTTGTATTTTACAATTTAGTAATTAATTAACTAAAGTACCCGTCACGAGAAGCTATAAATTATGTAAACAAACATCTTTTACTAAGTAAACATTTTATACTGCGAGATAATAATAAATTGACCATATTCAATCGACATGAAATATAGACGGGTTATATGAAAGTAACAACCTATTTAATTTAGTCGGATCATATTTTAACGACGCAAAGCGCTATCGTTTGTGTTTCTTGTTACCGGAACGCGTCCGTCGCAGGGATTGTAAACTATCGGGACGCCATCGCCATTTTGAAATAAACGCGTCATTCGAGTTTCGAATGCGTACGAGTTTGTTTCATTGCTTTCTTAAATAATATATGTTAATTAATATTTGTTAATTAATAATTTATTAAATCTTAAACAAATTCATTTTTTTTGTTGGTCCAAATGTTGTGAACTCCTGAACACTTGTTTACAAAATGTATAGTTTCTCATGACGGTTACTTTATGTAAAGTACTTATACTTAGTTTACATTTTTCTTTAATTTTTTGCTCGTCTTTGATAATAATAGTCGGCTTGTGAAACGATAAATAAAACTGGTTTAAGTATTATTAACTAAGTCTTAGTTACTAGCTGTTGGCCGCGACTTCGTCTGGGTTCTGTGATGAAAAGTAGCCGAGACTAGTATACAGGGTGTTTCTTTTAAGGTGTCAAGCCAGTGCGAGCTGATAGCAGAGTACCATACCTATCGATTTAACGACCATGTATGTTCTACGATTTTTTGCAGTTTTTGAGTTATTTTTAAAACGTTTTTTAGGTTTCCGTACAAAAATGTTAAAAAAGGAACCCTTATGGTGTCACTCAATCTGTCTGTCACAGCTGGATATCTCAAGAACAATGCTATCAACTTGAAATTTGGAATAGTTTTAGATGACGTTTTCCCAACTATTTTGCAAATAAGAAAGAAAGAAAAATACATATGTTTTTTTGGCAACAGGTACTGAAAGGGGGTCTTAAAAATTCGAAGTGGGGTTACTAGGGCATGTGGGGTATCATATGAAAGAACGCTGCTGTTTGCAAATTCTCAAACATTTTTTTCCTTTTTTTTAGGCCGCATAGTTTTCGACTTTTGCTAGAAAATGTTAAAAAAAATAATACCGTTCCCCACCCCCTTGTCTCCGAAGTTTTCATAGAGAAAAATCTGAAATTATTCTATGTGATAGAAGTATAGGTATAGATTACAGGAAAAATAAAACGATTTCTCTAAATAGCACAGTTTTTCAGAAATCATCAACAAAAATTACTAAATGATGGTACGGAACCCTCGGTGCGCGAGTCCGACTCGCTCTTGACCGGTTTTATTTTTTGTGTAAGGTTCACAGGATAAGTATCAATATTTGAACGCAATAAAACAAAAGAAAAAACTGATTTTGTTTTCTCATACTTCAAGTAACTATTTGTATTAACAGTTCCAGCGGTCATTGACCCCAAAAAAGGAATATCATATATTTTTTGTTTTTGTTTTATCATGTGTAGACTTATTACTTATCCGTAGTGTGTAGATCCATACCATATTATTATAGACCATACAAACATCACAATAAATACACAAAAAAAATAAAGAGTAGGTATTCTATTCTGTACCTACCCATCACTTCTGCGGAGTTTTGCTAAATAATTTAATTTGTTCCATACTTACCACACATTAAAAGATCACTACCTTTTTTTTTGTGGAAATCATCAAATGTCTTCTCCCGCTCTGGGTGGAGCAGAAGGGCGTGTCAGACTTTTACTGACTAAAACCCAACCGTGTTCCTTCAGTTGCCTATGCCAGGGCCCCACGGTATCTCTTTCGAACAACCCGCGACCTCGGCGGTAGTATTGGTAAGCCTGTACAATGCGATGCGAGTTCAAAATGTACACATGCCTACTTAGCATCAAGCAAGTACGGTACAACATATGTCGCCACACCAGTGTCGGCGTGTGTTGTACACCTAACCTAATGTATATGTACGATTTTTAGGGTTCCGTACCAAAATGGTAAAAAAGGAACCCTTATGGTGTAACTCAGTCTGTCTGTCTGTCTGTCTGTCACAGCTGGATATCTCAAGAACTGCTAATGCTATCAACTTGAAATTTGGAACAGTTTTAGATGACTTTTACCCAAATATTTTGCAAATAAGAAAGAAATAAAAATATATGTATTTATATTTTTTTTGCAACAGGGACTGAAAGGGGGTCTTAAAAATTCAAAGTGGGGCTACTAGGGCATGTGGGGTATCATATGAAAGAGCGCTGTTTGCACATTCTCAAACATTTTTTTATTTTTTTTTAGCCCGCACAGTGTTCGACTTTTGATGAAAAATGTAAAAAAAATCCCGTTTCCCCCCCCCCCCCTTTTCTGCGAAGTTTGCAAAGAGAAAAATCTGAAATTATTCTATGTGATAGAAGATTATGTAAAGATTACAGGAAAAATAAAACGATGTCTCTAAATAGCACACTTTTTCAGAAATCGGAACGGAACCCTCGGTGCGCGAGTCCGACTCGCTCTTGACCGGTTTTATTAAATAATAATTAAACACTACATCATGTTGTCGAAGTACGGAGAGATGCAGAAACATCAATAAATTAATGATTTTTGTACTTAGTTGTACGCAGCTAGAGGCAATGAGTATCGGTCTGTCGTATGGTACCTCAAGTGAGGCGGCACAAAACAACTTTTTTCTTCACTTTTTTTTTATGTATTTGTGATTTTTTGAGTTCGTACCTACTAAATAGGTAAACAGCGGTACAAAACTCCTAAAAAAGGTTTTCAGAATCTTGACTTGCATGAAATAAAAAACTCAGATAATTAATGAAAATCTCGGTTATCTTAGCAAAATTTAAAGAGACTAAGCCGACGTACAGTAATACTCAACTAATAAGGCGCGTCGTGAATCTTCGTTCGCACAGAAAAGAAAGTATGGCCCCGAAGTTTAACGAGAATACTTAAGACTTACAATCAACCTTAGATCACTACTATAAGGTTCATAATGCACTGCAGCTGTTAGTTCTGTCTCACTCGCAAGTATGGCGGCTGTCAAGCGGCGCGCGCTAACATGGCGGCAGCTACCGACCAATAGCGGTACAGGAAAAAGCGTGGAGCGTGTCGATTGGTCAATAGCATTTCCCGCGCTTTGAAAATTCATCTTCTGCGCAGGTACATCCATAGGCCATATTACTTGGGTACTACTGTACGCACGGGCGTAAAAAAATCGCGGCGATTTTTTTTCGCGCACTGCATTTTCAACGCTCTTGAGTTGAAAATCCAACAATGTTTTTCGTCACGCTCTGGGATGCACTCTGTTTTTGTTAGATTGGATTCTCGAAGCTTGGCTCAACACCGAAAGTTGAAAATCCAGTGCGCGATAACATCCCGCCGCGATTTTTTTACGTCCGTGCGAACATCGGCTAATCAATACGACTGGATAAAAATACAGTTTGGAAAATAACTGATTACCTACACAGTATACCTAATAGGTAGCTAAACTTATTAATTACAGTAATTAGGTAAAGAAATAAAGAGAATAGGGCTATACGGTTTTTATTTTTCTTCTAAATATTAATTTATAATAAAGTCAACTAAATTATACGAGAGCGAAGCCATGGCAGAGTATTGTAGTCAGTATAAATTAAATTATACGAGAGCGGAGCCATGGCAGAGTATTGTAGTCAGTATAAATTAAATTATACGAGAGCGGAGCCATGGCAGAGTATTGTAGTCAGTATAAATTAAATTATACGAGAGCGAAGCCATGGCAGAGTATTGTAGTCAGTATAAATTAAATTATACGAGAGCGGAGCCATGGCAGAGTATTGTAGTCAGTATAAATTAAATTATACGAGAGCGGAGCCATGGCAGAGTATTGTAGTCAGTATAAATTAAATTATACGAGAGCGGAGCCATGGCAGAGTATTGTAGTCAGTATAAATTAAATTATACGAAAGCGGAGCCATGGCAGAGTATTGTAGTCAGTATAAATTAAATTATACGAGAGCGGAGCCATGGCAGAGTATTGTAGTCAGTATAAATTAAATTATACGAGAGCGGAGCCATGGCAGAGTATTGTAATCAGTATAAATTAAATTATACGAGAGCGGAGCCATGGCAGAGTATTGTAGTCAGTATAAATTAAATTATACGAGAGCGGAGCCATGGCAGAGTATTGTAGTCAGTATAAATTAAATTATACGAGAGCGGAGCCATGGCAGAGTATTGTAGTCAGTATAAATTAAATTATACGAGAGCGGAGCCATGGCAGAGTATTGTAATCAGTATAAATTAAATTATACGAGAGCGGAGCCATGGCAAAGTATTGTAGTCAGTATAAATTAAATTATACGAGAGCGGAGCCATGGCAGAGTATTGTAATCAGTATAAATTAAATTATACGAGAGCGGAGCCATGGCAGAGTATTGTAGTCAGTATAAATTAAATTAAACGAGAGCCACGGCAGAGCTAGTGTTGTATAAAACTAAGAAAGAACAATAAACAACAACAACTTACGCAAATTCTCCTTCAACATCGCAATACAACCCTCACGACGCGACGTCGCTCGCATAATATTATTAGCAGGCGAGGCGGAGTGACGCAGGTGTCGCCTCACGTGAGAACGCACTCCCCTAGCTCCAAGGAGTGGGTTCGATTCCCACGCCGTTAACTATCGGTAGCTTGGTAGCTTAAGTCAAGGTACCCCATTGTTTAGCGGTAGATTGTAGGGTCGTATTCGAAGGTGGTCACCTACAATGTACAGTTAAGTAATAACTTGGGGGATTTGGAAGTTGATTGATGTGGAATTTAATTATTTATTACTTTAGCAGCTGAAATACTTATCGCTAGCTGCACTAATAAGTCTTCATGACAAACAAAGATATTTCATGTAAGTAGTGTTATCGGTTTAAAATCGATGATTTCATATTAAAATCAAAAAGGAACCAAAGGAATCTCGTGATGCGTAAAAAAATTTAAATTCTATATATAATCCACCAGTCAGTCAAAAAAATATTAATAGGCAAGTATTTTTGCTTTATCATAATTATTATTAAAAAAAGACTTAGATAAAACGCATTTAAGTGGGGAGTGGGGACTCGCTACTCGCTCGACTCGCTAGGAGTGACGGCATGTCACATTTTTACTCAATGTATCGCCGGAATCCTTTAATTAGTTACGTAAAAAAAGAATAAATACGTACCTATCCAATATTTTTTAATAATCTGCAGGATGAACAAAAAAAAAATTGTTCTTTTTATTGTTGGTCAATATCCAAGCTTAGGTTTTATTTACCATACATTTCTCGAACAGCGGATTTTTTCTAGCGTTTTTGGGGTTAGTCCCATGGTAGAAGTTGTTCATAATTATGAGTTAAAGGCATAAGCACATTTACAATGACCCGCACAGATTCAGATATAAGTTTTTTATATTTCTTGTGGTTGTTTATGGATATAGCCTTCCTCAAGAATTGGATTATCAAATACAACAATAATTTGTGTACGACTGGTAGTTCCAGAGAACAAGAAAACCGGCCAAGAGCAAGTCGGACTTGCGCACCGAGGGTTCCGTTACGATTTCTGAAAAAGTGTGCTATTTAGAGACACCATTTTATTTTACCTGTAATCTTTACATAAACTTCTATCACATAGAATAATTTCAGATTTTTCTCTTTTCATCAGTTTTTAAGTCGAAAACTATGTGGCCTAAAAAAAAGAATAAAATGTTAGAGAATGTGCAAACAGCGATCTTTCATATGATACTCCACATGCCTTAATAGTAGCACCACTTTGAATTTTTAAGAACCCCTTTCAGTCCCTATTGCAAAAAAAAAAAATCTTTCTTATTTGCAAAATAGTTGGGCAAACGTCAACTAAAACTGTTCCAAATTTCAAGATGATCGAATTAGTAGTTCTTGAGATATCCAGCTGTGACAGACAGACAGACAGACAGACAGAGTTGCACCATAAGGGTTCCTTTTTACCATTTTGGTACGGAACCCTAAAAACAAACTAATTTAACTTTATTATTACTAAGTATAATTATAGTAGGTAATTGTATGTCGCAGCCCACTCACTGGTTTAATTATCCGTTTAATTAACCGCCTAACTTTTGGAAGTAGCGCTCGCCGGTCGCTGCCGCGGCATGGTAACAAGTGACAACTCGAAAAAATAGACCGAAATAGACCTGGATTTATGTTTTTTTTTCCTTAGTTCTAAAAACTAAAATAGATTTCAGGACACATGAAATCACTTCTTATGTATTGTAGATTACTGTGTATTTTTTCCTATCAGAAATATGCTATAGTTACTGTAAAAGATGGTTACAAAGTTACTTAGTTTCGCCGTATTTTAGGAAGGCACGTGGTTTGTCACGGTTTGTGGATTTATAATCCCAGCAAATCTAGACCTGCATGTACTTATTATCTAAGCGTGAATCCTCTACGAGTCAGAGCCTAACGTTCTCGGGGGAGGGCCATTCGCTTGTGGAACGACTTTTCTCTCTCCTTTTTATTTACTCACTAGCTTTTGCCCACGGCTTCGTCCGCGTGGATATCGGAAACTATCCCACAGGAACGTACTACCGGGAATTCCTTTCTTATTCCTTGTCTACATTATAAAGGGAACCTCTGTGCAAAATTTCAGCTTTCTAGGTTCAAGGCCTGAGCGTTGATGAGTCAGTCAGTCAGGACTTCTCTTTTTATTTATATAGATAGATAGATAGAAGATATTCAATTTCACCTAGGTATTCTATGGGCGAGAGAGCTGGGTTAAAGTGGCCGTATCGCGTGTATTCGGATCCGGGATCATTCTAGACGGGTGTTGTTGGAGTTTGTTGATCATATCGCGATGTAGGTCGTGGGCTCTGATGTGCCAGGGTCCTGTTGTAACATCTCCCACAGTGTGTCCGTGTCTAATCGTCGGACGAAACCTTCAGCACCTCCCAGGGGGGGGGGGGGTTAGGTAATACGGGCTGCTATCCGCAACTCCACGTGAATGCGCGTATTTTGCGTATCAGCTCTCAGTACCTACTCGACACATTCTTCTCAACAAATACCTGTTGTAGTAGAAAAAAATTAAAAGAAAACAACATGTTTACAACTCTTAGGGAGTTTTGCAATCCACGTGCGTACTTACCGACCCCTTCGTTGAGCAGGGACAAAATATAATACATAAATCATATTATTTTGATATGCCGCCGGCCATTTACATTACCAAGCGGATTTATAACTTTATTTCAAGATAGTTAAAGTTGATATTGCTTTGAATGTTACAGGTAATTTGCATGATGTGTTCGCTGAATTCGAGTTACTCTCCTTTTTCCCAACTATGTTGGGGTCAGCTTCCAGTCTAACCGGATGCAGCTGATTATCAATATTTTACATGGAGCGACTGCCTAACCTCCACAACCCAGTTACTGGGTAATATGATACCCCTCGGTAAGACTGGTTATGAGTCTTTCGGGCTTCTGACGACCTGTAGCAACTGTCAAAGATTCACAAATGACAGCTTAATGTGCTTTCCGAGGCACAGAGGGGCCTGGGTATGTAAAAACGGTCACCCATCCAAGACCAACCGTGGCAAGCGTAGCTTAACCTGATCGATCGACCCGTGCGGCAGTTATTACTTAGCCACAACTGACCATAGTATCTACCCAATTAAATACTTTAAAAATTACCTAAACACGTGTTAAAAATTATTTAAAAGGGTGATAATGTAGTAGCTACTCAATAATAACAATTCTATTAAGTATTGCTATGGGACCAGCACCCTGATTGCGTAACACATTATCAATCGGAATTTGAATCATTTTGAAACAAATTGTTAATCCATTGCTTCATATCGTCGCTAATCTAAGTGACGTAACCGATTTGAAGAAAATTTTACAGGGCAAGCAATTTTTCTTTTTTTTTGTAAACTGTAGTTATATCGGTCTCGATTTTTGCATTATCATGGAGACCGTAAGGCATAGGTACAGATACGCCGATTAGACAAATAATGATATCATCCGTCGGGCTTTTACCACCGCGAACTGTGCGGCTATTTTAGAACCTCGTGGTCTCTCACGTGACGACGATAAAAGACCTGACGGAATGACCCTTATTCCGTGGAAGATAGGGGGCCTTTAGTGTGGGACGCTACTTGTGTAGACACTCTTGCGCCGTCACATCTTACTGGAACACAAAATAGGACTGGTGCGGCGGCGGAATCAACGGAGAACCTCAAAAGGCGCAAATATAGTTCCCTTGATAGTGGATACATATTTGAGCCTTTTGGGGTAGAGACGCTGGGTCCGTGGGGACCGGGAGCACATCAAATTTTCAAAGATCTTTCGGCACGTTTGGTCGAAGCTACACGTGACCAAAATGCTGGCCTGTATTTTGCACAAAGATTAAGCATTGCCATCCAGCGTGGCAATGCTGCCAGCATTTTGGGCACGTTGCCAACTGGTAGCGGTTTCATAGATTTATGATAAGTAATTTATATAAGTACCCAATTGTTTTTTATTTTTTAGGATTATGTAAAAATTGAAAGTATGTGCGTCATTTTTCGCGGGAATAAAATAGTTTTTCTTTCTTTCTTTCTTATAAGTTTAGTTTTAGTTTTTTGTATATTCTGTAAAGTTTTGTTAGATCTAACTCTTATGATATTAAACAAATTTTTTACCATTAGACAGATCGATTCGACCATATCAAATTACTATAGTTAGGTCGGCTATCGGCTTAGTCCGAAATGTTAGTTAAATTAGCGACGATTTATGTTCGAAAGATTTGTCTGCTCGGCAACGTAAATAACGCAATGAATGTTGTTGAATTGTCAAAATGAAACCAACTCCGACTGATAATGTGTTACGTAGGGTCGAAAGTATCGAAAAATAATGCCAGCATTTTCCGTAGCTCTCGTAGCTGCGTAGGCTGTAGCCACTTAGTTCTACGAGCTCGGCGCTACGGTGCTACGTAATAATTTATCAACTATTTTTAACAGAACCGATACGTCATGTGACCTAGTTTTAAAGGGCAACTTATTTGCAGGTCCGTGTAAGGTTGTATCTTGATCAAGACAAGATAAGCAACAATAAAAAATACCTATGTTTTTACTAAGTTAGATTTCGTCCGGATTCGACTGATTTCATAAATCAGACCAATCCGGAGGAAACCTGAGCACATAAATGTGTGCGCAGGTCCATTAGGTACTTTGTAAAAGTAAGTACAACGTACCTATAATTAGAGTAGGTACCTATATACCCTATACCTACATACTTTGTCACGGTTGAGTGATATTTGATGCAGACCTCTTTATGGTGTATCTATTCAAACATGAAATCTCTTAAGGGGTCATTGTACTCATCATTATGAACAACTTTTACTATGGGACCAAACCTGAACTCGCGAAAAAAAAATCAGCTGTTCAGTAGGTACATTTATCTACATCAAACTCGTCAAAATGTAGGGAGCAGCTGATTTTTTTTTTCGCGATTTCAGGTTTGGTCCCATAGTAAAAGTTGTTCATAATGATGAGTACAATGACCCCTTAAGAGATGTCGTGTTTGAATAGATACACCTATACGTACTCTTTCTCACGAACAACTTTTCACACAGTCGGATTGAAAGCAGGTAAGCAGTCTCTATGACTCATTTCCAGTCGAGCTACAGAAATATCTAGACAAAAACAAAGTACCTACTTATCTACGTAGGTAGGTACTTATTTTAAACTGAAGAATCTGAAACCTATTTAGCTTTTATTATGTAGATGCAACAATCTAGTTTTGTGAGAGTACCATAGCACTTCAAGGACAACGGCGTCTTTGAGAAACGAATAATCTAAAAGAACCGTTATTTCTATAGCTTCAATACAAGTCCCCCTCGTTTTCTCTGCGGGGGTTAAATAGACAGAGGAGGGTGCGCGCGCAACCTGGCGCAATCCCACGACAGTGTTACTATTGTTATTACAAAATTATTACCATTTTCTACCACGCGCCGTTTGGTGCACCTGCAAGTAACTGTAGCTGGAGTACGCTGTGTGATGCGTTTTTGCGGGTGTTTGAGATAGTGACAGGGTTTGTCTTTCATTCTTTATCGTTGCAAAGAAAAGATGAGTCACTCTTTGTGTTTTGTAATTTTTAGTTTTATAAGACATAAGTACTATTAATGTTCTTCACCTTTTTATTTTAGGTAAAACTAAGTAGATATTTATAATGTTTTGTATACATAGGGTGAAAAAAGGCGGTCGGTGGAGGAATATGTCAAAAGAAAAAATCTTTATTTTAGTCTATTATTCAAGTCCTCATAATACCTATGATTTAACATTTTTTCTTAGTTACTAAACTAACTTGCCTCTTCAGGTAAATTGATCAGACTTACTATAAAAATACCTGCTTTGGAGTGTCATTTTAAAGTATCAATCAAAAGCCTGGATCAAATGCAATGAGCAGCAGATAACTACAAGATACTCATCCCTCTTCCCTTGTCTTTGTAGGTGTACCTATTGACTTTTTGATGTCCGCATTCCGACTACAATGGATTTATATTGTACGTTTCGAGGATCTCGTCGTAGAGAAAATGAAGGTTTTGTATAACTATGCAATTATGGACGAAGTATTGTTGATAAATAGATACCGGAAATACATTGCAAAAGACGGCACGGTTGACATTTGCCTTCATGTTTACTCTAGATAAGACGTGTCCTTTCCATTATCTGTACTTGCAGTGGTGTGCACTCCATACATGCAAATAAGCTCTGCATACCCTGTAGTCCCAATACATACATGCCCCTCTAAATGATAAATAACTATTTAATTTTTTTTTTAAAACATGGTTCACAATGAATGTAATTTAAAATCCGTCATTTGAATTCCCGTGTTTATAAGCGATTCCGCGCCATCTATTACTTTTTTATGGAACTAACTCGTTGGGGCGGCGAACACGCGCCACCGATTCATCGCGCAGGCAGCGCTCGCGTGAGCAAAAGCACTACTACGTCTTGCTTGCTTTGCAAATAAATTAAAATTTGGCACTTTTTCGACGTTATCTTTTGAGGAAGAATTTAAATTGATTGCAAAGGGGTCCGTGTGTATCTGGGGTTTGGCAATGGCCAATGGCACCGTGTGGTAAGAGTCGGGTACCTATGTAGGTAACTAGGTACTGGGTAGGGTATCTAGTTGGTGGGACTCCGACCGAAAGAAGCTGAAACTGGTAGTTAAGTTTTTTATTTTATTTTAATCGTGCATACCCTGTCTGAAATCTCTGTGCACGCCACTGTGTACTTGCATATTATAAGTACTCCTACTCAACCCCGGTGGCAAAGATAATTAATGGCAAAATCTCCTCATAGTTAAAGTTATAATGCATACAACAATTAATATTGGAGCACAAAAACGAAAAGAGAATACTTGAATGAAAAACATTTTTACAAAAAGAAAACAGCAACAAGTTTTAAAGTGGCCAGTGACAGAAAAGTTGAAAGGAAATCGTTTGGCTTGTTATGGGCATGTGATGAAAAGGTACGAAACGCATGTGACTAAAAGAGTGCTGAATATACATGTTGATGGATGGAGAGGGAGAGGAAGGCATAAGAAAAGATGGATTGAATGTGTTAGGAATGACATGAAAGAGAAGGAGTGAATGATAGCGTGACGGTTGGCAGGGGAGAATGGAAGAAGAAAACGTGTTGCGCCGACCCCAAGAAACATGGGTTATGGGCAGGAAGATGATGATGACAAAAAGAAAACAACCGACATGAACTTTCAAGAAAACACTACAAAATGAAAAATTACTTTAATTTCAGAAGTCGGTGTCTTTGGTTTTGTATTTTCGTTTTTGACACCGACTTCCGAAATTAAAGTTATTTTTTTCACTTTGTAGTGTTTTTTTGGAAGTCGGTTGTTTCTTATAATAAAAAAGTTTTTATTTTTCACTTTTCAGTTGTGTTGCTATCCAACACAAATTCGGATACGACTACCTATAAAAGAAATTAGAAGTTCTAATTTCTTTCTTGTTCTAATTTAGAACATCATCCACTTAAAAGTGGAAAAAATAAATATTATTGAAGCTAACTGAAAAACTACCCAAGAAAAGTAATTATTTATTTATCATTTTAAAAGGGACCAACTTCGAGGTACACCATCCCGAATGAAACAAGAATCATTCAAATTGGACTTCTCTATAAAATAAATAATTATGCGTGGTCAACATAAAAATATGTAACTACAGGATGTATCAGAAAGGTGTGGTCAAATTTAAGGGTACAGACCATCAAACTGAACAACTTTCTCAATTGGACCCACATCGTAATCGAGAAAAATTATCAGCTGTCTCGTACAAAGCTTCAATACCTACTTGACCCAAATGTATGGGACGGCTAATATTTTTTTCCCGATGACGATGTTGGTTCTATGGAGAAAGTTGTTCAGTTAGATGGTTTGTACCACACCCTTAAATATGACCACACCTTTCTGATACACCCTGTATTCATATATATTATTAGTTATTACTTATACGTATCAACTTGAGCACCTCCTCCTTTTTTGTTGGTTAAAAATTAGCACAACGTTACCGGTTTTGTTTATATTCTACTTTTATCGCTGTGCTTATACAGAATATAGGTGCGTGCGATATTTATGCACAATTGAAGATTCATTCCACCTACACAGTGCGTTTATAAACACCAGTGTATTTCATGCTTTTAACTACGTACCGCAGTTGTTTGTAGGGTTCACAAAATATTTTAGCATTCTTTGCATAAATTATCCCGCATTGTACCACTATTTACCTCTCAGGTAAACAGTCGTACAGACTACAGACTGATTATATATTTGCAATATACACTGGACAGCAAATAAACCGGGCCACCCGCTATCTTGGAACTCTGATTCGATTTTCTCAAAAAGTATAAAATTAACAACTATCAATTTATACCTACAGAAAGTGCGTTCCATGATTATTAAAATGACTATAAATTTATTCTAAAGTACCGTCAACTCACATTGTAATCAAGCAACAAACACAATGCTAACGATTTGCTCTGTTTTGACTAGAGTTCACGATTAGCGTTCATTTTTTCTACAGTGAGGATAGTCGGATATTTCTTATCATTTCTTTAGTTTTTGTCCATCGTTTGCTCAGACGCGTGTATTTTTGCTACTTTTTTCGGTCAATAATGGATACGACACCTCAGGAAGCAGCTCAAGCTGTAGCACTACTTCAAGCAGGCGTTGCGCAACGTGAGGTCGCTCGGAGACTTCGAATCAGCAGATCTTCGGTGCCACGAGTTTACAGACGATACTTAGAGACTGCAGCATTCGATCGCCGTCCAGGTACGGGCAGACATAGGGCTACATCAGCGGCAGATGATCGTTATATCCAACTTACTGTTCTCCGAAATCGCCGCCTCAACGCAGTTCAAGTCCAACAAAGTCTGCGTGACGTACGCCAAGTGGTCATAAGTTCAGATACCGTCAGAAGGAGACTTGCAGAACGGAACCTGACTCCAAAAAGAGCTGCAACAGGCCCAGCATTAACGGTAGCCCACCGTCGAGCACGACTTGAATTTGCTCGAGAGCATAGAGATTGGACGTTAGAGCAGTGGGGTAATGTACTCTTCACTGATGAGACCAGGGTGAGTCTACATGGAAGTGATCGACGTCAGAGAGTGTATCGTCGTCCTGGAGAACGTTATTCTCAGTGTTGCATCGAGGAAACTGTTGCTTATGGAGGAGGATCTGTAATGGTCTGGGGCGGTATCTCGTTAACTGCACATACAGCGTTAGTTTTCATCGAACCTACGGGCCGTACACGTGGATTGACTTCTCATCGCTACATTACTGAAATACTCGCAGACCATGTGGTTCCGTACGCAGGATATATGGGGCAAGATATGCAGTTGATGCATGATAATGCACGGCCTCGTGTTGCTCAAGTGGTGACCCAGTATCTACGCGATGTTGGCATTCGTTCAATGGACTGGCCAGCTCGAAGCCCGGACTTGAATCCGATAGAACACTTATGGGATGAGCTGAAACGTCGGGTTCGAGCCCGGGTACCTGCTCCAACAGGGCTTCCAGAGCTGCGAATCGCAATTGAAGAGGAGTGGAATGTAATTCCTCAAGATTTCATCGTCAGGCTCGTGAGGTCGATGAATACGAGGATGCTGGCAGTTATCCGAGCAAGGGGAGGGAATACTGAATACTAACCAAAACTTTATTTTTAATTTTTTCTTTGTTTCTGGCTTTAATTTTTTTTTTTCAGTTTGTGATTACTAACGATTAACATGACTGGAAAACGACTCTTTTTTGTAAAATCCTTAATAAACACTTAAAAAATTGATTAATCCCAATGAGTTTTCTTTCATTTGAATAATAAATGATAAATGATAAATGATTTATTTTCTGTAAGTAGGTTTGTACAAACACTTTTACACGTCAAACATATTTTTTTTTAAACTAGATGAGTTCGACGTTTCCTATCTGACTACTCTGAGAAGAAACGCCGAAACGAACTCAGAGGTCACAGTCTCTTTTAAAGTCCAGACATAATCTTGGTCAGATCATGTGAAGACCATGTAGATTGCAGTCTGAAATGGTCTTTTGATGAAAGAACCACACAGATTGAGTGGACCTGTCCAGTCAGTGCACGCATTTGTCAGTAATCGTGCAGCTCAACTCAAAACTTAAGGAGCTTAACGATTCGACGAACAATACCAAAGAAAAGACATTTGGGTAGGCCGCATAAATTACTCAAACTGTCAGACTATAACTAAAACTGAGAAAAGTATAAAATAAATAAAAAACAATGATCCACGTAGTCTTCACATTCACAATAATTAAAAATAGTATAAGTAATACTTTACAAAGTAAATATTCATGTCATTGTATGGAATATGTAAAAAGGTATTTAAATCAACATTAATAGTGTAAATTTATTGGAGCAGCTCAATCCCAAGCCTTTTTGTCCTCAATATAGTCTTTGACAGTATAAAAGGCTTTCTGACAAAGTTTCCGCTTTATACAATTTTTGAATTTATTAAGGCTTAGTTCTTGAATGTGGCTAGGTAGTTTATTATAAAAACGTATACATTGGCAACTAAACGAACCACTTATTTTCTTAAGCCTGGTTGTAGGAACAACAAATAATCATGGAACGCACTTTTTGTAGGTATAACTTTGATAGTTGTAAGTTATATACTTTTTGAGAAAATCGAATCAGAGTTCCAAGGTAGCGGGTGGCCCGGTTTATTTGCTGTCCAGTGTAGTTGTAACCTTAAAAAAATAATTTGTTACAAAACCCGAGCATGGCTTATCAGATCTTGATAGAACTAAGATGACGGGATGAGCTGGACAAAGGAAAAAGCAATCCTTAGTATGATTCTAAATAGCTGTGGAAGAAAGTAACTAGGGAAATCATAAGGTAGACCCATGGGATTATATAGTCTGACAGTAACAGTACCAGTAACAGAAGAACTACAAAATGCTACCCTTGTCCAGTGCCAGTAAAGTTATTTTTATTAGAGAAATGTAAATTCAATGTCTATTAGGAAAATATTAACAAGTCGTCGTAGTCGACAACCCTAAACTTAAAGCACTTTTTGGACTTATTATTGTGTCTGCGCCGGATTTAAACATAAACTGCACATGCCTGTCCGTCTGCTGGGCACTACGCTCATGATACTATTAATTTGTATTAATATCGCACTACTTTATCACAATAAAGTAAGTATTTCCTGGTCTAATTTCATTACAAAATCATTCAAGATTAATCAAACCGCTACTGAAAAGATTCTGATTGTTTTATTATATCGAAGCAAAATTAATTGTGTTAGGTTTTGTAACGGTTTTTCAATGCCGGTCTTCTGCATGTTTTGAAGAATAATATATGTTTTTTTTTATTTAAACCCCTGGCTGTTGGTCTACGAATACTCCTCGTAACGCCACTCGTTTTATTTTATTTTATGTTAAATAAAACCTTACAGTACACTAGGAGGTGAACTGTTCATGCAATAATATTATAAAAACAATCTAAATTAAAATTAAAAAATGAGTATTTTAAAAAAACAACAACAAACAATAAAGTCTAAGAGTTCAAGTGCCTCATACAAAAGGCTACGAAACCTTTGCTCATTGTAGGTTGCTGCCATTCGCCGAACTGGTGAACAGATTGGCAGGTACCTATCTAATGTAAAGAGTTTGCCCGCACGCACCCACCGTCTAAGGACACTTGGACAGTTCTGGGCTCTGCATAGCACAATATATTATTTAAATCTGTATAGTCGAAATTTAAACAATGTCATAAAAACATACAATTAGGGATAAACTCTACTTGCCATCATCACATCTAGCCAAGTGTCCGCGGGCAGAACATGGCTAGATTAGTGATTTATTTCTGCATTTCAGAGCCGCTACCTTATTTCAACTTTTTCAACATATTGAACTTAAGTCCCACGTCGAATTTTAGAGTTATGGATTTAGTAAATATTTGTTGTTTTAGTCGGTCAGTTCTTCTACATTAAAAACAAAACCATCGAGATAAAAAAGTGAAGAAGTACAGTATGTCGAATTTTACTAAAAACAAGTTAGATTTTTTTAATTTCTGAAAATGGAAAAGAAATCACTTCTGCTGTAAAAATACGAATATGAGAGTTTACATAATTGACACGAGTTTTTTTTTAATAGTTTTATTGATAAAGCCTACCGCTTTATCAATAAAACTCAGAGAAATGTATAACAAACTTTATACCTATGTTTAACAAGAAAACTAAATGTATAAAGTTTGCCTTACCGAATGTTAGAAATCTGGGACCCAACATCGTCTTAGATGAAGAGGTGCTTAAGACTGTAGAATCAGCAGTTTTTCTGGGTATAACGGTAGATGCTAAACTTCAGTGGGGCCCACATATATCAAGCCTAGCGGGAAGGCTCAGTTCAGCCGCCTACGCCGTCAGGAAAGTAAGACAATACACTGACGTTGATACAGCTCGGTTAGTCTATTTTAGTTTTTTCCATAGCGTTATGTCCTACGGTATTCTGCTATGGGGCAAAGCGGCTGATATTCAAAATATTTTTGTTCTTCAAAAACGAGCTGTTCGAGCAATTTACCAGCTAGGTGCTAGAGTTTCTCTGAGAGAATTTTTTAAGGATATTGGTATTCTCACGGTGGCATCACAGTTCATCTTCGCCAATATCTTATACATTAGGCAAAATATACATTTGTACAAGTGATATTCACAATATTAACACCAGAAATAAGGAAAAATTACGTGCTCCATTTCATCGGCTTCATAAGGTTCATAACTCATTTGTTGGTCTTGGTGTAACTTTTTATAACAAGCTACCTTCTTCTTTGCTAGATTTGCCTTTTAATGCGTTTAAAATTAAAGTTAAATCCAATCTTTGTTCAAAGGCATACTATTCTATCAACGATTACTTAAACGATAAGAATAGTTGGTCGCTGTGATTAACTCAAGACAATGTTTATGTTATGTTCTTTCTCCAGGATCAGCTCACATAATGACAGGTTACATGAGTTAAGTACTAAAATTGTTTATTTTATTTGACAAAAATATAATTTAATGTATTGTGTTGCGTAAATTATTTTGCATAGGTACTATTGTATAGAATCTAGTTCTTCTAACTGAAGAGACAGCTGTGCTGCTGGGGAGTTTGTTCCGCTACTTCTTCTTCCCAGCTAAAGCACTAGGAAGTGGTGAAGGGCGGGCGTTTTGTGGGGACTGTCTTACTATAATTTCGACGTTCAAAAAGTGCTGATTCTCAGCCTAATTTGAATAAAGGACTTTTGATTTTTTTTTTTGACTTTTTAATCTGTTATCTCAATGCGTTCTAATCACACAAATCTTACGTAAAACGCTGCAATTGAATATGACAGAAGATTACGAGGCTGGGTGGTGATTATAATTTACCCACACGTAAGCCCACAAGTACAAAAACTTAATGTAATTTCATTATTGTTGCGCTAAAATAACAGTGGGGTGTAAGTAAGTTACTAAACACGAACACCTCTTTAACAAATAAATTATACTTAAAAACTCAACTTTTTGATGCCAAAATAGTAGAATATGGTAGAAGTTTTACTTTTGTAGTTTGTAACATTGCCATAGCCATCAGTAAATGTCAAAGTCAAACGTACAATTACTTGACATTTTGACAAGACAAGGCTGCATTCCGAGTTACGCTGTAATCGATTTGAGCGCGCTAAAACCTGTACCGAATTGGCGTGAGCGCGATAACGATGTCCCGTGAATCGTCATAGATGACGTCATGACATGCGCCATCTTGCGATAACGCCGACCATGCCCTGAATGAATATCACCGTGAGCGCTGTCAACATGACAGTTCTGCTGTTTTGTTATGATCGAGTCGCATCTTATCTCATAAATTGTGCTCAGGTATTAAGAAGTGTTCTGTGATTACGATTCTGGCTACAGTCGCCATCTAAACAAAGAAGAAGAATAAAGTGGTGTTTATACAAAGAAATAATCGAACCATGAGTTTTCAAGTGAATAAAGCCGACGAGCCTAGCGGGTGACAATTTTCTGTCATGCACATATCGGAGCAATACGAGAGGGCTCAGAGACGTAAGTGCTGAATTTTAGTCCCCCTTGCAGTTCTACCGACTGCTTAAACGATTTTGATGTAAATGTTTTACTCATCACAACTGCTTAGCTGTATGTTTGCAAAAGCTACCTTACAGTCTTTATGGTGCATACAAGCCACTGTATTGTCCCTGTTATAGCATAGATGTTTACTAAAGTGGTACTTAATGTTTACAGATACTGAATACGTACAGCAATTGGTGCATGACTTTGATGCAAGCATGCATAGCCGAGAAACAGAGTCACTGCTGAATGAGCCAACAGAACAATATGGTAATTATTTTATATCTGGTTATGCGCAGATACTTAATAGCTGTATGAGCCTGTTGTTTTTGCATAACATATCATGTTGACAACAATAGTTTATGTGGTCACTCTTACTACAATACCTAATGTACAAAAAAAAAGCATTTTCTATAGTAGGTAAGTATATTAAAAATATCCCGTTTTATTCCAGGGTATGATTGTGGCCGCATCTACATCCACATACGAACTACGCATCACAATGACATGATGTCACGCAACCTGCACCGTGCGAGTAGCATATATACAACATCCCAACATCAACCGTCGGGCAGTTGCCACCAGACACGACACCCGTCTGGTTGGAGGATCCTCCCTTTTCAATAGATGATGAATGATGTTTACACCCTGTTCCTCATGCCTCTAAATGATTATCTATGTGGCAATAGTTAATATTTATTTACTTAATTATATTTTAAAATTTGAACAGTACCCGTTTCAAGTAGTAGATTTTAATAAAAAATATGTTGCCTGTTCTGTGAAAAATCTGTGAATTTTATTAGTGTTTAATTGTACTGTATGTCTGTGATTGAGTTAGGTAATATACAAGTAGTAGTAGTAGTAGTACTGTTTGATAGTTTTCTTATATTAGCGTTTATTCATTAGGAGAACAATGTGACCTGGAGCCGTGGCACCTAATGTTCAGTCTGAGTCTCGTAAACTGTGATTCAAATTGATTGTTAATATTTATTTAAATTAAGATTTTAAGATTTGATCAGTACCTGTTGAAGTAGTAGATTTGAATTTATCTGTGATTCTAACTGATTTTTAATAAAAATGTTTTATTACTATTACTGTTGTAAATTATTTACCACAATACAAGTTACCTTCTCATAATATCATTTTAACGACAGCATTGATGGGAGAGAAGGGATGCGCAAGCAACAAATATTGTCCAATAGTTTAGTAATAAGGACAGTACATTATTAAACTTGTTAACATTCAATAAATCTGGATTTAATTATTGTTTATGTAATCTATTTTGTAGTTTTACTTTCAACATCCTATAACTTAACAATAAGTTTTATATTTATTTAAAACTTAAATTATAGTCTGTTAGGTACATAGTGTAGGTGTGTGGTGTGTGATAGGCAATTGTGCAATTCATTTTTGGCACCTATATATTGTGATCTATATGCCAAGTAGCTTTCTTGCTGTTTTAAATATATACCTACTCATATTCATTTGTTAATAGCATATAATATACTGTAGTCCATAATTATATTCAAAGTACTCTGTGCTGTAGTCTTTGGGTAATAGTTTTCTGATTTTTCTGTTAGCCTTTGGGGTTATGTGATATGTTTTGACGTCTTGACGTTGAGCGAGCACTGTAAGCGCGTTCACGAGTGTACCGAATTGTTGACAGCTCTCAGCTGTCATAATCGTGATATCTAAATCGGAACGCGAAATATTGATGTGAGCGCTGTGAACGATTATTTTCTAATTCGGAAAGCGGGGCAAGACATCAAGATCAAGACTGACAAACAGACAAATGCAAATGGCTTCAAATGAGAGTTGCTTGTGTTAACATTTTCTCCACTCTTTATTGATTTCTCGTCTCATCTATCTCAGTGCTAAATACATCCGAATTAAATAAATATCAAGTATTTCACTAGGCTTAATTCAGCATGTCGGCTAAAGTGTTTGAGGCGAAGGAACACTGCAAGGCAGCGGAAAAAGCGTAAGTCGAAATTCATTAATGCTACTTATTTAAGTATATTTTAGCAATGATGCTTTTATTTCTTAAGTTAAAACTTAGGTTTAGTTATTTGTAACTTCAGGTACCTACTGTGATCAATAACTTGCACAGACAATCAAAAATTGGTGATATGTGCCATAACATTGTAATTAATGTTGGATGCTTGATTTGCTTGTAGAAATGCAATTTTGCAAAACAAAATAAGTTCGTTTCTATTTTATAACGATTAAGTAGGTTCGGCTTCTTTTATTGACTAGAATTACATTGTTTATTTTGTGTTCAATATAAATAGGTAATGATTTTTAAATGAGATTAAATTAATTAATGTATGTATAAAATGTTTTGGCAATAATTATTGCCATAGCCTACAATCATAACTGGGATGTTGAGAATTTAGATACAGATACAGGGATACAGTACTATCATATAATCCAGACACTCGGCTAAATCTTTGGATTTCCTATTACAAAACGCTAATAGCAATCATCTTGTAGTTATGGCAATCAAAAGAGGTACAATGTTGTTTTAGCAACATGATTTTGTGCTGCAGGAAATTGTGCATTATAATATCTCCCGCGTCGGAGGCTGGTCTCCGCTGAGACTGGTCTGGGCCCAAACAATATAGAAAACACATGTATTGTCGAAACAAAAAGAATTAATTACTATTAAAAGTATTGATTTTGGCTGAATAACAATTTTTGTGAAATCTACCAATGAATTTTATTCTACTTTCTAATGATTTACATTTTAGGAAAATATTCTTGGTAGACTCACTGATAAAATGAGAAAATATATACAAAATAATTTAATGCTTTGCTTGCATTGATGTCCAATTTAACAAAAACAAAATATATGCACTTTGATTTTGTTGTGTTCAATACAATAGGCTATTTCTGATTTTGGTTTTAAAAAAAAACTTCCATTCCAACTAAATCAGTTTATTTTTCATCATAGTAGTATAGCATAATGAAACTATGACATTCCCACTGCTGGGACAAAGGCCTGCTCTCAGTGAGAGGATGTGGGCCGTAGTCCACCACTATTCGTAGGCAAAGTTTTTCTTAGCAGGATAGTTCTTGGTACTCTCATACCTCTGAGGAATATAAGTGTTCCGTCTTAAGTTGATGAAGCTGTGCACTGTCTCTCATTTTGGCATTATTAGTAATTTATTATTTTTCTTGATGTGTACCGTTTTTTTTTCTTTTTCTTTTTTAGTTTCTTTGTTTCTTTGTAGTCATGGAATTGTTTTGTTGAAGTGTAGTTATAGATTTTGGATCGGCATTGAAATTCCTGCTTAATGTGAAGTTCAAACAAACATAATTAACATAACATCACGCCTGTATTACTGGAAGGGGTAGGTTATGGTGTATGTATAGAGCGCCTGTCCACATTTCCATGTGTGGCGAATGTATTACCAACAACAAGCACAGATCCAGACGAGAAGCTACTGAGAAATTCCTATGGAAAAACCCATAAACATGTTGCCTGAGCTGGGCAACAAAACCAGTAACTCGGACTTGCAACAACTCGGATTAGACAGTATTATTTAAAAAACATAATACCCTGTCTTTGAATGTGTAATACATTCAAAATCTTATTGATTTCACAATCAAGGTGCTTTAATTGATTTATGTCGCGCTGAGTTAATGCACTGCGAAACTTAAATGTTTACTGTACATCATCATTATCATCATAATCATCATCATCATTATCATCATCATCATCATCATCATCATCATCATCATCATCATCATCATCATCATCATCATCATCATCATCATCATCATCATCATCATCATCATCATCATCATCATGTTATCATCTGTCATGGTTTAAACCATCGAGCTAGTTTTTGGAATAAGAACCTAGCTGTGATAGAAATACAATTCTTTATACAAAACTGACATGTTAATGCGCATGGGGATGCGCAGTGGTAGCCCGCGAAATTCATTTTTTTTTTTGGTTTTTTGCAATTTGCAGGTCCGTGTCGGGTTGTATCTTGATCAAATTAAGATACGCGGCAACAAAACATATTAGTTATTTATGCAACTGACGTATAATAAGGGGTCTTAAAACACGAATGTGGGTTTGATAATAGTATCACATGAGTGTTTTAATACCTAATTATGTACAGTTGCATACAAGACTTTATCTACACCCATGTTATCAATTCTCTATAAAAGTTTCTGAAACAGTTTTTTGCAATACTAATACTCGTATCGAACATGGCGGCCGGCGTCATAGTATACGACGTGAATTCGAATAAGTTCTTTTTTTAAATTACGGCGCTGTTGTAGTGAAACGCGCGTGCATTACAATGTTCTTTTTTTGAAAACGAGTTGCATTATGAAATTCAGTACAACATTAAAGCATCCGTTTGGATGCTATTATGGTTACCATGGTTACTATGACACTGGCTGTTTTAATGTTGGCAATAAGGTAACTGTTTCAGGAACTTTTATAGAGAATTTATAGCATGGGTGTAGATAAATGTATTTATATATTTTAATCATAAAAATCATCAATACATCTCTCTAAGTTAGATTTCGTGCAGATTCGTTAGATTTCGTTCGTTCGACGAAACTGCACGAAATATAACTTAGAGAGATAAATTGATGATTTTTATGGTTACTATACAACGTGTAATGCTAAATGCGCAAAACCTCTTAAGGGGTCATTGTACTCATCATTATGAACAGCTTGTACTATGGGACCAAACCTGAAATCGCGAAAAAAAAATCAGCTGTTCAATACATTTTGACGAATTATGCGAACATAAATGTACTGAACAGCTGATTTTTTTTTCGCGATTTCACGTTTGGTCCCATAGTAAAAGTTGATCATAATGAGGAGTACAATGACCCCTTAAGAGGTTTTGCGCATTTAGCATTACACGTTGTATAAATACATAAAATATGTTTTATTGCCGCGTATCATATTTTGATCAATAAACCAAGTTGACACAGACCTGCAAATTGCAAAAAACCCAAAAAAAATTGAATTTCGCGGGCTACGACAGCGGATCAACATTGATGTGTCGGAATAAAGTTCGAAATTCAAAAAAGGGTCCATGGTTTAAACCTAGGTTTGAAGATGAACCTTATTTTGTAATAAGGCGGAGAATGTTTATTTTTGAATGTAGTTTTTCGCCTTGCTAGCGATGTTGCAAAGCATCAAAAGAAACCAATTTATAATAATAAGTAGCTTTTGCCCGCGGCTTCGCCCACGCATGTATTTATACATATAAACCTTCCTCTTGAATCACTCTATCTAATAAAAAAAACCGCACCAAAATCCGTTGCGTAGTTTTAAAGATCTAAACATACATAGGGACAGACAGACAGCGGGAAGCGACTTTGTTTTATACTATGTAGTGATAACACTTTTAATAACTTACCTATCTTAAGTCGCAGATTTCCTGAAAACGATCAAAAAGGTGGTTTTTTAAAGCTGTGTATCTCATACACAGTAAATAATTTTGACATTTAAAAAAAAATATGATATTTTCAAGTCCTTTTCGCATACATAGCCAAAACATAATTATAATTATAATTAAAAATATACCATGAAATGTCAAATTCCAAACTGCATCCAGTGATGGATTACTTTTTCTTAAATAGTTAATTTCTAATTTTATACGATTTTATTTGCACTTTTACGACATAATTCCGGTGCGCGTGAGAATCTTCTATCTCGCGCGTCAAACTAGACAGCCATAAAGCCATTTCACTTACACACCGAGCAAACCAAGCTTGGAACCAGGGCCTTAACATAGCGCCCGTTTTCCCTTAAGGTTTAGGCAGGGGTGTACCTGTACGCCCACATTTCGAATTGTGTTTAAGTTCCAAGTAATAGTGGCCGAACCGGGCACAAATCCAGATTTCGCACCGCTACAGAGAAATTCCTGGCGGAAGAACCTAATAACCCTTTACCCCACCTGGGAATTGAACCCAGGAGGACCGCATGCTGACCAGTAGAGCTTCCGACTAATTACCAACTAGGCAATTGCTGCTTAGCTTATCTAATATTATAAATGCGAAAGTAACTTTGTTTGTTTGTTTGTTACCTTTTCACGCCTAAACCACTGAACCGATCATACTGAAATTTTGCATATACAGGGTGTCCCTGGAAGTATGGATCAAATCGAAAAGGGGCGTGGGCAAGGTCATTTCCAAACTTTTTAACCCTGTGATTTTTTTTAAATCGATTGAAAATGAGTAAAATTTTTGCAAGACCGAACTCTTTGCTGTACTTCAATGTTTTTTTCTTATTGAACACATGTTTTCTAGCTTCGTAATTAAAGTATTACCACAAGAAAGGCCCACTCTTTTACAAAGTCCTGCAAAAAAAAAAATTGATAGCTCTGATAGTTTCTTTTATAATTTATTTCTTTGAGCACTCTGCGAAGTGATGGAAAAAAACAAAAATTGGTCATAACTTTTGAACCGTAAAAAATTGCACCGACATTATCAGGGTTAAAAAGTTTGGAAATGACCTTGCCCATGTCCCTATTCGATGTGATCCATAGTTCCAGGGACACCCTGTATATTATGTTGTCAGGTTTACAGAAACGGACATAGGGTACCTGGTTGCGGGTAGTTTTAAGAAGATACCGCGGCCCTGGCATAGGCAACTGAAGGAACACGGGTGGGTTTTAGTCAGTAAAAGTCTGACACGCCCTTCCGCTCCACCCAGAGCGGGAGAAGTTATTTGATGATTTCCCACCCTTAAAAAAAAGAGAAAAAAAAAAAAAGGGTACCTTTTATCCTGAAAAAAAAAACATTGTTCCCGAGGAAAACAACAATAACGTTCTTATGATTATAGATGGCGCCACGAATCATGATTGAAATCAATTATTACAAGCAAAGTACCACCCGCATTGATTGTCAAATTCTAAATTAACGCTAGTATTATTATAATATCCTAAACGACTTTGGTTCAGATTTACCTTTATGACGCGACTTTGGATTCCATTACCTCGCATGACGTCAGCGACGTTTTATTCATTTCAGAGATATTTTTGCGTAGTTATACAGTTATTTTGTTTCTTATGTTTTATTATATTATTAAGCTTGCGTTTGATCACTGTTTTATTTAAATATCATATGTAAGGATATTTAATGCGAATGCGGTGCTCCTGACCAAACCATGTCCCATATTATGTTGCGAGTTCAAAGGGCCGATAGGTACACCTGCGGTTCTGAGGACCTTAAAAACGCCACTGATGCCGCGATTGGCGTGACCCAAATCATGGTCCCAAATCATCTAACATAATGTCTACAAATTTTTTACCTTTGCCATCGACTCAAAAAGAAGAAGATGGTATCTAATGCATATGTCTTTGACAGGATGAAGACAGGCATGTTCCGTTGGAAGCCGGACTATGATTCGGCAGCTGATGAATACAGCCAGGCCGGTAAGTCTTTTGAGTTCCTCTTTAGTGGGTCTAAGTTCCGTGGGTTATTATAATGTCATCATCATCTGCCTAACCTTTTCCCAACTATGTTGGGGTCGGCTTCCAGTCTAACCGGATGCAGCTGAATACCAGTATTTTACATGAAGCGACTGCCTATCTGACCTCCACAACCCAGCTACTGGGTAATACGATACCCCTTGGTAAGACTGGTTGTCAGACTTTTGGGCTTCTGACGACCCGTAACAACTGTCAAATATCGTGGGTTCTATAATGTAACTACACTAAATCGCTAAACGATGCCTCATTGGTTATTCAAGTATTGTCTTTTTAGTATCATTGATAGTGAGTGATTGCATGCATAGTCGACCTCGCATTTTTACCACTTTTGACAATAATGGTGAAGAAAACTGTCAAATTAGTTCCGCGTAGATGGCGCTAAGTTTTTGTTACTTACTTTTATTCACCTGCCAATGGTATTCCTTGCTGAAAACTTTTACGCGCGATGGCGCTAAGTGTAAAAACACAGTAGGTGTGGGTAGGTGTGGTGTGGCAGGTGTGGGGTGTTGGTTGCTTTGACTTCGAGTTGACTTTGACAAGTGACAAACGCACAGCGCTCTCTCGCGGCGAATCTTCCGGGAAACAACCCCATTCCCAGTAAATTAAACTTCACTTTATAGGTTGAAAATATCTAACTGTCACCATGACGTTCGAGTGACTTCACCCTATGGTTGTAAAGCAATTATGAGGTGGACTGCCCTGTTGGTCTCGTGGTCCCGGTTGCTGAGCGTGGGGTTTTGGGTTCCATTCCTAGGTCGGGCAAAGCGTTATTGGGCTTTTCCATTAAGAATTTCTTAGTAACAGTGCCTTGGAAAGCATGTTAAGCCGTTGGCCCTGCGCCTGATCTCTCCCCGGTCGTGTTGGATTGCCGTCGCATCGGATTATGAGAGAGGGAAGAGTGAGTGTACATACCTGCGCCTACGCATACACTTGTGCTCTACTATCTCCAGTGTATACGGCCAGTCTCGCTGAGATTGGCTGCCATGGCCAAAAGTCGATCTGGAGGACTGTTTTTATGAGGTCACCTATACAATTATATCTACATTCGCCTTTCCACTAGAAAAATTCAGTTTTTACATAGCTACTTAATGTTTTTTCAGCTCAATGCTTCCGTATTGCAAGAGATCTGCCGAACTCTAAAGATTGCCACCTGAAAGCGTCGGAGTGTTTCAAGAAGAACAATGCGTTCTTCCACGCAGCTAAGGCCCTGGAGAATGCTATGATTGTCTGTAAAGAAATTGCGCCGCCTGAGGAGGTAAGCCTTACCTACTTTCTATCTAGGTTCTATGGCCTTCGGTGAGGGATTATACCGGTAAGAGGCACACTTTTTATCCTTCGGCTGATAACTTTCATGAGGTCTTGGAAAAAACAGCTTGAATTTCTATCTGAAGGTCGCAAAAACTTGTCAAAAAAGCAGGGAAATTGAGGTTTTTTTGACAGATAGAGAACGAAATTAGAATGTCTATGTTAGGTGCAGAAGGAAGGCCTGAATTCTGACATTCTGCTTTAAATAATTAAATGTAATATGAACTTAGTGACATGGAGACTACAAATATCACCAGACAGACTTATTTTCTATTAGTCAAGGTATACCATACACCCCTAATTAAGGAACGATTTTCTGTTATTTTATCAAGTCCAGACAGTTCTATTAAGTACTTGTACCAGACATCCTGTGGCGTTACCTTGGGTACGCCCTCGACGTGTATTCACTGAGCAGTAAAACGCGCGATCACTCTTCACAATATCTCTGGATATTTTTGATAGGTATTAATCATAGATATAAGAAAGAAGGAGATGTAAACATAATTGAAACCATAGGAAGCGAGATATTTACAAAAAAAAAAAACGTTTTTGTGACTTTTGTCTCCTAGTTCTCTTAGACGTCATAATTTATTTATTTTACATTAATAAAATAAATTAATTATGACGTCTAGGAGAACTAGTTGCCCTTTAGGTGAATCTGAAGTTCATTAGTAATGAATACCCTTCGTTAGCATCATACAGTGTACACTGATGCGGGGGAGCCACCTACGTTGCTAGGTAACGGTAACACCCGAGGATGGCCCGCGCGTGCTGCGACTTACGTGGGGTGGGCGGATGCCTCCCGCGGGTCATCATACGATTCAATACACGGATTAATTGGACACTGCTTTGTTACGTCTATTTGGGGAATATTCTGTTGGCACGGGCCCGGGCAACAAAAAAAAAAAAAAAAAAAACAAGACGATTTTTGAAATCATAATTTAAAGAACACTGTTTATTCAAACTTTGATCGATAATATGAAATGCTGAAAAGCACTGTATCGAATAATTTTGTGTCTGATATTATCATGGTAAAGTAACAATAAAGACAATTTGTGAAATCATAATTTAAAGAACACTATTTAAATCTGTGCTAAGATATATCCAAACTTTGATCGATAATATGAAGTGCTGAAAAGCACTGTATCGAATAATTTTGTGTCTGATATTATCATGGTAAAGTAACAATAAAGACAATTTGTGAAATCATAATTTAAAGAACACTATTTAAATCTGTGCTAAGATATATCCAAACTTTGATCTATAATATGAAATGCTGAAAAGCACTGTATCGAATAATTGTGTGTCTGATTATCATGTAAAAGTAATAGTATTACAATCGTGTCCCTAGTATTTGCCTCGCAGAGAGAGCAGGTGGTAGGTGAACTCTCTTGGCGCAGTCTACTTTGAGTGTAGAAATCAGCAAGATAATTCTAGAAGTCTACACTATCTAGAACATCAAATATAGACATTACAGCAGTTCCTGTGTCTGTGATGATACAATTATTTTTTTATTACCAACGATCCTTTTTATTTTGGTAATTTTGTTTATGAAACTAATCTACAGAAAGCAGCTATATTAAATACAATCATGTCGTCAATCTGCCTACCCTTTTACCAACTATGTTGGGGTCGGCTTCCAGTCTAACCGGATGCAGTAGTATTTTACATGGAGCGACTGCCCATCTGACTACACAACCCAGTTATTGGGTAACACGATACCCCTTGCGATTGGTTGTCAGACTTTCGGGCATCTGACGACCCGTAACGACGGTCAAAGATCCAAGAATGACAGGCGGGACCAACGGTTTAACGTGCTTTCCGAGGCACGGAGGGTGTCGGTATGTAAAGATGATCACCCATCTACGGACCGACCGCGGCAAGATCGACCCTTGTGCCTTTCATTACCAGAGCCCCTCTAAAACAGAAATTCTTACATTCAGATTTAGACAATAATTTTTATGTAGGACTACTCAAACTTAAAATCTCGCCTTGGCTTATTAAACCCATGGTGAGATTAAAAATACCAGGTTCTTGAAAAAAATAATTTAAATAACAAAATAATAATTTTCTTTGCAGATTTACAATCTGGCATCGGAGTCTGCCACTCTGTACCAGCAGCATGGCTCGGGAGACAGCGGCGCCAGCGTGCTCGACAAGGGAGCCAAGATCTTAGAGGGAACTTCTCCCGAACTTGCCGTTAAATTGTTCCAACAAGCCGCTGATGTTTCCTCCGTAAGTGTCAAACATATACCTACTTCGTTGAGAATGCCATGTTTGTGCGTCGCAATTTCTTACTAGAATATTGTAGTATTAATTTCTGGCATCTTGCGCATCGCAGTGATTGAATCGATTATTATTATTTTATTTTTACTTTTAGTAGTAAAGTACCCCTCCAATCAATGACATTGAACCTTTAGGCGTTGCCATGATTACAGTGTGAAGTGTGGAATTGAGACAAAGCATCGTATCTTCTTACGGCGTGCCGTATTTTTGCTTGGCGAACTTTTGAATGTTAGCCAAACTTTCACTATTAAAAAATTTATGTTGCGTCGATTAATTTAACTTTTTGGATAGTTTTTGCATTGTGCGAATGTAATGACATGGGTTTCAGTCCAAAATATGAAAGATTTCTTACGTTAAACATCATTTCTCATACCACATAACCTAGAAAAAGTATTATATTGCTGTCTCATGACCGGCCACGCGGTGGCTCGATCTAGATATATATTATCTAAGACAAAAATAAACATGTCAAACGTCACTTATCAATCAAAATGACAGCTTATCGCCATGACGGGTTTTTATTGTGTGTTGCAATTTCAATTGTAATTTCTTGTGCTTTACCAGCACAAAAAAGCCATTTTAAAGTAATTTGACAGTCGAGAACTGTTTTAAATTTATATTTATCTATTTTTAAGTATAATGTAAAAGGACTGGCCCATGCTCCATACATTTTGGAACATCTCCTGCTTCAGCTCAAGCTAGTCAAAGAAATAAACCAGGTACTAATTGACTAAAAGACCATTTGTTTTCCAGACGGAGAGCAGTCAACACCAGGGCTCGGAGTACATCAGCAAGGCGTCCCGCATTCTGGTCAAGCTACAATGGTATAAACGTTTTGTTTCGCTCATCTGGCCGAGGGAACTCATTCTTGAGTGTATGCGTTCCCTCGGTCGGATCATTCGGTCCTTCTTAATCGTAACCTTATCTTCTAAGCGTGTCGATGTTATAAAAGATGTTTGGAAACTGGATACAATAATATACATTAGGTTAATAAAAAAAAAATACACTTAAAAATAAAAAACATCCTTTAAGACATGTATGGCTGAAAATGTTCTAAATGGTGTCAACTGTATAACACTAAACACCCTGTATAACACCTTGTCTGTGTCACCATGTGTGTGTTTGTCTGTAACTATTTTTTTTTTGTGGTGGTTGTGTTCTGGTTCTGAGTATGGGTGTATTCAAGGCACTCTTGGAGAACAATGGGCAAGATACACTTTTAAGCATCTTTGTTCCCTCTGTAATAGAGAGGTTGACTAAATTTTTCTTTATGTCTGACTTGTAGGTTAAAAAAAATTATTGGAAATGTATTTTTTCTTTTTTTTTACGTAATCAAAAGATTACGGCGATAAATACAGTTAAAATGTTGCATGACGTCACTCCTTGCTAGATTTTGTTTCGTAGTTTTTTTATAGTTGTGACGTAGCGAGCTTTAACAACTCCCCAACTTTAACACGTTTTATCTAAGTATTTTTTTATTAATATGATAAAGCAAAAAATACGTGTCTAATATTTTTTTATTATATGACTGACGGACTAAATAGAATTTCTTTTTTTTTCTCAGGAAATATCGCTATTAATTACTAATATTATCACATAAGCGAGCCGTTGGCTTTTTTGCCATCCGAAAACGAAACTAATGAAACACGTACACTGATGTCAGGTACGACCAAGCTGTGGACAGTCTTCGTCGCGAGATCGGCTTCCACCAAGAGTCTGGCAACACCGGCGCGATCGGAAGGCTCACCGTCGCCATAGTGCTCGTACAACTCGCCAGGGGCGACGCTGTGGCCGCTGAAAAAGCATACAAGGTGGGTTGTATCTGTAAGGGCGGGAATACACATGCCTGTAGCTTGTACAACACTATTGCGATCGCGGGTAGGTACAGTTGCTTGAGCTCTGATCCTTAATTACTTTAAGCTATTTTGGACCTTACTCCTGAGACAATACGACGCGCACACAAACCCCCACCACTCCGCCGAGAGCTCAAGTTAAATGTCGGCAACTATAGTAAGTAGGTAGGTTAAAAAATAAGGTAGCAACACGACTCGACATTTCCTGGATTTTCGTCATTAAAAAAGTAACTATATCAGTAATTTATATTAGGTATAATATAGTGCTTTTGATGCCATAACGAAGGGTGCACAAAATCAAAATAAAATAAACATAGGTCAAGAGCAAGTCGGACTCGCGCACCGAGGGTTCCGTTCCGATTTCTGAAAAAGTGTGCTATTTAGAGACATCGTTTTATTTTTCCTGTGATCTTTACATAAATTTCTATGACATAGAATAATTTCAGATTTTTCTCTGCAAACTATTTTTCTGTACCTCAAAAGGAAAAAACGGAACCCTTATAGGATCACTCGTGTGTCTGTCTGTCTGTCCGTCCGGCTGTGTATATAAAACTGTTCTAAATTTCAATTTGATAGCATTAGTAGTTCTTGAGATATCCAGCTGTGACAGACAGACTGAGTCGCACCATAAGTGTTCTTTTTTACCATTGTGGTACGAAGTCCTAAAAACGACGCGTTCGTTCGGCGGCGCGACGGCGCTCGGGGCGACGGCGGGGCTTCGCGTGATCGCGTCGTACGTGTCTCGTTCGCTGAGTGCGTAATACACCCAGACTGACTTGAAACCCAGAGTTGCCGCGAGCTGTAGGTACTTATCTCAAGCGGAATGGACCAGTGCAAGAGGCTTGCTAGCGTGCCGTGTCCAGGAGTACTATTTTCTGCCGCCGGGGTCGCGGGTTGTTTGAAAGAGATACCGTGGCATAGGCAACTGAAGGAACACGGGTGGTTTAGTCAGTAAAAGTCTGACACGCCCTTCCGCTCCAGGGAGAAGTCATTTGATGATTTCCCATCCACAAGTACTACTTTCTACGTTTTTTGAAATTTGCAGGAATATGATTTGAGACATAACAAATATGTATTTACAGACTTATAAATGAAGAATCATAAATACAAATATTATCAAACAAACTTAGCTTTATGCTTTAAAAGTAATAGGATGTGTCATAGGACGCATACCAAGCAAGACATCTAACAAGCCATAAAAATTACTTAATGTCATACATAGTGACAGATTGTAAAAAAAGAGACGGAAACAAAAATACAAATATCTGACTTTTCTGGCAAGATTTACTTATAGAAATAATCACCATCATTTCCAGGAATGGGGCAGTAACTGCGAGGTGGCAGAGATGCAGACCCTAGAGCAAATTCTGCAGGCTTATGACGAGGAAGACCGCGAGTCGGCCAAGCGTGCGCTGGCCAGCCCCTTCATCCGCAACATGGATGTGGAGTACGCGCGACTGGCCGCCACGGTACCGCTGCCCGAGGCCATGGAACCGGCTCCCAGGGCCGCCGTCAGGGAAAATGCGGCCCCCTCATATGTCAGCCCCAATGCACAGTCTACTACCACAGCGGTAAGTCATATCTACTTAATTATCATTCTCCTGCCCTTCACGACATGTTCTGCGCCCTTTTTTTTTTTTTTTTTTTTTTGAGGTTGGGAAATCATCAAATAACTTCTCCCGCTCTGGGTGGAGCGGGAGGGCGTGTCAGACTTTTACTGACTAAAACCCACCCGTGTTCCTTCAGTTGCCTATGCCAGGGCCGCGGTAACCCCTTCAGACAACCCGCGACCCCAGCGGCGTCGGCCCTATTGGGCCCCGTCACTTGCTGACATCTCTATGTTCTGCGCCCTGCGGTGTTCCCCGCTGTTTATGAGATAAACGTGTATTATTTAATCTGTGACAAAAATATTCACATTTTTATAGGCAAAAAATTGCTCATCCCACGGGAACACTCCATTATTTCGGGTTAATCCAGGGTGTCAAATCGGTCGAGCCGTTTGAGTTTGAAAGTGTGGCAAATATATTTGAATTCCTTGCTCATCCAACGGGAACACTACATTTGTTCCGCATAAAAAGTATAAACTATCTACAATTCTACATACCACATTTCATTGAAATCTGTTCAGCCGTTTGATCGTGAAGAAGTAACAAACATCCAACACACTCACAAACTTTCGCCTTTAAAATATTAGTCTGATTATTAACGTGCTTTTCGAGGCACGGACGTTTTTTCTGTTATTCTATACGTTTGTTCTCACTAGTTCGATTCATTTAGTTCGATCGTCGAACTAATGACAACTTTTACTCAATTTATTCTAAACGATTGCTATTTTAAGTTAGTAGGTACTAAATTAGGTTATCTTGCAATTTTTTTCCTGGGTTCCTTTTTGATGCTGAACCTACCCCTAATCTATGACACGCAATTTCTTTAACACCCTGTACATCTATGAAACGAATTCAACGGAGTGAGTTTGAAACGATTCGAATTCGACGGTCGAACAAAATGACAAAAAAAAAAAATCTCAGTAGTACGACGGTCGAACAAATTGAGTAAATGTTCTCATTAGTTCGACGATCGAACTAAATGAATCGAACTAGTGAGAACAAACGCAGCTGCCGACCAATAGCGGTACAGGAAAAAAAAGCGCGATGCGTGGCGCGTGCCGATTGGTCAATAGCATTTCCCGTGCTTCGAAAATTCATCTTCTGCGCCATATAAGTTGGGTACTACTGTACTAACATATTCTTTCTTCTTTTCCAGGATGTTTCGAACGCGGAAATAGAAGAGTGTCCCTACGAGCCAGTGACGTACGTAAAGAAGTCGGATGACGAAGACGGCTTGTGTTAAATGTTCATTAGCCGTAGTTTTCGTGTTTAGTTGCCTGTTGCATACCCCGTCGATGGTGATAGCGCGGTAATATTAATATAATTTCATTATACGGACTTGGAAGCAAAGGGACTATTGAAGTCACGTGACGTATGTTTCTGCTTACCACCATAGAAAACAAGAGTTAATTTTGTACCAATAATTATCTGACGGATCCTATCTGTACAATAAACGTGCTTACGTACTGAATGTACAGTAGACAATACAAGGTGTAACATAAATAACCCACAACCTCTTAAGGGGTCATTGTACTCATCATTATGAACAACTTTTACAATGGGACCAAACCTGAAATCGCGAAAAATAAATCAGCTGTTCAGTACATTTATGTTCGCATAATTCGTCAAAATGTACTGAACAGCAGATTTTTTTGTTTCGCGATTTCCGGTTTAGTCCCATAGACCCATTAAGAGGTTTTGCGCATTTAACGTTACACGTTGTAGATATGGGCCGATAATTTTCAACGTACTATTTTGGACCACTTTTATGAACAGTATCTGTCCGCTTCAAGACTTCTGGAAAAGTTCTCCGACATAAACATTTATTATAAATAATATGCAAAGGTGCACATAACGCATGAGCCGCTTTATTAAGGAAAATTGGTGGAATGTTATGGTAAATATCACCGTGCTATCATCACCAACACATCGTCTTGTGTTAAGCTATGTGGCTATGAAGCCTTCTGTGTTATTTGTGCATATATTATGTTAACTATATTAGGTGTAAAAAAATTAACTGCAAGAACTTCGTCCACATACTCGACATCGAAAAACAAACACATTACAAAAAAAAATTTTCGCGGAATCGCGAAAAAAAAATCAGCTGTTCAATACATTTATGTTCGCATAATTCGTCAAAATGTACTGAACAGCTGATTTTTTTTTCGCGATTTCAGGTTTGGTCCCATAGTAAAAGTTGTTCATAATTATGAGTACAATGACCCCTTAAGAGGTTGTGGGTTATTTATTTTACACCTTGTATAACGTGATTAATTTAACGCACTACCATATAAAGCACCTCTATTTGACGCAAAACATCTCTTAAATAATTCTATAATATGTATTCTCGTGACTGATCCAAACACGATACCTATAAAGTCATGTGTATAGTATTTTTGCGTAGCTATGTAAATTAGGGGTAAAAAAATTGCAATCTGTATGAAGCTTTAAACTAGATTTAAAGCTGAACAGATAAATAAACAACAATTTCAGGGCAAGTAAGGGTTTATAAAAGTTACTACTTGACAGAATTTTATCGCTGGCGAATTAGGGCGAAAATACACATGGCTGTAGCATGGTACAAAAGCATGCAAGTACTATGAGTGCCAAATAAGAATAGTACTGTCAAGACGCCATTTGTTCCGCAATACTCGCGAACTTCATTACCAATGCGTACTAATTTAACAGCTATCGTGTGAAGTTGGCAGCAAGCGCGATCCTATTCTTATTTGGCACGCATAGTAGCTGGCATGCCATGCCAACTTCTGATCGATCAATGTCAAAATGGCATACCAGCTACATGCAAAGTTTTGTATACAAGCAACAGGCTTGTGTATTATAAATAAAAGAGGGAGTGTGCTTATGAACACAAGATAGAGAGAAAACTTAGAGATTCAGCGTCACTGACCCGACTGAAGCAGAGAAGGTATGTCCGTTTCAGCGTCACCGAGACGAGCGTGACGTTTCGTTTACTGCTCAGAAAGACCGCAAAGTGCTCCTCTTCATAAAGTCAGATTCCTAAATTCAATAATAAAAGCAATAATAAAATGTAAATTTTGGACCATCTTAAAGTTTTTGGAATGTCTTGTTGGTCCTAAAGAACGAGCCTGCGATGTAATATAGCAATATTTATAAAATAAAATTGTTATAAAATGATTCTTAATGTGTATCGCTATTTCTTCAAATCGCTTCTTACATTCCTGTTAGCACTCGTCGTCAATTGATCTTTATGACTATAATATACCTTAATGGATAGAAAGTCACATAAGACATAGAATACGCTGATATAGCAAGCTTCATTCATAGTTTCGTCAAATAGGAACTCAATTAAATCAAGTTTCACCTTTATTGAGAACCACTCCCAGTATATATAAAGGACAATTTCCTCTGTCAAATTCTTAGATCGTTGGTACAAGTATTTATGCTATTTTTGGACAGTTATTTTAGAATTTACTCTTACCAAAATAACTGTCCAAAAATAGCATACCATTATTATCAGAGGAAATTGTCCTTTTATTTAAATTTAATGAAATGATCAAAAATGCGACGTTGCCAGCTCGCGCGCGATCAACGCTCTTGTCACATTTTATTTAATATCAACATGCTTATTTAGGTAACTCATATCTATGATATTATATCTATATTACAAGAACTACATAATTAATATAAAAGGGTGTAATATAATATACTTACTGATTTTTATATTATTTATTATCTGTATGTTCTTAAATTCTTCGACATTTCTTACCGTTTCCTTCATATAAATTTAGCAGCTGCTCCCCTTTCGTTTGTGGTCAGCCTGCATAAGCGTTGCATAAGTTTAAAGATAAAGATAATTTTATAGTTATATAAATAATAAATATATATTTAAGGACCTGTTTCACCAACTACGATTAAGTTCCTAATAACTTCTTGGCAGATAATTTCATACAAATTCTGTTTCTGAATTTATTCGGTGAGTAGTGGCCACTCAGACATCGTGAAACAGGCCCTAAGACTTAGTTTTTAATCTAGACCCTACAGTTACGTTACTTTTTGTACATAAAATGTATCTCGTGATAAAATGGCAGTTATAATTTCAGGACATTTTTTTTGTAGCATTTATTAGAGGTAGCAACGACCTAACGTCACTGAAATAAGAAACTTTATCATCTCATGGCGTATTGATATCAGCAAGTGTCTGCTTGTTCTATAATCATTGCCATTTTATAACAGAATTTTATGCGTTATTTATAAAGCAGATAGATGTCACCTTCTGTCAAATTTTATTAATCTCTATTACATTCAGACTTAATTTACCTCTGACAGGAGCAAACTAAAGGATCCTTATTTTAAGCAGAATAAAGGTCATTGTAATTTTGACAGACTTATCAGTAGCAACAACCCATTTTATTTTAAGGAGCAAAAGAATAAAATTGTGACAGTGATGCAAAATAAGAGGTAAATTAAGTGTGAAAGGACTTTATGTAAGTCCCGTCTCCTTATTTAATATACTGTGGCGCATTTATTTCAAATAACGCACGCTTAGGTATATGACTGCTATACTCACTAATTGTATTCATCCGTTCACCCGATACGCCTGCAGTCTGCAGTTTTCTTTAATGAGTATTAACAATCTGATGGCCAATTCTCGTACCTAAAAACGTTCAGAATCTCATGCCAGCGTCAATCAAATGTCAAAAATGTAGGTAAACGCTATACAATTTTTGACAGATTGAGACTGAGATGAGATTGCGAACGTTGTTAAAAATACGAGAATTGCCCCTCTGATGTTTTCAAAAAAGTTCAATCCCTAATAAGGCCTAAATCGATTTTAAGGGATTCATTCATACAAATTGATAAAACTAGCGGCCCCGACAGACGTCCTGTCTGAACGATCCTAGAACCCGACTGCAGCGCCACCTACCGGGTCCAATTGTGTTTTCAAACCAACCAGGAACCCATCGAAATATACACACCAAATTTCATTTAAATCCGTACAGCCGTTTAGGAGTTAGGTGACAAGCACACGTACAGAAGAATTATAATGTTTGTCACCTAAGTTCTCCCAAACAGCTGGACCGATTTGGATGAAAATTTGTGTGTATATTTCAATTGGTTCCTGGATGGTTTGAAAACACAATTGGACCCGGTAGGTGGCGCTGCAGTCGGGTTCTAGGATCGTTCAGACAGGACGTCGTCTTTCGAGATCGCTAGTATAATATAGATAATTATGATAGGTGTCCGCTATTGTATAAAAAAAAAACATATTTTGTCAAAATGTTTGTATACTTAATTGTCTACCTACATATTCTATATTCTCGTACTGTTAACAGTTTACTGCATTACTCTTATATTCCAGACACATTTACTCAAGTAAATAGCCGGTAATGCTGAAGATCCCCTAAAAAGCGTCGTATTTAACCTGTGCACTTCTGTCACAACGTATAGTCGTTGGAGGTAGCTTTTATGCAATGTGTGATAACAAACTTGCGATGTAATGATAGCTTTGCTAATTGCACCGATATTCAGTAAGTGTCCGTAAAAGTTTTGATACCGAAGAGCTTCGACCATAAAAAAAAAAAAATACATAGCAGAAATTACAAAATAATGATTAATACACAAAACAAAGATTATGATAAAAACACAACAATTTAGTTTCCATAAAAGAAAAGATTTCCCTCTTCAACCACAAAGTTGCACTTCTCCCACTCCCCATTAGGTTTCTTTGTCTCCCAATGGCTAGTTCCTGCAGCAGTTAACTTGTCTTTTTCTGTAAGAAGCTCATCTTTTAGCTTCTTGAGTGCATACTGCAGTTGGGTCGGCTCACTAGTAAAATTAAGGACACTCCTCGCTGTAGTAATGTAAGTTAAAAATTCTTGAGTGAAGGTCCTTTTCCTGAATCCAGTAAATGACGGCCTACCAATAGACATTGGGTCTATGTTACCTAGAGATTTTGTCATCAAAGCTTGTGACATTTTGGAAACATATTTAAATGTTATGGGGTTAAAAATCAACTTTTCTTTATCTGCCCTTTTCTGGAATACGGCATTAACTTCCTTCCTTGTGTGCCATTTAGCTTTATTTGTTATATTCTCCAGAACGTTCAAATTTTCGAGATAGGTGCCAAACATAGCATGAAATACCACTTCAGAAGTTTTCAAAGTATCAGAACCACTCCTCATTTTGAACCTCAAATTATTAATAGAGATGAAATCTGTGTAAAATTTTAGCATAGGAGCTCCGGAAAAACTCCATTGCAGATCACCCTTACTTTGCCAAAAAACTAAGAACAATAAAAGTGGGAAGTAAATTTTTTGTGTTGATCGGGCAGTGGTAAGAAGCAAAATATCCCCAAGCTCTTTCATTACGCCAGAAACATTTCCAGGATGATTTGCTTCCTTCAAAGCAGCTATTAATTATCTCTGCAGCCATTGGGAGCATTTGGAGACTATTTCCCATTGCGGATTTAAGTTTATCAAAAAATTTATCCTCCATTATAAGCAATATAGCTTGTGTTAGTGGACCTAAACTCCTAAGCACTCCCGTTCTTCTTTCTGGGGCAAGAGTAATACCTTGTAACAACGCAATATGTTGATTGGTTAGTCCATATTGAGAAATATTTTGGGTATTCTCTTGCTGTTTATTAACAGGCGTAAATTTACCCTCTCTAGTACGCTTTACTCCACGTCTTGCCACTGATTCACGTACCCTAAATCTAGTTACACCAGTTCTAACTTCATCGTAGAAGGAACGGAACAACGTTATGAGTTCTACAATAGGAGTGCATATGAGAAAATTAATTTCAATCTTTTTTGTCTTTATTTTCTCTATTACTGACTTAACAGTTACATCAATACCGTCAATTTTAGCAGTGTACTCTAAAAATCTCAAATGGCCAGGCCAGACCATAAAGAAAAGCTGTCGCTCTACAGCTGAAATGTCCTTTTTCCAATGGGGAGCCACACGCAAAGCTGTTTGTAGATGGCGCTCTGAACGACTGTACATTGTTTTACAAACAAATCCATACAATTTGACAATCGTTCGTTACGTCAAATCGTAGACAGAGAATTGTCTTCGCGTCAAATCAATGAAAAAAGTACAGTCGATCATGTGCCACCTAGCGTGATAAAAAGTTAGTTTTCCTCCCCATTATTGTACCTAAAGCTACGGTTTCCTAGCAGAGCGGTGGCCACACTTAACGGCCGCAGTGACGGCTATCATGAAAGTTATGACAGCGGCGAAGATTTAAATCGTTAGATTCGCCCTACCACGTTGACACCTCTGACACTGACACACAACTGGGTAACTACCCGCGACTCCTTGACAGTTCAAAAGTGCCAAATTCACTTTTGAACTGTCAAGGACCGCTCTGCTAGGAAACCGTAGCTTTACAGGAATTGGAAAAAGGACATTTCAGCTGTAGAGCGACAGCTTTTCTTTACGGTCGAAGCTCTTCGGCATCAAAATTTTTGCAAAGACGCAATTGGTTTATTTGAAATAAATGCTTTGAGTTTGAGCATGACTATTTAATAACTACTAAGTACGGTGAAGGCAAATCTAGCGATTTAAATCTTTGGGTGGCCGGGTCTGAAAATGACAGATGTTTTATTACGACGGAACCGCTTTCTTAGGAAACCAAAGCATAAGGGTGCGTTTCCACTGACGCGGAGCTGGGCGGAGCGGAGCGGAGACGTGCAGGAATCGACCAATCATAATGGTTGAAATCCTTATCGCGTCTCTTGCCTCGTCTGTAATTGGACGATTCCTGCACGTCTCCGCTCCGCTCCGCCCAGCTCCGCGTCAGTGGAAACGCGGCCTTAGTACCCAAGCTGTAAACTGTAGGCTAAGGGTGCGTATCCACTGTCGCGGAGCTGGGCGGAGTGGAGGGGAGCGTACCGTGAATTGACCGATCACGTTGTTTCCATTGACGCGGAGTGGAGATTTCAAGCACTGTGATTGGTCAATTTACGGTCCGCTCCTGTCCACTCCGCGTCAGTGGAAAATCACCCTTAACGGGGAATTTACTACAAATGATGATCCGCGAGTTTGTCATCACCCTCTGTATGAAGTAGACCTATACCTATTTCGTGCTTATATTGATAAAAAAATATTATATAAAATATAACGTATTGTTATATCAAATCAATGTAGTGAGAACTAGTGATATAAGTGTTAGAGCGTCGACGAATAGAAGTTATTTGATAGGGAGTTCATGTAAGCTCAAGTGCCGTAGTCGAAATGTGCTTGGTATAGATTTTCGCTAGGTTTTTCTATGTAATTTTGTTTTTAAGTAATATATTTTCGTTGTAATATGATTATTTGTACAGTTGATTTAAAAATAAGACACTATAATTATTATTTCTTAGTTGAGCGTTGTTATATTTTGGTATAATATTGTTGGAGGTAACATTTTGGGAATGCACTGTTGATTAATTGCAAGTGTTGCCTGCTATGCTGCCTATGTCATCATCATCATTCTCCTGACCTTATACCAATCTATTTGGTGTCTGCGCAACATGTCCTTTTTTATGAGAGTTAAAATTGTTTTACTTTGGTTTTACCAACTATAATATAAATAAGTTGATGTTTCCAAATTCAATGTTATTAGTTCGGGATATACAACGTGTAACGCTAAATGCGCAAAACCTCTTAAGGGGTCATTTTACTCATCATTATGAACAACTTCTACTATGGGACCAAACCCGAAATCGCGAAAAAAAAATCAGCTGTTCAGTACATTTCGGTTCGCATAATTCGTCAAAATGTACTGAACAGCTGATTTTTTTTTCGCGATTTCAGGTTTGGTCCTATAGTAAAAGTTGTTCATAATGATGAGTACAATGACCCCTTAAGAGGTTTTGCGCATTTAACATTACACGTTGTATATAAATACAGTACGGGCGATTTAACTTGGCGAGTCGGAACTGCGCGCGGAATGATGAGGCGAGTGTGAGTGAGTGAACATGCGTGACAGTTCGTAGTACGCACGGCTACACATCAAGCTATACATTTCTAGTATAAGCTGATCTCGCATTGTATAGGATTTCCTTATAATGAGAGGTCAGTGTAAACTGGAAATGTATAGCTTGATGTGTAGCCGTGTGTATGTTCAGACTCGCCCAGATATCTCGGCCGTAGTGTAGTTTTGCTAAATTCTATTAAACTTGTGTACTTAATCTCACTTGCTTGCATTATTTTAATCAACAGTGCGTAGGGTAAGGTAACAATCTTATTCACTACGATAATACGAGAAAACAACAGATTTTGGACTGAAATAATTACTAATATCAATTTCCAAGATTCAAGTTAGTAATAATAGCCAGAAGAGTAGTAATAGCGAAGTTACATTAAGATTTGTAATATTGGGCTTCCAATTGTTAACTCTGTACACACGGCTGCACATAAAGTTATATATTTCCAGTTTACACTGACCTCTCATTGTAAGGAAATCCTATGCAATGCGAGATCAGCTTATACTGGAAATGTATAGCTTGATCTGTAGCCGTACCTACTCCTTTGCAAAGGAGGGCAGAGACCTTCGATCGTAGATACATTGAAATGCGCACAATTATCACGTCCAAATTCTCTTAGGGGTAAAAAATATGCGGATAATACTATACAAGGTGTAAAATAAATAACCCAAAATCTCTTAAGGGGTCATTGTACTCATCATTATGAACAACTTTTACTTTTGGACCAAACCTGGAATCGCGAAAAAAAATCAGCTGTTCAAAACATTTTGACGAGTTTGATGTAGATAAATGTACTGGTCAGCTGATTTTTTTTTCGCGATTTCAGATTTGGTCCCATAGTAAAAGTTGTTCATAATGATGAGTACAATGACCCCTTAAGAGGTTGTGGGTTATTTATTTTACACCTTGTATAAACTATTCCTCGTAATGTCGTAGTGAATACTTCTAAGAAAGAAGTGTCACTATAAATTTATGTAAGATTGTTTGTGATGAATTAAATAAATGTAAAATTTAATCAATACGAGTAGAGTTTTATTAAAAACTAATTTATGAATGAAAAATAATACAAACTTATAACTTATTTTTAATTTATGTTATAGGAATAACTTTATAAAGGTATTTCGTACAATAACTAATTTTTGACATGCATTCGTTTACAAAAGAACTGAACAGATGTGTGGTGAAAAGGGAGGAAGCCTTTGCCCGACGGCGAGACAAGACAAGCTTAGGCCTCTTTTAAGGAGACGCGGGGCGTCGAGCGGCGCGGCCCGCACTAAATTCAAACATAGGGCGTTCTATTAGAGTGTTTACGGAGAAGCGTTTAAGATTTCTTATACTTGACGGCCCGCAGCCCGCCCCGCGTCTCGGTAAATGAGGCCTTATAAATAGACAACTATGCCACTTGACAAAGGGCCTTTACACCAACACACAAGTTGTAATACCTGCACCCTAATTGCGTAACACATTATCAATCGGAGTTGGTTTCATTTTGACAGTTCAACAACATTCATTGCATTATTTACGTTAACGAGCAGACAAATTTTTCGAACACATAAAGCAATGGATTAGCAATTTGTTTCAAAATGATTCAAACTCCGATTGATAATGTGTTACGCAATTAGGGCACTGCTTTCTACAAATATTGTAAAAGGCTTGTTGAAAGCATGTCAGTATTAAATGTATTGACGTTATTTCAGACATTTATTGTTAACTATTTTGTTCACCTGTTTGACAAATTTTGCATACAACTTTGTTTTAGGTGTAAACGATAAACCTTACCAAAACTAAAGGCCCGACCACACGCCACACGCCTCGACTTGCATGCGTAAGTAGTACGCGCACATCAAATACACACGCACCGGTTTGCACACGGTACCGTTCTGTTCGCGGAATTTGCACAAGAACCGTGTAGCCGGATCATAAAAGCACATTATACAACATGCACAATCACTTTCATGTTTTATATACATGGGTCCCTGGGATGTGTGGCTGACACTGGCTTGGCCACCATCAGGGATTTTACTTTTGATAACACAAAGATTTAGTCGTTAATTAGTCGAAATTTGTCGCCAAATATCAGAATTTGTCGGTCACTGGTTCAAAAGTTATAAGGGGTCATTGGTGGCCGATCTGGAGAGTCTCCCCAGCTTGGCCACCTTTATATATCAAAAACTAGGGCACCTAGCGAAGATCTGTTTTCTCCCAGATTTAGTCGCTCAGTCACAGATTTAGTCGGGTCTTAGTTTAGAATATATAATGAGTTCAATTTTTTAAGTATAGTTCAAGAGCTAGATTGAAGAGTTTACGATAAAATCTTTGATCTAGCTCTTGGTCTATACTTAAAAATTGAACTCATTATATCTTCTAAACTAAGACCCGACTAAATCGGTGACTTGGCGACTAATTTCGACTAATTAGCGACTAAATCTGGGAGAAAACATCTTCGCTAGGTGCCCTAGTTTTTGAGATATAAAGGTGGCCAAGCTGGGGAGACTCTCTCCAGATCGGCCACCAATGACCCCTTATAACTTTTGAACCAGTGACCGACAAATTCTGATATTTGGCGACAAATTTCGACTAATTAACGACTAAATCTTTGTGTTATCAAAAGTAAAATCCCTGATGGTGGCCAAGCCAGTGTCAGCCACACCCCTGGGATGCCAGGCGTTTGGAGCCTCGTACCGGCCGAAGCTGACTAGCAGAGACTCCTTAAATAATTTTAAATGATGAGGAGGCACCAGCCGACGATTATCCCTGTATGCACTATACAGTGCACCCAAGGACAACCCCCGGTTGTTGCACGACTATTGCAGAACATGGAAACAAAACATATTGGGCTATGGGTTTGGGTGGTTGTGGACTGGTTACCTAGAACTATGGAAAGACTACGGCCTCTGCCTGACTAATGTTTTATATACAATGTTTTATAGTCAATAATGGGACCCCCGAAACGGTCGCTAGCACGTAGTGTCGTAGCGAAAAGGGGGCAACATGTTTTTATACAGGAATATTATTACTATTACTGTGTAAGCAATATGTATATGCCTTGCAAGATAGCACATAGTGATACGATATTTTTCATGTATGTAACACAACTTTATGCCTGTGTCACGAATAAATAAATTTGAATATGATTACGTAGGATTTATTCACATCGTTCATGACAAAACTAAATTATCAAAATACTATAACAGAATGAAATAGAACCATGACTATGTGACATTCAAAATCAACTACTATGAAAATACCTACTATGAGAGGGTATAATCACATATTTTTTTGCCAACTATTCCATTATTATTTATACAATCAGTTAGGCCTAAATCTACAAACAATTTCTTACTACGAGATCAAGAGCTGTACAATCCTAGAATTTGATTTGTTATTTACCAGAGAATTCATAATGAAAAACAATATGTCGGACCAGTAATTTTTTTACAGGTGTCACTGGTGGTGAAGCAAAAACTGAAGGCGTGAAAAGTGCCGCCAAGCGCCACCATTAAAAAAAAAAGTCTGGATTTATGAAACATCTTGAAACCTATGCTCACATTTTTAGTCAGATGAGGTAGAATTTTTTTGACCTCACCTGACCTACCTTTTCTAACAAAAAATGTGAGCATAAGAAATTTCAAAATGGTCCATATCTCCCAGACTTATGATTTTTAGAGGGTACCGAGTCGTTTGTTTGGTTATTTCTTTTATCTATCTAAATAAAAAGAGAAGTCCTGAGTGACTGACTCATCAACTCCCAACCCAAACCGTTGGACCTAGAAAGCTGAAACTTTACGCAGAGGTTCCCTTTATAATGTAGACAAGGAATAAGGAAGAAATTCCCGGTAGTACGTTCCTGTGGGATAGTTTCCGACATCCATGCGGGCGAAGCCGCTGGGAAAAGCTAGTTTTAGAATAAAAACGCAGAAAATAAGCATGTTAAGTTATGCTCCACAAGACTATACGTTATTATAATTATAAACAGTAGTTTTACATTGTTAAGTTTTACTGTAATCCTTAAAACGGAAAATAGTGGCGACTAAGCGTTTTAAGGATTATAATTAAACTTAACAATGGAAACCTACTGTTTGTTCTAATATCTGTGTGTTGTGTTTTCATACAAAAATACCATCCAAATGTCAGACTTCTCCGGTGCATTTTCCAAAAAAATCTGTCACACAAACCTTGTCCTGACAATTACGAACACAACAAAATAGCCAATAAATAGCCAAACAGGTGTAGCCATTTTGAAGTGATGCGCTTACATACATTAAAATAATAGATAAAAGAAATAACCAAACAAACAATGAGAACGCGATCGGTATCCTCTTATGAAATTTTCACCAGTTGAAGAACAAAAAAATTAAATATCACTTAGAAATACCTACTACTAGACAAATTATAATATTGATTTCAGTTTTAGTATCTTAAAATAAGTTCCACAAGCTGCCAGATAATATTTTTTAAAGTAAAAACTAATTCATAATTTAATGTTAAACCACCACATAGAATGATTATTTACATTTCTAACACACTCAAAAACATTGAGCATGCCACAAGTCGAATACAGTGGTATATACAAATACATACCTTTCTACTATATTCATTAGTAATTGGATGTTACATAGTTATTTAATACCCCACAAGATATAGTCTGGCATTCTGAGAGTCCAACCTTTTATCTTATCATGAGATTTAGTAAATAGCCTCAATTGAAACCAACTTAATACACTTGCGTGCAATAAAATCGATCCACCCCATTCTCTTCGATATGAAACGAGAAAATTTAACAAGTTTAATTAACAATAACCCAATATATTGTGTACTAAAACCTTCCTGACTGTATGTAGATTACGTAAGTGAAAAGAATATCAAAACTGATTCATTACTTTTTGAGAAAAACGCGAATTTAAAAACATACAGATCGAATGAAAAACCTCCTTTTTTTCAAGTTGGTTAAAAATTCAAGTCAAATGATCAATAAACGAACAGTAATAAACAAAATTAAGCTTATGTCAACTTCACTGACAAAAAAAAGTCACGCAGTTTTTTCAAACAAAAGTGATTGATGAGAACATCAGAAGAATCGAGTCGATCTTGTCAAGAATATTGCTTTGATCAAAGTATATGTGTATGTGTAAATAAACTTTATCTTACCTACCTTCACACGGTATAAAATAATTAAAATAAATACATTAATATCTTTGAGCTATCGTCTCTCAAATAGAGAGCATGGGGTGGGCCAATTTTTTTGCACGCAAGTGTATATTGGGACATAATACTGTGCACATACCGACTATGAAGTGCTAGGTTAAAACCAGTACACACACAGATCACCCAACACACACATTTTTGTAAAAAGATGAGCTTCTGTCAGTACGTGGTACAACTAAATACTACAATGCCACAGTAGGCAAATACAGTGTAAGTAGTGACTTCTCACAAACTAACAATATTGTAATTTTGTTTACCTACCGCCTATTTTGTCAGTAGATGGCAAATCAAAATATAATAAAATGTCTGGTGGTTCTACAGTCCAACCATCCATTTATTGTTAGTCCAATCACTCGAAGATTACGATTGAAAGAAGAAGCGGACGGCCCCCAACCGTCACTTCACATAACATCTAGAAGTCTATTTTTAGCCCAACAATAACTGCATTTGTATGATGCACTTTATATCTCTGGAGGAGCAATCTTCAGTTTCGTGAGAAGAAACTAACAAAAACCTACCATTCTAAAATGTATGCCTCTACAATCTATGCATAAAATCTATGATTGTATATTTTTGTGACTGAACATAGTGTGTATGTATGGCGCCACCATAGGCGGGACGGACGACGTAGATTCCGGAACTTGTTCCTTCTCCTTAGTGTTCTTTGTCTTTCTAAATTGAAAACCATTTTTCCTGAGTATCTTCCTGAGCGTTTCCCTTGAACCTTTGAAGTTGATCTCTTCTTTTAGTATCTGGAGGAGTTTGTTGATAGTAGGTACTTCTTTCTTGAAAGCATAGAACTCGTGGATTTTTCTGCGAATCACTTGTAGGTCATACTCATCAACTTCTATCTTTCCCTTTGTTCTTACACGTTTCTTTGGCGATTTCTTTAGAGTTTCAGGGTCTAACAGACCCTGTTCTACGAGTCTTGCTTCTTTTACTATGTTCAATACTGTGCGTTCAGATACACCTGAAAATATTAAAAGATACAGCACTCGAATTAACTAATTCAAAGTAAATTAGAACACGCAAATGTTTGTACCACTTTTGATTGTTAGGCCTGAAACTGCGTTAAGCGGACGCCCGCGCGGTACCATACAAAAGTGCACCGTCGCGGAGCCCCGCGCGGGTGTACGTTGCGGGGAGGCGGGCCCCGCGCCAGCGCAACGGTGCCCACCTCCGTGCGACGGATACCCGCGCGGGGGCACGCGCGGGACCCGCTAGCGGTAACATCAGACCTACCGAAACTTTAAAATATTTACAAAATGAGTTTTTATTTTCTCTTAATTTACCGAACTTTATAACAAATTCCCCGCATAGCAATCTAAATTCAATACGGGCTTACTGGTTGTCGTTTTTTTAGGGTTCCGTCCTCAAAACGAAAAACGGAACCCTTATAGGATCACTTGTTTGTCCGTCTGTCTGTCTGTCTGTCTGTGTGTCAGTCTGTCAAGACCGTTTTTCTCAGGAACGCGTGGAGGTATCAAGTTGAAATTAATATCAAATACGTATTCTGTGGTCTCTTGAGTCCTAAAAAACTCAAGCTTCTAAGTCAATGCAACAAAAACATACGGCCATTTATGCGACATGTTTATTTTGATACTCGCAAGTAAATCAAAACCTATAGGGTACTTCCCGTTGTTCTAGAATCATGAAATTTGGTAAGAAGCAAGGAACACAAATAAAGGAAAAAGTCCAAAAATTGTTAGTTTGTAATTCTATCATATAAAAAAAATGTTTAAGTCTGTCAGTCTGTCAATACCTTTTTTCTCAAGGACGCGTGGAGATATCAAGTTGAAATTAATAGTAAATAAATACGTAAGTCTATTGTTCCTCACAGTTCTATAAAAATCAAGTGTCTAAGTCAACGTAATAAAAAAACACGGTCATTTTGCGAGCCGAGCTCGCAACTGTCGCAAGTAAATCAAAACTATAGGGTGCTTCCCGTTGATCTAGAATAATGAAATTTGGCAAGAAGCAAGGTCTCCCAGTACAAGTAGGAAAAAGTCCGAAAATTGTGAATTTGTAATTTTTTGATGTAAAAAATTTAATTTTGGGATCCAATGTTAAGTTTGTTTTTGGTATAAATTCTTTTCAACTACGGAACCCTTCATTGTGCCTGGTCCGACACGCACTTGCCCGGTTTTTTTTGCTTGTCGTCGTTTTGCTACGTAGTGTTATATTAAGTTCTCCATCACACAACACGAGTGTACAATGTACATGCACACCGTTAAAATTGAACTAGCGACACTGCGTAAATAAAACGCCGCGACGCGGCGACGGGTACCCGCGACGGGGCCCGTAGCGTTCCCACAGAGCCCACCCGCGTATCCACGCGCGTAGACACGCGACGGTTGCTCGTCGCGGGCGCCCGCTTAACGCAGTTTCAGGCCTTAAGGTTTCAAAAAAATCATGTACTCATTTATATCATATTAGTGATTTATTTTATTCAATAACAATTCTGCAAATTAAATTGGTGACTTGGTAATTAGTCGCCAATATCATATTAGTACATTAATTTGTCCGTCATTGCTTCATTTTTAATTCTTTTTACCTATTGTGATCATTGATGTATAAAAATACTTAATACATCAATGATTGTGGTATACTAATTTTATTCTAGGTGCATCGTCTTCACATATTTATGTATAATGATACAATTAATGTAAATATACAAAATATTGTAAAACAGTAACAGTGGACTTTCTTGCCCATTCTTCTGCATACGATACTACCTTTTGGAAGGGGCGACTAGAATCAATTAAATTTTTTATTATTTTGACATTCAAAAGTGGCTTTTATGTGCCTATTAGAAAAAAAAAATGACTTTGACTTAGACTAGTGTTCTTAAACTTATTATAAAGAAACAGTAAATTCGCCTTGCAATTTTATTTAAAAAAAAAAAAAATTGATAACCTTCTCCTTTTTTTGAAGCCAGTTAAAAACATATGCTTGCTTGCTTTGCTTTTCAGATTGCTGATTTTGCAAGAGCAAAATACACCATACAATGCATTCTGTACCTATTTTATACCTTCATTTATCTGGTTATAATGAAGAATTATCAATAACTTATAAACATACATAAAACTCACGCCTTCTTCCCACAGTGGTAGGTAGAAACTATAGAATGCACCTGCTACAACCCATACATACTCCTTTTGATTTGTTTACGTTCATAAATCTGGTCATAAACACATGCCAGTTGCGAGTACTACGCACCTGACCTTTATGAAGAACATCACCAATAAGGTCACTTTATATCCTTTTAGCTAGGGCATCCCCCTCCTGGCGTTTCCACTCTCCTCTGCCTTGTAGTGCCTTTTCTTACTCGTCTTTCACTAATCTAAGCATACTCTTTTTAATTTTGGTCACTATCACTTCTTTTAAACCGTACCGTTGCCTTATCACATCACTCCTCAGCCTATTATTCATAGTTACATCACAAATGCTTCGCAAGAAACGCATTTCCACAGCATTTATTATTTCATGGCTCTTTTGCTACACCCCACATTTACTTCCATACATAAGCATAATCACTAGAACACTATTGTGAACAGTTAGTCGAGCCATCATCAGCAGTCAGTTCCATCCCTTGTAAACACTCCCCAAATATACAAACTCATTTACTTGCTCCACACTCTTATAATTTATTTTCATGTCTCACACCGATATACCCTCTTCTCTTTCAAACATCATGAACATTTGTTTGTCTTAATCACATTCTTTTATATTCGTCCCTTTCCTCTTATATGTTTCATCCATCACAGTGACCATGTCTTGCAACTGTTCTGCTGACGCTGCGAGTAGTTCTTGATTATCTGTGTAGAGAAGACATTTGACAGGCAGCTCATTCATCCTCCATCCACACACAGCCTCTTTCAAATCTGTCAGACCACTATCCATGTACAATTTGAACAGCCATGGTGACACTATACAATCCTGTCTAACAGCACCCCTTGAGATGCTGAACTAGTTTATGTACGCCCCTTTTATCCTAACACAAGCACTGGAATCTTTGTGTAAAGATTTCAGTGCCCATACCAAACCCAGTCTCCATACACTGTCATAGCCCTTTTCCAAGTCAACGAAAACACAGTAAACTTTCCTGTGCTTTGCCCTATGTTTTCCGGCTATGTACCATAAGGAGAAGTCTGATCCATAAAGCCACTACAGTAAATGCGGTACTGGAGCGCGTCATTTCAGAGTAGACAATCTCTACTACATTATTCTTGAAAATATGATCTCTGATTCTCTCTCAAAGGTAATTCTTATCAGTTTTATTCATTAGTATATCTTCAAATGTTGCACTGTTAACATATCAACGCAAGCCAACAATATAAGACAAGTGCACAATATTAACCGATAGGCACAGCATGCAAAACACACCTACACCTTCTTACAGAAATTACACAACATTTAAAAAAAAAATTAACAAGATTAGGTGACAAAAGTCAGTCAGTAAGTGACATTAATCATGCACTATAAAGCTATTGTAATGGTTATCTATTTTGTTTGACTTGGTGCTTGATTTTTTCAACTGCAACATGAGAAGACAAAAATCATATAAATGCATTCGCTACAACTCGGTCTTAAGCATCAAGTAGTATATCTCTGTGGATATTTTTCTTTGTATTTTGCTGATTAAAACCATTTAATCTAAAGGTTTTATCTTATTTATCAATCTCATTTTTAAGTCAGTTAATATTATTAGAACAAATGTTATGTACACCGCACTGTAGCAAACTTTACTACTTATTTCTTTGGGTGTGCTATGGCGGTGTGTTCCTTACACACATGAAATAATAATATTAACATAATGTTTTTTGAGCGGAGCTCGTGGACGAGAGGAGCTCGTGGCTAAGTAATAACAGCCGCACGGGTCGATCCGTCAGGTTAAGCTACGCTTGCCGGGGTTGGTCAGTGGATGGGTGACCATCTTTACATATCGAGATTCCTCCGTGCCTCGGAAAGCACGTTAAGCCGTTGGTCCCGGCTGTTATTCGTGGATCTTTGACAGTCGTTACGGGTCGTCAGAAGCCCGAAAGTCTGACAACCAGTCTTACCAAGGGGTATCGTATTACCCAGTTACTGGGTTGTGGAGGTCAGATAGGCAGTCGCTCCATGTAAAATACTGGTATTCAGCTGCATCCGGTTAGACTGGAAGCCGACCCCAACATAGTTGGGAAAAGGCTAGGCAGATTGATTGTTTTTTGAGCAACTAAGATTATTCTAAATTATTATGAAGCAGTTGCTAGCTTTTGGCTCATCATTTCCAAAATTTGATAGTGTTAGTAGGCAGGTAATGATAATATTTGTATTCATTGGATGACCAATGATTGACTCAGCACAGACCTTTTAATATTTGTCGCTAGACCCCATTTTCTAACACACATAATACAGTGGCTTAATGCGTATAATACGTAAACATGGAGAAAGATATTGGTAACTTTCATTTAACAAAAGACGATAAAATGCTTGCAAGTCAGTCTTGGAAAGTATTAAAAATGCATATGCTGTTTTTAACGCTTCAAATTAACAAAGAACATTTATACGTTACTGATTATAGGATTTTAACTTACATACGGCTAAACTAATTATTACATAAAAAATAACATGTCTACAAACCTGTAGCGGCAGATACTCGAACATAAACTTTACTCAGTGGTATTATTGGCACTTGCATTCGTTTTTCCTCGTCCATAAACTCCTTTACTTTCAATATTATCTCCCGAACTTCAGTCGTGATATTCTTCGGCATTTTGTAGCGTAATTGTTGTGGTACTTCAAACAAAAACAGTTACTGAAGGAAGATTGAAGCAATGCAAACACTAACACAATCCCAAATGGCCACTTTTTTTTTTACTTTTGTCACCGTGACATTATAATAAAAATGGCGGCGGGCATTTTCGCAATATGGCTGCCAAATGTTTTTCGGATATTCTGACCAATCGTTGTTTTTTACAACTAAGTTGATTTTCGAAGACAAAAGCCTAAGAAACTAAAAAAAAACGAGCTTGGCTAACTACAATAGGTATTCTGTGACGTGTATGCGATCTATTTCCTCGTCACGTAGTCATGTATTATTGTATTATAACGGTGTGGAAGGATAGGCTATATGGCTATTTTACATCACGCTAGGGCCCATAAGAGCCGAGCAAAAAGAAAATAAAAGTCAGAAAGGACGCTAAGCGCAAACGACCAAGAAATTTCACGGGGATGAAGTCGCGAGCAGAAGCTAGTGTATTACAATAGCGACCTTCTTGGTAATATGTTGGAGAAATATAACATTCGCAATGTCTCTGCGTTTTCTCTCTTATAATAACGTACAGTTTTATGTTAAAGTAATTAAAACCTATATTCTGTAGGTTTTGCCTTTAATTCAATTTAATTAATATAAATAATGGAAAAGTAAGAGCGGTTCGACGAGGACCCATCATCGAAAGCTACCAAAGGATGACTTAACAAACAACTAGGTTTTGCTGCTTACAGCACAGAACACTATTAATCCTAGCGGAGGTTGACAGACACTAGACAGTGAGCAAAATTCGATTTGCTGCGAGCGTAAGATAGATAGAGTAACTTTTTTTTTTAAATGCCAAGAAGTTTGCTACCAACTTCACACGATAGCTGTCAAATTAGTACTGCCGATAGCTGTCAAATTAGTACGCATTGGTACAATAATGAAGTTTGCTAGTATTGCGGAAAAAAATGGCGCCTTGAATTTTGACAGTATTCGTATTCTTTATTTGCCACGCATCTTATCTCACAAACAAAATTCGAAAGATTTGAACTTCACCTTGGTCTGTCACTTTCACTTCGATACGAAAAAAGCGAGAGATAGAAACAAGCGGATTCGAAGTTCGATTTTCAAATTCCATACCTATGGTCGGACTTTTAATGCAGCAAACTGACACTTCTAATGTCATTTTTATTTACTGTCCTTTCGCTATCAAATGGGAACATTTTTTAACGAAAGTTTTATGCCTATTGTATCAACTGGATCAACCAAATATTTTTTTTCTCTTTTTTAGGGTTCCGTACCAAAATGGTAAAAAAGGAACCCTTATGGTGTGACTCAGTCTGTCTGTCTGTCTGTCGGTCTGTCTGCCTGTCTGTCTGTCTGTCTGTCTGTCACAGCAGTATATCTCAAGAACTACTAATGCTATCAACTTGAAATTTGGAACAGTTTTAGATGACGTTTACCCAATTATGTTTTAAATAAGAAAAAAAATAATTTATTTATTTATTTTTTTGCAACAGGGACTGAAAGGGGGTCTTAAAAATTCAAAGTGGGGCTACTACTTACTAGGGCATGTATCATATGAAAGAACGCTATTTGCACATTCTCAGACATTTTTTTATTTTTTTAGGACCCATAGTTTTCAACTTTTAATGAAAATTGTAAAAAAAATACCGTTCCCCCCTCATCTCCGAAGTTTGCAAAGAGAAAAATCTGAAATTATCCTATGTGATAGAAGTTTATGTAAAGATTACAGTAAAAATAAAACTATGTCTCTAAATAGCACACTTTCTCAGAAATCGGAACGGAACCCTCGGTGCGCGAGTCCGACTCGCACTTGGCCGGATTTTTTTTCCCCTAGTGCTCACTTTAGACATTGGCAGAATAGTCGACATCGGCTTTGCTTGCCATTTATTAAGGATGATGCGCCAGGGTATCCCGCGAAATTCAAAATTTCTTACGTTCTTTGCAATTTGTAGGTCCGTGTGAGCTTGTATGTTGATTAAAATATGATTCGCGGCCGTAGCTAATATGGCTTTACAGAATTATAATCATTAGAATCAGCAATACAACTCCATAAGTTAGCATTTACCTCAAATCTAGAGGTAAGTGAGGTAAATGAGGTTTGAGGTAAATGCTAACTTATGGAGTTGTATTGCTGATTCTAATGATTATAATTCTGTAAAGCCATATTAGCTACGCCCGCGAATCATACTTTAATCAACATAAAAGCTCACACTGACCTACAAATTGCAAAAAACGTAAGAAATTTTGAATTTCGCGGGCTACCCTGGCGCTTTCGCCTTAAAAATAGAATAGAACGAAATGACAGAAAAGAAGTGTCATTTTACTCCAACAAACAATATAATGTTCGGATTTCGGATACACTTATGGATCTACTCCACCTGATATTTTAAATGAGGCGCAAAATGGTCTCTTGCCGCTAAAATCGCGAGAGCGCGATTTACAATAATTTTATAGCATGGAAGAGACTCGAAGAAATTTTTTGTTTTTTCTCACAAATGTGTTGAAAAACATTGTATGACACACGTGAGGAAATTGGTATTTACAAACTCGTGACGAATGTAAGCCCGAGACGAGTTTGTAAAAACCAACTTACCGCACTGGTATCATAATCATATTTATAACTGTTATTACTCTGGTGTCGAGATTTAATTCTTACTCATGAAAATACATTCATGTGAAGACAGTGTGCCTTTTTTTATTTTTTGTGGATGGGATATCATCAAATAACTTCTCCCGCTCTGGGTGTGGCATGTCAGACTTTTACTGACTAAAACCCACCCGTGTTCCTGACACCATGGTTTCACTGTACAGTTCTACCACAAAAGATTCATTCTGCCATAGATGTTCACCAAAGTAACTCCGTGCTTGTTTGATTTTAAAGCAAATAGTATAAAGTCAGCCATGGTCATTTGTGGGAAAACTTCTATTTTCCCACAAATGACTATGTCTGATTGTTGATTCGATGAGAATGGCTTGATTCGTTTGAATATTATTTTTGTTTTATTCTCTTCTGGGGTAACCACCCCAGAAGAGAATTTATTAATGAAAAAAAAAAATAAGAGAAAAAAGAAATTGAAATCACTGTCGAATTGTAATATATGCCTCTTAAGCCACACATACACTCACTTACAGTTACAACACATAATCCTTCGTGACACTCCGTCACACGGTACGAATCGGAATCGTATTTTCATCTAATTTGATTAAAATGCGCATTCGCGAAGGGGAAACGGTCACCTGCTTGTATACGTGACTCTGGCTACGTTAACCGAATGTACGAATTTACGTAATACTGTTACGGAGTACTGTTCAAGGTACTGCGTTTTTGGTGAGGAATAGAGATGTCTAATGTGATGCGTTCATAAGGCCCCGGTCAAAGCCACGAGCGATGCGACTTGCGGCGCGAGACGCGACTTTCGCTTGCGACAATCGACACGCGCGCGCTTTACTTGTTTCCGTCCGTCGTTCCGCGTCACGCAGTCTAAGCCGACGTACGCACGGGCGTAAAAAAAACGCGGCGATTTTGTTTCACGCACTGCATTTTCAACGCTCTGCTTAGCGCCCGGAGTTGAAAATTCAACAGTGTATTTTTCGTCGTGCTGGGATGCACGCTGTTGTTGTTAGGTTGGATTCTCGAAGCTCGGCTCAACACCGAGAGTTGAAAATCCAGTGCGCGATAAAATCCTGACGCGATTTTGTTACGCTCGTGGGGGGAGTGATACGTGAGTTCGAATAACGTTTTTGCGAAGGTCGCCATTTCGAAAAATTTTGCGAGTGGTACGCCAGTTCGAAAACTCATTACATCGAAAACCGCTATATCAAATGACATATTCGCGAAGGTCGCCATTTCGAAAAAAATTGCGAGCAGTACACCAGTTCGGAAGTCATGGTATTGAAGTCCGATGTTGAGTTAATTGCAATTTTTTTCGACATGGCGACCTTCGCGATAACGTCATTCGATATAGCGGTTTTCGATTTAATGAGTTTTCGAACTGGCGTACCACTCGCAAAATTTTTCGAAATGGCGACCTTCGCAAAAGCGACATTCGAACCTAGGTATCACGTGGGAACGCCGATTAAGTCTTTAAAATCATGAAAGTGACAAAGGGACAAAGCGGAGACACAGGGTTCCGATACATTTTAACATACTGAGCACATCTCCTTCTTTCTTATATCTATGGGTGAGAATTATGAGAATGTGCAATGAGGGTTTTATGTTCCATGCTAGGAACTTCCGACCGTTCGTTGCGTTAGGCCGTGCGCTGCGTTAGGCGTGTGCGTTAGGTGTGTGTATAGTTTTTAATACTGTTCTGGTCACCTTTCTTATAAACGGGAACAATTCTAGATTTCTTCCATTCTTATGGAAAAATTCCTTCGGCAAGAGAGCGGTTATAGATATTGGCTAAAGGTGTAGCCAGTACATTGGCACACCGTTTTAAACAATAGGGGTGTATTGAATCAGGACCTGCATCTTTGTTAGCATCAAGCTGAATCAGCTTAACAAATATTTCCCTTGCAGTAAACTGTATATTGCAAGATAAAGAGTCGTTAATTGCTGTGGCTGTGTCGATTAATACTTGGGTATCGTCATGGTATACAGACGAAAAGTGAGAAGCAAATAGATTGGCGATATCGGTACCATTTTCACCAAAAATTCCATTAGGATGCATGCGTTCAGGATATGTGGAGTTATTATTGCGTTTTTCCTTAATATATTGCCAAAACACTTTCGCATTTTTAGTCACAGCTTGATCTATTTTACGTTTATAAGTTTTATGGCAGACATCAAATAATTTAGAACATCTTTCGCGTAGTATTGTAAATTCTATTTTGTCGCGCGGGTTGTTAAACTTGCGGTACCGTTTTCTGATTTTGTCTTTCTCGGCAATGCATTTCGTCTCGGAACATTGCTCTCTATCATGGCATTAAGAGTTTCATAAAAGACAGATACCGTATCATCAAGGGTACAACAAGTAGAAAACATTGATTCCCAGTCAGTGTTCCCTAGTTCCCTTAAAATTGCCGTATAGTCTGCTTTAAAATAATTTAAATTCATGTTGTCGTTATTACGGAGCCAGGCTGAATTAGATGATTTAATACAGTACAAAAGTGAAGGATGGTGCTGGTCTAATTTAGTCAAGATATGTGAGGGTAGGTTTATTGTTCCGTCTTTAATGCTACTCATAATTAAATCTAGAATTCTGCCGTTACAGTTACAGATATTGTTAACTTGAAAGAGATTATTTATAGCTAAAAAATCAACTAAAGAACAGTCCAATCTACTGTTAAAATTGCTAGGTACCGTGTAATTACTATTAGGTTCACTAATCCACTGAATACCTCCTAGATTAAAATCCCCGAGAACCAATACACTGTCCATCTGATTCATAACGTTACTCACATTATCAAGAAACTTAGTTTGCGTATCAAGTTTTGGAGGGGGTGGTACATACACAGCACATATCGCAATTTTTTTAGGGTTATTATCGGAGGAGATATTGACTGTAATCCACAAATCGTCAGATTCAGCTTCCCAGTTGGTAACTCGACAGGAGACAAATTTCCGTGTAACTGCAATCAACACACCTCCACCATCCAATTTCAAACTCTGATTAACAGTATTACTTGTTACATGATCTCTTCGATAAACTATGTATCTTTTGTCAATGAACTCATTATTACATATGTTCTTGTTAATATTAAGCCAAGTCTCGGTAATAGTACATTATGATATAAGTGCGGTAAGTTGAAAATTACAGCCGAGGCGATATTGCTAGCCCGAGCCGTAGGCGAGGGCTACAAGAAAGCAGAGGCTGTAATTATCAAAGCGCACGTATGTCATACGACGTTTTATAACATATTTGCGAGGAAATAAATAAAACTCGGACTTTCTTAAACGAATAAATCTTTAAAAACACACTTTCTGAAAATGAATTTGCATATTTGCTTGTTTTCCATACGATGAAATTTTGATCCGCTTGTAAGTATCTATCGGTCGATTTTTCGGGCAAGAGGTTTAGAGTAGCCTTTTTCGTTGCCTCTGAGACTTCTGGCGGTGTCGAATGAATAAATTCATCATTACTTGACGACATTTTCAAATAAAACCAATACAGCGAAAAGGAAAAGCGCGCGGAATAATTTTTACTTGTTCACAAATTAGCGACATCAGCGATTTTTTTTTAAAGGCAAAGGCACATAAACAGCCAGTATTATTAAAGTAAATTAATATTTTTTTGTTTTTGTTACAGATAAATGGTTGTAATTTATTGTCAAAATTAATTATTTAATTTAATTAATTTAAGAATTAAATGTTTATCATTTAATTCTTTAATTTTATTTTATCCCAAAGTTAATTTTATTCATAAAATGTTGACCACTTTTCTGACATAAAACCTCTTTGCTAAGATTTAAAAAAGTACCGTTCGTTTTAGACGGTGCATCATGAATTCATGATAAACAGTACGTGTTACGTTATTAAAAAGAAACTCGTGCGTTTTACTTTACGATAACGCACAAGTACGTAATGACATACATTACGATACTGAAATTGGTGAAATAAGAGACCCTTTACGAGCAAATGTGTTATAAATACAATAACATCATATGAACAAAGTAAAATAATAATATTTTAAATAAGTACCTAGTTCGTTTGTTTTCGTTCTCATTCCTCGTATGTTTTGATAGTAACTAAATAGTGAATTTTGTTTTGAAATACGCAATTAACACTTATATCAGTAACAATGTGCTTACATCATGAGTTTTAAACTTTGTTGTTGTTGTTCATAATCATTCATTGATGTAACTTTTTGCATTCTTATGGGCTAAATTATATGTATTATTGTCTATTTTGAGGGGTCTGGCGCTGTATACCGAGATAAGTACCTACTAGCCTAATATGTGTCAAAATCAATCTGCCTACCCTTTTCCCAACTATGTTGGGGTCAGTTTCCAGTCTAACCGGATGCAGCTGAATACCAGTATTTTACATGGAGCGACTGCCTATACCTCCACACCCCAGTAACTGGGTAATAGGTAATTAGGTACCCCTTGGTAAGACTGGTTGCAGACTTTCGGGCTTCTGACAACCCGTAACGACTGTCAAAGATCCACGAATGACCCGAGGCACGGAGGAGACTCGATATGTAAAGATGGTCACCCATCCACGGACCAACCCCGGCAAGCGTAGCTTAACCTGATGGATCGACCCGTGCGGCTGTTATTACTTAGCCACGAGCTCCTCAATAAGTAGGTCTGTGTAATCCGTTGTATTATTGTTGGTGAAATAGTTATTAATATTAAAAAAATAATGTGTTTTATGAACTTGACTTCTGAGTTAAGTAGTGTATGGGTGTCCTACTACAGATTACGCAATCTTTAGTTTTACGTGTTGTTTATGTGTGTTGTGTTTTAAGCCTGCACTACACTCCTCGCGAAGTTGCTTCGACAGGTATCTACTGGTCAAAGCTGCAAGCGGTTCACTATCTTCGATCATTTTCGCGAGTACAGTGATGCAGGCTTTAGGGATAAGGAACAAAAACAAAATCTTACAAAAATCATGAAAATCTTTTATTTTTCTCGAGAGCGAGTGTTAAACAAACTTTGTTCAGTGACTGAGATGCGGATAAGTATGACGACTGTAAACACTTAAGAGCGTTGACTCGGTACGGCATTTCATACAAACTTTCAAGTCCTTTTTTATCGAAATGAATGAACCGATTTTAATGAAACTTCATACGCATAAGCAGGATACATAGGTCTAAAAAGTTAGTTAAGAACATTTTCGAAAAATAGTTTTGCAGCTAAATTAGACCGATTTTAAATATTCCATAGAAGCAGAGATTTCCATTTATCTTTTTTTAAATAAGACATTTAGAAAATGTTCTTAACTAACTTTTTAGACCTATGTATCCTACTTATGCGTATGAAGTTTAATTAAAATCGGTTCATTCATTTCGATAAAAAAGGACTTGAAAGTTTGTATGAAATGCCGTACCGAGTCAACGCTCTTAAACCTAATAAGTAATAAAAATAGTAATATAAAAAAATCAAATAAAGTAACTAACTGCAATTTCCACCACTAAGGAACAAAAATACAATCATAGTAACACCATGAAAAGCTAGAATATGCGATTGATAAGCAAATTTTGAGAAGTGACTATGAGATGCGTGGATTACAATTAAAAAAACCACACAATCGAGACTATACAAGACTTAAACCTAATAATAAAAATAGGAATATAAAAAAAAGCAAATAAAGTAGACTAAACGTGCAACTTGGTAACTAGGAACAAAAATAAAATCTTAGTAACACCATGAAAACCTAGAATATGCGATTGAACTTTGTAAAGTGACTATGAGATGCGTGGATTACAATTTAAAAAACCACACAATCGAGACTATACAAGACTTAAACCTAATAATAAAAATAGGAATACAAAAAAAGCAATTATACCTAAAGTACCTAAGTAAATGGACTCGATAAATTTGTAAGGGAATAAGCAACTATTTAAGGTATTTGTAGTTGTTGTGATGACAGCCACGATTTACACGATCAATCAGCTTCGTAACGGAAGAGTCCTGTGCCCCCAGCAGGAACACATGACACAGGAACGGATGGCGTCATCGTACTTGTCATCTCGACCAAAACGTAGGTCCTGTACTTAATATCTGGAACAAAAGAAAAACAATGTTAAAATTATGAAAAATGTGCTACAAAGCTTGTATAGCTATGTGTAGGGCCTGAACAATAAGCTAGCTGTGGCATACTGTACACGAATAGAACATTAATGTCATTTTGGTTACCTACAGGTACACACCATTGGCTTTGTTTATGAACTGACCCGAGCAGAACATAAAAATAAAAATCTTTTATTTACAGACTACATAGACCCACATTGTGTTAGAGTCTGGCCACGCTAACTCTGCCATGCAATAAATGGGCAACCCCAAAAAGTTTTACATTTAGTATAATAAAAGTTGACGTGTATGTAGATCTAATGATTTTGGTATTTTGAATTTTGATTTTTGCAGAATAGATTATTTATCTAAGAATGTTTTTATTACTTTTTTCCGTAGTACAGACGGTGATGTCTTATACAGATTTCCAAATTCTACCATTATTTCACTGCAGAGTTAGCGTGGCCAGACTCTAGTGTCTAAGTTATCTTTTAGCATATATGTTAGTCTAGTACACCTACTTGGAAGTGCAACATAAAAAACTCACCTTATTAATTAAAATAAATATTGAAAAAAATGGCGCGTTGTTGCACGCAGCTCATCCTGGGCTGCGGCAGTCGCGCTGGCCACAGTGCGGGCGGCGACGTCATATATTAATCTATGGGCGACGTTGTGCGACGTCGGCGTCGGCGACCGCGGAACCGGGCGCGCCGAGACCTGCCGCAGTTTCCTGCCTGTAAAACAAAAGAATGTGGTGAAAAGTACTGGTGATCTTGTGCGACTGGGCGTTGCGTTGTTGTCCAATGCAGCCGGTCGATTCTGTAAAAATCTCACCGTGAAAACTTAGGTGAAGTGAGTTTGTTTTGGCTAGGAATTGACACTGTTGACAGTTCACTCCACGCTCACTTCACCTAAGTTTTCACGGTGAGATGGTTACAGAATCGCACTGCAGTGCCGTTCGGCTTCATGGGGAACATTTATTTTTAGACGAAAATATGAATAAGTATCAGAAAAAAATCACAGATAAGATGATGATCTGTGATATTATTTAGGGTTCCGTACCTCAAAAGGAAAAAACGGAAACCTTATAGGATCACTAGTTTGTCCGTCTGTCTGTCTGTCAGTCTGTCAAGACCGTTTTTCTCAAGAACGCGTAGAGGTATCAAGTTGAAATTAATATCAAATACGTAAGTCTGTGGTCTCTTTAAGTCCTAAAAAACTCAAGCATCTAAGTCAATGCAATAAAAACATACGGCCATTTATGCGACATATTTTGATACTCGCAAGTAAATCAAAACCTATGGGGTAGAATAATGAAATTTGGGAAGAAGCAAGGTCTCCCAGCACAAATAAAGGAAAAAGTCTGAAAATTGTGAATTTGTAATTTTTTGACATAAAATTTTTTTTTTGGGATCCAATGTTAAGTTTGTTTTTGGGATAAATTCTTTTCAACTACGGAACCCTTCATTGAGCGTGGTCCGACACGCACTTGGCCGGTTTTTTTTTTGTAGGAACAGACCACGTGCTTGAAAGCACGTAAGAAATTCTAAGTTCTTATTGATTCAAGGTTCTGCATGAAGCAACACCTCGTGTTCGTATCACCTTAGGGCCACGTGCACACCTGACAAATTCTTAGTAAGTACCTATAAGAAATAATAACTGGAGGATCGAAGCTTCTGGATGAAACAGCACGACGGTTAATCTATCAGCTCATTTAAGCCGATCGCTTGACGCAGGCCACAGACTTTTTCTGGATCTGGATGCAACATAATTTAATCTAGAAAAGTCTGGGGACCGCATGGCCGGCCCTGACTTGGAAGCTTCTGACTATCACGGGCACGAATATCCATTGATTGAAGCAGGCTGCTCTTGGGATACAAAGTAGCTTGCTACACTTAAATTCTGGGTACCTACAGGTGTCTCTTGGTCCTGGTTAAACTAGCTTAGGTTATCTAACAAGAAAAGTGATGGCCACGTGGCCAGTAGTGGGCTAGGCCTGGCCACGTGGCCAATAGTGGGCTAGGCCTGGCCACGTGGCCAATAGTGGGCTAGGCCTGGCCACGTGGCCAATAGTGGGCTAGGCCTGGCCACGTGGCCAATAGTGGGCTAGGCCAGGCCACGTGGCCAATAGTGGGCTAGGCCAGGCCACGTGGCCAATAGTGGGCTAGGCCTGGCCACGTGGCCAATAGTAGGCTAGGCCTGGCCACGTGGTCAAATTACTAATTAAAGAAAATAAGAAAGACATTTAAAGCTAATGAAGAAAAAGAAAACACTTTTTATGCAATTCACAAATAAATTAAAATATTCTAAGTAACTTACCATACTGCTGCAGGTCAGCCATACCATACTGCTACGGTATCAGCGCCTCAGCGGGTCCCTGGCTCACTGCAAAAGATAAAACAATATTAGAATACCATTTAGTTACTGTAAAAAAGATAATAAGTACCTATGAGCTTGATTTAATTGAATATTTTGTAATAATCGAGCCAACATGCTGCTTTTGTTTAAAAAATAGAATACCTAAGTAAAATGGAAACGTTCGGATAACCACGTGGCTACAACTTTTACAATTCAGAAAAATACTACGTTGAATGAAGAATGCAGAATATTTAAGTAGAACCATATAAATAATACACAAGAACCAAATCACTATAAATATAAAATATCAGTCGTGGTAGCACACGGAGAAACGCATTACAAAATGGCGGCTCGGACTAGGAAAATATTTTGCACAATCTCTGCGGAAATATCGACACACGTAAATATTCAGGAGAAAGTAAACTAACACGATAATTATAAGTAAGTACAGATAGTTGAAATAATACACAATTAAAGAAAAACAATTAATTAATCTAATTATAATAAGATAGTAATACTCACGATCCGCTGTCGCGCCCGAATGCAACGAGCGTCGTAATGGCTGTCACTACACCCCGGTCTGGGGGTGTGACTGGCGGAACATGGCGACCCTTCGTTTAGGCTGGCAATACCGTGGTCTGTTTTCCCGCCATTATTTGACAGATGCGTTTCGCTCGCGGATGCGGGCTTATATAGTCCAAAGTGTCTATTCAAAGGAATAGCATCGTAACTGAACTTTGCATACTTTATTATTCACGAAGAAATATAATAAATAGGTACAGAATATTGTCATTTATCGAATTTTCTTTTAGTATTTAAGTACTTAGTTATTGTTTGAATGAGATTTTTTTATGCGTATATCAGTCAAAGAAAAATATGGAATTTAACAGGTGTGATTTTAATGTATTTCGTAATTGACAGCTGTTTGTTTTGCGATGACGAGTGATGATGAGTCAGTTATTATTATAATTAAATAGTGCAGAAAACACGCAAGCAATTGTTTCTACATACAGTACCTACCTAATAACTAGGTAAACAAAAAGCTTTTAGTGATAAGGTGTAGCTTCTAGTAAATGATAGGATCAGTAATTAGGTACATACTTTTCATTAAATTTTCTTTCCACATTTTCATAAAGGTAATACCATCATAATTTATACACATGATACCATAATATAATAGGAACACATCCTTTACTTGAAGTTAGAAGAACAAAATATCAGTTACTAGTTTTTGCCCCTGACTTCGCCCGCGTGGTAGTCATTTATACTATAAAATATATCCTATGGCACTCCGCAATATTGTAGCTTTCTGCCAGTGAAAGATTTTTCGATATCGGATCAGTACTTCCAGAGATTAGCTCCTACATCCAAACTTACAAACTTTACCTCTTTATTACATTAGTGTAGATGTAGATGAAATTGGTACTTTTGAAACTAGAAAGTAAAAAAATAATGAGTCACATCGTTGATTTGCTGTATGCATTTTAAAAACAAAATATGTTAATGTAATAAATACGAAGGATGTTGAAATTCCAAAATGTGCAGTTACGGTTCTGTTCAACTAACGTGTAAAGTAACATTTTCAGTACTTACCCTCAGTATATTAATTATAATTTCTGGAACATTCGATAGAAGTGTGGTATTTGATCCATTTCCATCAATTTCTATTGTTGTAATTTTGTCTATCCTTCAATTGCACTTGGTAGACGATCAATGTGTACCTATCAATCAAATACGTAAAAAAATACAATTGCAATTGAAGAGATTTATTTCATTAATTCATTTTATGTAATTATGGTGTAATAATACTTATATCTAAATGTAAAATTACTGCATAAATACTCAGGATTATTGATTTCCTGCAAATTAACAAAGTAAAACTAGAATTTTGTAAATCTTGACAACCTACCCACATTAGCAAAAGTAAATGCATTGAACAGAATCAATGTACTTTGTACTTGATCTAATCATATTAAGTTACATTCAGTAGCATAACTCATTTCTATAAAGAGTTACACTAACTTCTGCGATTTATCCTTCCTTATTCCTAGTCTACATTATAAGAGGAACCTCTGTGCAAAATTTCAGCTTTCTAGGTTCAAAGGTTTGGGCTGGGCGTTGATGAGTCAGTCAATCAGTCACTTCTCTTTTTAACCGACTTCTGAAAAAGGAGGAGGTTGTCAATTCGGATGATTCATCACAGCTTCTTACCAAACGGGGTGAGCATTACCTACTGCAGATGTGTACTGTGAAGAACTGAACACAATGATGCAGAAGCTGGCACATCTCCAACCAGCATTGGTCAATCGCTCGTCTCCGCTGCTCCTGCACGACAACGCGCGACCTCATACTGCACAGCAGACGGTCTCCAAGTTGCAAGAACTGGGGTTGGAAGCTCTCCGTCATCCGCCCTACTCACCAGACCTTGCGCCTACAGACTACTACTTTTTCCAGAATTTGGATAACTTCTTGGCGGGAAAAAAATTCAATACCCGAGAGACAGTACAAAATGCCTTTGAAGAATTTGTTGCCTCCCAACCAGCTGATTTCTTTAAGAAGGGCATCAATAAACTGCCACTGCGTTGGCAAAGATGCATTGATTGCATGGGTGATTACTTCGATTAATACAAATAAAAAATACATGAAAAAAATTCGTTTAAATTTTTTCATACAAAACGGCAATTTCATAGGTAAAGACCTATTATAAAAGAGCGCTGTTTGCACATTCTCAAATTTTTTAAAATTATTTTTTAGGCCGCATAGTTTTCGACATTTGATGAAAAATGTAAAAAAAATACCGTCCCCCTTATCTCCGAAGTTTGCAAAGAGAAAAATCTGAAATTATTCTATGTGATAGAAGTTTATGTAAAGATTACAGGAAAAATAAAACGATGTCTCTAAATAGCATACTTTTTCAGAAATCGGTACGGGACCCTCGGTGCGCGAGTCCGACTTGCTCTTGACCGGTTTTATCCAATACTGTAACTAGTAGCAATAGTAGAGGAGCTCGTGGCTAAGTAATAACAGCCACATGGGTCGATCCGTCAGGTTAAGCTAGGCTTGCCGGGGTTGGTCAGACAGATGGGTGACCATCTTTACATACCAAGATTCCTCTGTGCCTCGGAAAGCACGTTAAGGCGTTGGTCCCGGCTGTTATTCGTGGATCTTTAACAGTCGTTATCTTCAGAAGCCCGAAAGTCGGTCTTACCAAGAGGTATTGTATTATATTACCCAGTAGGTAACTGGGTTGTGGAGGTCAGATAGGCAGTCGCTCCATGTAAAATACTGGTATTCAGCTGCATCCGGTTAGACTGGAAGCCGACCCCAACATAGTTGGGAAAAGGCTAGGCAGATTGATTGAAATAGTAACAATGCCAAACACAATTTCAAGTTGGATGCAAATTGACTCCATAATGTGAACCGAGGTGTCAACTGCATAGATAAGTTTTAGAAATCTATGTATCGACTGGACGACGAGGTGATCCGGCAGAGAACCAAAGTTGTCGACATACCTCACAGAATAGCCAAGCTGAAGTGGCAATGAGTCGGCCATGTTAGCCGTAGAACCGATGACCGTTGCTCAAAGACATTAAATATTACTTATCAATAGACGGGACCTAATGAACAAAATCGTAATCCGATACCGAGTCCTAGTGGACAAAACAGTAAGTTTAAAAACTAAAACCCGACTGCTGAAAAATCACACTCTAAAAAGTATGAAATTAGAAAAAGACGGACAAATAAAGAGGAAACGTGGGTGCTCTTTTCTCCATACAAAAAGATACAAACGCTCTCGCCTGTTTTCTTTCTGGTTAATGACCCTAAAGCAATGATTTTTTACAGAAATATAAATATCAGCTACTTGTATGCCCCTATGTTTTCCTTTTTAATGATATATTATTTTTATAAGAACTAGAACCCTGAAAAAATGCTCAAAATTGCCTATTCAGACCGCTGTCAACAGACGCCTAGTGTACCAATTTGACAACTATTAACGAAAAAAGAAAAACATAGGGGCATAGTATATATCCTACTTATTCAGTTTATGAAATATCTTTTAAATTGGTCCAATATTGGAGGAGGAAATAGGCGAGAGCCAAACCTGGAAATGTGACTTTTTACACAGGCTATTTAGTCGAATCTGCAGTTGTCCTTATCGCACGAATTCGAGGGTGGAGCGCTCGCAGAGCGACAGCAATACCTTCTTAAAATACCTAATTTTTCGCCCCATTTCCTCTTAAAACCCGGACTCACTACGTCATGGAAGCATCAATCGAACAGATTACGTGTGACTCCGGATTTTTAATTTGTCTGTCTTTTTCTAATTTCAGATGAGAATGTTTTCTAGTTTCATACTTTTTAGAGTGTGATTTTTCAGTAGTCGGGTGTTAGTTTTTAAATTTACTTTTTATTTAAATTATTTTGGGGTTATCATGTTGTGAAAAAATATTTGCAGAGCCGCTTTACATTTTTTAAAGAAGAATAATAATAATAATTATTATCTTAGGTTGGTTTGAAGAGAAAATTATGTTTGGCTCAGGTCTGAGGCGTGATTTTTGAAATTATTTCTAACTATCGGGTGATTGTAAGCAAAGCCGCGAGCAACAGATAACAATATATATAGGTATATATTTGGAATGTGCTAATTAAGCCCTTTCATTTGATATCAAACAAGGCATCATTAAAAAATGTTTTTGTTTTAGTTCATGACTTTATGTCCGCTAGAGGGCGCCATATTCAACTTAAAGTGACGTCACATAGCCTATAACCAGCGGAAGATCAAGACGCTTCCAAAGATACCTCATTTGTCAAATTATGACAAGCAGTTTAGAAGTTATGAGAGAACAGATGAACATACATACATACATACTGGTCAAAATCATAACCCTCTTTTTTGCTTCGCCGTAGTCGGGTACAAAGTCGCTCAGTCTTGTGTGGTACTCCTGCATGTCAAGCATTGATTACGCAGTAATAGGTAAACAGGGTGTAAGGGACAGCCCTCCGCAAACTGATAGGGTGAATTCAGTATGTCATACTAAGATGACCGGTACATGACATTTTTTCAGGAACGTTATGGGAATCCAATAAACCTGATTTGTTTGTGTTTTTGTGCACAAATCGGAGCGTCTATTACAGGATCGGAGGGGTAGGTAATAGGTATGTGGTGAGTTCGATGAACTCAGTAGCTAGACAGAAAGTGAACAGCTGATTTCACGCGTCGTTCGTTAGAGTATTTTTACATACATTGCTGGTTTTTTTTTTCAGGTTTTTTCTGCTGTTTATTTTTTTACATAAATGGAGTGCTGCGAGCGTAAAATGTAATTTTACATTGAAATAAAGAAAATGTAACTGAAAAAAATATTTAAAAAATGAAAATTTTCCTGATAAAATTTCCGGTGGAATATGATTCAAAATGAGGAGTTGAATGCAGCCTGTTAGTTTGCGGAGGGCTGTCCCTTACACCCTGTATAAGTCAATGATGTCAAGTCACTTTCGTGTCCACCAAAAGAAAATTATTTTCGAAGAAAATATGCCGAAAATACATTGTAGTATTGCAAACCTGGTTTATTTTTGTTATTAATTTATAATGATCGAGTACCTATTGATAATTTTCTTAGAATCTGTCAAACTACCTGACGGTTGGTAAAGTACACTAGTCAACATTTTCTTTACTTAAGAATTCTACCCTCAAGTAATGATTTCATTAAGAAATTACTATTAGCAAGTAAAATTACTAGCTAACACGACTGTTAGACTTAGATGGTATTCAGGTCATACTTGGCTAATAAGTCAATCTGCCTAGCCTTTTCCCAACTATGTTGGGGTCGGCTTCCAGTCTAACCGGATGCAGCTGAATACCAGTATTTTACATGGAGCGACTGCCTGTCTGACCTCCACAACCCAGTAACTGGGTAATACGATACCCCTTGGTAAGACTGGTTGTCAGACTTTCGGGCTTCTGACGACCCGTAACGACTGTCAAAGATCCACGAATAACAGCCGGGACCAACGGCTTAACGTGCTTTCCGAGGCACGGAGGAATCTCGATATGTAAAGATGGTCACCCATCCACTGACCAACCCCGGCAAGCGTAGCTTAACCTGACGGATCGACCCGTGCGGCTGTTATTACTTAGCCACGAGCTCCTCCTCCACGAGATACTTGGCTAATAAGTAATTTTGCTATATTTTAGTATATAGGCTAGGTGGCGTCACTGAGACATGGGATAACAGTTTTTGTATGACATTTCTTCTGATAGCCTCTTTATAGTATTGTTACGAGCTGGGTTTATGCCGACACTTAACTATCTAGAACATTCTGGAAGGGTTTAGAATGTTCTAGAAAAATCTGTCACGAATCGACGTATCGTGTAGTTCTGCTACTCGATAACAGATGGCGTTAGCGTCTACCTAACAGTATCTTATATCTCTTTGGTTGGGGTAAACGAGTTCTTGAGTGGAGACCGCGAACCGGCAAACGTAAGGCAGGGCGCCCTCAGGCTAGGTGGAGCGACGGTCTGAGCAGGTTGGCTGATGGTACTTAGCAGCTGGAGACAGCGTGCAATAGGAGAAGCTTATGACCAGCACTGGCCTGCAGTAGGCTGACGATGACTCGACTGAGCCGAAAAGACCTAGTGCACGACTGGTACGAGCACTGATATAATAAAATATGTAACCTTAACATACTTACTCTGCAACTTTTAAAATAGAAGTATTGATTGTAATTAGGGTTCCGTACCAAAATGGTAAAAAAAGAACCCTTACGGTGTGACTCAGTCTGTCTGTTTGTCTGTCACAGCAGATATCTCAAGAACTATACTAATGCTATCAGCTTGATTTTTTTTCTTTTTTTTAGGCCGCATAGTTTTCGACTTTTGATGAAAAATGTTAAAAAAATACCGTTCCCGCCCTTATCTCCGAAGTTGCATAGAAAAAAATCTGAAATTATTCTATGTGATAGAAGTGTATGTATAGATACAGCGAAAGAATATTTTAGTGTCTGAAAAAATATTGGGTATAAATAGAAGAACGTAGAAGCAGGAATCGAATCCAGGATCTCAGCTATCCGTTCGTACTAATGCCTCGCAAACCTAATCGAACACCATGATATTTTCTCATTTCATCTATTAGGTTTCCGTACCAAAACGGTAAAAAGGTGCGACTCAGTCTGTCTGTCACAGCTGCATATCTCAAGAACTGCTAATGCTACTAACTTGAAATTTGGAACAGTTTTAGATGACGTTTGCGCAACTATTTTGCAAATAATAAAAAAATAAAAATATAAGTAGATATCATATATTTTTTTGCAACAGGGACTGAAAGGTCTTAAAAATTCGTAGAGTGGCTACTAGGGCATGTGCGGTATCATATAAAAGAGCGCTGTTTTGCACATTCTCAATTTTTTTCTTTTTTTTAGGCAGCATAGTTTTCGACTTTTGATGAAAAATGTAAAAAAAATACCGTTTAGAGAAAAATCTGAATTTATTGTAAGTATGTGATAGAAGTGTATGTAAAGATTACAGAAAAAATAAAACGATGTCTCTAAAATAGCACACTTTTTCAGAAATCGGTACGGAACCCTCGGTGCGCGAGTCCAACTCGCTCTTAACCGGTTTTTTCTATACTGTCTAGCCCAGATGATACACTAAGTACCTACGTAATTACCTATCTTCACACGCCGACCTTTCTTTACCTTTACAAATACTTCAATTATGTAACGTATGAAATCCTCAATTAGTGACTTCGAAAAACTTCTTATTAAAAACAGCTTAAATATATTCTGTATACGAAAACATGTAATACAAAGAGTGAATTTCACTACGGTGGTGTACGGTGCGTAGAGTGTACGCTGCGTACGGAGAGTGTGGTAACCTTGTCACTATTGCGCAATACCGGAACACCGCTCACGGTAACATCGAGATGATAATACTATATGGCACCGCATCTTTAACGCTCCTGTTCACTTCTGGATGCCTGGTACTTTCGCAGAAATCCTTTACAAAACATGAAAATATTTAATGTTAGTAGGTTCTTACTGAAATGTTTGATTGATGAATTGTCCTTTGAGGGTAAGAATGATACGATTCTTTTAAATAAAAACCAGGGGGTGGTGTATTTTTTTTACATTTTTCATCAAAAGTTGAAAGCTATGCGGCCTAAAAATAAACAAAAAAAATATTGAGAATGTGTAAACAGCGCTTTTTCAAGTAGCCACATCGATTTTTCCCACTTTGATTTTTAAGACCCCTCTTCAGCACCTGTTACAAAAAAATATAAATATTTTTATTTCTTTCTTATTTGCAAAATAGTTGGGCAAATGTCCAAATTTCAAGTTGATAGCATTAGTAGTTCTTGAGATATCCAGCTGTGACGGACAAGCAGACAGACAGACTGAGTCACACACTCACACCATAAGGGTTCCTTTTTACCATTTTGGTACGGGACCCTAAAAAGAGTCCTTCACCGTAAATGTAAGGGGTCGCTCAGTGACTAACAATGTAAATAATATCACATTGACGCACGGTCCTCTTCGTAAATGAGCGCCACTTCTACGATCCCACAGTATATAGGTACTAACTAACTAGAGTTTATAATTAGTATTTAAGTAACAAATACATTAAACTCTCTCTTCTTCTCAGAGTAGTCAGATAGGAAACGTCGACCTCATTTAGTTTTAAAAAATATAACTGACGTGTAAAAGTGTTTGTACAAACCTACTTACAGAAAATAAATCATTTATCATTTATCAAATACAATACAAATTGTCTAAGCGAAATTTTAAATAAACATTAATTAAATGGACAATAATATTATATAATTTAATACATAATAAATATTTTAATAGTTTTACTTATTAATATAATAAATTCAGGGAATAAATAAATGAGTGATAATAAATTATCACTCATTTTTAAATAACTAAAATCATTAATAAAAAAAGTAAAATAATAAAAGCGCTCTTCCTCTCTCTCTTACTTATAAGCTTGCTGTGCCCGACAGGGTCCATAATTGTTTCTAAAAGTATTATTTACGTATGGATTGCAATAATAGTAGATTATGCACCGAGGGGCTAAAGTTGTGTCTTATGTCACGGGCGTCATATTGAATCTCGAGCGCAATGAAGGATTCGGGATTAACTCCCGAGCGCAGCGAGGGAGTTAAGAGTTTAACTTACGAGCGAAGCGAGGGAGTTAGTACAAGAATCCTGAATGCAGCGAGGGATTCAAGCTAGCCCAAGGCAAAGACACCTTTAGCCCAGAGGAGGATACTCTACTTTTTACACCTACTGTGAGAAAATAATAGCCATACTTAGTACGAAAAACAAAGTATTTATTATATAAACAAACAGTAAGAATAACATATTGGATGATTGGCAGTATGCATTTTGAATTTAGAACGTCATTGGAGACGCTCGTGAAAATAGAGTATTTTTGATAAAATGTGATAAATCGACTGTAGTATAGACAGGTTTTATTATTTATTTATTTATTTATTCACATAATCCACAGCAATCTTGGCGCAGTTTACTTAAAATAAATTAACTAATGTTACAGCCAATTACTATTACGGTATTACGGCGCGGTACGGTATTTGTTATTATTAAGGCCAGTTTTAATGTTATTCCATTCCTCTTAAAAAATGGTTCGTAGTTATCTAATTATTCTTACAATATTATGTCTTTAAAACATGGCAACGATATAAAGAAGCAGTCGTTATGATTTTGTAGGAAATCGAGAATATCATCCACGCGTAGTAAGGGATTCGAGAATAGCTTTCCTCTTTCTGGCACCAAAGGGTGTTTGTTAGTACTTTACTGCCAATTTAGCTGAGCATGTGAGATTCCAAATTCAAATCACATTATTGACCAGCGGGTCATAATGAAATCCGGTACAACATTATTGACCGGCTGTGCCCCCGGCCACTAATGACTCACTTTAGGTTAAGGTTGCTTTCTGACATATAATTTGTCATTTTCGAGCAGGTGGTGTGAAAAGATTATTTGATTTGATTTGATTTGAACTACCTACCATACACTGTATGTATGGTAGGTAGTTCAAATCATATCTTTAGTGATTTGATGCACGGAATGCCGTTTTTCACAGTAGATACATTAGTGTAGTCTGCGTATTGTGTCTGTACTCTATAGTTTTGAGTATGAATGTGGATGTATACAAGTAGGGGATGATTAACCCCTCAAGCGTCAACTGCACACCCGTGTGTGCATTAGGAAAACCTATGGATAAACCTACCTATGGTTGTGAACCTATGGGGTTCGCAACTAACCCTGGGGTTTTGGGTTTATAAATGAGTACATAGCTTACCGCCTAAGGGTGAAACGGTTTGTGTGAAAGATGATATGATGACTAGGAAGGGAGTGACAACCAAGATGGCGCCGAACACAAATAAATTAGGTTACAGGCAGGAGAATGACATGACGATTAATAGAGAAGTATGGAAAAAAGGGACATGTTGCGCCGACCCCAATAGATTGGGATAAGGGCAGAACAATGATGTCAATATTGGTGTCTGCGATTCAAGCTTTGAGTCTCTAATTTATTCACCTAAAGCATGCTCTGAATTCGGTAAACAAATTACTTACTGCAATGACATAATGATTACGTATATCGGTCAGTTGCGTTCCGATTGTATTACTAGAGCGTAATGATATATCGAGAAACATGTGCGCTGTGACGAAAGTGTGGTCACAGATAATTTAGTGTCATACTGGAGACATTTGATTACCGGTTGATGAATGCTCTAGTTCACATCGAGCGCTGACTGCTGAGAGACGGTGTCATATCCAGAACTTAATAAAAATGAAATGATTTAAGCAGCTTCATCACATGTTTACGTCAGGGTTTCATTTCAAGTATCTTTGAGAGGTGTCCATGGAGTGTCTTGTCCGTTCCCTTCTATAGGAACCTACTACGCTTTGCAGTTTATATACGTACATGAAAAGTTTTTAAGCGGCGCGCAAATTTTCACAGGCTATTCTATCCATGAATATGAACAACTTACGTTATGGGACCAACTCTGAAATCACGAAAAAAATTAGTTGTTTCATACATATTGCTCGAGTAGGTATTGAATTTTACTTCTTCTTTATTATGTTAAGACTAGCGAGCGTTACCCGCGGCTTCGCCCGCGTGGATGTCGCAAATTATCATACGGGAACCTATTACAGGGATAAAAGTTTCCTATGTGTTAATCCAGGTTATAAATTATCTGTGTGCCAAATTTCATACAAATTCGTTCAGCCGGTTTGGCGTGATTGAGTAACAAACATCTAAACATCTTCACGAACTCATACATTTATAATATTAGTAGGATTAAACAAAAACAAAAAAAAAACAATGACAACATTTTCTAAAACATGTTACAATGGACACGCAAAACGCAACGCAATTAATTTTTGGGTAATTGTGAAGCCTTCCACTGGTGTTCGTCCAGACGCTGTGAACCGCTGATGTGCTTGAGGGGTTATCTGTGCTTCACTGGTGCCCGATACTTATAACAAGTCTGTCAAGCTGCCTAGCCTTTTCCCAACTATGTTGGGGTCGGCTTCCAGTCAAACTCAAACTCAAAGCATTTATTTCAAATAAACCAATTACAGGCACTTTTGAATTGTCAAGGGGTCGGTCTTGGGTAGGTCAGTCAGAAAAATGAAGCTAGTTGCCCATTCCAATAGATCCTATGGAGAAGAACGGGCAAGAAACTCCACGGACACTATTTTAAATCAAATATTTTACATAATATTGGTTACATCGTTCATATTGAAAATATACATGTGAGAACAATGTAGAAAGACGTGCACGCTAAAAGCGTCCGTAATAAAAAATATTAAAACTAAAAACAACTAAATTAAAAATAAGCCGTGGCAGCTAAGAGACGACCACTCCCAACTGACGGCTTCCAGTCTAACCGGATGCAGCTGAATACCAGTATTTTACATGGAGCGACTGCCTCTCTGACCTCCACAGCAACTGCGTAACACGAAACCCCTTGGTAGGACAGGTTGTCAGACTTTCGGGCTTCTGACTACCCGTAACCAACGGTTTAACGTGTTTTCGGAGGAGCGGGGGGTAAAGATGGTCACCCATCCACAGATCGACCGCGGCAAGCGTAGCTTAACCTGATCGCTGGACCCGTGCGACTGTTATTGCTTAGCCACGAGCCCCTAAGATAACAAGTTTGTGCCTTCCTGAAATGGGGGGTCCATCAATGCCTCTTTTGGTTATACTCGTGGAAATCCGCACTTTCATAAAACAAAAGAGTTCAACGCAAAGAGCAGTCTCACATACGGATTCTGAATTGAGAATTTGAAGCTGAGAACTTGTCAAACTCTACTTTAAGAATAAGGAGATTGCCAACGTCAATGTAGCCCGCGTAACTCCTTCTTAAGAGCCCATAATACCTCAGCTTTTTATCTCGCTCGCACGATACTGCTCGCGGACTGAGTGAGAGCGAGACTGAGTGCGGTGCTGGGCGCCGATAGTTTATGTAAGTTGCTTTTTACGGTGAAAATAATGGTAATTTATGAAAAATAAAAAACATAAGACCTGCTTTATAGTTAGTTCAGTTAGTATACAAAGTTTCATGATCTAATTTGAAGATTTTTTTTAAATACCAGCGGTTTATTGTTCAGTTTGGAGGTAACTTTGGATTTTTTTTCTATCGAGAAAAGTTTTCGTCAAACATATTACTTACTTAACATTAATCCTCAACTTTACCATAATATTAATTTCAAAATTAATGCTGAAGTATTTTCGACATAACGGAGGATCATGCTACTAAGCCATTTGACTACCTCAAATGGCTTAGTAGCATGATCCTCCGTATAGGGTTAAGATATTTAAAAAGTTTAGAATTTGGCTGGTTACATTGAAGGAATCACCTTTAGAGTTTGATAAGTTCTCAAGTTCAAATTCTTAATTCCATGAAGCCGTGGGTTTTTGTGCTTCATCCTTCAAAGTACGCAGAACTCTGATATCTACCTAATAAAAGATATTAAAACAATCCAATAGGTATGTACTTGATTGAGCTAACCTTGAAAGTTAATGGATGCGTGTTCTGCTTTTACAATATCGTAAAAACCTATATTTGACCCTTTCATCATCTTTACTGCGAAGTTGATTTCAATATAAACGGCCATTTTCCCTAAACGTTTCTAGAATTAAATTACTTGTGCAAGGCATTTAAGTTTGACTTTATGACGACATCGCGGCTGACAGCGACTGTCGGAAGAAGCCATTTTTTTTTGGTTCAATGTCAAGTCAATCAGTGGACTGAGCGATATTAGCTCAGAACAATAACAAAGCAGATATTAGTGTATCTATAGACTGAGCTCAATGCAGTTCGTTGCTATAAGCTCGACCGACGCTTATCGTTGGGGACTACAGGACCTAAATGCAAGTTTTATAATGCCTAAAAGTATATTATCCACGGCAGTAAACAAAATCAGAAAAATATGATATTCTTCAGGATATTATGCTAGTTAGATAGTGTGTTGAAAACTATCCACTAATTTGATACTATAGAAAAAAATCACGAAGATACATTTAAAAATTTGTTTTGATTTTATAAATGCGAGTGAGTTTGTTTGTTTGTTAAGTGAAATTTGGCTCATGGGTAGACCATGACCTGGAATTATAGGACATAGGATACTTTTTATCCCGGCATCCACTCGGGCGAAGCCGCGGGCAAAACCTAGTACCTACTGATATACATGCAATCATTCTGTTTTTTAATCAGATTATTCTACAAGCAACATACGTCATAGTAATAGTGTTTTTTTTTTATTTTTTTAGTCCAATCGCTAGATTTTTTGTAAATATGTAGATAAGTAATTGCGTCATATTTTGCAATAAATTACCAGGGTTTTGTCATCGTCCGACAGGGACTAATCACAAAATTGGTGATCTCAGTACCTATTGTTAGCGGCAGGTGCGGTAGCGCTAACGTATCGCATTCTAAAATGCGTTTCAACTAAGAATAGGAAAGTCAATGACCTCTAACTGTCAACTGAAGCTAGAAATCTAAGGCTTGCAAAGTTTTGTAGTGTTTTGAGTTCTGTTTTTGGAATTTGTTTTTGTTAAAATATGTCACTGACTTTACAAATGTGTAAACGAGATGCTATTTTGCTAAATCTTCACAATATGGCGCAAGGTCATTCCTATTCTTAGCTGGAACGCATTGTACGAGTCTAAATACGAAAATAAAAAGTTCGCTATTTATGTATTTCAAGAGGACACTTTTACGCGCCTACTCGTATAACATAACTGTTTTTTTAGGGTTCCGTACCTCAAAAGGAAAAAACGGAACCACTTCGTTGTCCGTCTGTCAGTCTGCCAAGACCCTTTTTTCTCAGGAACACGTGGAGGTATCCAGTTGAAATTAATATGAAATACGTAAATCTATGGTCTCTTGAAGCCCTATAAAATTCAAGCTTCTAAATCAATGCAATAAAAACATACGGCCATTTATGCGACATATTTTTTATACTCGCAAGTAAATCAAAACCTATAGGGTACTTCGCGTTGCTCTAGAATTATGAAATTTGGCAAGAAGCAAGGTCTTACAACACAAATAAAGGAAAAAGTCCGAAAATTGTTAATTTGTAATTCTATCACATAAAAAAAAATGTTCAAGTCTGTCAATCTGTCAAGACCATTTTTCACAAGGGCGTTAAGGTATCAAGTTGAAATTAATATCCAAATACGTAAGTCTATGGTCCCTTAGAGTTCTAAAAAAATCAAGCTTCTAAGTCAACGCAATAACAAAATACGGCCATTTTGCGACATATTTTGATAATCACAACTGTCGCAAGTAAATCAAAACCTATAGGGTACAAGTACTTCCCGCTGACCTAGAATAATGAAATATGGCAAGAAGCAAGGTGTCTCAGTACAAGTAAAGGAAAAAGTCCAAAAATGATGAATTTGTAATTTTATGACATAAAAAAAAATTTTTTGGTATCCGATGTTAAGTTTGTTTTTGGGATAAATTCTATTCAACTACGAATCCCTCATTGTGCGTGGTCCGACACGCATTTAGCCGGGTTTTTTTAAACAATCGCCGCATAAATTATTTTTATATTTTGAAAATAATTCTAAATTCGGGATTGAGTAATTTTCCATTTTCTACCAGCCTGCATGTTAAGTTCCTGTTGTCTGCATTACTAGTTAGGTATCTATCTATATCTTCTAGGTACCCATAAGAATTAAAACTGACTCACAATCAGTAAAAGATATTTTTACAAGCTTTTATTTATTTTCTCCTGTCCCAATATATTCACTTAAAAAAATGCTTTAGTTCAATAAGTATTTTTTCCAGTAGTGTTAAAGATTTGGTTTAGATGTGATCTTTAGTTTAAAAAACCATTAAAGTCGGTTATCGAAATTATCGGCGCCATAGTTAATTTCGATGATAGATACCTAAGCTTTATTTATTTATTTATTTATTTAAACTTTTCGCACTTAAATTTGTACAAAGGCGGACTTAATGCCTTAGGCATTCTCTACCAGTCAACCAAGGGTGGTGAAGAGAATTATGGCAGGTGCTCAGTATGAGAGGCATAAATAGAAAGAACACTAAAAATATATCTTAATTAATTATAAATAGACTACATAAACAGATACATAAATAGGTTATAAACTAATAATAAACATACTTTATTTGATAGTTCTAAAATACTCTTATACATTAAGTAGTATTGCCCGTGTGGTCGTCTTGTGTAAGTGGTAAGTACTTACTTACCTAAATAAACGTATACCATGTGCGGGAATATTACCGCCACATTCTGCCACAGCAAATGATTACAAGTCAGGCCAAATAAAATAGTACCCGTGACCTTTGCACAAAATACGAATACATACATTGTTATGATGAAATGATTTAATTTCTGTTGATTCAACACATCGCATTCATACATACGCCTAACGCAGTATTGGATAATTCGGGTAACTGAAGGCCAGTGAAACTACACTGTACTTGCCAGACATATTTCTAGACCATTTTTGTTATGTAACAAAAACTGGAATGTAACATGCAGTTCTTATTAAATAAACCGGTCAAGGGCGAGTCGGACTCGCGCACCGAGGGTTCCGTTCCGATTTTTGAAAAAGTGTGATATTTAGAGACATCGTTTTATTTTTCCTGTAATCTTTATATAAACTTCTATTACATAGAATAATTTCAGATTTTTCTTTTTGCAAACTTCGGAGGGGAACGATATTTTTTTTTTACATTTTTCATCAAAAGTCGAAAACTATGCGGCGTAAAAAAAAAATAAAAAAAAGATTTGAGAAAATGAAATCAGCGCTTTTTAACATGATGCCCCACATGCCCTAGTAGCCCCACTATGAATTTTTAAGACCCTCTTTCAGTCCCTGTTGAAAAAAAATATAATTATTTTTATTTCTTTCTTATTTGTAAAATTGTTGGGTAAACGTCATCTGAAACTATTCCAAATTTCAAGTTGATAGCATTAGTAGTTCTTGAGATATCTAGCTGTGACAGACAGACTGAGTCACACCATAAGGGTTCCTTTTTTACCATTTTGGTACGGAACCCTAAAACGTGTGCGGTCGGGGGACCTCACCACGGCCCGTCAGGAACAAAGTCCCTTAGGCTGCCTGTCCACCGGAGCGGAGTGAGGCTGCGGAGCGGAGAAACGGAGAAATATTAACCAATAGAATCTTAAGTCCGCTCCACTCCGCCGTCCGCTCGCGCTCCTATTGGTTAATATTTCTCCGTTTCTCCGCTCCGTAGCCTCGCTCCGCTCCGGGGGACAGGCAGCCTTACGATACTCGTACGCCGCGCGCCGCGCCGCGTAGCGATAAAGATGGAAAGAAATATGACATATTGTATTAGCTTGATGTGCTGGCGTCTGTATATAGGAGAAATGCACATTGTGGAGCAAAGATTTAAAAGAAATAATTTAATAAAGAAAAACGATCAAGGTCATGATAACCGTATCTTCATCTAATTTGCATCTACTATAATACTCTATGAATATAGCTTATTAAGTATGCATGCAGCTATTTACAGTGGGCTACATCAATTGGGTACCCCGGTTGTATTAAAATTTTAATTTTATTTATTTATTATTTATCTAAGATACAACTGGGTACCCAATTGATGCAACCTATACATTTTAACAATTATCTATTAATACAATGCATCATTACTATTAAAATTTTAATTTTATTTATTTATTATTTATCTAAGATACAACTGGGTACCCAATTGATGCAACCTATACATTTTAACAATTATCTATTAATACAATGCATCATTACTATTAAAATTTTAATTTTATTTATTTATTATTTATCTAAGATACAACTGGGTACCCAATTGATGCAACCCACTATACCTATACATTTTAACAATTATCTATTAATACAATGCATCATTACTATTGGTATACTAATGGTACCTCAATCTGCCTAGCCTTTTCCCAAATACGTTGGGGTCGGCTTCCAGTCTTCGGATGAAGCTAAATACCAGTATTTTTCATGGAGCGACTGCCTATCTGACCTCCTCAACCCAGTTACTGGGTAATACGATATATCTTGGTAAGACTGGTTGCAGACTTTCAGACTGGAAGCCGACCCCGACATAATTGGGAAAAGGCTAGACAGATGATCTCCGCATCTCCGCATCGCTGTCGACTGGTAAAGTACCCAAGAGACTGGCGGCATTACCACGTTGTATGGCAATGCTAAGAAGCCTCTGGCAAAGGTAAAAGTCAGCCCTCGGGTCACGAGAAGTGTCAACGAGCCGTTTGGAGATTTCGTTAAACAAACTATGAGCACTCGGACCCCACGGCTCAAGGGTTTCAACCCCAAACGGCTCAAAAATATAATTACCGATAAGGTATTATACTTCCGCCGCTTGAGGTTATTATTAATATTATGCTTACATATCTCGGGATTCTGGGGTCTCGGGCTTTTGGAAGGCGTAAGAGGGGACCGAACCCAACTCGCAGAGGCCCGTTAGCCGCTTTCAATAAAATGAGGCACCAACCGACGATTATCCCTGTAAGCACAATACAAGTGCACCCAAGGACAACCACCGGTTAGTGCAGGCCTATTGCAGAATATAGAAACAAAGATATTAGACTATGGATTTGCGTGGCTAAAGTGGACTGGTAACCTAGAACTATGAAAGGACTATGGCCGCTGCCTGATCAATGTTTTATTATTTTATTTTATTTTATTTATTGAGGGATAATAAACAGCTACAATATAAAATATGACATTAAAAAAATTATATAAGGAGTGTTAACAATATTGTGGCCCACTAAATTATCCGCATATTACAAACAAATATGGTAAAGAGTGCCACTAGATAAGCAATAAAATGAACTAATAATTATTACACAATAACAATACAGTAAAAATATAAATACTCTAATATTTAAAAATCTAACAAATGTGTGTAAAGCGAAATAATGGAAACAATAAAAATAATAATTAGAAGAAAAATAAATAAGTTAACAAAATAACAATAATCACAAATAGAAATATTAAAAATACAAAAATATAGGTCTATCATTCATTAATAATATCATCATTACTACTTAAAAGTTTCATTACATTCCATTTGAATTTAGCTTTTGAGCATATAAAAATATCAATATCAATGAAGTTTTGATTGTAAGAATCTACCATACGACGAATAGGGCAGCGCAAACCAGAATTAGTACGACATAAATTATGTCGTACTAATTCTGTCAACATATTATGTTGACAGCAAACAAAGTACCAGCACGAACACTACGCTTATTTACGGTGCGAGGAACTGCATAACATAATTTGCTCGTGAGGTCAATTGAGTCAAAGCCACTATGAACAATAGCATGTAGTACAGTGGCTTCCAAGAGTTTGCGTCTGGACTCCAAGGTAATCAATTTGTATTTACGTAACAATTGAGAATACGGTATTATACATGGAAAAAATGGCAGTGGGTGACTTGCACACTCAATTCGAAAAACGGTCAGAATTAACTCTAAATTTCTCCATATTACATTATTATTATTAGGTCGTATTTAAGTTAATTGATTTTATTTTTTTTGTTTAAAAATGTCATACTTATAACGTAAACGTTAACGTCGTAGTTACCTACAATTGTCAATTTACTACATAATGCGATGCGTCACCGTGCTTCAATATACTTTTGTCAAAACGCAATTTTGTGATAGCCTCCGAAATCTGGGTGGTGGACGGTGGTACTAGGTACCTACACTTCTGCCCAACCCTTCGAGAATTACAAGCGAGATATTATATTATGTGTTAATCTGGAAAGTGTTACAGAAATACTTTCACTTTGATACAATTAATTGATCATTAAGTTTTGGATCGACAATTTTATTTTGAATTTGAATTTTTACGAAGTTGTAACTTACTAAGAATTTAATAAAGTGGTTCTTATTTCTGTACACTACAGCAACATACTTAACTGGAAACCGAGGGTGTTGCATCTAATCCAATCAGCTGTTCCCTACATTTTGACGATTTACCTATACGAACATAAATGTAGGGCACAGCTGATTTTTGTTTCGCGATTTCAGGTTTGGTCCCATAGTAAAAGTTGTTTGTTATCATGAGTACAATCATGTGAATAAGTCAAATGTCTACATTTGAAAGGCTATTTATAGGTGACTAGTAATAGTGACCTATAATTAAACACATGATTGTACCTACTCTATGCGACTTACTATGTTACTTGTTTTGTCGCAACTTTGCGATAAAAACGTGATAGTTTTTATCGAAAAATGCAATTTTACAGGAAGCGTTATTTAAACTTTAAAAAAATACACATCAAGATTCTACAATCAAATTAATTAGAATACTTAATAACAAAAAAATAATACGTGATTAAAAAAACAAAAAAAAAAAAAAATTTAGAACTTTCCCGGAATGTCACGTTTTTCCCGCAGAGGCGATGCACATTTTTGACGTGAAAACGTCTTTTCGATCGGTGTACTGGTGATTAGTTCAATATTTCTGACCGAAATCCCATCCAGCTTGATGTGAATGTGACCGCTTCTCATTAGCACTGACTAAGGAGTGTTTAGGATACTCCTCTCACTCACTAATAGGTTAGGTCGGGTTACAGCTGTGACCAAACGTTTTCACGAAATTATAGGACTCTCGAATTTGTGGTTCGGTACCAAAATGGTAAAAAGGAACCCTTATGGTGCGACTCAGCCTGTCTGTCTGTCTGTCACAGCTGGATATCTCAAGAACTACTAATGCTACCAACTTGAAATTTAGAACAGTTTTAGATGACGTTTGCCCAACTATTTTGCAAATAAGAAAGAAATAAAAATATATGTTTTTTTTTGCAACAGAGACGCCCTTTCAGGGGTCTTAAAAATTCGAAGTGGGGCTACAGGGCATGTGGGGTATCACATGAAAGAGCGCTGTTTACACATTCTCAGACTTTTTTTTCTTTAGGCCGCATAGTTTTCGACTTTTGATGAAAAATATAAAAAAAATACCGTTCCCCCCTTATCTCCGAAGTTTGCATAGAGAAAACTCTGAAATTATTCTATGTGATAGAAGTTTATGTAAAGATTACAGGAAAAATAAAACGATGTCTCTAAATAACACATTTTTTTAGAAATCGGAACAGAACCCTCGGTGCGCGAGTCCGACTCGCTATTGACCGGTTTTTTTCCAGGTATTCGAGCATCAAAAAATAATAACCTCAATTCTAATTTCAAGGCAGTGTGTAGATAACATTTTACCAAACATTATTTCACGTAACACCATTTATTTAGATTAATATCGCAACTCAATAAACATGACGTGAAAGACGTAACCTAATCAGACCATTACTGTGTGAGTAACGAAACATTTTCTTAATCAGCACTTTTCTGAAGTTATTTAATAATTTCCGTCTTATCATTATTAACTTTTGGCAACTGACTAAGAAGGTAATAACAGCCGCACGGGTCGATCCATCACGTTAAGCTACGTTTGCCGGTGTTGGTCCACGGGTGGGTGACCATCTTTACATACCGAGACTCCTCCGTGCCTCGGAAAGCACGTTAAGCCGTTGGTCCCGGCTGTCATTCGTGGTTTTTTGACAGTCGTCAAAGCCCGAAAGTCTGACAACCAGTCTTACCAAAGGGTATCGTATTTGCCCAGTTACTGGGTTGTGAAGGTCAGATAGGCAGTCGCTCCATGTAAAATACTGGTATTCAGCTGCATCCGGTTAGACTGGAAGCCGACCCCAACATAGTTGGGAAAAGGCTAGGCAGCTTTATTGACACGTCAACGCAACCCGTCTTTAGCTCGTAATACCCCACTGCTAAGGCCTACTCCTTCTTCATTTTCCACACACGTCTGTCCTCTGACATAGTGGGTCCTAGCCATCCGGTAGAAGTCAAGTTTATCCTTTAATTTTCGTGCATCTCAACTATCGGTTGGGCCAAAAGTGAGGTGAAAAAAGATCATGGATTCCATCACGGATCCGTTGAGAAAAAAGGCTGGTGCTATAGGTATAAAAAGACACTTGCCGAAACAGAAAGCCACATATTTTACCCATTATTTGGATCGTTTTTTTCACTAGACCATACATCGGAATCCACGGGTTCTGGAGATATTGAAGGTCAAAGTCGCATTTTTTTACTAAAACGTATCCTAAGAGTTATTAGGTACTAAACTTTTCCGACAAGTACCTATGAGTACCGTAGAGCGAAGGGGCCCTTATGGTGTGACTCAGTCTGTCTGTCTGTCTGTCACAGCTGGTTTTATACCTAAAAATAAAAGTCGTTTCCCAGCAATAATTTTTGCGCAAATATACTTACTGAGTTAGATGTACATGTATGCATAGTTGACGAATTTGTGATGTGTCTTTTTACACTCTGTATAGCACCGTCTCTCTCTTACACTGGAATCTTTTGCTATAAGAGCTCATCGTAAAGCCCCCAGAACTCAATCAACTACGTTGGGATCGGCTTCCAGTCTAACCGGATGCAGCTGAATACCAGTATTTTACATGGAGCGACTGCCTATCTGACCTCCACAACCCAGTAACTGGGTAATACGATACCTCTTGGTAAGACTGGTTGTCAGACTTTCGGGCTTCTGACGACCCGTAACAACTGTCAAAGATCCACGAATGACAGCCGGGACCAACGGCTTAACGTGTTTTCCGAGGCACGGTGGAGTCTCACCCACGGGGTTGGTCCGTGGATGGTGACCCATCCACGGACCAACACCGGCAAGCTTAACTTAACCTGATAGATCGATCCTTGCGGCTGTTATTACTTAGCTACAAGCTCCTCCCCCCCAGAACGCAAAGAAACAATTAATGAGAACTACGGTTTTAAAAGTTAAAGATGTATTACTTACTTTACCACCCAGTTATTATGCTACTGCTGAGCATGAGGTCCTGGGTTCGATTCCTATAGGTCGGGCAAACTGTTATTCGGTTTTTCCATCAGGAATTTCTCAGTAGCAGCACGGAGTCTGGATTTGTGCCCTGTTGGTGGCAATAGGCCAGCCTTTTATACGTACAACATAACTTATGAAATGTGCGTGTACCCTACTTTAGGTACACTTCTGCCACGTGATGTTATGTTATGTTGAATAAGTTATTAATGTCTTTGACATAATCTCGGGACCCTGGGGTCCCGGACCTTTGGAAGGCGTACGAGGGGCAGAAGCCAACTTGCAGAGGCCCCTTAGACAAATTAAATAATGAGGAGGCGCCGACCTACGACTATCTAATCCCTGTATGCACTATGCAAGTGCACCCAAGGACAACTCCCGGTTGCCCGGTTGGTGCAGGACTATTGCAGAACATGGAAACAAAACATATTGGGCTATGGGTTTGGTAGGCTGTGGACTGGTTACCTAGAACTATGGAAACACTATGGCCTCTGCCTGACTAATGTATTATATACAATACACAGATAAAAGGGTAGGGGGTGACTTGCACAGTCAATAATGGGCCCCGAAAATGGTCGCTAGCACAGAGTGTCCTAGTAGCAATGGGGCATGTTCTGAGGTGCTTGTGAGGAGTGGAGAGGTACCCCACGGCCATCAGGTCAATCCCGGAGGTACGGTCAAGATCCCTAACCGCATTTTACATTATTGATGTAATTGTTAACTAATGTTATTTTGTAACAATGAACAAATAATGTTTGTTTCATAAAAAGTAAGTAATTACATGATAGCTGTAATGTTGCGTCAGGGTTATAAAATACACAGGCTTATTATACAGGTGTAATTTTTCAGCTAGGTTTGTACAATGAATCTGCCCAGCCTTTTCCCAACTATGTTGGGGTCGGCTTCCAGTCTAACCGGATGCAGCTGAATACCAGTATTTTACATGAAGCGACTGACCTCCACAACCCAGTAACTGGGTAATACGATACGCCTTGGCAAGACTGGTTGCCACACTTTCGGGCTTGTGACGACCCGTAACGACTGTCAAAGATCCATGAATGACAGCCGGGACCAATGGCTTAACGTGCTTTCCGAGGCATGGAGGAGTGTCTATGTAAAGATGGTCACCCATCCACGGACAACCCCGCAAGCGTAGTTTAACCTGATATATAGAGACCCGTGCGGCTGTTATTACTTAGCCACAAGCTCCTCTTGGTTTGTACGGAAAATAAAATTCCCAAAAATACTAGAATATTTGAATCGAGGTTCCACTTACCTCATAATCATCATCATCATTTCTGCCGAAAGACGTCGGCGGCTGGATATAGGACTCCCCAAGCACCGCCACTTCAACCGGTTCTGTGCTTCTCATATCCAGCGGATTCCTGCGGCCGTCACAAGATCATCGGTCCAGCATGTGGGAGGAGTTCCACGTCTTCTACTACGTCTTCCGGTGTGCGGTCGCCACTCCAGAACCTTTTTAGGCCCGTTCTATTATCACCAAAAGCTTGACAAGAATGATGATTAGAGCATTAAGTCAATCATTAATTAATTATATCAGGCTTTTATTACACTGATACAAAGCCTCGTAATAACTAAGTAATGTTAATAAATACATAAATACTAACCAACACGCGTTATGCTCATTTCGGTCAGATAAACATCTCAGATTGCAATAAATAACACTTATTTAAGTCAGACGAAGTGAAATCGTAACGAAATATCACGTAAATTAAATAAGTTACACATCATTGTAGTATACATGTACCAGAAATCAATGCACAACCGTTTATGGGGTCATTGTACTCATCATTATAAACAACTTTTCCCATGGGACCAAACCTGAAATCGCGATAAAAAAATCAGCTGCTCCGATTTATCTACATCCTATCTCGTCAAAATGTAGGTAGCAATTGATTTTTTTTTGCAATTTCAGGTTTGGTCATAGGAGGGGGCTCGTGGCTAAGTAATAACAGCCGCACGAATCGATCGTTCAGGTTAAGCTTCATTTGCCGCGGTGGGTCCGTGGAAGGGTGGCCATCTTTACATACCAAAACTCCAACGTGCCTCGGAAAGCGGTTGGTCTATCATTCGTGGATCTTTGACAGTCGTTACCGGTCGTCAGAAGCCCGAAAGTCTGACAGCCAGTCTTCCAAGGGGTATCGTATTCCCCAGTAAGACTAGAAGCCGGTTAACCTGGAAGCCGACTTCAACATAGCTGGGAAAAGGCTAGGCAGATAATAATGATGATTTTTACAAAATAGGTCGGCTGACGAAAACATTTTAATAGACGCTCTGATAACAAAAAATTTTGGGAAACCGAAAGAGAATGAAGCAATGTACCTCCTAGCTCCTACTTACTGTATCTCTGCTAACTTTATAAGGATTAAATTTAAAGGTGTAATGCTAATGTGCTCAAAACCAGTTGTCTTCAGCCGGCTAGCCTCTTTGCAGGTCACAAGGAAGCGTCGAAGACTAAACCGGTCCCATTTTGTTCTGACATTATGAAATATGGGTGTCGAGAGATATATTATACATTTTCGAAACAAACCGCTTGTTATTATATTACACTTACGTTACATTTCGAAAATGAGTTTGTAAAGAAATTATACGTGTTATACTTATAAGTAGCTTGGAATTAGGAGAAACGTTCAAGTGACTCTTGTGTAAGCGTAGTGTGTAAGTAATGAATTTATTTGATCATCTGAAGTAATTTTGGATTAGTTTTAATTGAATTTTTGTTTGTAACTAGCTGACCCGACTGACCTTTGCATAAACCTAGAATGTTCCCATTGCTGGGACACAGGCCTCCTCTCGATGAGAGGGATTAGGCTGTAATCCACCACGCGGGCCCAGTGCGAGTTTGTAGATGTTACGTCTTCGAATTTTTGGTTCTTGGACATGCCAATTTCCTCATGATGTTATACTTCACCGTTTTGAGAGCAGTGGTGATGAAATAATTTACACAAAGTAAAGTACCTGACAAGGTTCGAACCTATGACCTATAACTCGTAAGTCGCGGACTCGCGGCCGTTACCACTATTCCACCACTGCTGACAGACGTTGTCCTGTCCATTCTCATAGAAAATGTGATTTCAGTTTTCTCGAATATTCCAATTTTCCCGGCAACTTTTAAATTTTTTTAGGGTTCCGTACCAAAATGGTAAAAAAGGAACCCTTATGGTGTGACTCAGTCTGTCTGTCTGTCCGTCTGTCTGTCTGTCTGTCTGTCTGTCTGTCTGTCTGTCTGTCTGTCTGTCACAGCTGGATATCTCAAGAACTACTAATGCTAACAACTTGAAATTTGGAACAGTTTTAGATGACGTTTACTCAACTTTTGATGAAAAATGTAAAAAAAAATACCGTTACCCCACCTTATCTCCGAAGTTTGCAAAGCGAAAAATCTGAAATTATTCTATGTGATAGAAGTTTATGTAAAGATTACAGGAAAAATAAAACGATGTCTCTAAATAGCACACTTTTTCAGAAATCGGAACGGAACCCTCGGTGCGCGAGTCCGACTCGATCTTGATCGGTTTTTTTTTTCTTTCCGCAGAACGATTCGAACTGTGCTATTACGAACATTATAAAATAAACATTGCCAAATCAGTCCAGCCGTTTTGAAGTGATGTTATACCAACGAACAGCATTTCATTTTTATTATTGTACGGTGACTGGTAATTAGTGACCGATACATAAACACATAATTGTACTCATGATAACAAACAACTTTTACTACGGGACCAAACTAGGGTACCAATCCTGAAATAGCAAAAAAAATCTGCTGTTCCCTACACTTGTTTGCATCGTCAAAATGTAGGACACAGATGATTTTTTTCGCGATTTCAGGCCCTATAGTAAAAGATGTTTTTTCTGTGGAGCTCGTGGCTAAGTAATAACAGCCGCACGGGTCGATCCGTCAGGTTAAGCTACGCTTGCCGGGGTTGGTCAGTGGATGGGTGACCATCTTTACATATCGAGATTCCTCCGTGCCTCGGAAAGCACGTTAAGCCGTTGGTCCCGGCTGTTATTCGTGGATCTTTGACAGTCGTTACGGGTCGTCAGAAGCCCGAAAGTCTGACAACCAGTCTTACCAAGGGGTATCGTATTACCCAGTTACTGGGTTGTGGAGGTCAGATAGGCAGTCGCTCCATGTAAAATACTGGTATTCAGCTGCATCCGGTTAGACTGGAAGCCGACCCCAACATAGTTGGGAAAAGGCTAGGCAGATTGATAGTAAAAGATGTTTTTAATGATGAGTTTAAATTACACTTTGTATAACCCAAAATTCTGAATTATTGTGCAAAATGAATTCTAATAATTTATTCCTATAGAGAATAAGGAAATTATGATATGGAATAGATTATAGAGGTGTCGAAGAGACTGACATTTAAGTAAGAATTGCTAAAGGTCTTCGGTTCAGACAGAGTCCAACCCACTGAACTATTGTATCAAGACAAGAAATAATGCAAGCTTTGGCTAAGATGAACATAGCTATTACAGATGTAAAGATTTTTGTAATTTTATCAAAATATTTTTAAATTTTACAATCATTAGGTATAACTTCCATGAGTCAGTGTGCAAATGATGACATGGCTAAAAATGGGGCTACTACTGAGATGAAAGTTAATAGAGTGTGAATGAAAAAAAACTGGAGTAAAACAAGAGGATGCATAATCAGCCTATAATGTTCCCACAGCTCTCTTCAAGAGGGAGTGGGCCGTAATCCACCACGCGGGCCCAGTGCGGGGCGGTTTGGTAGATGTCACATGTCTTCAAATTTTTGGTTCTAGGACATGTCGGTTTCCTTCACCGTTGTGAGAGCAGTGGTGATAAAATTATTTACACTAAGTAAAGTGCCTGCTTGGGTTCGAACCTACGGCCTACAACCCGTAAGTTGAAACCACTGGGCCACCACTGCCAGGAGGATTATGATGATATGATGCTAAAATAATAAGAACCTAGGAAGAGAGTAGTGCTTAGAATAACAGAGACAGGGATATTATGAAAGCTAACAAAAACGTGAAAAGGCAAAGTTCTCGCCGTAAGTCGATACGATATTTTCCAGTGAAACAAGAGCTGACTGATCGATCAGAAGCAGAAGCCTTGGTCAGACTGTTCCAGGAAGGCGGAGGGCCGGGTGATATGGCACAACAACAACAACTGTGAACTGCGATAGATTGCCTTTCATTGATTTATTTACGAGAGAGGGCTGAAGATGATAAGGCCTCAGACGAGAATGTCTGTGTCAGATTGCAACAGAACGGAATTTAGGAGGCCAGCACCCTAATTGCGTAACACATTATCAATCGGAGTAGGTTTCATTTTGAAACAAATTGCTAATCCATTGCTTCATATGTTCAAAAAATTTGTCTGCTCGGCAACGTAAATAACGCAATGAATGTTGTTGAACTGTTGAAATTAAACCAACTCCGATTGATAATATGTCACGCAATTATAGTGAAGTGTCCTGAATTTCGTGATTGATGTTGATTGCAAAATCGTAAAACTATCGTAAAGTTTTGTCATTATAGATTTAGAAGAATACGCAGTGCTTCTTGAGTCTTGACGGAAGTGTGATCAATGTTTTTAGGGTGGCAACCCTGACGACGCTGATTCTTACATAATATTATGTTCCTACTATACATGAGACGGGTTTTGCCGGATACTCGGAAACCGAGTACCCGGCATGGATCAGCGCTGACATGCTAAGAATTTTGAAAAAAAGTGCTGTATTAACGGGCCAACCATGTGGTGAACCAAAAGATAGTTAAAAAAAATCTGCCACATCGGAATTAGATCATTATTAAAGCTCGGCAAGAGTTGGAGAGATACAAATCTCAGCAAATGGTAGCCTTCTAAAAAAGGACACTATCCGATATTACGAAAAGTTGCGGCTAAATATTTATCAACATTACAGCGAATTCCTGACTTCTGAAGCAGGATTAATTTATCAGAAGAAAAGAAGTCGACTGAAAAACTGGGTGTTTTTACCTTTAACTTAAAAAATAAAATAATTGAACCATTTGTATTTTCCTTCCATTGTATTTTTCTTGCCTAATAAATGTTTTTTCAATTTATAATCGTCATTATTTTTCCTTCACTAAATTACCCGGATCCAAACCGGATACCCGTCCCATAACTAGTTCCTACCTCCTTTTTGGGGAATTACGTGGTCTTCAAGTAACAATGTCCAGCCCAAATCTAAATGACCAAGATTCGAGATCGTTTGGATCGCTGAGGAGTGAAAGTAACTATATTACACTTTCGCAGTAAGCAGGAATCGTTTACTTCTACACTAGTAGACTTATTTTGTATCGGCACATTGCATTAAATCGATTTGTAATTATGTTATACATATTTGCAAACAGTTGGTTTCTCAGAACTAAATGTATGTACTATATAACCTAAATAAAATTAAAACAAAATAAATAAATATCAGTACACATACAGTACCAAATCTGAAACTAATTTATTTATTTATTTAGGCACCAAGACTTATAATCGACTCATCTCAAAACCTGATTACCCTATATTCTTTTGGTATCATTTACCTACATAGTTATTTATAAAAAATCAATTGCTGTCCGATAGTCTCGCTAAAACTCAAAAACGACTTGACCGATTTGATTTTTTTTTTATTCTCTTCTCTACTGGGGTGATTTAAAAGAAAAAAAAAAATAGAAAAATAAGAAATTGAAGTTTTGTCTAGTAATTTTATAAATATGTCAAAATGAGGTATAGCAGGTTTCAAAAGGTTTTAAAATTCCAGGTCCTAGTTGATTTTCTTCAACATAGGTACATCATGGGTGCGTTTATCTTTATAGGGACAACTTCGTCCTAAAAATCGAAATGTATGATTACAACCCCCTCTGGAGCATCAGATTATTTACGTGTGGGAATCGTAGCCACGTGCTTGCTGTCATATTGATTGCCCTGTAGGTAATAGGCGACTGACACGCAGTGTGGACTCCAGCCATCATTCGATGCCGCCGGGGTCGCGGGTTGTTCGAAAGAGATACCGTGCGTGGCCCTGGCACAGGCAACTGAAGGAACACGGGGTGGGTTTTAGTCAGTAAAAGTCTGACACGCCCTTCCACTCCACCCAGAGCGGGAGAAGTTATTTGATGATTTCCCATCTACAAAAAAAAAAGAAAAACCATCAAGCGATAATACATACTTAGAAGCTAAACAAAACTCGACAATATGGTATATGTGAGGTGGTTACATATCAATTAGGAACCATTATAGAATCGACTTCCTCTCTCCATATTAATTACATAGACACGTAACTTTAAACACATAGTTTTGCTTATGTACAGTACGACAAAACATAGATGTAGCATGGGCAAAATTCGTAAAACCAATCACGATCCGAACTGAGTGCGCCTTCAACATCATTATTCTTTAAATTACTGCTTTGGGCGAAAATGATCTTTACGCATTCGCAATAACTTCTAAAGTCATATAACCAAATACATTCGTAAAATTTAAATTAATTAATGCAAATTTTTAAATCTATGCTACTTCTAAGTTGGCGACACAATTTAGATGTAGCATAGATTTGAAAATTTACAAAAACAACAGCAACAACTAACATCGTAGTGATCCAGTCAAAGTTCCCACTATTGGGACACAGCTTCCGCTCTATGAGAGAGATGGTACTTAGTTATACGGTCATCATCATCTGACTAGCCTTTTCCCAGCTATGTTGGGGTTGGCTTGGAGCTCGTGGCTAAGTAATAACAGCCGCACCGGTCGATCCGTCAGGTTAAGCTACGCTTGCCGGGGTTGGTCAGTGGATGGGTGACCATCTTTACATAACCAGATTCCTCCGTGCCTCGGAAAGCACGTTAAGCCGTTGGTCCCAAAAAAAAACCAGCAATGGATGTTGAAATACTCTAACCAACGACGCGAGTAATCAGCTGTTCACTTTCTGTCTAGCTACAGAGTTCATCGAACTCACCGCATACCTATTACCTACCCCTCCCAACCAGTAATAGACGTTCCGATTTGTGCACAAAAACACAAACAAATCAGGTTTATTGGATTCCCTTAACGTTCCTGAAAAAATTTCATGTACCAGTCATCTTAGTAAGACATACTGAATTCACCCTATCAGTTTGCGGAGGGCTGTCCCTTACACCCTGTATAGCTTGATGTTGATCCCACACTCTTGCAATGATCATCCGCTAGACTGTTCTCACTCAGGTTAGCTTATAATATTATGTATGTACCGTTTAGTTGTGTTGGCAGTTCATTCGGCGACTGTCCGTCTGTAGTGAGACCATCCATGGTAATTAGGTGGCAAAGGCTGATGACGTAATCATCAGGAAGGCACTGCGCGTTCCAAGGTGTATAGTTAGTCGGCAGACGGCATTCTGATGATAGGATTTTCTTAGGCTTTTAATCCCGTTTTGACTAACACTAGGCGAAAAATTAATGTCTAAATGAAAGCGTGCAGTTCGATTTTGAACGCTGGTTATAGCGCCGAGAGTTTAAAATCGAACAGCGCGCTTTTAGTAAGGAATTTTTTGAGGTAGGGACGGAAGATCACCCTTCAGGAGTATACAGGCGAGGTGTAACGCGTTACCTAGTGTTAGTGAAAATGGACATTCAAACTCAAACTCAAAGCATTTATTCCAATTGTGTGTTATTGGTATTTTCCATCGTGGGATTTGAATATGATTGGTGAAAGGTGTGTCTGCGTATAATTTATTTTAATTTTAATTAAAATACTATTAAAATCACTACCAATTAATTCATACCTAGATACCTAGATCTGAACGATTCAACGAATACTTTAATAATTTTTTTGACGACATAAGTCATAAATCATAATACCTCTCCGACGTCCTTTTTTTTAAAACATAATTTCGTAAAGCATAATCAGTTTCTACGAATATTTCATAACATGGAGTAAAAACTAGAGAGGAGCTCGTGGCTCAGTAATAACAGCCACACGGGTCGATCCATCAGGTTAATTTAAGCTACGGGCTGGTTTGTTAGTGGGAGACCATCTTTACATACCGAGACTCCTCCGTGCCTCGGAAAGCACGCTAAGCCGTTGGTCCCGGCTGTCATTCGTGGACCTTTGACAGTCGTTACGGGTCGTCAGAAGCCCGAAAGTCTGACAACCAGTCTTACCAAGGGGTATCGTATTATTACCCAGTAACTGGGTTGTGGAGATCAGATAGACAATCGCTCCATGTAAAATACTGGTATTCAGCTGCATTCGGTTAAACTGGACGCCAACCCCAACATATTTGGGAAAAGGCTTTTATAGGTTCAAAGTCTTTTGTAGGTATTTTATTCCAGTTAATCTCAAAATCTATGGGCCCCAATAGGGATGATGACTAAAAATTTATTTTTTGTCCGTCATAGAGATTATTAAAAAATATTGGACACGTATTTTTTCTTTTTTTACGTAATCAAAAAATTACGGCGATACATTGAGTTAAAATATGGCATGACGTCACGCGTAGCTAGGTTTTATACGTACGAGTGACGTAGCGAGCCCCCACTCCCCAACTTTAATGCGTGATAGCTAAGTATTTTTTTATTAATATGATAAAGCAAAAAATACGTGTCTAATATTTTTTTATTATCTGACTGACGGACTAAATAGAATTTCTTTTTTTTTACCCAGGCATAATCGATAGGTACACCTCTGCCTAGCCCAACAGGAACAACAGATGTGCTATTGTGTTATCTAATAACCTGATTGATATTCTTTCTCTCGAGAAAAGCTTAGCTTTGCTTTTATAAAAGCATCATCAGGAAATGCTTGAGAGATATTTATCGACGGTATGTGAAGACGAGTCAAAGGCCCAGCATGGGCGCCATTAAATCCTGACACACCTGAGGGGCAATTACCGTATATTTAAAAACCAGTCAAGAACGAGTCGGACTTGCGCACCGAGGGTTCCGTTCCGATTTCTGAAAAAGTGTGCTATTTAGAGACATCGTTTTATTTTTTCTGTAATCTTTACATTAACTTCTATTACGTAGAATAATTTCAGATTTTTTTTCTATGCATACTTCGGAGATAAGGGGGGAACGGTATTTTTTTTTCATTTTTCGCCAAAAGTCGAAAACTAAGCGGAATAAAAAAAAAAAATAACTTTGAGAATGTGCAAACAGCGCCCACATGGAATTTTTAAGACCCCTTCAGTCCTGTAGCCAAAAAAAAAAAATTTTTTTTTGCTTCTTTTTTATTTGAAAAATACATAGTTGGGCAAACGTCATCTAAAACTATTCCTTTCAAGCTGATAGCATTAGTAGTTCTTGAGATATCCAGCTGTGACAGACGAACAGACAGACATACAGACTGAGTCGCATCATAAGGGTTCCTAATTACCATTTTGGTACGGAACCCTAAAAACGTTCGCAATCTCATCTCTGTCTCAAAATGTCAAAAATTGTGTAGAGCTGGACCTACATTTTTGACATTTGATTGTCGCTGGTATGAGAATGCATCTTGAATTTGAACGTTTTTAGGGTTCCGTACCAAAATGGTAAAAAAGGAACCCTTATGGTGTGACTCAGTCTGTCTGTCTGTCTGTCTGTCTGTCACAGCTGGATATCTCAAGAACTACTAATGCTATCAACTTGAAATTTGGAACAGTTTTAGATGACGTTAACCCAACTATTTTGCAAATAAGAAAAAAGTAAAAATATTTATATTTTTTTTTAAGGGGGCTGAAAGGGGCCTTAAAAATTCAAAGTGGGGCTACTAGGGCATGTGGGGTATCATATGAAAGAACGCTGCTTGCACATTCTCAAACATTTTTTTATTTTTTTTTAGACCGCATAGGTACTTTTCGACTTTTGATGAAAAATGTAAAAAAAATACCGTTCCCCTCCCTTATCTCCGAAGATTGCAAAGATAAAAACCTGAAATTATTCTATGTGATAGAAGTTTATGTAACGATTACAGGAAAAATAAAACGATGTCTCTAAATAGCACACTTTTTCAGGAATCGGAACGGAACCCTCGGTGCGCGAGTCCGACTCGCTCTTGACCGGTTTTTATATACGAGAATTTGCCTTAGCCACTAACAAGAACACAAAACACTATTTAAACTACAGCATAGCTCAACAAGTCAATTTATTGCTCGCATAAAGAGATCCATTATGTTGAGCTATTGTCGAGCTACCTATGTGTGGAAGGTTAAAACAAAGTGGTTTTTATTGTGGAAAATAAAAAAAGTACTTCCTTGCTAAGACTGACGAGCTCAACAGTCCGCATGGATTAAGTAAAAAACCGGTCAATAGCGAGTCGGACTCGGGCACCGAGGGTTCCGTTCCGATTTCTGAAAAAGTGTGCTATTTAGAGACATCGTTTTATTTTTTCTGTAATCTTTACATAAACTTCTATCACATAGAATAATTTCAGATTTTTATCTTTGCAAACTTCGGAGATAAGGGGGGGGAAAGGTATTTTTTTTTACATTTTTTTTAAATTTTTAAGACCCCCTTTCAGTCCCAGTTGCAAAAAAAATATAATTATTTTTATTTCATTCTTATTTGCAAAATAGTTGGGTCAACGTCATCTAAAACTATTCTAAATTTCAAGTTGATAGCATTAGTAGTTATTGAGATATCCAGCTGTGACATACAGACAGACAGGCAGACAGACTGAGTCACACCATAAGGGTTCCTTTTTTACCATTTTGGTACGGAACCCTAAAAATAGCTAGAGAAGATACAATGCAAAAGGATAAATGTAAGGATCGTAGCAGGATGCATTCTGTAGTTACTTACTGTAAAAAAAAAAATAGAAAAAAAAAATCATTCAATCTGCCTAGCCTTTTCCCAACTATATTGGGGTCGGCTTCCACTTTACATGGAACGACTGCCTATCTGACCTCCACAACCCAGTTACTGGGTAATAAGATACCCTTTGGTAAGACTGGTTGTTAGACTTTCGGGCTTCTGAAGACCCCTAACGACTGTTAAAGATCCAAGAATGACAGCCGGGACCTTTCCTAGGCTCGGAGGAGTCTCGGTATGTAAAGATGGTCACCCATCCATGGACCCACCACGGCAAGCATAGCTTAACCTGATGGATCGACCCGTGCGGCTGTTATTACTTAGCCACGAGCTCCTCCAAAGAAGGCATGATTATGTTTGTGTAGGAGCTTTTTTTTTCAATTAATAACTATTAATGGTAAAAAAAAAGATAGGTTCTCGAGTAAAGTAAAGCACACTTACGCACACACAGAATGAGAAAGGAAGATGGGAGATGAAGGAAGGATGGCAAGACTATTATGTCATAAGTAGGTATATTTTGTTTCTTATAACGTAAACAAATTATGTAAGTAACTATAAGTAATATGATTTACTAGCGGCCCCGACAGACGTTGTCCTGTCTGAACGATCCTAGAACCCGACTGCAGCGCCACCTACCGGGTCCAATTGTGTTTTATATCTATTACTAGCGGCCCCGACAGACGTTGTCCTGTCTGAACGATCCTAGAACCCGACTGCAGCGCCACCTACCGGCTCCAATTGTGTTTTATATCTATTACTAGCGGCCCCGACAGACGTTGTCCTGTCTGAACGATCCTATTAGAACCCGACTGCAGCGCCACCTACCGGCTCCAATTGTGTTTTATATCTATTACTAGCGGCCCCGACAGACGTTGTCCTGTCTGAACGATCCTAGAACCCGACTGCAGCGCCACCTACCGGCTCCAATTGTGTTTTATATCTATTACTAGCGGCCCCGACAGACGTTGTCCTGTCTGAACGATCCTAGAAACCGACTGCAGCGCCACCTACTAGGTCCAATTGTGTTTTATATCTATTACTAGCGGCCCCGACAGACGTTGTCCTGTCTGAACGATCCTAGAACCCGACTGCAGCGCCACCTACCGGGTCCAATTGTGTTTTATATCTATTACTAGCGGCCCCGACAGACGTTGTCCTGTCTGAACGATCCTAGAACCCGACTGCAGCGCCACCTACCGGCTCCAATTGTGTTTTATATCTATTACTAGCGGCCCCGACAGACGTTGTCCTGTCTGAACGATCCTAGAACCCGACTGCAGCGCCACCTACCGGCTCCAATTGTGTTTTATATCTATTACTAGCGGCCCCGACAGACGTTGTCCTGTCTGAACGATCCTAGAACCCGACTGCAGCGCCACCTACCGGGTCCAATTGTGTTTTATATCTATTACTAGCGGCCCCGACAGACGTTGTCCTGTCTGAACGATCCTAGAACCCGACTGCAGCGCCACCTACCGGCTCCAATTGTGTTTTATATCTATTACTAGCGGCCCCGACAGACGTTGTCCTGTCTGAACGATCCTAGAACCCGACTGCAGCGCCACCTACCGGCTCCAATTGTGTTTTCAAACCATCCAGGAACCCATTCAAATATACATACAAAATTTCATCTAAATCGGTCCAGTCGTTGTTATACCACGTTTAATCCCACGTTTTTTTAAAAAGTATCCTATGTCCGTCTCCTGGTTCTAAGCTATCTCCCCACCAATTTTCAGCCAAATCGGTTCAGCCGTTCTTGAGAATAGCGTAACTAACACGACTTTCTTTTATATACAGAGTGTTTCTTTTAAGGTGTCAAGCCAGTGCGAGCTGATAGCAGAGTACCATACCTATCGATTTAACGACCATGTATGTTCTACGATTTTTTGTAGTTTTCGAGTTATTTCGGATCCCTCATTTCATATCAATGGTAGTGGTTATGGATAGTAGTAGGAATAAAATGTATGTTTTTATTATCAACTGAGCTCTGCTTATACGTAGAGGTAAATAATTATCAGGATTGACAAAAATATGCAAAGTAATAGTCACTACATAGTATAAAACAAAGTCGCTTCCCGGTGTCTGTCTGTTCCTATGTATGCCTATATCTTTAAAACTACGGAACCGATTTTGATGCGTTTTTTTTAATAGATAGAGTGATTCAAGAGGAAGGTTTATATGTATAATACATGCGCGGGTGAAGCCGTGGGCAAAAACTAGTAAATTATAAAATATGAAAATCAGAAGATTTCAGATACACCACTTTCAACGACCGATTTCAGCAATTAATGCCCTATTTAGTACATTCTTGTTCAAAGTAGACCCAAAAAAAAAGATTAAATTTTTTAAAGCCATCAATCATCTCGTTGAATCAGGAAAAATATCGAAAAAAAATTATAAGTAACTTGAAAACTACAAAAAATCGTAGAACATACATGGTGGTTAAGTTAAATCGATAGGTATGGTACTCTGCTATCAGCTCGCACTGGCTTGACACCTTAAAAGAAACACCCTGTATATAGATATAATATTTAAACACTATCTACAGTGTCAAATGAAATTATATAGCGAAACTCCGGAGACGGGTACCGATATCTGTCAAGTCAATCGTGGCTAAATAATAACAGCCGCACGGGTCGATCCATCAGGTTAAGCAACGCTTGCCGCAATTGGTCCGTGGATGGGTGACCATCTTTACATACCGAGACCCCTCCGTGCCACGGAAAGCACGTTAAGCCGTTTTGGTACCAGCTTTCATTCGTGGATCTTTGACAGTCGTTACGGGTCGTCAGAAGCCCGAAAGTCTGACAACCAGTCTTACCAAAAAGGTATCGTATTACCAACTAGGTAATACGATACCTTTTGGTAAGACTGGTATTCAGCTGCATCCGGTTAGACTGGAAGCTGATCGCAACATAAAACTATGAGAACAGAAGGCTAGGCAGATTGATTTTTGACTTTTCTATTAGTCTTCTTAATCATCAGTATTACCTACAACTTATCGAACCAAATAACACTATCGAATACATAAACTGCAGTTAAATCAAACGTCAAAATAGTTGGAATTAGAGCAGACGGAATGACCATAATGCCTTGGAAGTTGGGTAGGCCTTTGGTGTGGGATGCAACCTGTGTCGACACCCTCGCGCCATCCCATCTTCCTAGCACGGCGTGCTGCGTTGGAGCGGCTGCTGCAGGTGCAGAAAACCTCAAACGGCGCAAATATAACAACCTTATTGGAAGCTATTTGTTTGAGCCGTTTGGGGTTGAAACACTAGGGAATTGGGGTCCGAGTGCTCATCGAGTATTTCGGGACATCGCCAAGCAGTTGGTCGACTCCACACGGGACCAGAGAGCGGGCCTATTTTTAGCCCAAAGAATTAGCATTGCCATCCAGCGTGGCAATGCCGCCAGTCTTTTGGGCACTTTTCCCGCTGACAGCGATGCGGACGAATTTTTTGATGCCCTATGAGCTCTTTTTTATTTTTTCTATACCTACTTAATTATTTATACTATGTACTAGTATAAATAATTTAATATTACCATTAATTGTGTAAAATAATAAAAGTTGAAATTAGGGTACCTACTTAGAGTGATTCTAATGCGGCTCCATAAGTCAAGGCTAGTGACAATGATAGGTAAGTACTGGATAAAAGAAAGTCCATACAATATTGTACCGATCATTACAGAGAAAGTGTTATTTTTCTTACGATTCAGGAAGGTTCAGTACACCGATCAATCTTGGCGGAATATGTCCTAGATAATAATATGTAGGCATAGACTTATAAAAAAGATGGACTCCGCGCCACGCATATCGAAAGTGAAGCACCCTACCGATCTATGTGTGCGTGATTTGAGTACCTGCAAAGACGCCGTCGCTCGTGTTACGTAATGGCGGCCGGTCGGCATACTATGATGTAAATGTGTGCGCGAGGCGTGTTTGTACAAACGGACCCGGCATACTTACTGTGCTTCACTTTCGATATGCACAGCGCGGAGTCCATCTTTTTTTATAAGTCTATGTATGTAGGTAATAAACTCAAATATTTCTACCACTAGCGTATTAAGTATTATATGTTTCGTAAATCAGAGGAGCTCGTGGCTAAGTAATAACAGCCGCACGGGTCAATCCGTCAGGTTAAGCTACACTTGCCGAGGTTGGTCAGTGGATGGTTGACCATCTTTACATACCGAAATTCCTCTGTGCCTCGGAAAGCACGTTAAGCCGTTGATCCCGCTGTCATTCGTGGACCTTTGACAGTCGTTACGGGTCGTCAGAAGCCCGAAAGTCTGACAACCAGTCTTACCAAGACGTATCGTATTTCCCAGTGACTGGGTTGTGGAGGTCAGATAGGCAGTCGCTCCATGTAAAATACTGGTATTCAGCTGCATCCGGTTAGACTGGAAGCCGACCCCCAACATAGTTGGGAAAAGGCTAGGCAGATTGATGTTTCGTAAATCTGTTAAAATAAGCTTCAACAAAAACGAAAGCGAACGCACATAGAGGAATGACGAAAAAAAAAAACAACCCATAGTTACACATCACTATAATAAATAAAAAAAGAAACATTCGCTCACAGCTCATTATTATTCGCAGTGCATAATTTATGGCACATAGAATGACGACGAATCGACAGTTTGGATATAAGATCAATAATAAGTTAGGTTAAATACTTACGTACTTTATTAATAAACTAAAACGCTCTATATACCTTACTAAAATACAGTTAAAGAAGTGTTTTGTCAATTTCTTTCGAATTATGATTTGAGTTTGAAAGAAGAAGACAAAACACTTCTGAAACTAAAAAATGCATAATTAAAAAACAGTAAAAGTCTAGAAATTACTTCTACATGAATTATTCAGCCTGTAAAGTATGAAAGAAGTTATTACTGTCTTAATACTTATCGACATAATTTTTTAGCAATGCCAAAATATTGATACTTATAAAAAAAATAAAAAAAACAATATTGATGACAGTATGAATATGATTAGCGTCTCCCTAAGGAATCTGTGGATAGTCATCATATCCTCCAATACGTTTCAGCTCGAAAATAACGAAATACTCCATTTTATAAAAGAAATAAAACATGTGGGAAGAAGTTAAAATTTACTTACGTATATTTTAATTAAATAACAACCATTTCAAGCAGTCTAGACTAGACGATTTAGAAGCTCAAAATAGATATTCCATAACATCTCCGATTAACTGTATATATCTACTACATAAACAGTTCGTCAGTTTGTTGAACTTGATTGATCATTATTGAACAAGGACATTAGAAAATCGTTCTAGAAATTTCAGGTTAGCAATGTTATAAACATATAAACAACGGACATAATATTATTACATACCTAATTAGCTAGTAAGGCAATTAAAATATTTAATAGGTACATGCTTAAAACTAAATTATAGGCAAGAACTTTGGACAGATAGTACTTGAGTTTTTTAAAACACTTTACCGACACAGATAACTTCACTTTGTCACTTCAAAAAACTTAGAACTAAAGAAAAGTATCCGCTGACCGCTCTCGATGTTTTACCCCACCTGTGATACCCCACCCAATCGAAAAGTCACCTTTCTACGCCCAATCTGAACGTGTGTGCTACCTTTCTAAATTCGCCGGGTAAAACGGGCTAGTAGGGATGGACCAAGGGGCTAGATTATGCAATTATTGGACTCGCAAGCCGACCAGTATATAAGCTTGTGGTACGCTCAGAGGAGTAGAAAGTAAGTCAGTCTTGACAAGCAAAGTGTAATACGGAATCAGTCCAGCTAACCAAGCAAGATGTACGCGAAACTCGCTGTGAGTTCTCCAAAAAAATATTTTTTTATCTGTCAAAATAATTTTGGCGCCAATTTTGCTGTCAAAGTTTTTTTTTCTCTATTTTCTAAGTGCGTGCGTAAAGTTGTGTTTATTTTTTACAAATATTTATTGGATTTGTGTGTAACCCTAAATATAATTATTATCATCAGCACCAAACAAAAATTTTTTCAGTTCGCAGGCAGTTCATTTTATAATATTTTTTTAAATTCTTCTGTGCCAAAGAGTTTTGTGCCGTTTTCAATTTTATACCGATTGTTTTAAATATTAAACCACCTATATTTTTTTAAAATAAAAAATAATAATACCAGCCTATTTTTTGTCCCACTGCCAAAGGCCTCTTTTCATACAAAGAAGGTACTAGGGCACTGGGCCATCTTGACACAGCTGTAACAATTTTGTATACTTAATACTAAAACCGTACTAAAACATAAACTTTTTATTTGACAGTTTGTCTCCCTCGCCCTCGTGGTAGCCGTGGTCGTCGCTTCCCCAACCCCCGGTGGCGGTGGACAGTAAGTACCTTTACCTAGCCACAATTTAACAAAATAGTTTGTATAACTGCGGGACAATGAAGCGTAAAAAGTTGTCATAATAATATTTTTTTTAGTTTCTAAATTGGTAGTTTTTTTTTTTTGTTAAATACGTAACTAGCTACCCGTCCTTGCTTCGCATGGTTTTACTTCTTGAAAAGCATCGAGATTTCTTTATTTTTATCATTAAGTTAAATATTAATAGATTAATAAAATAATTATAAAACCTTCAGGAATAAATTCACTAAGATGGTGCAAACCGCATCAAAATCCGTAGCGCTGTTTAAAAGAACAACGCGGTCACACAGATAGACACGAACAGTGACTATAATTTATAAAATTAAATGTATAGATGCAAATGCAAACTCGCCTTATTCAGTAACTAAAAAAGGTCCAAATAAAAGAAACCGCAAACATCATACTCCGTTATTTACTATCCAAACAAAAACATAAAATTACAACCTATTGTAGATTCATTAAATGATAATGATGCAACAAAACTGTCTCAAGTTCAGCGCAAATGCAATAAAATAAAATAACGATATGTGCTGTTCTTTTATTAACCGTTATAGTTCGGATTCGTTATTCTTTTTATGAAAAAAAAAACCGTTCATTCATCGTTAGTTTGAATGCAGATCAGTATTCTGATATTAAGTTACGTTGTCAAGGTCGTGGCGTATGCGCAGGAGTTTTTAATCAGCGTTTTAGTGAAATTCCTAGTCAATAGCCTAGGAAGGATAAACAGATTTGTATAAAGTAAAAAATAAAAAGTGAATCTGTATTTAAAAAAAAATCCAGAGGGTTAATTAATTACAAGTATACTTATCCAGAAATTCTAGATTGATTTGAAATTGCTTTTGCTACTTTTAGGGTTCCGTACCAAAATTCTAAAAAAGGAACCCTTGTGGTGTGACTCAGTCTGTCTGTCTGTCTGTCACAGCTGGATATCTCATGAACTACTGATGCTATCAACTTGAAATTTGGAATAGTTTTAGATGACGTTTACCCAACTATTTTGCAAATAAGAAAGAAATAAAAATATTTATATTTGTTTTGCAACAGGGACTGAAAGGGGGTCTTAAAAATTTAAAGTGGGGTTACTAGGGCATGACGGGTATCATATGAAAGAGCGTTGCTTGCACATTTTTAAACTATTTTTAATTTTTTTTTAGGCCTCATAGTTTTCGACCTTTGATCAAAAATGTAAAAAAAAATACCGTTCCCCCCCCTAATCTCCGAAGTTTACAAAGAAAAAAATCTGAAATTATTCTATGTGATAGAAGTTTATGTAAAGATTACAGGAAAAATAAAACGATGTCTCTAAGTAGCATACTTTTTCAGAAATCGGAACGGAACCCTCGGTGCGCGAGTCCGACTCGCTCTTGACCGGTTTTTTCTAAATTTAATTGCGTCTTAAAGTTACACCATTCTTGATAGCACCAATTTAAATTCTGTAAGTAGGTTCGTACAGATACTTTTACACGTTTCCTATCCGACATCTCTGAGAAGAAAGGCCGAAACAAACTCAGAGGTCACAGTCTAGACATAATCTTGGTCAGATTATAACACTAATTGAACTAAATTCACAGCGTGACTATCGCCGCGATTGTCTCGACTGTGGAGATGGACCCATTAAGTTTTTGAAACGTGTAGGTATTTTATACAGGGTGTTTTTGAAAACATGCGACAAAATTTAAGGGGGTGTTCTACGCATCAATATGAACAACTTTTACTATGGGACCAAACCTGAAATCGCGAAAAAAAAATCAGCCGTTCAGTACATAATTCGCATAATTCGTCAAAATGTACTGAACAGCTGATTTTTTTTTCGCGATTTCAGGTTTGGTCCCATAGTAAAAGTTGTTCATATTGATGCGTAGAACACCCCCTTAAATTTTGTCGCATGTTTTCAAAAACACCCTGTATAGTCTTACAGTAAACAGAATTTCTTTGGGCACACAATATTTATTTTATTTATTTATTATTTTAACTTTAATGTGGTGTATCACATAGTCCCTGTAGGTATTTATTAGTACATAATAATCATTAATAACTTTCTTGTTTGACATGCAATAAAGATTAGGTCTTATAATATTCCTTATTGCAATAGCAACATAAGCCAGCGCCTATTACAAATAATTTATGTAGCACCAATTTCACTCTAAATACCTAAAATAAATAGGCTCGCCCCGACCTATTACATGGCTGTGGGTGTACAAACACACACACATACGTCTATCTGATGATTATGTCTATGTTTTAAACAATAATAAAATGTTTATATTGCTATATGAATAACGTATAATATCGGATTATCACAAAAAGTATCGTAAACTGTCTTATGCTCCATAACAAAGACAGGTTCATATTTTTCTCCACTCGTTCAAATAAAATCAGTTTATTTTCTTCTCTCAAATTGGATTTCCAATAACTTCTGATAACCATGAAGACTTAGATGTGAAGTGAGCTGGAAATAGGAACTTTGACTACAGAGATACTCAGATACAGCTTTATTTTTACTTAGTTTAGGAGCCAGCTTTTCAACCCTATTTTGAGTACCTACCACTTGTACAATCATGTTTATTGTATGTGTTTTATATGTTTCTCCTCTTGCAATAAACTTATTATTTATTTATTTATTTATTTATATAAGATGTATCTATTCATACACGAAATCTCAGGGGTCATTGTACTCATTATTATGAACAACTTTTACTATGGGACCAAACCTGAAATCGCGAACAGTTTGACCAGTTATGCGAACATAAATGTAGGGAACAGCTGATTTTTTTTTCGCAATTTCAGGTTTGGGCCCATAGCACTAGAGCCCTTGTTAAGACGAATTAAACGAGCCTAAACTCGATAGGGTTGCGTCGTTTTAATACTGAGTTCTCATGACCACCTTCCGGCTTCATCATCAGATCAGCTCCATGTCATAATAATATTGCATTGTCATCCGATTTATAAATGCATGTAATATTTCAGCTCAATCGGAAACCGGGAAGTGGGTTAAATTTAACTTGCAAGATTCGGTTACAGACAGACACCGGGACAGGAGAAAATAAATAAAAGCTTGTAAAATACTCGGCTAAAAAGGCCATTCTTTAGTCAGGAAATTAGCTGATGATGAACCAGACAGCCGATCCTATATCATGTAACGTTGTCTGATGATGACGTAATCAAGGAATCGGTGCATCTGTGGATCTGGCGGCGATCAATAAATAATCACATTATGTGCTGTTGCGTCATGTTATATTATATAATATAACAGTAATTAGGGAAGTGCAATTAGCTTGTTCATGACTGTTTCCGATAATCACTAAGCATTGATCTTTGTAGATTTGTAGATAGTAGGTAGCAATGAGAAGCGAAAATTGATTGTAGAATTAGATAGTCGGTAGCGATGAAAGCAGATAAGTTAGGAACTTAAAGTTTCGTAAATATTAAGACTGAAGTAATGTTATTTTACACTGAAATTGGCCCAATTTGCAGGATAAAGGCAGGTAAGAAACTAATGAGAGGCATTTCGTTTAGGTTTCAGCACAATTTCTGGTGATTAGTAACTTAGAATGCAAGTTACAATGAAATTATAAAAGATATTTTGGTGAAAGGTGAGGTGTATAAAGTTAACTAGCTTTTGCCCGCGGTTTTGCCCGCGTGGAGGTCAGAATTTTACAGAAAAAAGTGGCCTATATCCATTCTCAGGATGCAATGTACTTCCTTGGCAAATTTGAATGAAAGCGTAACAAAAAAACTCAAATTCGCATTTATAATATTAAGTCAGGTTTTTAGTTTAATTCTGTCTCGTAACTTAGATTCCAAGTGATAATCACTTAATTGCTTAGGCATCTCGAGCTGCTCAATGTGTCGGACGAGATTCCTAGAGGTGACAACTTTGCATTAGCTTCATTCCTTATAATAAAAATCCGATTGCTAAGAAGTTCTGATTATGAATTAATTATGGTTTTTTTTGGTGTGTAAATAGATCTTTCTATCTATCTATACATGGTGTAATTTTAATCACCGTTATCCTCTTAAGGGGTCATTGTACTCATCATTATGAATAACTTTTACTATGGGACCAAACCTGAAATCGCGAAAAAAAAATCAGCTGTTCAGTACATTTATGTTCGCATAATTCGTCAAAATGTACTGAACAGCTGATTTTTTTTTCGCGATTTCAGGTTTGGTCCCATAGTAAAAGTTGTTTATAATGATGAGTACAATGACCCCTTAAGAGGATAACGGTGATTAAAATTACAACCAGTATAAATAAAAACAGAAGTCCTGACTGACTGATTGACTGACTCATCAACGCCCAGCCCAAACACTTGGATCTAGAAAGCTGAAATTTTGCACAGAGGTTCCCTTTATAATGTAGACAAGGAATAAGGAAGGAATTCCCGGTAGCACGTTCCCGTGGGATATTTTCCGACATCCACGCGGGCGAAGCCGCGCGGGAAGTGCTAGTTATTAATGAATTGATAACTCAGTAATCGGAAAAAGAAATTTGAGTTTTTTGCTTCATATCTTGCTTACCAATTTGTCATTAAAACGTGTTAAGAAAGGTTACATACCGACTTGGTAAAAGGCACTTTTCGAGCACTTACATAATATAAAAAGTAAATACGTAATTTTTTTACCATAATAATATTATGATGTTCTCAATTTGATTGTGTAATACGTAGGTACTTATAAGCTCATGAAAAGGAGATTTTTAATACATAAGAGTATTAATAAGCACTTATATAGACCTAAGAGTCCAACTGCCCATGTGGTGCCCATTCTGGTTGCAAAGGTCATTCGAGAAACTCCGTACTTAATGATTTCCGGGTAGCCTGAATATTTCAGACAATTATCAATAGGTATACACACAGAACATATAAAGGAGGTATACACAATAGACAACAGATTTTTGTACGTCTACATTAATTGCAAATTATAATTATACCTATTATATTCCATTGTATTCAAAAAGTCTGAAGTAGCCACAGTACTATTTGTATGAAGGGTTGCGCACTAGATCCGAACTCTGTCTGTCCGAATTTAGAACATTCCCAATTCGGATTGAACTCGGATCTTAAATTCGGATTCAGATCGGACGTAGTGCGAAACCGCTCTAACTTCGATGCGATTGGTTCGATGCGACACCATCTCTAAAAGCAATCCTACCTGCCTATGCCGTGGCTGCACGGCGCGATGATCGTACCCAGACCAAGGCGTTTGAACTTTGTATCTGTATCACTTATCTCGACCGGTTAGTGCAGTGCCATTACGTAACATTCTTCAAGTCTTGGCTGTTCGCAGACTTTCCGAGACTCCTTGTATTGTAAAACCATTTTTAGAGTTCCGTAGTCAACAAGGAACCCTTATAGTTTCGCTATGTCCGTCCGTCTGTCCATCCGCACCTTAACTCAGAGACCCTTCTTATTACTAGAAAGCTATAATTTGGCATGTATTTATACATATTCCCGCCGCATCACACCGAAAAAGTGGTAAAATAAAATCATGAAAAAAATGTTTTTTTTTTTCACCTTCTGTACACGTAAATTCAAATTCAAATTCAAATTCAAATTCTTTACTTCAGACATGAGTCCATAGTGTTAGTATAACAACATTACTTAAATACTAGTGTTAGTAATCTAATAAAACTAATAATAATAGAAAACATACATCCTCATCTTGTGTGGATCCTCACCCAATGGCGCAGCAGAGGGGAGTCCCACCGATCCCGAAACACACTCAGGATACTATGTAAAGTGGGGATGTTTTGTTTTTTTCTCGTCTACCCCATGATGTGGGGTGTTATTGGATGGGTCTTTCAAAAATATTGTGGGTTTGTGAAAACTATTTTTCGATTTAGGGATCCGTTTCTGAAATATTAAGCTTTAGCCCTGCTAGCTAAACGGTTAGTTTTGGAAGGGTGAAAAAATTTACGGTAGTAGTATATATAACGAAGTTAAAAGGAAAACTAACACAGCTAAGTAGGCTTTTCAAGTTTACGAGTAATAGTAAAATATTTATGAAACAACAAAAAGCCCTCTTCTTAGTCCGCATTATTGTAGATCTACGGAACCCTACTAGGCCGTGGCCCGACACGCACTTGTCCGGTTTTTTTGAACAGACGAGTTTCTTCTCCATACGAGACTATCTTTTGAAGGGGCGACTAGATTCAATTCTTTTTTTTTGTCTTGTAATTTTTGACGTAACTACAAACTTTTAATGGTCTAATTGAAGTATGGAGGAGGTTCTCAATTCGGTAGTATTTTTTTTCATGTAATTGATTAGTAGTATGCTAATTAGATCGGGTTAGTGTTGATACTACTAACCTTATGAAGGCCGCAGAAATCCAGTGGATGCAGGAAGCACAGAACTGGTCGAAGTGGCAGTGTATGATTATGATAAATGTTGATACTGATGTTAATACTATGACCCCAAAAGTGGCCATATTATATTGTTATTTTTTAGCTAAGTAAAACAAATTCAGGTGTCTAGATAAGATACAAGGTAGATAATTAGGGTTCCGTACCAAAATGGTAAAAAAGGAACCATTATGGTGTGACTCAGTCTGTCTGTCTGTCTGTCTGTCTGTCTGTCTGTCACAGCTCGATATCTCAAGAACTACTAATGCTATCAACTTGAAATTTAAAACAGTTTCAGATGACGTTTACCCAACTATTTTGCAAATAAGAAAGAAGTAAAAATATTTATATATTTTTTGTAACAGGCACTGAAAGGGGGTCTTAAAAATTCAAAGTGGGGCTACTAGGGCATGTGGGGTATCATATGAAAGAGCGCTGCTTGCACATTCTCAAACGTTTTTTTTTTCGGCCACATAGTTTTCGACTTTTGATGAAAAATGTAAAAAAAAATACCGTTCCCCCCCTTTTTTCCGAAGTTTGCAAAGATAAAAATCTGAAATTATTCTATGTGATAGACGTTTATGTAAAGATTACAGGAAAAATAAAACGATGTCTCTAAATAGCACACTTTTTCAGTAATCGGAACGGAACCCTCGGTGCGCGAGTCCGACTCGCTCTTGACCGGTTTTTTTGCAATGTTTTGACTCAATATAAGTAAGTAATTGGTAAAGTTACGTGTGTGATTGACCGCCAAAAATGAAACTTACCTGACAAAAAATGCGAGGTCAAAAGTGGTCGTGTAATGTTTTTTGCTATGATTCAACGAGATCAAATGAAAGGAAAAGTTTCTAAGATGTTCTGTCTGATCTGGGCATTGTATTGTAAAAAACTTGATTCGGAGAAGTATTTTTTGCTTCCATCATGACTTCATGAGATTGAAGAGGAGCTCGTGGCTAAGTAATAACAGCTGCACGGGTCGATCCATCAGGTTAAGCTACGCTTGCCGGGGTTAGTCCATGGATGGGTGACCATCTGTACATACTCCGCACGTTAAGCCGTTGGTCCCGGCTGTCATTCGTGAATCTTTGACAGTCGTTACGGGTCGTCAGAAGCCCGAAAGTCTGACAACCTATTACCAAGGGGTAATATAATTACCCAGTCACTGGGTTGTGGAGGTCAGTTAAGCAGTCGCTCCATGTAAAATACTGGTATTCAGCTGCATCCAGTTAGACTGGAAGCCGACCCCAACATAGTTGGGAAAAGGCTAGGCAGATTGAATTTCCCAGTAACAACCTGGAGGTTGGATTTGTGCCCTGTTGTGATATGTACACCTTTGCCCAAACCCTTCAGGGATGATGATCATAATGTTCTGTAAGCAAAATATTAACTATTGCCAGCGGCTTCGCCCGCGTTAAAGTAGGAACTTATCCCACGGGGACGTATAACGGGTATAAAATGTATCCTAATCCAGGTCATGGTCTCTCCTTGTGCCAAATTTCATACAAAAAATGTAAAAAGCGATTTTTGTCTTCTTATAATGTTGTTGGATTTTTACGCAAACTCAAATATCGGATTTTAGATTTTGAAATCATATTCAAAAACCGTTATAAGAATCGATTTGAGGAGCGGCTGCGGCGCCTCCGGCTCGCAGTTTCGATACCGAGCCGGGAATCGAACCTAAGAGCTCACGGCTCAGCAGTACCTAGCGCTCGCGACTGCTAGATCAACGAGGCAATCAATTAATTCAGAATAGTTACATAATAATCATTATGCAAATTAATTTAAATGGAATAATTAGGTATTTGTTTGGCTCTAGCTTCTATTGCAGGATTATACGTAAGTATTTGTTAGGCAAAGCAGTGATGTAATTTCGTCTATTCACAGCTTAATGTTTAATTTGTGTTAATGTGATGTGTTATCTTATCATGATATACAGGATACATTTTTAAGCAAGAGTTAGTCCCTTGAAACTTGTTCTTAGCATGGGTATTTGCGCACTGCTTAAAAAAATATCCTGTAAGTACTTATAAGGTGTATCTATTCATACACGAAATAGTAGAACGAGTCTTTGCACTCATCATTTTGAACAACTTTTACTATGGCACCAAAACCTGAAATCGCGAAAAAAAAAATCATCTGTTCAGTACATTTATCTATAAAAAAGTCGTCAAAATGTAGGGAGCAGTTGAATTTTTTTTCGCTATTTCGGGTTTGGTCCCATAGTAAAAGTTGTTCATAATGATGAGTGCAATTACCACTGAAGAGGTTGCTGGTGTTTTACCAATATCATCTTCATCTGCCTAGCCTTTTCCCAACTATGTTGGGGTCGGCTTCCAGTCTAACCGGATGCAGCTGAATACCAGTATTTTACATGGAGCGACTGCCTATCTGACCTCCACAACCCAGTTACTGGGTAATACGATACCCCTTGGTAAGACTGGTTGTCAGACTTTCGGGCTTCTGACGACCCGTAACGACTGTCAAAGATCCTCGAATAACAGCCGGGACCAACGGCTTAACGTGCTTTCCGAGGCACGGAGGAATCTCGGTATGTAAAGATGGTCACCCATCCACTGACCAACCCCGGCAAGCGTAGCTTAACCTGACAGATCGACCCGTGCGGCTGTTATTACGTAGCCACGAGCTCCTCACTCTGGTGTTTTACCAATAAACCTGTATATATTGACAAACTGAACAAAACAAAAATTTAACAAAACAATGAGTAGATACTTGATCTGATAAAGCTTAGATTATATTATCAGCTGTATGAATGGTTGATGCAACGCTCTGGTATTCAATACTCGTAGTTTGGATTGTCGTAATGTTACTGATGATTATTAGCTGCTTCACCAGTGGCCAACCAACCTACATTATAACATAATGCTCTCATTTATCTAAAGTATCTTAACGTACCGCAACTTTCATTACTCTACATTCTTTAAATATACAATGTGGGGACGATGATACAACAATAATTTAAACTTCATAATATGTTTAAGTATCTAATGACAGCAAAAAAGTCGATTAACACTTGTGTTTTTTAAATCTTAATTATTGAGAAAAATACTTCATTAAAATCGGTACAGATGTAATTTAAAGATAATTATCTCTTATCTAATAAATGAAATGCTAAAAAGCAGGTTATAGCATAATTTTGTGTTAATTTTGATGGTGTCAAAAAGTACAGTATTAACCAACTTCTGTTTCTGACCGTACCAGTCTGTATACAAAAATCCTATGACATATTTCCAATAGTATAATCGTCACTACTAATAGCTCGTCAAAGATTGGCAAAACCCATAGTCAACTCATCAACTATTTTTTAAAACAAAAGCAGTATTTTGTAACTTTAGAAAATACGGCTGATATTTAATTTAATGCTGCACAGACGATCAGTATTTTTTTTTTGCAAAATCTACTACTATTCTTCACTTAAAAGAGTCAGTTAGCCGACAATTTGACTTAGAGATAAGTAGTACCTAGGTAAGCATCTTGCAAACAAAAATCCAATATCAGAATAGGGTACTTGAATTCCATTCTCTCAGATCAGTTTAGATTTTGTATGGGTTCCCAGTTTTGAACCTCCATAAGAAGCCAGAAAAATCTTTTCTTTGTTTATTTTATAAGTTTCAGGGAAGTTTAACATTAAGTTGCGTAGCGTCCTAGGTATTTTTGCAATAATTGAAAAGAAAAAACAAAGAAAGTACGTTTATTTGTTACGCAAAAAAAACACAAACACTTGTGTTTTTTTAGAACAAGTTGGAGGAAAACATACGAATTGTTATTTGTTTAAAACTTGTGATTGACGCACTCTGCTTGCGTAAAAACCGTCATCTTAGGTTTTTATACAAAATTATTAACAGTATTTTGATATCATAAGAAATGTTAAAAAAATTTCCCCTTTCAATATTTTTACGACTGTTTCGTGAATATATAAGTTCGTCTGCTTCAAATTGAATAGGCTTGCCCGCTATTATAAAGCGCCAACAGCTGTTATAAATCGCGACCAATGACAAAAAAATTAAAAGTCTAGAGATATGAAACATTTTGAAATTATCTATGCTCACATTTATAATCAGACGAGGTAGAATTTTTTGTATCGAAAAAATCAACATTATTTACTTCCTAGGTTCGAACTAAAAACTGAAAAAATATTCAGAATCGCAGAGAAACAGTTAACCCTCTGTAGCGCAAGATATCAAATTTAAAAAATAAGTAGTGAAAAATGTTCATCGACAGTAATAAAAATACACGTGTTTCTGGAAAAATCTATTTTTTTTTATTTAAGTGAAAAAAACGGAATAAAAGGGAGTGTGACAGAAATGTCACACTGCATCAAAAGGGTAACTTAACTTAGGTGAAATAGTCTAAAACAGTTGTTGTGTTTATTGTAACAAAGAGCAACGCCACATTTCTCGCACATTGTCTGTGAGACACCAGAGCATTTAGGATATTTACAGCGTATCCTCTTTTCTGTCCAAACAGGCCAGTGTCCTGACTCCTGTCTGATCTTGCCTGATTGCCACTGGAGGAACATGCTGAGCTGGACCTTTGTGTCGGTTTGCTTGAATTTCGTTTTCGATAGATCGACGGTTCTTCATATTCGATGGTACACCAAGCTTACATAAGGTTGTTGCAACTTCAAGCCGAAAATCTGCCGAGTTCAAATGTTTATCCTGGAATCCCTTTATTTTATGGATTCTTTTGTAAAGAATCCATGCATTTGCCATGCTCAAATCCAATAAATGGTAAAACATGCGAACCTGCCACCTTTTGCTGCGAAGCTGTATTTTGTAGCGTCCCATGATACTATCGATTAGATCCACGCCACCCATGTGGCGATTGTATTCTCCAACAATATTTGGACGGTCAATTGATATGTACCGCTTGGTCTTCTTATCATATCTCCTCACCTGGGCTTTTGGCATTTCTCCTACAAAACTTGATGCCAAATTAACCACTTTGTTGTCTTTCCAGGCTACGGTTGCTACATCCACACCATTGACGTCAGCCACATACTCAACGGAATAGCCTCTGTCTTTCTTGGACATTTCTTTATCCGTGGGTAATTTGCAATCTGGAATCCTATTTCGACGTATAGTACCAAGACTTAGTATACCATTTTTTGACAAATATTCCAACAGTGGCAAAATTTGGATCGGCGTGTCAAGCTCTAAAATATCCGTCGATAAGTTTTCATTTCCTAGAAAACGCAACTGTTGCTCATTCAAATGCAGATTTTTCTTCTTCCATCGCAGGTTGAGTTTTTGTGGCTTTCCAGGACGTCCCGCCGATTGGGTTGGTTGCGATCCAGTTGGCATTGCCGTAGAAGAAGACGGATCAGGTTCACTGGTTTCTAAACTATGAATAATCTCATCAATATTCACTTCAGCATCTTCATTTTCATCGCTAGAAAACTGCACTTGCGCTGTCTCATTCTCACCTTGATAATCTGGATCTGCAACACTGTCATCGTCATCTTCCATGCCATCTTCACTGTCTTCGTAAATATTCAACATCTCAGCAATATCGCCATCTCGAAGAGGTTGAAAAGTCATTCTAAAAAGGAAAACAAATGAATCAGAAAATCAGCCTCTTCATAAAGGAAAACTTACCCACGTTAGGCAATGTGACATTTCTGGTACAAACACGAAAGAAATTCAAACTCATGGAAGGTATTCAATAACATAAAAATCCACATTATATCATAAAGTACATGTACTTACCTTGTTTATTTTCCAAAAACACACAGTATTTATCACGATTATCTATTTTTTACAGATTTTTCAAAATCACGTAGGTAGTTATACCTGATCAGTCGACAAACAGCGGCCGTTACGCGGCATAAGCGCCATCTACATTTTTTATAGTTAACTAAGTCTATACATCAGTTTGTTACAGATATGTTACATTGACACAAAATTGGTTTGAAATAATATTTGAACTTTGGTCGGCAGAGAATCTGTTTGTAACAGATATGTTACACCGCGCTACAGAGGGTTAACAATAATAATCGGAGCTCAATATTGATAGGCTTTCTCTAGAAAAATTAATCAAGCCATTAGCTTAGTTTACAATGGCTTAAAGATTCAATATTCTTTACCTCGCAAGAAACGAACGGCCAATCACGTAGCACCGTCATTTATTTATGTTTTAATTTAAATTGATAATACTTCTCCCTTTTCCATGTAACACAAAGGGGGTGTAAAATGGAAACGTGTAAAATGGGGAAATACTTAATCGGTACTTATACAGCTTAGGAAGTCTGCAGGTAGAATTTGTGTTGCGAGAACACTTAATATTGTTCAAGATAAATATTGTTCTTGTAAATTTCGAAATCATTTTCTAAGGTAATTTAAAATCCGTCAGGGATGGGGTACCCAATTTATGTATATTACTCAACAAAATAATTTCACATAGGTACCTACTAATTTATTAAGGTTGCAAACATACATAATAATTCGCTGCAGCCGACTTTGAAATTGTTACAATAACAATTATTATGTTGGTCCGCAATTATACGTTTTCTAACCGTAACTCATATAAGAGATAGGCAGGTACAATGATATGCATAGTTACGAAGTTTCTGTTGTTATTATTAGTATGAATGTAATATTGTTTTGTTCCGGTTGCTGATCATATGGGAGCATTTTTTGGCGAAGCTATGTTAATATGCAATCATAGAGATTTAATGGCTTTAAATTCTAGAATTATATATAAAGTGTTGAGTTCAGTGGCACAATCGGTCATTGGTCCAAATCACATTATGGCATTATTATTATTACATAAAATGGCAATCGATTGCAATGGTTTTCATTTTGACAGTTCAGCGACGTTAATTGCGTTACTTACGTTATTTGTTGAGCAGACGAATTTTCAAACCTATGAAGCATTATCATTCTCCTGCCCTTATCCCAATCTATTTGGGGTCGGTGCACATGTCCCTTTTTTCCACACTTCTCCATTAATTAGCCTTCATCTCTGTAGTCATCCCTTTTCTCGCCATAAATATCATCTTTCACACAGTCCATCCATCGTTTCTTTGGCCTTCCCCTACTCTTGTAGTCATCGACATTCATACTCAAAACTTTCCTCACGGCATTTTCCTCATTCCTCTGCATCACACGCCCATACCATGACAACCGATTTCCCCACAACTTGTCAGTCACCGGTGCCACCTTCAAACTTCCTCTTATGTACTCATTTCTTATTCCATCCATTCGTGTAACACCACACATCCCTCTTAGCATTCTCTTCTCAGCTGCATGCAATTGCCTTTCTTTCCTTTAGTTGCCTAACATTCTGATCCATACAAGACAGCAGGTCTAACCATGGTTTTACATAATTTCCCCTTAAGTTTAAGGGGAATGCGGGAGTCAAACCTATGAACCAACATTTAGTCATTTCTAGATTTCGGCCTACATTTTTCTAAAATAGGTACAGCACTGTCTGCCAAAAATAAAATTATCTACCAGCAATCGCGTACAGAAATTCCAAGAACTAGCCAGATACGTCATCAGAAGCCGTGACTGTAATAGCATAATTTTGCGTATACACATTTGCGTAGTTTACGTCAGACATACAAAGTCGTCGCACCCCAATTACTGGTTGCATCACCGACAACCGGTGCGTTTCCCCCGTATTATCCACTTTGCCTCGAGTATAAGGGAAAGCGCACCATTTGTAAGCATAGGACACATTTCGCGCGTGCTATTGGCTAATCTGCCGCATGGTGAATTGATTTCTATGTTACAACGAGTATTTTGTTCAATTTTATGCGCATCGTGTGTTGAGGTCTTTACTTGTATGGAATTTAATTCCGGTGTCTATTTTGGATTGGAAATATTTGGAGAAGGAACGAATTTATCGTGTTTGGAATTGAACAGTACTTTACTTAGCTTCGTTTTCTATTTTAATGATGATAATCATGCCGGCGTCGCTCGAGTGAATTTCAAGTCTCTATTTCCGATGGTTTAGGATGTGTGCTATCTGTTTTTATACAAATACCATTTCCGAATTTCCGACTTTTCCGATGAATTTTCCAAAAAAAAAAAAAATTGTCATACAATCCTTGTCCTGACAATTACAAACACAACAAAAAAGAATTAATTAATTAAAAATTGAGTATTTGAGTAACTGATTAGCAAATATCTCAACTTATGAAGCAAGCTTCTATGTTTCCCGTTCTAGGTCATACTAAGGCCTGTTTAATGCCCTTAGGAATGTGCAGTCTTCTCATTAGTTTGCAGGGCCAGTTGCTGCATTATATAACACATGAAACCACGTCTATTTCATTTGAATTACATTTACATACCTAAGTGCTACTACTAGTGATCGTAGTGCCCTTAGGTAATAGGTCTTGTGGCTATTCCGGTTTCATCACACAGTTAGGAGTATAAACACTCGTTTAATCAATTTAAACTTTATAAATATCACAAAATAGGGGTATAGAAGCAAAAACGCCTCTGTCCAAATTTTATTTTTTACCGCTTATTCATAGTTACTCACGTTACTTTCTTCGTTACCACCAACCACTTTATTTAAGAATTTTTTGACCGCGGCTTCGTTCGCGTAGATGTTGGAAAATCTCCCACGGGAACGTCCTAGCGGGAAATCTTTCCTTTTCTACATAATAAAGGCAACCTCTGTGCAAAATTTCAGCTTTATAAGTCCAAGGGTTTGGGCTGGGCGTTGATGAGTCACTCAGTCAGTCAGTCAGGACTTCTCTTTTTATTATTTATATAGATAGATTTCGCCATTCACGACAAAACTAACCATCACTTTCTTCCACAGCCACAAACACGTCACCATCCACGTGCCGTACAAGGTCCACACGATTCACCACCACCACGTGTCGAAGGTTCACGTCCCGGTGCACGTGCCAGTCGTCAAAGAGGTCCAGGTCATTAAGGAGGTGCCTGTGATCCAGCACGTGCCGGTGCCGATCTACAAGCACGTGCCCGTCCCCGTCGTGAAGCACGTTGAGGTCGAGAAGAAGGTCTACCTGCCCGTTCATGAGGATCACCACCACGGTTGGGAGAGCGAGTCGCTGTCGCATGGCTGGCACTGATGACAGTACATTGTTATAAGGTTAAGGTGAGGACATATTTGTTGTAAAACTTGTAAACATTTAATAAGAAATTTAAAAAAAAATCATTTTTTTTAAACTTGGCTAAATTTTTTCTAAGTTAGGCGACATTTTGCGAAAGAGATATTCTGCGAAAGAAGCATCGACCTTTTGAGAAGGAGTCATTCTGCGAAAGCGACATTATGAGAAAGATACGTTTTGCGCCTGAGCCTTTCAAATAGCTTGGAGATATTTAATCGTTCTTGAAGCAGTTCAGTGAAGAAGCCGTCAGAATATTGAGGTTAAAGAGGTATTCTTTATTTATTATAAAAGAACCGAAAAGATAACCACAGTACATACAGTGTGTTTAGAAGCTTATTTGTACAGTCAAGGTCAAAAATAGACAGTCAGTTAGCGAATATTAATCTGTGGCCATAGGAATAATTATAGATTTTGTTATCATTTTAATTTAGAGGTTCCAGCTAACTTACATAATAATTATTTTAACGAATTCTTTATTTTGTCCTCAGGATATTTAGGATAAGAACCACACATCGTAATAAACAGGAGTTACCGGAAGTTTACGAAGTCATCCGAACTCCCCCGAAGTTTACCGAAGCAACCAAACATCATAAAAATGTTTGGTCGAGGAAATCAGACAATATGTGCTTAGCATACGTTACATTACGTGATTAGAAGACTTGATTCTCGGCGGCAAACTAAACTAACTAATTAAGGTTGGTCGCACATCTGACGGTTAAGTTCCAGTTAGTACGCTCGACGCTCTGACGCATCATCGGTTGAGTGTGTAAGGTTGAATTCTACTCGTCCGTTTTGACACTACGCACTACGTTTTGGCGAAACGCCATGCATCTTCCGTCAGATGTGCGACCACCCTAAGAAGCTATTATTTCAGTTAGTTCGTCAAGATGTGTTTTTTTTTGCAATGTAGGTAACAATATAAAAAAAACAATATTTTTTTTGACTTTTGGCTATTTGTGATTTTATCAATTCATGAAAATTTTAAGAATACCCATGATTAATGACATAACGTATGCTGACTAACATCAACTTTTTAGACATAATCCATCTTATTACAAAACAAGGTTCATCTTCAAACCCAGTTTTAAACCATGGACCCTTTTTTGAATTTCGAACTTTATTCCGACACATTCAGTTGTCAGTTTTACAAAACTGACAACTTAGTTCCGAACTAAGTTGTCAGTTTTGTACAAAGAACTGTATTTCTATCACAGCTAGGTTCTTATTACAAAAACTGGCTCGATGGTGTAAACCATGACAGAAGAAAAATCTCGGTATGTAATAAGTTTTAACCGTCACCAATATTCTTTTTTTGAATTGTAATTATTATTAAGGCAATGCTTGTAAATATAGTAAAAAGTATTAAAAGATATGCTTGGAAGTTTTATGTATTCCTGGGATACACAGAACTGAAAGACGAAAAAACATTACAACCAATAATTAAATCTGAAATAATTGTAATTAAAATAGTTACCATAGATGTAAACCATGTTATTATTAAGAACCAAAGAGAATAAAAATGATGTGTTTATAGTTTTTTACCAAAATGTTTGTTTTCTTTGTATGCAATACCTATAGGTAAGTACTGAAAACACAAAACTTTTTAATTAATAGAAAAAAAAATGCCAAGTGTGAGTCGGACTAGCACACAAAGGGTTCCGTACTATATATGTTTAACAATCGCAAAGATAACCTTGTATTTCATAATGATACTGTGAACTACTTGGTTATTTTTTACAGTTGCAGAAAATCACCCATAAACAAAATACGGAATAAACAAATCATATTAATTGTTGTTAGTAATAATTACAACAACTTCTGGCAAGAATTTCAACCAAATCACTGACCCACTAAAAAGTAAAAATAAAAAAAAATACAAAAAAAAAAAACAACTGACTTCCAAAAAAGAAACTACAAAGTTTTTTATTAACACGTTGAACGCCGCTTTAATTTTTCAATCTTTCTGTTTGGGCCGTGGGGGACACCGTGTGGTCGACATACAATAGTTCCGTTGGGGCCACGGGGGGCACCATATGACCGCGAGTCAGAGGCGATTTTAAGTATCTCTATTGGGCCGTCGGGCACAGATATGAAGCCAATATATATTTTACGTGACCCCCATGGCCCTGCAGACAAATAGATTGTATTTGGTTTTTAGTAAAAAATATGACTTAGAAAAATATGACAAATAATGTCGGGACAAGACTTGTTTGAAAGTTCTAAAGGAAAAAGTGTGCATGTTAATGCATTATTTTATATTTTTCTATAAAATTCGTATTTATAATGTGTTGTGAAATACTGTATACTGTTAACTTACTTAATTAACTATGTAGTTAGAATCTGGTTAAAGTTGTACTACATAGATGTTAAGGTTTAATTTTTCGGGGACAGTTTGATGAATTAAACTACATGTTTGTAAATCAGAAATATAATTATTATTTATTAAATAAAACAAAATTAAATCAGACTATGTATAGATTGAGATCAATATCAACGTTCCTACACCTATTATTTTTAATGAATTTTATGAAAACAATCAAAGCAAAGAAATGGTTTGTTAGGGCAGGTTTCACAAAAAGTTACAACTTTTTTCGTCTTGTTTTTAGCTAATACTCGTCCCATTACTTTTGTATTGTCTTTGTAGCACTGCTGACATGTTCGTCGACTATTTTTGCTGGTGCCATCTTTCTTCGCAAGCTTATGCTTCATTCTTATAGGTCTTGAAACCTTAGTAGAGGCTTCACTTCTCATTAACAGGCCCTTCATCACCTGTTTCCTAAAATCCACGATTTGGATTTTCGTCGCGGTTACTGCTTGATATAAAACTAATGCATTGATAACTGCAGTGTTCAACAGCAAGTTTATGGCAACTTTTTTGTACCATTTGACTGATTTCCTTAATGGCGTGGAATAAGCCCCCATTTGGTCGGACAAATCGACAGCTCCTTTTGCCCTATTATAGTCTAGCACGATTTTCGGCTTCAATACCGCTTTTCCTCGCTTTATAATTGTCTGGAAACGGTCGGAATGTTTTGTCGAAAGAACAAGTACGTCTCTTTTATCTTTCCACTTCATGATAGTAATTCCATCTTCGCTCTCTCTAGCTATATATTCACCTGTCTTCAGTTTAGCATTAGCGACCTCTTTTGGGATATTCCTTCTATTTTTTCTAATAGTACCGACTAGATGCGTTTCTTTTTCCAACAGATTCCTTGCTAAATCAATACTCGTATACCAATTGTCAGTATACAACGTGTGACCCTTGTTCAACAAGCCACTGCAAAGTGACATAACAACGTTTGCCGGCGTAGTATTCACTAGATCGTTTTCTTTTCCCGCATAAATACTAATTTTATATGTATACCCTGGTAGAGTGCATAATTTAAACTCTTTTATGCCATATTTATGGCGTTTCTGTTTGTTATATTGACGGAAAATGATTCTGCCGCGGAATGGCACAACGCTTTCGTCAATGCATATATCTTCGGTAGGAGTATAATGCCTTGAAAAATTAGTGTTCATGACCTCCAGTAAGTGTCTGACGCGATGCAACCTATCAGACTTGTGAGCATTGTCAAGCCGGGAAAAATGAAGCATTTGAAGAAGTAGTTCAAAGCGATTACGGGACATAATTGTTGCTGCAAACGGGTGACCTGTTATTTCATCTTTTGACCAATAATCAGAAAGCTTAGGTAGTTTTACCAATCCCATAAAAATAATTAATGCAAAAAAGCCTTTCATCTCATGCACGTTAGAAGGAGACCAGTTACGGATTCTTGCTGCTTTTGAAGCCACGCACCCGGTGATTCTGTCAATAGCAAACTGATTTGTATCTTCTACTATCTGCATAAAAACATCATCGGGAACCAAAAGAGAGTAAAAATCAGCAGGCGATTTCGTAGACATTGCTAAGCGGAGATAAGTAGGCAAACCAGGATTTTCTGTGAAAGGTATAATTCGACGCTGGTTACCTGTTGGTAGTGTCCATGTGCGTAAAAACGGCGTTGTGTTTCCCGCGGTATCTGGAACTGCATGATCTTCCGAATCACTCTCTTCACTGTCTATCACCATAATACGTCGACGTTTACGCGTCACTGGATGGATATTTATGTCTTCTTCTTCAGAGCTTACATGGAAACTATTATTCAACAAGGTGATTTCTAATTCTTCTATTTGTGATAAATCTTCCTGATTTATTTCGAAATCGTCGAACTCATCCATTATAATATTATAAACAATAAATGAAATGCAATTCAAAACAAGTTACCTAATTTACGTAAACAAATAAACAGAAAATTCGCAAATGGATACGTAATCAATGTTAGGTAGTTCAAACGGTCACTGCGCGGGAGCGCGGGAATCGCGGCTGGCGGCCGGCAGGACACGAGCGGGGATGACCGACACCCCGACCCCCGCGGCCCCCGCCAACGAAAAATGCGATTTATTTCCGCGCGGGCCATGGGGGGCAACTGTTGAGTGACAGTAGTATTTTGATAGAATAAAGTCACAAATTACTTTTCTTCGATTTACTTCATGTGATTTGGCACATTTTCTAGCCCCTAAAGCAATAAAAACTTATATGTAAAACTTAACAATCGGGTACTTTTAACCTGGCTCCTTTTACTAAACAGGTGAGGCCCATATGTTGTCCCCCATGGCGTTCAACGTGTTAAACAGACTGTTGATCTTTCCATGCCGATATTTTTGATGATACTGTACGGCGCGGTGGCGCGGCGGCGCGCATTTGAGTCGTCGAGTCGTGCGTACAACGCAACGTACAGTGTACGCACGACTGACGACTTAACTTAGATACATTTACAAAGAAAGGTCCACTTTTTTGGAAATGTATATCTAGAAAGGTGGCATGGTGTGTACGTGTAAATAATGAAAAATAAATAAAAAACATTATACTCTGTACAAATACTTTAGGTACAGTTGACAAGATTAGCTATCTTAGCAAAAGCTAACTTCACATTATAATACACAATACAACACTATATAATATATCCTTACCTAGTCATACACAGTTTGTTACAAGGTAAGGAAACGAACAGCCAAAACATGGGTTACCAATTTAATGACCCACTGACTTCCGTACGAAAGGAATTTCCTACGAATAAAGAACCAGTGGAAATCTCATGTCGCCGCCTCATTTATTTCTCTGGCTACGAAGGACAATAGTTCGTAGGTCGTGAATGCTGTTAAACTGGTCAATTGGGTCTTGTATGCCGTCACCGCCCATCCCCTGTAGAGTCCTCGGAAACCTTCTTTCTTGTACGCAAGTACAAGGCACTTGAACAGTTTATTACATCTAATAAGTTTTTGGGCTTGTGTCGGTGTCTTGTACTTCATACTCGTCCTGTGGGTCTGGAACGACAAGGCACAATATCAATATCTATTTCAAACCTCGGCCAAATAGACTCCTTCCAGGCAAGATAAGAAAAAAAAGTTACTCGTCGCTCCGAAAATGCCTGGAAGAGCTATTGGTCACTGAAAACCCTTGTCTTGTCTTGTCTTGTTTGTGTCTTGTTGATCTTCCAATTTCCCATAAACGCAAATTAACACGCTGGTGGGCAGTACTATCTCACTGGTTGCAATGACAGGCGTACTGTCGTATGACTTGTTTAGGCGACAGACGTACTGTCGTATGACTTGTTGCGGCGACAGGCGTACTGTCGAATGACTTGTTGCGGCGACAGGCGTACTGTCGTATGACTTGTTGCGGCGACAGACGTACTGTCGTATGACTTTTAGCTACCTAGACGCCTGTGGTCGTTACTGTCCGCCAACGCATTAATGGACATTATCCCTATCCTTACATACGGCGCTCAAACCAGAGGGGCAATTCTCGTATTTTTAACAACGTTCGCAATCTCATCTCAGTCTCAATCTGTCAAAAATTGTATCGCGTTTACCTACATTTTTGACATTTGACTGACGCTGGCATGAGATTGTGAACGTTTTTAGGTACGAGAATTGGCCATCTGGTCTTTGACAGTCCAGCAGAGCACCAAGCTCGAGATTTGTTAGCGAGCGATGCAGCGCAGTATCCTCGGAGTTCGACTTACCGTCCGGATATGAAACACGATACTGCGCTCTAACGAGGTGTCCTGCGTGAGCGACGAATACGACGCGACGCGATGCAATGCGATGCCATGTTATACGCGACAAATGTCCTACGTGACTTTGGTCATTACTTCTCGAATCATGGAGAAGTACCTACAGTACAATTTTGCTTGAAAGTTCATATTTAAAGTACAGACTTAAAAAAACAACAATCTTTGTGTCGCGTCTGGTCGCCCTCAAAACAAGTACGCGTTACGTCGCGTCTCGCCGCAGACTGCCACGCAGGTGACGCAGGCCGCAAGTAGCGTATGCCGTTGAGTTGATCGCGTTCGCAGTGTCGCGTCACGTCGTATTGTCGCTCACGCAGGACACTCCGTAAGACACAATCGCAGATGTCACCCAAAAATCAGCCAAGCTCAAAGGGGACGGGCCGGACATCTTTGCCGCATGTCGGATGAATTGTGGGATGAGACCACCAACATGGGTTCCTGAAAACGTCCAACGGCATCGCGGAAGACCCAGGAGCAGATGGCGGGACGAACTTGACGCTTATAGGAGGGATTGGTCCATATTGGCTCGAGGAGCTCGTGCCTAAGTAGGTAATAACAGTCTCACGTGTCGATCATCAGGTTAAGTTACGCTTGCCGGGGTTGGTCTGTGAATGGGTGACCATCTTTACATACCGAGACTGCTCCGTGCCTCAGAAAGCACGTTAAGCCATTGGTGCCGGCTGTCATTCGTGGTTCTTTGACGGTCGTTAGGGGTCGTCAGAAGCCCGAAACCAGTCTTACCAAGGGGTATCGTATTATATACCCAGTCACTGGGTTATGGAGGTCAGATAGGCAGTCGCTTTAATGTAAAATACTGGTATTCAGCTGTATCCGGTTAGATTGGAAGCCGACCCCAACATAGTTGGGAAAAGGCTAGGCAGATTGATTTTTTGATCCATATTGGCTCAGGATCCGAGAGGGAAAAGGAGAGGTATGCCTTTGCCCAGCAGTGGGACAATACTGGTTGATTATTATTAATTTTTAGGGTTCCGTACCTCAAAAGGAAAAAAACGGAACCCTTGTAGGATCACTCGTGTGTTTGTCTGTCCGTCTGTCACAGCCAATTTGCTCCGAATCTAATATACCTATTAAGTTGAAAATTGGTACACATATGGGTTTCTGTGACCCAAACACGTACGGCTAAAGTAAATAGATGAATTTTGAATATAGGTATCACTTTTAGGGGGCAAATAAGAAAATTTTAAAACAAAGTTTTGCAAACTGTACCGTGTTATATATCAAATGAAAGGGCTTACTATGAGGGTCTCAAATATATTTTTTTATAATTTTAAAATAAATAGTTTTAAAGTTATTTAAGAAAATAGACGAAAATTGACCATTCCCCCCTTATCTCCGAAACTACTGAGCCTAAAATTTTGAAAAAAAAAAACAGAAAACAGTTCTATACCTGTAAATTACAGGAAAACCTATAAGAAGTTTTTGGTCTTAAAATAACATGGTAAATCTCAAAATATTTTGAGTACAAACTTACATTTACTGTTGGAATGTATGGGACAACATGTTTTTCTATAATGTTAAGTTTGTTCTTGGGATAATTTCATTCCTACTACGGAACCCTTCATTGTGCGTAGTCCGACACGCACTTGGCCGGTTTTTAAAGGATTTTGTTTATGTCGGGTGTTTTTTTTTTTATTATTTGAAGAGCTAAGATCTAATAACACGATTCAAGAAAAAAGTCGCTGTAACGATTTAAGGCAGCGTTCAAACCTAATTTGAACGCTGCCCCCCAGCCTACAAGGCGGAATACACAGTAAGTAGGTACTAATACCATAAATTAGTGTTGAAATTGCAACCAACACTCGGTCATACTAATGATTAAAGCCGAAGAAGTCCGGAAGTTTTCCGGCATTAGAAATAAGTACAGTGTTTGTATGAGAGTTAATATTACATTATAATCAAGTCGACCGTCCATGCAACGTCTTGGTTATATCACAAGTTTTCCTGCTTCGGGAAAAAACGTTACTGAACGTACTCGAGATACCAGAATTGTGAGAAAATAGCTGTTTGTCGGATTGGAAAAAGTTGATTTTATTTTATGAGTAAGTCGAAGTAAGAAGGCTCATACTTATCTACACAATATTTAAGTTAGTAGTTGTAATATTTACTATTCCTCTACGTTTAAGCAGAGCTCAATTGATAATAATAGTACATTATGATATAAGAGCGGTAAGTTAAAAATTACAACCGAGGCGATATTGCTAGCCCGAGCCGTAGGCGAGGGCTACAAGAAAGCAGAGGCTGTAATTGAGTAGTTCTTCAAAAAGTATTCTCCGCGTAGCTTTCGTGGCGAATTTTTTTTTTTAGAGTAATCTTCAAATAAATGGACACACATTTAAGATGCTATAAAAATAATAAGTGCAATTTTGATTATATGTAAATCGGTGCATAAAGTACAGAGATATTCTATTTTGAAATTTCGGTTCCCACGAAAGTTACGAAAGACGCCACAAAAGTTACAAACGTATTTTCTGTAAGCAAAATACAGTTTTAAATCCTTATTTTTTCATAAATTTCCTGTGGATTGAAGTTTAAAAATGAAATACTTATTATTTATGAATCAACTTGTATTTGAGGTCAACATAGTGTTTTGAGATCAGCTTATTATTACTTATTAGTAACTTTGCTAATTTAGCTTTGGTCCAGTAATTAAACTGTAAAATTTACATCATTATCATTATCATCATTTCAGCCGAAAGACGTCCACTGCTGGACATAGGCCTTCCCTAAGCACCGCCATTTCGACCGGTTCTGTGCTTCCCGAATCCAGCAGATTCCTGCGGCCTTTACAAGGTCATCTGTCCAACTTGTGGGAAGCCTTCCAACGTTACGTCTTCCAGTACGCGGCCACCACTCCAGAACATTTTGGCCATGACTACTATATCGTCTGCAAACCGAAGGTGAGTGACGTACTCGCCATTGATCCCTAGCCCTTTCCAGTCCAGAACCTTGAAGACATCCTCCAGTGCAGCGGTGAACAGTTTCGGAGAGATAACCTCTCTCTGTCTCCCCCTGCCAGAAGGATAGGTTTCGAGGTCCGTTCCTGGAGTCGGACTGACATAGTGGCGTTTTCGTACAGACACTTCAGCACCTCAATATACCGATAGTCGAGACTGCAGTACAACCCATGCTTTAATCGAATCGGAGGCTTCAGTCTTCTGTATAACATGTCGCAGCGTATACGTATGTAGTCTATGGTGCTATAGCCTTTACGGAATCCGGCTTGTTCGGGAGGCTGGAAGTCATCAAACCTGCGTGCGAAACAGATCGTGATGACTCTTGAAAGCAGCTTGTAGACATGGCTCAGAAGTGAGACGGGTCTGTAATTCTTAAGAAGAACATTATCGCCCTTCTTAAAGAATAATACCACCACAGCTCTGTACCATGCCTGCGGCGTTTTGCCCTCGAGTATGACGGAATCAAACAGCTTCTGGAGGGCCTTAAGAACGGGTTTTTTTATACTTTTGTCTGACAAGCACTCTACATAATAAAATTCATAAGGTATTTTCTTACTGTCAATTAGCCCATTGGCTAAACAGCACAGGTTGAGGTGAAGTAAGCTGTTAATTTGGCTACGAGAAAACATAGAAACTGAAACACATACTACGAGTTGTTACAAGAAAAAAATTGAAGCACATACTCGTACACGCATAAATACTTATACAAATACATAACACCTTTATTTTGAGATTCGCGACAATCGCGTAAATGCATCAGCGGCGTCACAAAACATCTGAAGTCATTATTTAATGGAGATATAAAACTTTCATGGTGCGCTAGCTGACTTTCGTGGACAAATAACCACGAAAGTTGTGCCACGATAGTTACGAAAATTTCACATTTTTGAGAATTACTATTAAAGTTACAGGTAAATTAACGAACAAAGTACTTGGGAATAATCTCGAAGATCTATCTTATTCCTTCATTCAAAATGAGTTGGAAAATTGTAAACATTATCCTTCAAAATTTGCGCATGAAAGTTTCTTGACCAAGGCTACTTGAAAATATTCAAAGGTTAACTTATCTCATATTTTTTTTGTTTATAAGGAATTAATGTATTTGTCTCCCCCACTGATGCCGGGACACTACTGAGCGTCCGCGCAACTAAAAAGTATAGTGAAAAATTGCCCCTCTTGGAAGATAGGTGCAGTTTTGTTGCGCCCTCGCGAAAGTAGGAAAATCGTGTGACAGAGACATAATGCCTATTAACTATTGTACATTAAGAGATACAATTAATATTCTTTGATCATTATGATGCCTAATTAAATACGATCAATTTGATGTATTACATTATATGCTTATGAATAGAATACAAAAGTTATCAAAGTTTTCCGTGAGCGCGAACAGAGTGTGACGCGCGAAGAACACCGATTTTGCTCCCGTTTTGGACACTAGATATTTTTTAAAATAAATATTATAAATAATTTTAGATGTTTATTGTTGAAATTGTACACATAAATAAACAAAGAGTAATCTGTATTTGGTCCTAAGACTGAATATTTCATAGGTTAGGAATTAAGACCGTGTGACCGCGTTTTGAGGGACCTCGAAGAACTACCCAATTATCAAAGCGCACGTATGTCATACGACGTTTTATAACATATTTGCGAGGAAATAAATGAAACTCGGACTTTCATAAACGAATAAATCTTTAAAAACACACTTTCTGAAAATGAATTTGGATCTTTGCTTGTTTTCCATAAGACGAAATTTTGATACGCTTGTAAGTATCTATCGGTCGATTTTTCAGGCAAGAGGCTTAGAGTAGCCTTTTTCGCTGCCTCTGAGACTTCTGGCGGTTGTCGAAGAAAGAAACTCGTGCGTTTTACTTTACGATTACGCACAAGTACGTAATGACATACATTACGATATTGAAATTGGTGAAATAAGAGGCCCTTTACGAGCAAATGTGTTATAAAAATTATTCCGCGCGCTTTTCCTTTTCGCTGTATTGTTTTTATTTGAAAATGTCGTCAAGCAATGATGAATTTATTCATTCGACACCGCCAGAAGTCTCAGAGGCAGCGAAAAAGGCTACTCTAAGCCTCTTGCCCGAAAAATCGACTGATAGATCAAAATTTCATCGTATGGAAAACAAGCAAAGATGCAAATTCATTTTCAGAAAGTGTGTTAAAGATTTATTCGTTTAAGAAAGTCCGAGTTTTATTTATTTCCTCGCAAATATGTTATAAAACGTCGTATGACATACGTGCGCTTTGATAATTACAGCCTCTGCTTTCTAGCAATATCGCCTCGGCTGTAATTTTCAACTTACCGCACTCATATCATAATGTACTATTACTTGTTCACATTTCACAAATTAGCGATGCGCGCGCATCAGCGCTTTTTTTTTAAGCAAAGGCTCAAAAACAGCCAGTATTACTAATAAAGTAAATTAATATTTTTTTGTTTTTGTTTGTTGTTGTTGCAATTTATTGTCAAAATTATGTTTAAATGTTTATTTTTTTTTATTTATCTCCCAAAGTTAATTTTCTTCATAAAATGTTGACCACTTTTCTGACATAAAAACTCTTTGCTAAGATTTAAAAAGTACCTTTCGTTTTAGACGGAGCATCTTGATAAACCTTACGTTACACCTTATTAAAAAGAAAACTGTGCGTTTTACATTACAATTACGCACAAGTACGTAATGACATACATTAAGATATTGAAATTCGTGAAATAAGAGACCCTTTACGAGCAAATGTGTTATAAAACATAAATTGTATACCTATATTACTATCCTTAACAACTAATAAGTAGTGGCTATTCGGACTTATCGTGAAATAGGCCCTTAGGTTTTTCTTTTCATCTCGTGACTCTATTAATCGCCCCACATCGTGAACTGTTAGCCAATGTGACTCGTGCTGAGCGAAGAGAACTAAAAATAAAATATATACTAGAACAATGAACCTAAAACTAAAAACCATAGTAACTAAAATATATTATTAAAAGGAGTGCCTTTAGGCAAGGTTCCGAAGATACTGGCAGCGTTCCCCCTTTGAATAGCTAGACTAATTCTTTGTCCGAGGTAGCTGCCAGCTCTTAATATTATAATAATATATTGTAATATTATTAATTGTTGTAATATTATCATCAGTGCTACAACTTTGAATTAAAAAGAGCCTGTTTCACCACCTACGATTAAGTTCCTATTAACTTAAATTAATTTCATATAAATTCTGTTCCATTTTTGAATTTATTCGGTGAATAGTGGCTATTCGGACTTCGTGAAATAGGCCACTATTTTTGCACTTACATTTGCACGACAACCGTGGATCTCCGAGGTCCGAGGGGTCTAAAATCTTTAGGCTCCTACATAGAGGCGCGAGCGACATAAAGACACCGCGTGACGTGTTGCGCGACGAGCGATGCCTTTGTGTCGCGCGCGATTCGTGAAGGAGCCTAAAGTAATACCTTACCAGCAAGCGCAACTTAACCTCAGACATGGATCGAACGCTCAGTAGTATGCAATCATCTTCTGCCTATTATACAATACGTGAGCCGTGCTATGCGATTATCGCATTTAAGGTGAGCATGCGGAACTTTGGCCCATAGTACATGGAGCTACTACCTATCTGACCTCCAAAACGGCAGTTACTGGTTACCACGATACCCCTTAAAACCTTACTTTGATTATAAATAGGAGATTCATATGTGTCATACACTGATTTGTAGTCTCCTTTTAGCCAAGTCTAACGGATAAGTGAGTGTCTTGGCGATGAAGCCGGAGGTGGAACCAGCGAGAGAGCTGGCAATAGCGATGTTCGCCATTTTGCGCGTTTTCGGCTCGCACTCTTGCTCAGTACAGGTTGAGGTAAGCACGTTTAGGATGAGCGGCTGTACGAAACTGAAGGTCGTAAACTGCACGCCCATTTGTGGCCCCATCTGAAAAGAGAAACCAACTCGAGAACTCATATTTCAATAACTGTGTTTTTCCTCAATGTTTCGTCATTACTTCTTTTGTTAAATGTATTGTTAGACTAAAGGCTCGTTTCACCACCTACGATTAAGTTCGTTGGCAGGTAATTTCACACAAATTGTGTTCCATTTTTGAATTTATTCGGTGAGTAGTGGCTATTCTTTCATCGTGAAATAGTCCCTAAAGGGCCTGTTTCACCACCTACGATTAAGTTCCTTCGTTGGCAGATAATTTCATACAAATTGTGATCCATTTTTGAATTTATTCGGTGAGTAGTGGCTATTCGGACATCGTGAAATAGTCCCTAAAGGGCCTGTTTCACCACCTACGATTAAGTTCCTTCGTTGGCAGATAATTTCATACAAATTGTGATCCATTTTTGAATTTATTCGGTGAGTAGTGGCTATTCGGACATCGTGAAATAGTCCCTAAAGGGCCTGTTTCACCACCTACGATTAAGTTCCTTCGTTGGCAGATAATTTCATACAAATTGTGTTCCATTTTTGAATTTATTCGGTGAGTAGTGGCTATTCGGACATCGTGAAATAGTCCCTAAAGGGCCTGTTTCACCACCTACGATTAAGTTCCTTCGTTGGCAGATAATTTCATACAAATTGTGATCCATTTTTGAATTTATTCGGTAAGTAGTGGTTATTCGGACATCGTGAAATAGGCCATGGTGGCAAGTTTGTAAGACATTGCTTCGGTTAGAATTGAATAGTGATTCGTTTTAAAAAGGTGTTTTTGATGTCATGTGAAACTAAGTGAAAGCTTGTTTGAAGCTGGAACTGACCTGCAGCAGCGCAGCGCTAAGCCCTTCGTAAAACGCGGCGATTCCTCCGTATCGGTACACAGTCTTAGCTCCTTGGAAAATACTTCTGTACTGGTCCTTCACCAGCATCTGACGAACTCGGATGACATCCAGTGGTATTACTAATGTAGTGGTAACGCAACCCGCCAAACAACCGCAAAAGAAATGTTCAATGTGCCTAGAGAAAGACTTTGAAGCATTAATCTTACTACTATTATAAATGCGAAAGTTTGTATGGATGGATCGATGTTTGTACTCAATCACGCCAGAACGGCTGAACGGATCTGGATGCAATTTGGCAGATAGATCGATTATAGTCTGGAAATAGCACATATGATACTTTTTATCCCGGAAAATGTACAGTTCCCGTGGGATAATTTCCGATATCCACGCGGGCGAAGCCGCCACGAATGTGGAGTCAGTTAATAATACTATAAATTAAGCTTGTTCAAGCGCCTTTGAAAACAACGATTGCAATAAAATGGCGGTAATCGACAGGTTGCTCAACAAATCCGGATATATTAAAAATATTAAAGAAATGGTATTTTTTTGCAATTCCTTTTTTTTACGTGACTGCCCCAGATGGAGTGTAAAGTTTTTCGAGAGTATGTATGAATGTCTATTTCTTTGGCACGCTTTGTAACCTAACCGGCTTGATGGATTTTTACATACCTACTTTTTATGAGGTGTCGTTAGATTCGTCATAATTGTGGGAGTAACGTACTATTAAATAAGCCGTACTACGTACTATTAATTAAGCCATACTACGTACTATTAACTAAGCCGTACTGCATACTATTAATTAAGCCGTACTACGTACTATTAATCAAGCCATACTACGTACTATTAATTAAGCCGTACTACGTACTATTAATTAAGCCGTACTACGTACTATTAATCAAGCCATACTACGTACTATTAATTAAGCCGTACTACGTACTATTAATCAAGCCATACTACGTACTATTAATCAAGCCATACTACGTACTATTAATTAAGCCGTACTACGTACTATTAATCAAGCCATACTACGTACTATTAATTAAGCCGTACTACGTACTATTAATCAAGCCATACTACGTACCTACTATTAATCAAGCCGTACTACGTACTATTAATTAACCGTACTACTACTATTATAGACCAACTGAATTTTTACCTGTGAACCGTGAATTCTATTAAAACTTAGAACGTTTACTTACTTGTACTGACGCGGAATCAAAGTGGAGGTAATCTGTGTGCTGATCTCGTACACGTAGAATTGACTGCTGATGCCCAGTATCGAGTAAATCTAGAAATTCAGGCAGATTGTTACGGCAGACATGCAGACTAACTAATGAACAGAGCAAGTAAAACTAAAACAGCTATAGGGCCTGTTTCACCACCTACGATTAAGTTCCTATTAATTTACTTGGCAGATAATTTCATACAAATTCTGTTCCATTTTTGAATTTATTCGGTGAGTAGTGGCTATTCGGACATCGTGAAATAGGCCCTTAGACGGTAGGTTTATAGGATTATAGGGAAGTTTACGACTGGAATAGGTAAGCCCAGTTGCCAACACGGATAAAATAAAATTGAAAAGCAATTAATTGTACTTAATTATTATTCTATGTCATTAGCTACTGCAAAGGGAAAATTATACGACAGAATGCTCCAAAATTGTTCTTTTGAGGCCGTACACGAAGTTTATCAGATTTCGCTGATTTAAGTGATTTTACAGATAGAATACTGTTTTTTTTTAAGTTTTAGGGCACAACATGAAAGACCATTTCAATTAAGATCTAATGTATGAGCTACTTTTTTATTTTTATGATTAATTGACCTAATCCGGCGACTGTAACTGTAAGAGGTTTAGAATATCACATATTTACGAATCGTTTTAACGTTTAAAGGGTAGGGAAAATTAGAATGTATTGTTGTGAAAGTTTTCTATACAATGTATGAATTACTTTTTACCACTTTCATATAAAACTTTTGAGTAAGTAATCAATCCATTTCCTGAAAAAAAAAGTGCAAACAATTAAAAACATACCTATGGCATAAAAAAATCTTTTAAAACAACCTTATTCTCGCATTATAAGTAAACTCAACGCAAAATAAAAAGTACCTCATTCATTAGATCATATCATAATCACGTTGTGCATTAAAACCAGAAATACAGTATTTTACCATTTTACCTGTAAAATCACGCAAATCAGCGAAATTGACAAAATTTCGTATACGGCCTCTTAACCCTTTATGTCATGGACGTCCAGACCAACTTGGGCTCCCGACATGAGGCCAGCTTGCGAATTAATTCAGAAAGTCACGAAGACTTCTCACTTACTTCATGAAATATCTTCATACGTGGACATGAAGACAGTGAAGTCCCGTTCACACGGAGAGGATACGGGGTCTGCCGGTCGATTCTGTAAAAATCTCACCGTGAAAACTTAGGTGAAGTGAGTTTGTTTTTGCTAGGAATTGACACTATTGACAGCTCACTCCACGCTCACTTCACCTAAGTCTTCACGGTGAGATGGTTACAGAATCGCACGGCTGCTCCCTACGTCCGCCCGTCCGTCATTCCGTCCGTCAGTCCGTCCGTCTGACATAACGATCCATCAAAACAATTGTAAAAGTTTAATTTTTCGGACGGGCAAAAACATATCGGGAGTAGGGACAGCTGTCAAATCGTGTTGTCATTCATACTTCGTTCGGGTCCCGAACCAATCATACATCCGTAGGTGATACGGAGTAGGAAACCACCGTCAACAACGCCCGTAACGAAGGCCGAAACTACGGGCTTCGTGCTTAGGGAGTAGACCCCCAGTACTCTATATTGCTGCATAATTTTGGGATAACATGGCAGCATGGCACTTTCGGGTATGATATCCCGAGACATTTAAAAGGTGTAGTGACAAAAATTAAAAAGAGTAGCTACTTTTGCATAGATGGTTTGGTCATGTTGAGAGGATGAATGAAAGGCGACTAACAATAGTTTTTATGCAACTGACGTATAATAAGGGGTATTAAAACAAGAATGTGGGTCTACATCCATGTTATGAATCCTCTATAAAAGGTTCTGATACAGTTTTTTGCAATACTAATACACGTATCGAACATGGCGGCCGGCGTCATAGTATACGACGTGAATTCGAATGCTTTTTTTTTAAATTACGGCGCTGTTGTAGTGAAACGCGCGTGCATTACAATGTTCTTTTTTTGAAAACGAGTTGCATTATGACATTCAGTACAACATTATGAAATGATAAACCTCTTCATTGGTAATAATATTTATATTTTATCTTCTTGCACACATACAAACTTGGTACAGGGTAACAATGTTTAACAAACTATTTAACTAGGCAGTCAATAAGTATCAGTATAAACTAGATTTCTAGACAACCTTTAGGTTTCGAAGATCCAAGAGAATTAACTTAGAAACTAGGTGACGCTCCAAACATCACGTTTTTTTACCAACTTTCAGCCATACTTTTTGGCGGTAAATGTCAAATGAGATACTTTTTAACTACCAGCTAGAAAATACCAATACTTTTGGCGGTAAACGTCAAATGAGACACTTTTTAACTACTCGAAAACACAGATACAAAATCATCTGAGTCAAATCACATACTTTCAACTCTAAATTCAGTATTTTAAATCAACAAAATTTATTATTATTTGGAAATCATGACATTCGGCCATCCGACACTGTGTTGCCTCCTGGCACACACAAAATCATAATTTTTAAATTTTTAAATAAATCATGACATTCTTGTGCTAGTTAGACAATTATTAACTTTAATAGCATTAAGAGTTAGATTAAACCTTTTAACTAGAAGGTGCGTGTTCGTCAACCACGACTCGATACAATGTCCAAGAATTAGTGATAAATACAAATCTGTATAAATGTTACCAGCGAACACATTTATATTGAAACAGTATAAAGTATTCAATTTAGCTATTACGTATCAACATAATTTATGAAAATAAACCAGATTTATAATATTGGTTGGTATTATTTGACAAGCGTCAACGATGCAACCAGCATCGCGCACCACGCGTAACCAGCATCGCGCACCACGCGCAACCAACATCGCGCACCACGCGCAACCAGTATCGCGCACCACGCGCAACCAGCATCGCGCACAACGCGCAACCAGTATTGCGCACCACGCGCAACCAGTATCGCGCACCACGCGCAACCACCATCGCGCACCATGCGCAACCAGCCTCGCGCACCACGCGCAACCAGCCTCGCGCAACAAGCGCAACCAGCCTCGCGCACCACGCGCAGCCAGCATCGCGGAGCACGCGCAACCAGTATCGCGCACCACGCGCAACTACAATCGCGCACCATGCGCAACCAGCATCACGCACCACGCGCAACTAGCATCGCGCACCACGCGTAACCAGTATCGCGCACCATGCGCAACCCGTATCGCGTATATACTCGTACATTATAACATGAAAACAGAAAAACAAAAACAAACATGTTTAACACAAACATTTACAATAAACCTTTTGTATCCTAAGCGCAGATTGCGCTAGCATTTATCAGTTTACATTATCTTTGAATACAATAGACTACCATTCATTTGCCTGCATTTCATTTAACTATTCATTTTCTGACGATTCGTCAGTCTGATCCGTTCCAAGATAACCAGGGATAAATCCCATCCACTGCGTATAAAAACAAACATGTATAACACAAAAATGTACAATAGACCTTATGTATCCTAAGCGCAGATTGCGCTAGCTTTTATCAATTTACATTACCTTTGAATACAATAGACGTATACCATTCATTTGCCTGCATTTCATTTAACTGTTCATTCTCACTTCATTTTCTGACGATTCGTCAGTCTGATCCGTTCCAAAATAACCAGGGATAAAATCCATCCACTGCGTATATCTAAACCTCTTTCCAAAATTAGAACCTTTCTTACTTAACGCAACATACTCATATCATCATTGTTAAATACCTTTGTAACTCGATACGGATCAGATATGTAACTTCGGCAACAATTTCTTAATTTTATCTACACTGAGTTTCTCTTGATAACAAGTTGACCATTTTGAATTTTTGCGCTTCCTTCTAATACTATCCTGTTCAATATTTTTATTTGTAACGTCTTCCACGTCCAACTCCATCTCGAATATGATATGACCCTTATTGATAGGTACTAGTGAGTTTAAGACCAAACAATATTTGTCTGGTCGCAACAAAACAAATCGGTTGATCAAACCATTTTAGGGGTCTTCAAAAAAATAGTTTAGAAATAAAATCATTAGCTGATGCACCATTCAGAATCAGTATTAGGAAGATCTTGCCTAAATATAACGCAATATGTCACACACTGGACCCTATATCTAATTTAACCAAAATAATTTGAAAATCTCAAATGTATACAAAAGAAAGTACAATTCATTTAGCAATATCGCTATCAACTACTACGGAGACTCATTTGTTCAGATGATCACCCCATAGTTATGAATACAACAAACAATCGATAACCAGCCTCATTTAAAACACTCGGGTTTTGGGCATTGCGTCCGGCCCACAATTTGCGTCTAAAGCTACAAATAACACAATTCTAAACTTTTAACACAAATACTGCTCCAGAAGTAGAGAAATATTAGGTGTATTAGCATAAAATATCACATAATCTTTATGTTTCAAATTACTCAACTATTGTAAATGTGATTAAACGTTTATTTGTTTGCTATCCCTTCACGGCCAAACCACCAAGCCGATCATCCCGAAATCTAAAAGTACTGTTCGCGAGGAAAACAACAATAACGTTCTTATCATAATAGATTGCGCCACGTGTCTTTCTAATCATGATTGAATTATATTATTACAAAGAATAAGGAAATATTTCCCGGTAGCACGTTTCCGTGGGATATTTACCGACATTCACGCGGGCGATATAAAAATAATTAAAAAGAGAACAAGTACTATATTAATGAATGTTAAGATATTATCTTGAAGGTATGCAACAATTATACATGTTAACTCAAAGGATAATCTAGCTTTAAGTAAAGCAAGTATTACTACTTCATTATGTACCTATTCAGTTTTATCCTGAATAGCATGTAACTGTTCATTCTGCCAATAAATAAATAAAATCCATCTGAGACGAGACAGGCGTTACTGTCTAATTGTCTAAAACCAAAATCAATACTAGTTGTAAACAAGAAAATACCCGGAAGCACTAAACACTGGTGTAGTACACTCAATAGGTATATAAAAAAAATCAGTTCTATTGACTATGGAAACTACATAGACCGTTTAGGTACTATTTTACCCCCTTTTTATCGATTAAGTAATAGAAAAATATGTTTGTAATCAGATACAAGACCTTTACGTTCGATACGCTTAGACATGACACGCTGCTAACAAAATTTTATAACTTTGGAGTTCGTGGAGCAATAACAAAACCGATTTGAGGAGATGAACGCCATTAAAGTCACTGAAGGAGCAACCCACAGTACTTGGACGTTTATACTATCTGACATTATATAAAAAAAAAAATCCTTCATTCTTTTAATCCTCAACAATAAAATGATCAGATCACATCCCTTACTAGTGAATTAACAGACTTCCTTGTCACTGTTTATACTATATTATTCCAAAATGCATATTATTTTTTTAAAAATTAACCTCTTTGTTATCTAGTGCAATATTCCAGTTTAAAATTCTGCTCAAATAACTTCCTTTAGCGAAAAAAATATATAGCATACAAAATTACGAGTTATTGGTAAACGTTTTCATTTTAAAAACTGCGAGTTATGTCCGGTTTCTGAGACACTTTTAATTAACTTTGGTTTATCTATCCAATAGCGCTAGTGGTTCCATAACTTGTGAAAGTGAGTTTCCAAAAAGCTCAACTAGATAACTTATCTGACCAATGTTGGCCGTTTAATCGTTCCATAATTAATTCACGTAGTAATCATGGAAACAACATCACTTATTTTTAAAATGTCATAGACAAATTAGGTCCAAGCATTATCTATAACAGTATTAACTAAGACAGTGTTAAGCCACTTTTTTACCCTCGAAAGAAATATTATTATGAATAAAACTATCAATTTTAGACGCGATCTCTTGTACAGACCCATCTAGCGGCAAATATGGAACTAGTTGTCGGTGTCATAGTTGTTGAATGGCTTGTTACGTATTCAGAAACGCGCTGACAGTTAACCGATGTTTATCGTTACGCATAACTCTCAATATCTATTGAGAGTTTATCTGAGGATGTCAGCAACAGGGCATTCATGTTTTAAAACTCATCATACCTAACCTATCCAGAAAGATAAAACCAATTTATGGGTAACGTCATCGAACTTTTAAAAATTAAACATCCAACATGGCCTTCTTCAATCACAAGAAATATCATCAACAAACTAACAGTAACTCAGGTTAAAATTCACTATGGCAAGCGAAAAGTAACATTTTTAATTCCCGCAATAATTATTGCAATATCAAAACTTATAAACAAAATGAAACCCAAAACCTAATTTAGCTTAGTAAAATTTATAATTTTATTGCCAGGCTGGACATCAGATGTCATTGTTATACCTCACTGAAATATGGAAATAGTACATACTATCTGATCTGATAGACGTTGAATCATAATCTCAATATGGTCTTTAGTTCATAGAAAATGGAGGTTCAGTTATTCCAAAATTAACCTAATTCGGGTTAACGAACATTTAGCAAAAACAAAATATAACCAAATAGGTCCAGCAGTTATCAAGTGATGCCCTTACCAACGAACAGCATTTAAGTTTTATTTATGTAGATTACTTGGGGCGTAATCCATTCACAATCTTTACACATGAGTCGAACTTAGAGAGATTTTTATTTCCAGAAAACCCAATTAGGGTTAACGAATATTTAGCAAAAACAAAATATAACCAAATCGGTCCAGCAGTTATCAAGTGATGCGCTCACGAACGAACAGCATTTAAGTTTTATGCTTGTAATACTTGGGGCGTAATCCATTCACAACCTTAAAACATGAATCTAACTAAAATCCATCATCGTCAGAATTCAAGGCTAGATATACTCAATGTCCCAATGATTCAAGCACAAAAGCATTAAGCATCATAAATTATCATAAATAATACGGTATCAAAAACCATCATCATCAAGCTTAAACTATATCAGAATTCAAGGCTAGATATACTTAATGTCCCAATGATTCAGCACAAAAAGCATTATGCATCATAATTATCTTTTAATAATACGGTATCATAAAGTCTATCATCATCATCAAGCTCAGAGAGCTATATCAGAATTCAAGGCTAGATATACTCAATGTCCTAATGATTCAGCACAAAAAGCATTAAGCATCATAAATTATCATAAATAATACGGTATCAAAAACCATCATCATCAAGCTTAAACTATATCAGAATTCAAGGCTAGATATACTTAATGTCCCAATGATTCAGCACAAAAAGCATTATGCATCATAATTATCTTTTAATAATACGGTATCATAAAGTCTATCATCATCATCAAGCTCAGAGAGCTATATCAGAATTCAAGGCTAGATATACTCAATGTCCTAATGATTCAGCACAAAAAGCATTAAGCATCATAATTATCATTAAATAATACGGTATCAAAAACCATCATCATCATCAAGCTTAAAGAACTTTATCAGACTTCAAGGCTAGATATACTCAATGTCCCAATGATTTAGCACAATAAGCATTAAGCATCATAATTTTCATAAAATAACATGGTATCATAAAATCCATCATAGTATCATAAGATCAATAAGCATCATTATAGCTAATTGACGTGTAAAAGTGCTCGTACAAACCCAACTATTGAAACAAATCCATTTATCGTTAGCACAATCAGTATCATTTATCATTTGCCTACCCACAACTTCAATTCATTTGTTACTTAACCGCTCACGCGAGCGCGGTATAGGCTGTTTCCGAGTTGTTCGTGTGAGCGGCTAAAATTCATGTAAATAAATCCAAGCAAAAATAAAGTGTTGGCCAAGTTCGTTAATTCAATCAATTAAAATAAGTAATAGATTATGTCCAGCTACTATACACACTTAGAACAATTTAACCGACGACTAGTGATTCACTGGTAAATCACAAAGTACGCCCATTATCACAATCCGACGACTAGTGACTCACTCATCCATCAAAATCCATAAAATCCAGTGAAATCACAAAGTACCTACTCACCTTCCAGTATTTATTTATTTATTTATGGAAAACAAACAATTGTACAAAATAAGTAACAGTAAGTAGGTACCATATCCATCCATAAATAACCATAATCCATAAAAATTCAGTGAAAATCATATCCACTCAAAATCCAGTGAAGTCACAAAGTACGCCCAACATAATACCACTGAACAACTACAGTTCACTTATGCCGGAGCAACACCAACGTCAATGCCCATAAACGCTTTAAAGATCGCGATAGACTTCGCGATAGATAAATTCGGTCAAATTATCGCAGCAAGTGGTGGCTACACCTACGGTTATCGCCCATCAAAGCGATAATCAACGGCAATGTCCGTATAGTGTGGCCGCGGCATTATCATTTATCATTTGTCATTTATCATTTATCATATTGTTCTTCATGGCAATTACTAAGGTAGGAATAATCCGAGTGATCAATCTCATATTATTATCATGGCAATAATTGCTAAGGTAGAAATAGTCATAACTCGCAACCAATAATTTATTAATGCTTACCTCACGTTGCTTGTAAATTATCATAAAATAAAATAAATACTCATAATCTGAGTGAACAACCATGGTTCATTTTTCATATTCATCATGGCAATAATTACTAAGGTAGAGATAGTCATAACTCATAACCAATAATTTATTCATGCTTACCTCGTGTTGCTTGTAAATTATCATAAAATAAAATAAATAGGTAATTTATTAATGCTTACCTCATGTTGCTTGTACATTATCATAAAATAAAATAAATACTCATAATCTGAGTGAACAACCATGGTTCATTTTTCATATTCATCATGGCAATAATTACTAAGGTAGAGATAGTCATAACTCATAACCAATAATTTATTTATTCATGCTTACCCCGTGTTGCTTGTAAATTATCATAAAATAAAATAAATAGGTACTCATAATCCGAGTTAACCATGGTTTACTTATCATTTATCATATTATCATCATCATGGCAATGGTTACTAAGAGTCATAACATAACTGCTTGTAAATTATCATACAATAGTTTAATATGTTCAACTGTTGTTCATTAATATCATAGAGAGGCTTATGCGATAGCCATAATGAAGTTACAATGGTAGCAACAATAAAAACATGGAATCATGATCAAATTAAAAATATTGTTTCATTTAAATTATCCAGAAATCATAAACCTAAGGCACCATCCTGGCTGAGATATATCCCGCGCTATCAGAGAGTGGCCCTGATCAAAGCGCGTGATAAGTCCAGTCAGCAGTGTACTTCACCGCACATCATCAGTGTTGCCCTGATATAATGTGCGGCACCCACACCAGTACGCCAAAATCACGCTCATGGATTTCATTTAGGCAACCAACAAAATGATAGCAATATAAAATAAAATACAACAATCCATAAAGGAACAGGTAAGTACCTAGTTCTCATAGGCCTGTGGTAAGTTTATCAAAAATTAACGTTTATCAATTGTTTTAAATATCATTAATTACAAGCAATTCATTATTATCATTTTCAAGATTATCTACGTACCTTTTTGGGCTTACCCCGCTTCTGAAGTGAAATGATAAACCTCTTCATTGGTAATAATATTTATATTTTATCTTCTTGCACACATACAAACTTGGTACAGGGTAACAATGTTTAACAAACTATTTAACTAGGCAGTCAATAAGTATCAGTATAAACTAGATTTCTAGACAACCTTTAGGTTTCGAAGATCCAAGAGAATTAACTTAGAAACTAGGTGACGCTCCAAACATCACGTTTTTTTACCAACTTTCAGCCATACTTTTTGGCGGTAAATGTCAAATGAGATACTTTTTAACTACCAGCTAGAAAATACCAATACTTTTGGCGGTAAACGTCAAATGAGACACTTTTTAACTACTCGAAAACACAGATACAAAATCATCTGAGTCAAATCACATACTTTCAACTCTAAATTCAGTATTTTAAATCAACAAAATTTATTATTATTTGGAAATCATGACAATTAAAACACCCGTTTGGATGCTATTATGGTTACCATGGTTACTGTGACACTGGCTGTTTTAATGTTGGCAATGAGCTTACTGTTTCAGAAACTTTTATACAGGATTTATAGCATGGGTGTAGATAAAAGGTATTTACAAGGCAGATGTGAGTGGAAACGTCGGGAGGGGACGCCTTAAAAGGATATAATTTAGTGACCTTATTGGTGATGTTCTTTAGAAGAAAACGTGTAAATGGACATAAATTGTATAAGGGCAGGAATATAAAAAAAAAATATATTAAAAATGTTTATTTGTAAATTATAGTAACACACATAAGTACACAAGGATTAAAGAATGTTGTACATTAGAGACAGATTATATAGGGCGAACTGATGCCTCCTAAACTAGGCCAAAAGCCTGTGTTTTAGGAGTCAGTGTTCCTCCAGATATAATAGCATACAAGTATCGAGTGACATGCAAGTACTTATTGAAATGACAACATAAAATTAAACATTAATTAATTTAAATAGGTAGGTACAGTATTATTCTATTAAGAGACAATTGTAATAAGATTCTCGGTTTCATCATACGTTAACTTCTGCAACCAATTAGGTAGTTTGATTTTAACTTCGTGTTTAGTCAGGGAGTATATGGGTAAAAGTTAATTTATTGATGAGATGATGATGATTGGTGATGCTCTTTAGAAAGGTCAGGTGCGTAGTTCTCGCAACCGGAGGCGTTCGTATCTATGAACGTAAACGAGGCAAACAAATATCAGACTAATATTATAAAGGCGAAAGTTTGTGAGTGTGTGTATGTGTTTGTTACTTCTTCACGGTCAAACGGCTGGACCGATTTGGATGAAATTTGGTATGTAGATAGCTTATACCCTGGATTAACACATAGGCTACTTTTTATCCCGGTCTACGCGGATGAAACCGCGGGGCCCAGCTAGATATATAGATAAGGATTGTAGCAGATGGCATTCTGACTACCCCCATGGGAAGAAGAGTTGGGTTTACGTATGTATGTATATCCCGAGACATTTTGTGTTTTTATCCGTATGATGGAAGTAAAAGTTGGGATTATACGGCAATCATTCACTCCCTTCTCTTTCATATCATTCCTCACACAATCCATCCATCTTTTCTTTGGCCTTCCTCGGCCTCTCCATCCATCAACATGTATATTCATCACTCTTTTAGTCACATGCGTTTCGTCTCTCCTTATCACATGCCCGTACCCAGCCAAACGATTTCCTTTCAACTTTTCTGTCACTGGCGCCACTTTCAAACTTCCTCTTATAATTATACTCATTTCTTACTTTATCCATTCTCTTCACTCCACACATCCATCTCAACATTCTCATCTCCGCTGTATGCAATCTTTTTTCATCCGTCTTCTTACGGCAATACGGCAATATGCCCTGGGATATAATCGCAACTCTTTACCGTAAAATATCGCACTGATCATCGTCCGTGAACGGGACCTGTCTGCCTTGTATCAACTGGGAAACTAGTGCGCATGAGAGTATGAACAGTTGCATGGAATGTCTGATCGACGTAGCAGTGATCCTTAAGGAGGATGCGCTGTGGTAACCCGCGTCAGATTTCGTTCGTTCGACGAATCTGCACGAAATCTAACTTAGAGAGATGTATGAATGATTTTTATGGTTAAAACTATCTAAATACATTGTTTTACTGTCGCGTATCATATTTTGATCAAGATACAACCTGAAACGGACCTGCAAATTGCAAAAAAAAATGAATTTCGCGGGCTACCACTGCGCAAAAATCCCCCGACGGACATCGGCGCGCAAACTGTTCAACACTTCTTAGCGTATCGATGGCAAATATAATTTAAATTATTTGTTTGGCGCAGAACACGGCAACTCCAACACCATTAGCTGACGCAGACATAAGGTCCTCATGTGTGTACGTGACATTCCAACACTGTTGGGTCTAGCATCAGACACTGAACTCGTGAGAACAGTTTGCGCGACAATGTCCCTCCTGGAGACTTACCATACCTGTCCTAGACAATGTCCGTGATAGAAAGCAGTTATGCCTTCCTCCTTAAAAATCCGCCTCACTACTTTGTACGTAGAAAATCTCTTATGAGGCTTACTAAGGAGTTGTGACCGGATTTTGATCACGTCCATAGGTTGTGTGATAAATTTCGTAGTACTACCAGTTAAGACACCAATCATGAACTTCTGTTTTTGCGTCAGTGTATCGCTTGCGTTATACCCCACCATGTTACGTGGAACATGGTGGACGAGTCCAGTTGGGCTCGATCAGAATTATTACCATCATAACATTACACATTTATTACAGCTACATTTATTTAGGCAAAAGCGAATGACCAGAACAAGCACGATTGGAGTCCAGTGTTATTTGACATTTAGTTTGACAAGTTTTGAGATTTGACTGGACTTTTGGTAAATTTTGCAGATTAAACACGGTTTTTACTTTTTTGTTTAGCGGAATACTGTAGCGAGTTTGGAAGAGGTGGTAAAGTTTCTCTATGGTTTGAGATTCATGGTCAGGGGCCGTACTGTGACGTGAAAAACCATCATGGATCCATCATGCCTCATCAAGTCATCATGCAATCCGTTGAGAAAAAAGGATGGTGCTATATGTTATACATAGCTCCGTCTCTCTCTCACACTGGAACCGTTCAACTTCTGCCCTGCGATAAGAGCTCATAGTAAGCCCGAGGGTGAAGAAAATGTTCCCATTCGATATCCGTGGTTCCCATACATGAGCGTTTAAAACTGTCGCAGCGCTATTGTATGAAGCTCGATGTCTGCTGAAAACATAATATAACAGCATGGTCCTTTAGCAGCATTCCTCATCTTTCCCCAAAATACCATTTTAGATACCAAACCTCACATGATCTGACCAAGATATTGTCAGAGACCTCTGAGTTTGTTACGGCCTTTCTTCTGAGAGTAATTGGATAGGAAACGCCAACCTCATCTTGTTAGGGTTTCGTAGTCAACACGGAACCCTTATAGTTTCGCCATATCCGTTTATCTGTCTGTCCGCGGCTTAGCTCAGAGGCCCCTAAACTAGAAAGCTGTAATTTGGATGGGGTATACATATTAATAGAGTTGTAGGTCGTAAGTTCGAACCCCGGCAGGCGCTTTACTTTGTGTAAATTATTTCATCACCGCTGCTCTCAAAACGGTGAAGGAAAACATCGTGAGGAAACCGGCATGTCCTAGAACCAAAAATTGGAAGACTACCAACACGTCTGGGCCCGCGTGGTGCATTACGGCTTACTCCCTCTCACCGAGAGGAGGCCTGTGTCCCAGCAGTGGGAACATTATAGGCTGATTATGTGTTATGTGTATACATATTAATCACGCAAAGTGGTAAAATAAAATCTTGAAAAAATATTTGTAGGGACCTACAAATTTTTGTGGGTCCTATGGACGTAAAGTGGGGATGATATTTTTTTTCCTCGTCTATCCCATGGTGTTCGTATATCGTTAGATAGGCCGATAAAAAATATAGCGGGTCTGTCAAACCATTTTTCAATTCAAGGATCCGTTTGCGTAATATTAAGCTAGAGTCTATATACTACCTCAAATGGCTTAACATGATCCTCCACGATGATCCTCCGTTATGTCGAAGATACTGCAGCTGCCCCGCGGTTTCACCCGCGTAGACCGGGATAAAAAGTAGCCTATGTGTTAATCCAGGGTATAAGCTATCTATATACTAAATTTCATCCAAATCGGTCTAGCCGTTTGAGCGTGAGGAAGTAACAAACATACACACACACAAACTTTCGCCTTTATAATATTCGTGTGATTTGACTAAGTACTACTATGTTTTTGTTTTCATCCTACCTGAATAGATCTAGTCTAGAGGAAGATTGATGAAATTTCTTTGTTATTTATTACATCAATTAAAGAGTATAATTATGTTAAAAATATAATAAGTATCCTAAACTAACTAAAACTATTAAAAAACTAAAATATGGCGCCGAAAAATTCATCCGCATCGCTGTCACTGGAAATGTACCCAAGACAAGAGACTGTCGGCATTGCCACGTTGTATGGCAATGCTAAGCCTCTGGCCAAAATAAAAGCCAGCCCTCGGGTCACGGGAACTGTAAGGCCGCGTTTCCACTGACGCGGAGCTGGGCGGAGCGGAGCGGAGACGTGCAGGAATCGTCCAATTACAGACGAGACAAGAGACGCGATGAGGATTTCAGCCATTATGATTCTCCGCCCAGCTCCGCGTCAGTGGAGACGCACCCTTAACCTACCTACCTACCTCAATCCATTGTATTATTCTCTAATCAGAAAATCGATAGCTATGATAAATGTGTTTGCAAACGAATAAATGATACTTCATTATGTCGGAACCCTTAAAATTATTATGAACTAACTTTTGGCAGCGGCTTCGCCCGCGTGGAGTCCAACCTCAGATGTTTTCGTGATAAAAAGTAGCCTATGTGCTATTGCAGACTATGATGGAGGAGCTCGTGGCTATGTAATAACAGCCGCACGGGTCGAACCATCAGGTTAAGCTACGCTTGCCGGGGTTGGTCCGTGATGGGTGACCATCTTTACATACCGAGACTCCTCCGTGCCTCGGAAAGCACGTTAAGCCGTTGGTCCTGGCTGTCATTCGTGGATCTTTGGCAGCCGTTACGGGTCGTCAGAAGCCCGAAAGTCTGACAACCAGTCTTACCAAGGGGTATCGTATTACCCAGTTACTGGGTTGTGGAGGTCAGATGGCAGTCGCTCCATGTAAAATACTGGTATTCAGCTGCATCCGGTTAGACTGGAAGCCGACCCCAACATAGTTGGGAAAAGGCTAGGCAGACTGAATCTATCTCTGTGCCAAATTTCATTCAGCCGTTCTGGCGTGATTGAGTAAGAAACATACAAATATGTATATATGTGTGTGTGTGGTGTTTAGTAGTTCCAAAGACCCATAGATCTGTTTTTTTTCGTATTTTTATGCAATGACCAAAAATGTTGTAAAAGGACCTCTAATCCTGCCGAAAAACTGTCTTGCAGTTCGGCAGGTTTGAAAAGTTTGTAAAGTGTTTGGTACAAATAAATGTTTTTTTTTATCAATCCATCCATCTATGGATGGATGGATGGATTAAAACTCATTTATTTGTACCAAACTGATCAATCCATCCATCTATGGATGGATGGATGGATTAAAACTCATTTATTTGTACCAAACTGATCAATCCATCCATCTATGGATGGATGGATGGATTAAAACTCATTTATTTGTACCAAACTGATCAATCCATCCATCTATGGATGGATGGATCATCATCATCATTTCAGCCGAAAGACGACCTCTGCTGGACAGAGGCCTCCCCGAACTTCGACCGGTTCTGTGCTTCCCACATCCAGCGGCTTCCTGCGGCCTTCACAAGGCCTTTCCCATTTATAATATTACTAGCTGCGCCCCGCGGTTTCACCCGCGTAGACCGGGATAAAAAGTAGCCTATGTGTTAATCCAGGGTATAAGCTATCTATATACCAAATTTCATCTAAATCGGTCCAGCCGTTTTAGCGTGAAGAAGTAACACACATACAAACACAAACGCACAAATTTTCGCCTTTTTAATATTAGTATGATAATATTATAACATATTAATTTCTACTGTTTTGTCTGATTTCGTGAAAATGCTCCTGATAACTGATTGATAGGTTATCAATCAGTGAGTTTGTTTTCATGATAAATAATTATCAGCGAATAGTAAAATTTATCGACCAGAAAACGAAAGGTTAGAAAGGGGAACGACTTCCGGATTACGTTATCCGAGAGTTATTTTTTAGTGTGTCAAGTGATTTTCCTTAAACGCTATTTCGCTAGTTAGTTATATAATCGGTTGGGTCTTGATTTAATATTTCAAAGTCAATCCACCATAAATAATGAGTACTTATGACCACCATAGCTATGTCACAGTCACTTTAAAATATTGCCATTTTGTAATATGGAAATAAATTCATAAGTAAAGTCGTACGAAAATCTTTCGGTGACTGGCCAAAATTGGAACTAACTCCACCATAAAGCGAAACCGCTAGGGGACCACGCAAATTTTCTTATGTATTTTACAATTCGCAGGTCAGTATGAAGTTGATTGATTTGAATATGAATCGCAACCGCAACAAATATGTAGGTATTAGAAATATAATGATTAAAATCATCAATACAATTATCTAAGGTCATGTTATTAACCTATTAAATAACTATTTCATGATATCTTGACATTTGAGGTCAATAATTGGCCTCAAATGTCAAGATATCATGAAATATTCTAACCTATGAAGTTGTATCATTGATCTTATGATGATTATAGTTCTGTAAAAAAGAAAAGAAAGAAAGAAAAACGTTTATTTGGACACAGTTCGTGAAACACAAAAATACAAAAGAATAAAACAATGCGAAAATAATATTATAACCACAATAGTGTGTGCCTCACGGCTGCGCCAAAAAGGTCCATTTCAGCATTAATGCCAGACAGATGCTGCCTGACGCTGTAAATACATATTTGTTAGGAAAACAAAGCACTTAGGTACAGTAGTACCCAACTAATATGGCTTATCGATGTACCTGCGCAGAAGATGAATTTTCAAAGCGCGGGAAATGCTATTGACCAATCGGCACGCTCAACGCTTTTTCCTGTACCGCTATTGGTCGGTAGCTGCCGCCATGTTAGCGCGCGCCGCTTGACAGCCGCCATACTTGCGAGTGAGACGGAACTAACAGCTGCATTGTATTATGAACCTTATAGTAGTGATCTAAGGTTGATTGTAAGTTTTAAGCATTCTGGTTAATCTTCGGGGCCATACTTTCTTTTCTGTGCGAACGAAGATTTACGACGCGCCTTATCAGTTGGGTACTACTGTACTAGGTACCTACGTAAGTGAAAAGTAGGCACGTAAACCGAAAAGGTGATGAAAACATGAAATGAAACTACTGAATTGGCAGAACGTTAAGGTTGATGAGCCACGGTAGCCCGCGAAATTCAAAATTTCTTACGTTTTTTGCAATTTGTAGGTCAGTGTGAGCTTGTATGTTGATTAAAATATGATTCGCGGCCGTAGCTAATATGGCTTTACAGAATTATAATCATTAGAATCAGCAATACAGCTCCATAAGTTAGCATTTACCTCAAACCTCATGATTTCATGAAATCGCTAGATTTCATGATCGCTAGATTCTTGATGGGAGCGCGGGCGGCAGGGAGGCTCCGTCCGCTGATCATTGACTGGTGCGCGGTTGCTTGTATTTACTTGTAAATACATCGCGTGATCAGCAAATTACTTAAATAGTTTGTTGATGTACCTACATGCAGTTAGCAAAATTATAATTTACTAAATAATTTGCATTGTTGAAATTATGTTCCCGTTGTAATGATTGTGTGTCGAGTTTATGTTGTAAACAGTTTTTTAGGATCAAGTCTTGTAAAACTTTGAAAGGCGAATCGTTAGCCTAATAAAGTGTTCAATTTATGTGTTAATGTAGCTTAGGTTAAGTGCATTTTGTATTGTGTTATTTTGATTGATTAAAGATATTTGAAAATGAATGAAATGAAATACCAGAAGTGTCTAAAAAAATTTTTTTTTGTTCTTTCTAACCTTTGAACCTTTCTTTGCGATAACGCTTTTGATTACTAAAACAATTTTAAAACAAAATGGCTGAACTCCGCCTCACTAAAACGATGTAAGTAATAAAGGCTATACTTTACACAGGTTAATCTATTAATGTATCGAGGGCCCATTAATAGATTGCAAATTAATTTGATGAGGTTTTCGTTTATGAACGCGGTCAGAACAAAGCGGTTATTGAGGTTAGAAATAATGTACCTTCCATTGCAGCACAGTTAAAAACTGATGCCCCTTTCAATTTTGTAAATGTATAATTTTCGTTATTTTAATACTTTGCATACCTATTTGTTTGTTATGTTAACAGTTATTTTTCGCTTTTTTATTGGTTTTAGTTTAAGTATATTTAATTCGCAGCATCAAACGACATAACTAGATACTTTTCAAAACGTCTAAATTCAAATAAGTGCCTGTAACACAACCAACACTCCGTCATTTCGGTTGACACTTCATTGTCCTAGCACGGTGTCCCATAACGCACGTGCCTTATAATTTCTAAGTGTCACATTATGGACGCGGCTTCTGAAGATGGTGGTACCAAGGATACAGCTAAGGTAAGGCTTATTTTTTGAAGTGAAAACTTCTTTATGGCGCTTTCAGCGATTTTTCTAAGGAAAATATTGTAGGGTTTTCGTCACCGAAATGCTAATGTTAACAGTAGGTATATTTGTAGCTATCAGTATGACGTGTTGCGCTTGGCGAGCAGTGAAAGCTTATAATATTTTAATTAATAATTAATTAATTTTAATTTTATAAATTATGTTAATCTGTATTACAATTTTTGCGACTTAGGTATTTTGAGATTTGGACTAACAGCGACGTGGTCAATTTGCGATCCAGTCATTCTGATACCAACCCAACAAAACAGTGTTATTTAATTTTTAGGGTTCCGTACCAAAATGGTATAACGGAACACTTATGTTGCGACTCGGTCTGTCTGTCTGTCTGTCTGTCACAGCTGGATATCTCAAGAACTACTAATGCTATCAACTTGAAATTTGGAACAGTTTTAGAGGACGTTTAACGAATTATTTTGCAAATAAGAAAGAAATAAAAATATTTTTTTTTTGCAACAAGGACTGAAAATTTGAAAAGGTCTTAAAATTTCGAAGTGGGGCTACTAGCGCTGTTTATACATTCTCAATTTTTTTTTCTTTTTTTTTAGGCTCCATAGTTTTCGACTATAATGAAAAATGTAAAAAAAATACCGTTCCTTATCTCCGAAGTTTGCTTAGAGAAAAATCTGAAATTATTCTATGTGATAGAAGTTTATTTAAAGATTAGGTACCTACAGGAAAAGTAAAACAATGTCTCTAAATAGCGCACTTTTAAAAAAATTGGAATGGAACCCTCGGTGCGCGACTCCAACTCGCTCGACCGGTTTTTTTTAACTGTCGTTTGTTTTTTAATGTAAATCCTATACGTTCAATCTGCCTAGCCTTTTCCCAACTATGTTGCGGTCGGTTTCCACTCTAACCGGATGCAGCTGAATACCAGTATTTTACATGGAGCGACTGCCTATCTGACCTCCACAACCCAGTACTGGGTAATACGATACCCCATGGTAAGACTGGTTGTCAGACTTTCGGGCTTCTGACGACCCGTAACGACTGTCAAAGATCCACGAATGACAGCCGGGACCAACGGCTTAACGTGCTTTCCGAGGCACCGAGGAGTCTCAGTATGTAAAGATGGTCACCCATCCACGGACCAACCCCGGCAAGCGTAGCTTAACCTGATGGATCGACCTGTGCGGCTGTTATTACTTAGCCACGAGCTCCTCCTATACGTTATAGTCATAAAAGAACTAAGTACCTATTGGGATATCTTCGCACTATTTTTGTACAATTACCTATGCAACTCACGTACATCAACATTAATAGAAGCCCCAAATATTCGTAGGCCATACACCCATTTCTGAAGCGCGGATTGAACCCGTGACCTCGAGCTCACACATTTAAAACAATAGGTACCTAGTCGCCAATTCTTTTTTTTTATTGAACTTAGGTGCCGTGAGTCTTCCCAGGTTTTAATGAAATAGCAATACAGATCAAAGAACATGTACCTACCTAAGTATATACTCCTAGCGTCAATTGTACGCACATGGGTAAGTAATAACAGCGGCACGGGTCGATCTATCAGGTTAAGCTACGCTTGCCGGGGTTGGTCAATGGATGGGAGACCATCTTTACATAACGTAACGATAGTCGTTACGGGTCGTCAGAAGCCCGAAAGTCTGACAACCAGTCTTACCAAGGGGTATCGTATTACCCAGTTACTGGGTTGTAGAGGTTAGATAGGCTGGCTCCATGTAAAATACTGGAATTCAGCTGCATCCGGTTAGACTGGAAGCCGACCCCAACATAGTTGGGAAAAGGCTAGCCACGGGGCTAGGCAGATTGATTGCCTGTTGTACGCACATAAAAATTATACAAAAAAGATAAACCTAACGGCGAATTCACTCATTTATAGGTTAGTACCTACTATTACTAAGAGTATTAAGGCCCTGGTTCCAAGCTTGGTTTAGCTCGGTGTGTAAGTGAAATGGCGTTATGGCTGTCTAGTTTGACGCACGAGATAGAAGATTCTCACGCGCACCGGAATTATGTCGTAACAGTGCAAATAAAATCGTATAAAATTAGAAATTAACTATTTAATAAAAAGTAATCCATCACTGGATGCAGTTTGGAATTTGACATTTCATGGTATATTTTTAATTATAATTATAATTGCTAATGAAGGGATAAACAGCTTTTAAAGATTATAAGGAGGTATGTTTAAGAATTTTTTTGGTGCATTAAAGTATGTTTAATTATGTTTTGGCTTCCATCACTGTATGCGAAAAGGACTTGAAAATATCATATTTTTTTTACATGTCAAAATTATTTACGGTTTAAGATATACACAGCTTTAAAAAACCACCTTTTTGATCGTTTTCAGGAAATCTGCGCCTTAAGAGGATTATGAAGCAGTAAATTTTCATACAAAGAGCTCTAGCGTTTTTCCCTCCGTAAACAGTCTAATTTTCATAAAGGAAATGTTATAATGAAAAAATATTATAAATAAATAAATATTTAGATATAATGAAAAACTAGGTCCGAAAGTTTTATTGTAAAGAAATATTGCGGATGTTTAAGTTATTGGCATCTATATAGGTATACCTATCTGTATTTATGACTTCAAAACTTCCTCGAGCGTTTTTATTTTTAGGGTTCCGTAGCCAAATGGCAAAAAACGGAACCCTTATGGATTCGTCATGTCTGTCTGTCTGTCCGTCCGTATGTCACAGCCACTTTTTACCGAAACTATAAGAACGATACTGTTGAAACTTGGTAAGTAGATGTATTCTGTGAACCGCATTAAGATTTTTACACAAAAATAGAAAAAAAACAATAAATTTTGGGGGTCCCATACTTAGAACTGAAACTCAAAATTTTTTTTTCATCAAACCCATACGTGTCTATGGATCGGTCTTCAAAAATGATATTGAAATTTCTAGTATCATTTTTTTCTAAACTGAATAGTTTGCGCGAGAGACACTTCCAAAGTGGTAAAATGTCCCCCCCCCCCCCCTGTAACTTCTAAAATAAGAGAATGTTAAAACTAAAAAAAAAATATTAGGTACGTACATTACCATATAAACTTCAACCGAAAATTGGTTTGAACGAGATCTAGTAAGTAGTTTTTTTTAATACGTCATAAATCGTAAACCGCAATTTACCTTTCATTCAATCAACTCAAATATAAAAATAAAAAAAAACCGGTCAAGTGCGTGTCGGAGTACGCACAATGAAGGGTTCCGTAGTTGGTATGAAATTATCCCAAGAACAAACTTAACATTATAGTTGAAAAACATTTTCTCCCATACATTCCAACAGTAAATGTAAGTTGGCACTCACAATATTGAGAGATTTACCATCTTATTTTAAGACCACAAACTTCTTATAGGTTTTTCTGTAATCTACAGGTACAGAACTATTTTCTGTCTTTTTTTCAAAATTTTAGGCTTAGTAGTTTCGGAGATAAGGGTTAAGTTTAGACACATATACAGGGTGTTTGGAAGGGAGCTGTACATACGCCTAGGGTAGAAACTAGGGATAGTCTGCTACCTACCCCCGCCCATTATATTGACCTTGGCCTCAAGGTTTTTTTTTAATTTATTTTTATTTTTTATTTGACTTTTTTGTGATTTTTTGACTAAAACTACCTGTAGCTCAAAATCTATCAATGGGACCGGTCGGCTAATGGTCTTGTTTTAATCGTTAGAGTCTTAGGGTCCTGCAAAAAATTATTTTACACCAGAAAATTGTGGAGAAGAAAAGTTTTCATTAGTTGAAATTTTTGCTTGAAGTGCCCTAGTTGCGGAAATTAATTAATAACTTTAAAATTAAAGTGATAATTACTTTTTTAGCATATCGTTAGAAAGGGCATGGACTGAGGATGTTTTAAAAAAATCAGAAGAACTCCAACCCTGTTAGTTTTTTTTTAAACCCCATAGAAAGTTGCCCTTAAAATTATTTCTTTACCTTACTACGGTACTTCAGGCCCCATAACTTTTCTTCTCCACAATTTTCTGGTGTAAAATAATTTTTTGCAGGACCCTAAGACTCTAACGATTAAAACAAGACCATTAGCCGACCGGTCCCATGGATAGATTTTGAGCTACAGGTAGTTTTAGTCAAAAAATCATAAAAAAGTCAAATGAAAAATAATAATAAATTAAAAAAAAACCTTGAGGCCAAGGTCAATATAATGGGCGGGGGTAGGTAGCAGACTATCCCTAGTTTCTACCCTAGGCGTATGTACAGCTCCCTTCCAAACACCCTGTATAAGAAATTAATAGGAAAATTGAGACAAAGCATAGTATCTTCTGTCTCTTACGGCGTGCCATATTTTTGCTTGTCGAACTTTCAAATGTTAGCCAAACAAAGTACTTTCACTGTTACAAACTTTATCTTGCGTTGATTAATTTAACTTTTTTGGACAGTTTTTGCATTGTGCGTATGTATTGACGTGGGTTTCAGTCCAAAATATGGAAGATTTCTTACTGTAAACTTCATTTCTCATACCACATAACCTAGAAATAGTATTATATTGCTGTCTCATGACCGGTCACGCGGTGGCTCGATCTACTGTATATTATCTAAGGGTCCGGGCATCTGTCAAAAGTGTCAATGCGCCTATATTTTGTTTAATCGTGGCTATATTATGAACGAATGAATGAAATGAATGATGGACGTTATCGTGTATTTTAGTAATAGGCGCCAACTGCTGGCGTGAATTTTTACGAATTACTAATATTATTACCCGAATGCGCCAGAAGGAGGGTTATTTGTACCTAATTAATTAGAATTTTACTTAATGCTCAATAGAAATACAACCCCTTTTATAACATTGACTTTCAGTATAAACTATATAGCGTCATAATAATAATTATTTTACCATATAGATTCAACTTAATTTGATTGGTTGTTGGTTGTATTACTGGCGAATTTTATGAATAAGTATTTCAATGTATTGACAGGTTATTTTTAATAGAATACAGGAAAAAAAAATCTTCAACTGCATCGAAACATATCGTTCTAAGTTGTAACTTAAATAACGCACAACCTCTATTATTACTACTTATTATTATTAAAAAAAAGACTTCGAAGCGTTTTGTGGTGAAAGGTTATTATACAGGGTGTAAGGGACAGCCCTCCGCAAACTGATAGGGTGAATTCAGTATGTCATACTAAGATGACCGGTACATGAAATTTTTTCAGGAACGTTAAGGGAATCCAATAAACCTGATATGTTTGTGTTTTTGTGCACAAATTGGATCGTCTATTACTGGTTGGGAGGGGTAGGTAATAGGTATGCGGTGAGTTCGATGAACTCTGTAGCTAGACAGAAAGTGAACAGCTGATTTCACGCGTCGTTGGTTAGAGTATTTCAACATCCATTGCAGATTTTTTTTTTGCTGTTTTTTTTTGCAGTTTTTTTTTTACATAAATGGAGTGCTGCGAACACACAATGCCATTTTACATTGAAATAATGAAAATGTAACTGAAAAAAAAATTGAAAAAATGAAAATTTTCCTGTAAAAATTTCCGGTGGAATATGATTCAAAATGAGGAGCTGAATGCACCCTGTGAGTTTGCGGAGGGCTGTCCCTTACACACTGTATACATATTTAATTATGTAATGTACAGTCAACGACTTTTGTCCGTCACCCCATAAGGGCGCTTTTCGTATGCACGGGCCAGTGGCTACTGGCCTGCATTGTTTTCGTAATACCTCTTCGGCGCACATTATAAAAAAAATGGTTAGAAACATTTATTATATAGTGTTTTGGGGTTAGGTTGATAGGTAGGAGATTAATAAACACTTATCGAAGTATATACAAGTGTATTAATATTATTCGTAATAAGTACCTACTTGTTATTTGCGGAAGTCTCATACAAATTTCCATTCCAGTTTAAGGGGTTGGGGGGTAAAAGTTCCAAGTTTTAGAATTTTTTTGTTGTTTGTGTACTAATACTAGCTTACATACCAAATTTCAGCTTTCTAGGACTTCAGGAAGTACACTAAGAATTTTTATGATCATCACTGAGTCAGTGATGAAATCGGGGTATTTTAGATATCAATAAAATCTAAAGTATAAGAGCTATGCAATTGAAACTTTATAGGTTTAATAAGTCAACCACTGACATCATATCCCGAAAATTTTGTTTATCTGGTATAATCCAAACCCAAGTTAAGAAGGTTCAAAAATACGACGAAGTGCTTTGAGAAGAGGTAGGTAGTGCCCTTGCGCTTCGCTTGGCTCGTCTTGGCGGGGGCACTACCGTGCCCCCAGATAATTTGGTTTCTAAGGATTTTATAGAACTAAGTAGGTACCTATTAACCTAGTTCTTACTATTATTTTTAATGATCACCTACTTACCTACACACTTTCAGAGCTTATTGCAAAATTATTTTTTGCTAGCTTTTGCCCGCGACTTCGCCCGTGTTGATATGGGAAAATATCCCACGGGAACGTACTACCGGGATATCTTTCCTTACTCCTTGTCTACGTTACAAAGGGGACCTCTGTGCAAAATTTTAGGTTTCTAGGTTCAAGGGTTTGGGCTGGGCGTTGATGAATTAGTCAGTCAGTCAGGACTTCTCTTTTTATTTACTTACATTGATAGATTGTAATTTATGTAACGAATACATACAAACTCAATTATACACACACCCTTAAGCACTCTTACACCCCCTAATACACTAGCTCACTCTCACATGCACACCATCACACGTCCACGCACACAAAATACACACGCACTCCGTTTAATAAATTCCTTTACTCCTAGTTTAATCTTTTGAAATAATTTCATTGTTTTGTTTTTGTTTAGTGTCCGTGTTTACTAACATAGTCGTAAGTTTTACTAACAATCTTGTTGAGTCTTGGTTACTCTAATAAAGACACATTCATTCATTCATTCATTGTACTTTCAAACCTGTTTTTGCCATGTTTTTGTATACAATATAAGTTAAAACACACTTTTTATCCGACTGCGGCGAAGCCCAAAAGGATTATTTATTAAAGGTTTTTGGTATCACAGTGACAGCAGAACACCGATTCCTAAGTCACAGGATATCCTTAGTTTGGAAGTCAGGGTTCACTCTATCTGTATGACAAACTTTATCACTGATAATTATGCGACCTAGTTTTTAAGCATTGTTGAAGGTTGTTGTTTATAATAAAGCTTTTTTTTTATTCTTTTTAGGGTTACGTACCTCAAAAGGAAAAAAGGGAACCCTTATAGGATCACTTCGTTGTCCGTCTGTCTATCTGTCTGTCGGTCAGTCTGACTGACTGTCTGTCTGTCTGTCAAGACCCTTTTTCTCAGGATCGCGTGGAGGTATCAAGTTGAAATTAATATCAAATACGCAAGTCTATGGTCCCTTGGCCTCGCAAGTAAATCAAAACCTATGGGGTACTTCCCGTTGACCTAGAATCATGAAATTAGGCAACAAGCAAGGTCTTACACCACAAGTAATGGAAAAAGTCCGAAAATTGTTAATTTTATAATTTTATCACATAAAAAATATTTTCTTTTCTAGTATGTCGTCATCTGTCAATGACCTTTTTCTCAGGAACGCGTGGAGGTATCAAGTTAAAATTAATACCAAATACGTAAGTCTATGGTCCCTTAGAGTTCCAAAAAAATTAAGATTCTAAATCAACGCAATAAAAAATACGGTCATTTATGCGACATATTTTGATACTCGCAAGTAAATCAAAACCTATAGGGTACTTCCCGTTGACATAGAATCATGAAATTTGGTAAGAAGCAATGTCTCATAGCACAAGTAAAGGAAAAAGTCCGAAAATTGATTATTTCTAGTATTAAACAGGTAGTCACATAAAAAAAATAGTTTTTATTTTTTTATTTTTCTGGCAAAATGTGAATGTATAAGTACACCTCTGCCCAACCCTTCGGGGAAACAAGGCGTAATGTTATGTTTAAGAATAGTTTTTTGCGAATACAAACTTAAATATGCAGTTGGAGAATGTCCGTGACGTACATATCAAAGTATTGGGAGATCATAATGTTTTTCAACACAATGTAGGTAGGCTGTGCTGGGGCGGCTGCTGCAGGTGCGGAAAACCACAAACGGCGCAAATACTCCAATCTTATTGGAACTTATATGTTCGAGCCGTTTGGGGTTGAAACACTAGGGCCATTTGGTCCGAGTGCCCTTTTAGTTTTTCGGGACATCACCAAGCGTTTGGTCGACTCTACACGTGACCAAAGGGCTGGCCTATTTTTTGGCCAAAGAATTAGCATTGCCATACAACGTGGCAATGCTGGCAGCCTTTTGGGCACCTTTCCTTTCGACAGCGATGCGGATGAATTTTTCGATGCCCTATAATTATTTCCCTTCCTTTTTGTATTATACTTGTAAATATTAATTTTTATTTGGTTACTTAAAACTTACAACTTTAACATAAATAGTCGGGGGCGAAGACCTAATTTTGTAAAATCTCATAGAAGTATCTAAAATATCTGCGCAGCCTAGTTGACTGTTGACATACGTCTCTCTGAAAAGTCAATGACAAGGCTGCGCGTCATTTATTTCGAAGCTTCTAGAACCTTCTAGAAGCTTCGACTCGACCTTATTGGACGAGCGGATTGTGGCGGGAGCGGTTAGAAAAGGGTTCGCGTTATACAACTTAATATCTTTATTACAATGCTATAGAACACAATGTTAAGTTTTTCTTTGGGATAAATTCTTTTCAACTACGGAACCCTCATTGTGCCTCAAAATAGAAACCAAAACGTCATCTAAAATTGTTCATATATCTTCAAGTTGATAGCATTAGTAGTTCTTGAGATATACAGCTGTGACAGGACAGACAGACAGACCGAGACGCACCTTAGAATCCGTAAAAAGGCAAAAAGACACCCCGCCTTTTTACCATTTTTGTACAGAACCTTAAAAATTGATTCTAAAACAGGCGAATTCGGATAACACACATTTCACGCTCCGCTTATTCTAGCCCATCTATGTATACTACACCATTTGATTAGATTGCACTACCAACCAAAATCAATCAATCTGCCTAGCCTTTTCCCAACTATGTTGGGGTCGGATTCCAGTCTAACCGGATGCAGCTGAATACCAGTATTTTACATTGAGCGACTGCCTATCTGACCTCCACAACCCAGTAACTGGGTAATACGATATCCCTTGGTAAGACTGGTTGTCAGACTTTCGGGCTTTGACGACTGTCAAAAAACCACGAATGACAGCCGGGACCAACGGCTTAACGTGCTTTCCGAGGCACGGAGGAGTCTCGGTGTGTAAAGATGGTCAACCATCCACGGACCAACCCCAGCAAGCGTAGCTTAACCTGATGGATCGACCCGTGCGGCTGTTATTACTTAGCTACGAGCTCCTCTACTACCAGCCATGAAACGGCATTCATTACTTCAAATATTGTCCCACCATTTTGGCCGAGCTAATATATGGCTTGTTCAACGATCAACAAAAGAGTTAAGGCAACTAATAGCTGTTTGTATTATATAGCTTAAGGCGCTGACTGACTACGATTTTAAACGTCATACAACCGCGTAATCTATTGTCACCATTAGCTGCCTTGAAATAAGGTTGAAAATTTAAAATAATATTTGTGTTGCCTAAGCTGCGAATGTGCATTTATTTTGCCGGTTTTCTTTAGATTATTTAGAATGTACTTACACAATAAATTAAATAGTTGTACGGTTAAAGTTTAAAAAAAATGCTAATTCTATTAAATTCTTTAAAAAAAATAATGTCGCTATCGCTGAAAATATAGAGATGTTCGACGTCAAAGTGTATTTTTGCGGAGCAACTTCCAATTTTTTTACTGGGAATATAAAAACTATTTTTTACTATTCTATTCCGTTAATGTTTTTCTTTAAACGCTTCTGTGTCCACTGTATTTTTTGCGTCGGATAGTTTCATTGCGTTACGTCATACTCGACAATCCAAGAAACCAATTTTTGTGAATGCTGAGCTAACACCGCGTCTTAAGACGTGCAGGAAGATGGGTCTATACAATTGGCTCGACTTGTAATTACGTAGGAATGTTTTAGGCGGGTAGGTTGATGATGATGAGGTTATTTAATTCAATTACAACGTGTAACGTTAAATGCGCAAAACCTCTTAAGGGGTCATTGTACTCATCATTATGAACAACTTTTACTATAGGACCAAACCTGAAATCGCAAAAAAAAAATCAGCTGTTCAGTACATTTAAGTTCGCATAATTCGTCAAAATGTACCTACTGAACAGCTGATTTTTTTGTCGCGATTTCAGTTTTGGTCTCATAGTAAAAGTTGTTCATAATGATGAGTAAAATGACCTCTTAAGAGGTTTTGCGCATTTGACGTTACACGTTGTATAATGATCGCCTCTTTATTGGTGGCATAATATAACGAGTATCTTGATTATACAGGGTGTAAGTGTAAACAGTGGCAACCTTTTAAGGGGTCAGTGTACTCATCATTATGAACAACTTTTACTATAGGACCAAACCAAAAAATCTGCAGTTTCAGTCAATTTATGTTTTGCCCGCTGCCTCGCCCGCGTGGTTGTCGGAAAATATCCCAAGGGAACCTGGTACCGGGAACTCCTTCCTTATTTCTTGTCTACATTACAAAGGTAACCACTGTGCAAAATTTCAGCTTTCTGATGAGTCAGTCAATCAGTCAGTCAGTCAGTCAGTCGGTCAGGACTTCTCTTTTTATTTATATAGATAGATTCAGCAAAATGTAGGGAACAGCTGATTTTTTTCGCTATTACAGGTTTGGTCCCTTAGTAAAAGTTGTTCATACAACAATGACCCCTTAAGATATTTCGTGTTTGAATAGATACCTTAATTATTAGGGCATGTGGGGTATCATACGAAAGAGCACGGTTTGCACATTCTCAAACATTTTTAAATTTTTTTTAGGGCGCGTAGTTTTCGACTTTTTATGAAAAATATAAAAAAAATACCGTTCCCTAACTCCAAAGTTTGCATAGAGAAAATTTTTAAATTATTCTATGTGATAGAAGTTTATGTAAAGATTACAGGAAAAATAAAACGATGTCTCTAAATAGCACACTTTTTCAGAAATCAGAAAGGAACCCTCGGTGCACGAGTCCGACTCGCTCTTGACCGGTTTTTTTTTGGGTCATCAATCCCACCGGTAATGTGCCGTTTTTTTTTTTTTTGTAACATGTTCAAAGACGTGTTGTGATCGATATCGCAACATATCAACTCAAACTTCAAGTAACAACACTACCAGCATTCATTGACCCCAAAACATCATCAAATCGTTTTTTTTTGTATTTGTACATATTAAGAGCGTTGACTCGGTACGGCATTTCATACAAACTTTCAAGTCCTTTTTTATCGAAATGAATGAACCGATTTTAATGAAACTTCATACGCATAAGCAGGATACATGGGTCTAAAAAGTTAGTAAAGAACATTTTCGAAAAATAGTGTTGCAGCAAAATTAGACGGATTTTAAATATTCTATAGAAGCAGAGATTTCCATTTATCTTTTTTTAAATAAGACATTTAGAAAATGTTCTTTACTAACTTTTTAGACCTATGTATCCTACTTATGCGTATGAAGTTTCATTAAAATCAGTTCATACATTTCGATAAAAAAGGACTTGAAAGTTTGTATGAAATGCCGTACCGAGTCAACGCTCTTAATACCGATCACGTCTGCTGAGTTTCAGTAGATAATTTAATTTTATCCTGATCCTGATGTCGGTCAAACAGTCACTGGCAGCCTTGGTCCACCAACTGCTGAGTTTAGGCCTCCTCTCTTCCGTGCTATGCTTCCCTGGTTCATGCGAGTCTCATCCAGGTCTTCCCCGCGATCTCCTGTGGGTCCACCCACCTGACCATTGGTCTGCCAAAGCTCCTTCTACCTTTTCTCGCCAGCCATTCCATTAGAACCTTCAAGAAAGAAAAAGAAAGTCGTATAAAAATTGAATGACTCACAGATTTCATGCTGATCTCCGTACGACTTTTAATGAAAGAATCTAGAATACCAATTGAGCTTTATGCGCAATTCAATTACAAAGTCATGATGAGCACCAGTCTACGTTGATGAAAATGAATACAGGTCAACAAGAACATAATTTCCAGTTAACGAAGGCTCTATAGCTGAAATCCTCCACAAGCAAGAATATCAGAATATCAATACCAACAACATCCAATTTAATTAATTACATTACCGAGCAATTCCTGTGAAGGTCTTTGCAAAATACAGAGAAAGCTACCCTAACGACTATCAAATTACAATGCCCACTGATGATATTAATGAATATACTCTAGTAACAGTTAAGGAAAAAAACCGGTCAAGAGCGAGTCGGACTCGCGCACCGAGGGTTCCGTACCGATTTCTGAAAAAGAGTGATATTTAGAGACATCTTTTCCTGTAATCTTTACATACACTTCTATCACATAGAATAATTTCAGATTTTTCTCTATGCAAACTTCAAACAATGTGCAAGCAGCGCTCTTTCATAAATATTTTTATTTATTTATTTATTTATTTATCATCTAAAACTGCTCCGAATTTCAAGTAGATATAGCATTAGTAGTTCTTGAGATATTCAGCTGTGACAGATGGACAGAGAGACTGAGTTGCACCATAAGGCGTCCTTTTTACCATTTTCATACGGAACCCTAAAAAAGGTAGGTAATAAAGTTGAGGTGATTTATATCACACCTGTAATTTGTCAGATGCATTATTTGTGCAAGTGTTGGATGCTTCCGCTGCATGCGTGCTGTGAATGATGATGATTTATGAGTTAATACAGTCAGTGGAGGGGTTCGTGGCTGACTAATAACACAAACACGGCTCGATCCGCGGTCGATTCACGGATGGGTAACCATCAATTACGTATGGAGACAACTCCGTGGCCTCGTATGTACACGATGCGTTGCGGCGCCGCACCGCAAAGATTTCTTTCCCTTTTTTCTGCCGCAGACGATGCTGGGGCCCTACTCCCTAAGTCCGTCCGTTTGTCCGTCCGTCTGACTTAATGATCCATCAAAACGAGTGTAAAAGTCAAATTTTTCGGACGGGCAAACACACATCGGGAGTAGGGGCAATTTAACTGTCGTATCGTCGTGTCATTCATACTTCGTTCGGGCCCCGAACCAATCATCTGTCCGTAGGTGATACGGAGTAGGAAACGCCCGTAACGAACGCCGAAACTACGGACTTCGTGCTTAGGGAGTAGACGCCCTGCTCCGGAGCGGCGTCGCAACGCGTACTGCCCTCCCCGCTTCGTCTCGAGGGTTGCAAGTACGGTATACGTGCGGTACGACGACGGAACGCACCGTGTAGGTACCATAATATACCATGGATATTTGTATGTAGGACATCGTAGCCGCCGCCGCAACGCATCGTGTGCATAGGCCCTAAGATCTTTGACAGTCGTTGCGGCTTGTCAGAAGGCCGAAAGTCTGACAACGTCTTAGCAAGGGGTATCGTGTTACCCAGCGTTGTGGAGGTCAGATAAGCTGTCGTAGTTGGGAAAACGCTAGGCAGACTGCATCATGGTTACTGATGTACCGTATTCATGGTCACATAAGTACCCTTTTTGTTACGGGAGAAACAAGTAGGTATATTAACGCCTCACTGGATGTTAGTATCATTATTTCTTAAAACGTATTGCTGCTTAAACTATACAGGTATACCTAATTATCCACACCGATTCTTTTCTGCATTTATTTGTCAACTTTGTAATTTACATAGCTTTAACCTTTTAAGTAAAGATTTGCTTGTATTAGGTGAAATTGGTGGTCTGGTGATTGCAACCGTGGCTGCTGAGCGTAAAGTCTTAAGTTCAGTTCTCGGGTCGAGCAATAGGCTCGCTTTTCACCACATGGGACAACATAGCTGCCGTATTATGGGTGTTCGTACTTCACTTTAGCACTCTTGTCGATAAAAGCCTGAAGTGAGATCAGATGGAAGGACAGCTGCCTTCAAGCTCACTTCACCTAATGGCTGGTTTACACAGTGCGAGCTGCTGACTAGACAGTAGACGCTCGCACTGTGTACTTAAACGTCAGTAGCTCGGCTTGCCTTGGCTGTTTTCATTATGAGAGTAATTGGAAAGATTTTAAGTACAGGATCCTCTTGCGACTGACTGGCGAGCTACTGCCGAATGCTTTCGAATGATGCGAGTGATGTGCGAGCTGCTGCCTTGCGAGTGATGGTACCCCATCACTCGGATGGCGAGCGAGGCGAGCAGGCGAGAGAAAACAAAAACTTCAACATTTTTTGTTTTCGTGCGAGCTAGCGTAGCGTATGAGTCAGCCTACCGAGTACCTGCAGTGCAGCAACTCGCACTGTGTAAACAGCCAAGGCAAGCCGAGCTACTAACACACGAGTACACAGCGCGAGCAGCTGTCTATAGTCTAATCAGCAGCTCACACTGTGTAAACCAGCACTCGCTCGCTTGCGAGTTGCTGCACTGCAGCTAGCCCGACTCGCACAATGTAGATTAGCGACTCGCACTGTGTGAGTTTTTTACAGAATATTGCGGCTGTTGTTAATATTTTGGGGAAGAAAGGCGATGGTAATTAATCTAAAACATTTTTTTTTCCAGCCATCATCGTCAAGATGTAATGTGAAGCCGAGGTCTCCGGGCCCTCGCTCACCTCGTCTGCTGCCTCCTATCTATGGAGAAACCACCAGCTGTTCCGGTAACCATAACTCATCATTATCCTTCTTCCCGTTCAATTTATCATGTCATCATCTTCTTCATTTCTTTTCTTCTATCATCTTCATCATCACCCACAGCCCAACTTCACCCAATGCGGGGCACGGGCCTCTCTTCTCTTGTGCCGATCCTACGCTGCTGTGCCAGCCTCATCCAGGTATCTTCCAGCGATGACTCAGCACAGCATGAATGGTTAGAAAGGGGTGACTATTGAAGAAAAGAGTCACCTTCTTTCTAGCTATTCCATCTTTAAAGCAATCCCTCCGTTTTCATAGACTTCCATTACTCCTATAGCCGTCCCCAATCATTAGAAAAAAAAATTAAAATATAAAATAACTATAACTATAATTTATTTATAAAATTTATTCTATAATTATTATATACGGGGTGTAAGGGACAGCCCTCCGCAAACTAACAGGGTGCATTTAGCTCCTCATTTTGAATCATATCCCACCGGAAATTTTCTCAGAAAATTTTTCATTTTTTAAATATTTTTTTCAGTTACATTTTCTTTATTTCAATGTAACGTTGCATTGTGTGTTCGCAGCACTCCATTTCTGTAAAAAAAACTGCAAAAAAAACAGCAAGAAAAAAACCAGCAATGGATGTTGAAATACGCTAACGAACGACGCGTGAAATCAGCTGTTCACTTTCTGCCTAGCTACAGAGTTCATCGAACTCACCGCATACCTATTACCTACCCCTCCCAACCAGTAACAGACGCCCCGATTTGTGCACAAAAACACAAACAAATCAGGTTTATTGGAGTCCCTTAACTTTCCTGAAAAAATTTCATGTACCGGTCATCTTAGTATGACATACTGAATTCACCCTATCAGTTTGCGGAGGGCTGACCCTTACATCCTGTATAGCCGTCCCAGTCATTAGAAAAAAAATTGAAATATAAAATAACTATAATTTATTTCTCAATTTTTTAGAGTCGAATTTGCGGAATAAAATTTATTCTATAATTATTATATATAAGTAGGTTTTATATTTTATTATTTTTCCGGGCCCTGATAAGTGTACAAAATTTCGAATTAATCTGACCATTTAAAGTGGGTAAAAATCGAGTTGAAAGATTCCGTTACATACAAACATACATACATACAGGTGAAGCTAATAAAAGCGTGTTAACACAGATGAGACGGTCAAACTCTGAGTGTGCCTAGTCACTAGACACACTCAGAGTTTGCCCTAGGTCCTATAGTGCCTGATTTCTATATAAAGTAAAAACAAAAGTAAAAAACACTGCCACAAATGAGAGCATTTACAAGAGTTTGGTACATAGATGCTAACAGTACTTATTTATTTTTACAATATGTGTCTCTGAACAGGACACAACATACCCGTGTACCAAACTCTTAAAGATGAGAGAAGCTGGTCACGTTTCCACAGTGGATGTCGCCAGAAGCACTCCATCTATCTGGACTGGTCTGCAGTGAGGACTGAGAAGAAAAACTCAGGTTAGTCTTCGTGCAGATGACACTTTGTGCAAACATTTCAACGCAATTTTTCTTAGATACATTATCGCCGTCCCCAGCGAATAATATCGTAATCAACTATTGCGATAGAAGTGCTTTTATGGGGGAATTATTGTTCTAGAGGTGCGATTATGATATATATTTACTTTACAAAAAAATAGCTATCTATTGGTATGTTAACGATCTTGCTATGTAAAACTGTTATGAAGTTATAATCTAAAAACGGTTTTTTATTTTTCATGTAAATTTTACTTTTTTTGATTACGATGTTATTCGTTGGGGACGGCAAATTTTGTTTCGTTCTTTAATTATCTTGAACTTTTAGTTTACCAGTTGTGCGACAGTGACAAGAATACTGCTTAGCCTAAGCCCATGCTAATTATGTAACGTTTTTTTAAAAACCGGTTTCATTAAAGGCTAAATATTTTAATATTTTTTTACATGTTTTTTAACCGACTTTTAAAAATCAATTCGGATGTTTCTATTCCGACCCTCAAATTTTATAGGCACACCTATAGCGATTTGGGTATTTTTTGTAGTAACTCGTGTTTTGCTTTCGGAAAGCACCATTAGGTGAAGTGGAACTGATGATGAAGACCACAAGATGACCATCGGAACATTCGGAACTACTCAACTATACCTAAGTATTGCACGGGTTGCGATTCGATTGCTTTGGATGCTAAGTAATTTATGTTCGTCAAAATGCATAATGATGATGATGACTTCACCATGGAGCTCCAGTTCTCCTGGTTCTTACTAGGAGAACTCCTCAACAATTAACGTCCCTGCATCGGGAAAAGCAATAATTTGTAAAAGGTGATGAGCAGTTGACATTAAGCTATTGTAACTATAAATTACAAACTGACCCACTAAAAAGTGAAAAATAAAAACTTTTTTACAAAAAAAAAAAAACAACCGACTTCCAAAAAAAAAACACTACAAAGTGAAAAATAACTTTAATTTTGGAAGTCGGTTACAAAAACCTAAAATACAGACCCAAAGAAACCGACTTCCAAAATGAAAGTTATTTTTCACTTTGTATTGTTTTTTTTGGAAGTCGGTTGTTTTTTTTTTGTTGTAAATTAGTTTTTATATGCATCGGTACAAAATAAATTTTGATATTGAGACCACATATTGGAGTTCGACACATTTTTTACCCGACTGCCAAGGAAGGGTTATGTTTTTAAACTGTTTTGTTGAATCGTAGTATATTTTGCAGGAAATATTCCGAAGCGTGGAAAGGCGAGGTCAATGACTTCAATCAAAGGTATGGTTTAATCAGATCTTATATAAAGAAACCGTCATTCTGGATAAGGGGGCCTACTCCTTAAGCACGAAGCCCGTAGTTTCGGCCTTCGTTACGGCCGTTTCTTACTCCGTATCACCTACGGATGGATGATTGGTTCGGGCCCCGAACGAAGTATGAATGACAACATAATAGAATAATAGAATAATTTATTTACACAAACACAAGTCATACAACATAAGAAATAGCCGTGGGCCCCAAACTAGGCACAGCCTGTGTCTTGGTGGCCCAATAATTTATTTACACAAACGCAAGTTATACAGCATAAGAAATAGCCGTGGGCCCCAAACTAGGCACAGCCTGTATCTTGGTGGCCCAATAATTTATTTACACAAACACAAGTTATATAACATAAGAAATAGCCGTGGGCCCCAAACTAGGCACAGCCTGTGTCTTGGTGGCCCAATAATTTATTTACACAAACACAAGTTATATAACATAAGAAATAGCCGTGGGCCCCAAACTAGGCACAGCCTGTGTCTTGGTGGCCCAAAAATTTATTTACACAAACACAAGTCATACAACATAAGAAATAGCCGTGGGCCCCAAACAAGGCACAGCCTGTGTCTTGGTGGCCCAATAATTTATTTACACAAACACAAGTTATACAACATAAGAAATAGCCGTGGGCCCCAAACTAGGCACAGCCTGTGTCTTGGTGGCCCAATAATTTATTTACACAAACACAAGTTATACAACATAAGAAATAGCCGTGGGCCCCAAACTAGGCACAGCCTGTATCTTGGTGGCCCAATAATTAGTGAAAATAGATTGAATTGCCGATCGTTGTATGTGACACAGCACAGCCGGACAAGTAACAGTACTTAATATGTAATGGAATAGGAATGATGATTAGCCAGTTGTCCCTACTCCCGATGTGTTGTTGCCCAAGGCCTTTCCTATAACAGTTGATAGGAAATGCTGTGACTGAGTTATAACCGTGGCATTTTACCTTTAGAAATGTACAATGTAGAATTATTTAAAGTAATAAAATAAAAAATAAGTTTAAAAACTAAAAACCGACTACTGAAAAATCACGCTCTAAAAAGTATAAAACAAGAAAATATTCTCATCTGAAATTTGAAAAAACAGACAAATTAAAAATCCGGAGTCACACGTCATGATAAGGCATAAAACGAACAGATTACGAGTGACTCCGGATTTTTAATTTGTCTGTCTTTTTCTAATTTCAGATGAGAATATTTTCTTGTTTTATACTTTTTAGAGCGTGATTTTTCAGTAGTCGGGTTTTAGTTTTGAAACTTATTTTTTATTTAAATTATTTTGGGGTTATAATTTCATTTTCGCTAAAGTCAATTTACATTTTTAAAGAAAAATAATTATTATATATGTATTTTGGGTAGGTTTGAAGACACAATATGTTTAGCTCACATCTGAGGCGTGATTTTAGAAATTATTCCCAATTATCGGGTGCATGCAAGCAAAGCCGCGTGCAATAGCTAACAATATATATATTTTTGAAATGTGCTAATTAAGCCCTTTCATTTGATACCCAACACGGCATCATTAAAAAAAGTTTTTTTTTTAAGTTCATGACTTTATATCCTCTAGAGACCTAAGGGTCACGTCACATAAACCAGCGGATAGTTAAGACGCTTCCAATGATACCTCATTTGTCTAATTATAACAAGTAGTTTAGAAGTTATGAGGGAATAGATGAACATACATACATACATACATACCGGTCAAAATCATAACCCTCCTTTTTGCTTAAGATAATACGGGGTTTTATTGAGAAATTTTACAATTATTGTAAAAATTGGTGAAATAATACTTACCAGATTTTTGTTAAAAAAACAACTTAATTCTCAATTGTTTTTTTTTTTTTCTTTAATTTTTATGAGGACGCCCTGTTATTTCCAATCATTACTGAGTTTAATTCATTCAAGGAGCTCGTGGCTAAGTAATAACAGCCGCACGGGTCGATCCGTCAGGTTAAGCTACGCTTGCCGGGGTTGGTCAGTGGATGGGTGACCATCTTTACATATCGAGATTCCTCCGTGCCTCGGAAAGCACGTTAAGCCGTTGGTCCCGGCTGTTATTCGTGGATCTTTGACAGTCGTTACGGGTCGTCAGAAGCCCGAAAGTCTGACAACCAGTCTTACCAAGGGGTATCGTATTACCCAGTTACTGGGTTGTGGAGGTCAGATAGGCAGTCGCTCCATGTAAAATACTGGTATTCAGCTGCATCCGGTTAGACTGGAAGCCGACCCCAACATAGTTGGGAAAAGGCTAGGCAGATTGACTGAGTTTAATTCATCGGGATAGATCGTTTAGTTTAAAAGTTATACTGTTTTGTTTACACAGGGGTCACAGCAGCGAATAAGAATTTAAAAATGCAAAAAAAAAAAAATTTAGATTTTTTTTTTTTTTTTTTTCCGTCGATAAAATTAAGAATAGTTTCCCTCATTTAGATATGTGCACATAATGAAGGCTCACACTGTATTAATATCAGAGGGGCAATTCTCGTATTTTTAACAACGTTCGCAATATCATCTCAAGACTCAATCTGACATAAATTGTATAGCGTTTACCTTCATTTTTGACATTTTGATTGACGCCTGGCATGAGATTGTGAACGTTTTTAGGTACGAGAATTGACCCTCTGATCGCTGACTGTTCACACCACTGACGAGCTCACAAACTGTCAAATTTCTCCCAATGATTTTAAACTACACAGTAATTTAGCATTATCAGTCAGTAATGAGTACTATGCTGAGAGTCGGGCGTCTTCTCTGTGGCTGTAAACCACTACGCAGGCAAAATACACAATTCTTCGAATTTTCGGGATGGCTTAATTATTTAATTTTTTATATCAGATGCAGAGGAACAAGAAGTGACTAACTATTTGGAAAACAATAAGGATTTTCTGGACGCTTACGTATCGGAGCGAGTACCTGTTGAAGTACTTGAGAAATGGCTGCAAAGGAAGACTAAAAGGAATTATGTAAGTAAAAGAATTTTGTACTCTGGCTGAATTCCCAATAAAAAAAAGAAACTCAGAGACTAGAAGGTCTCTGAGACTGGAATTTGGCCAGAGTAGAAAATATCGCAGAAAATATCCAAGTGTACAAGTGTGTGCGCTGCACTCCTTCTTCCCTCTCTCTCAAAGTCCGTTGGGAATAGGGTTGCCATACGTCCGGAATTTTCAAGACATGTCCGGTAATATAAGTGTATGTCCGGCATGTGGGGGGAATTCTAAGCCGTCCGGAATTTCTATAATTTTATTTGTGTAAAAATAAAATAAAAATTATATTAATTCAATATTAACTGTCAGCGAGCGTGGGCGGAGAGGTGGCACTTACCTCTCCCCCGCTCGCCCCTCGTCGAGAATATTCGCGAAAACGTGAATTGCTTAGTTCACTCTCACATTAATATAACGAAAAGCATGAAACAACTCGACGTTAACTTATTATACTTACTTATTTACAAAAAAGTCAGGAATTTTCTTGAAATGACCGGAATTTACTCCGGAATTTTATTTTTTTTATCTGGTAAGCCTAGTTGGGAAGGCATTTTGATACTACCGGGATAGGATGTAGACAAGATACTAACGCACTCTGTCGATTCAAAATCTCACACAATTCATAAATCTAAAAATTACCATTAGGTTGATTTTTAGGGTTCCGTACCTAAATTTTAAAAGGAACCCATGGTGCCACTCAGTCGGTCTGTCTGGCACAGCTCGATATCTCAAGAACTACTAATGCTTTCAACTTGAAATTTGGAACAGTTTTAGCTGACGTTTGCCCAACTATTTAGCAAATAAGAAAGAAATAAAAATATGTACTTATGTTTTTTTTTTTTGCAACAGGGACTGATAGGGGTCTTAAAAATTAAAAGTGGGGCTACTAGGGCATGTGGTATATCATGAAAGAACGCTGTTTGCACATTCTCAAACATTTATTTATTTGTTTTAGGCCGCATAGTTTTAGACTTTTGATAAAAAATGTAAAAACAAATACCGTTCCCCCACCTTATCTACGAAGTTTGCATAGAGAAAAATCTGAAATTATTCTATGTGAAGAAGTTTATGTAAAAATGAAACGATGTCTCTAAATAGCACACTTTTACAGAAATCGGAACGGAACCCTCGGTGCGCGAGTCCGACTCGCTCTTGACCGGTTTTTTTTTACATTCGCCTCTGCCTGCGCTACATGGCTGGCTGGCTTCCGTTACTTCCCTGGCTGTGTAATTGGCTCAGGTTACTTGTGCTAAGTTTGGGTTAATGGTGCTTCAATCTTCTTGCAGGTTGCTCCTTCAATCTCAAACCATAGAAAAAAGATGATTTGTAAGAAGACAGACGAGTTATGCAAAAAGGAGATTTTTACGGTAAGTATTAGTAAAATTACTTCACTCTACAGGGTGTAAGGGACAGCCCTCCGCAAACTAATAGGGTGAATTCAGTATGTCATACTAAGATGACCGGTACATGAAATTTTTTTAGGAACTTTAAGGGACTCCAATAAACCTGATTTGTTTGTGTTTTTGTGCACAAATCGGAGCGTCTATTACTGGTTGGGAGGGGTAGGTAATAGGTATGCGGTGAATTCGATGAACTCTGTAGCTAGACAGAAAGTGAACAGCTGATTTCACGCATCGTTGGTTAGAGTATTTCAACATACATTGCTGGTTTTTTTTTGCTGTTATTTTTTTTCAGTTTTTTTTACATAAATGGAGTGCTCGAACACACAATGCAATTTTACATTGAAATAATGAAAACGTAACTGAATTTTTTTTTGAAAAATGAAAATTTTCCTGAGAAAATTTCCGGTGGAATATGATTCAGAATGAGGAGCTGAATGCACCCTGTTAGTTTGCGGAGGGCTGTCCCTTACACCCTGTATAGTGCATAGTCAGAGTATAATTGAAATTTGGCATTTGACTTTAACGTTTCCAGGATTTGTTGCGAGTCCTTCAAGATGACCCCAACGAGCACTCTGTACTCTGGGAGCTGGCAAACTACATTGCCCGCTCAGTGGGGGTGGACGCTCATCGAGTCTACAAGCTGTACCCTGACCATCCCAGCTTTGTGCAGTTCTTCGTGGTTGATGTCAAGGTTTAAGAGTTGTGCACCTATTTTTATTTTAAAACAGATTTCTGTTGACTTGGTTTGCCGATATACCTTATATCTGTGTTATGTTATGGACCAAATAATAAATAGGGGCATTTTCCATAATGCCCGCGCATTGTGAATAATGACAAGCTACTTAGGGCGAAGTACTTGATTATTCGAAAATATTGGACACGTATTTTTACTTTTTTACGTAACCAAAAGATTACGGCAATACATTGAGTTGTAATATGGCATGACGTCACGCCTAGCTAGATTTTATACGTAGAAGAGTACTATTATTTATTCTGTGGTAGAAGTGACGTAGCTAGCCTCAACTCCCCAACTTCAATGCGTGTTATCCAAGCAATTTTTTAGGGTACCGTACCCAAAGGGTGAAACGGGACCCTATTACAGGCTGTATGAGCTGTATCTCATGAACCGTGATAGTTAGACAGTTGAAATTTTCACAGATGATGTATTTCTGTTGCCGCTAAAAACAGAATAAAATAAATATTAAAGGGGGCTCCCATGTACAACAAACGTGATTTTTTTGGCATTTTTATAAATAATGGTACGGAACCCTTCGTGCGCGAGTCCGACTCGCACTTGGCTGGTTTTTATTAATATAATAAAGAAAAAATACGTGTCTAATATTTTTTATTAAGTATCTGACTGACGGGTTAAATACTTAGAATTTTTTTTTTTACTCAGGGAACATCCATATTGTTCTTTGTACCTACAACTGCGAAACCTAAGAATAACCAACGATAATTAATGTAGAAAACGAGTATCACCACTTGGAAAACACAGTGATTAGAGGGAAAATTGAATGATCTGTGTCATCGGTCATCTTCTGTGTTCTAGCCATCTCGAGACGTAATAAGGAGTTTAGTTCGCGCATACGCTGATCAAGTGCACCTAGTACTGGAAGTGGCAAAGAACGGGACATGTCGACGCGTATCCAGAGCTGATGATGCCGTCAGGTTCCCGGACACGCCTGTAGCTCTGTTCAGGTCTTTGGGGAAAAACGTGGTAAGTTCTCAACAGAAAGATTTATGATAATAATGAATGAAACTAAATGATTCGTTCATTCTGTCAAATAGTGAGCAGGGAACAAGGTTAAAAATTGAACCAAAAATTGGAAGACATGTGACATCTACCAACCGAGGAGCTCGTGGCTAAGTAATAACAGCCGCACGGGTCGATCCATCAGGTTAAGCTACGCTTGCCGGGGTTGGTCAGTGGATGGGTGACCATCTTTACATACCTCCGTGCCTCGGAAAGCACGTGAAGCCGTTGGTCCCGGCAGTCATTCGTGGATCTTTGACAGTCGTTACGGGTCGTCAGAAGCCCGAAAGTCTGACAACCAGTCTTACCAAGGGGTATCGTATTACCCAGTTACTGGGTTGTGGAGGTCAGACAGGCAGTCGCTCCATGTAAAATACTGGTATTCAGCTGCATCCGGTTAGACTGGAAGCCGACCCCAACATAGTTGGGAACAGGCTAGGCAGATTCACATACTACTACATACTACTACTACTACTACAGGCTAGGCAGATTCACATACTACTAGCTGATCCGACCGACGATCCGACGATCCAAATTTCATTTATGAGAAAAAAAATTCTTCAATTTTTTTTTGTTAATTTGTCCTGTTTTAATACCTACCTATTATCCTACTCCGGACGAAGACAAATCCAAAAACACAAAAATCATAAAAATTGTTAGAACCTTTCTTGAATTATAAATGGTGTAACTAATACGACTTTGCTTTATATACAGGGTGTTTCTTTTAAGGTGTCAAGCCAGTGCGAGCTGATAGCAGAGTACCATACCTTTCGATTTAACCCCCATGTATGTTCTACGATTTTTTGTAGCTTTCAACGTTTGATTATAACCGTCAGATAGTTTCACAAAGCAAAATTGCATTTATACAACTATGGCCTGTTTCACCACCTACGATTAAGTTCCTATTAACTTACTCGGCAGATAATTTCATACAAATTCTGTTCCATTTTTGAATTTATTCGGTGAGTAGTGGCTATTGGACACCTTGAAATAGGACCTTCTAGACAATTATTAAAGTATTTACCTATTTATTTATATAATCGCTAAATTACAAAATACTAACGAAAATAAACTGTTACATCAAATTTCACAAGTAAAATAAAGGAAAAAGTCTGAAAATTGTTAATTTGTAATTTTATCACGGGATACCTAAAGCACTTGGAGATCGTGACGTACATCAATGTATGGGAGAACATGTTTTTCTACTAAAATGTTGAGTTTGTTCAACTACGGAACCCTTCATTGTGCTTGGTCCGACACGCGCTTGGCCGGTTTTTTTTTTGTTTACCTTTCTTTCATTAACTAAACCGATGGAGTATAGCTTCTGCCCGCGACTTCGTCCGCGTGAAATTTCTTGCTCCCCCGACCCTCCCCGTCGCATCATATTGCCTGCCCGCGCTATTAGATATAGTTAGTAGGTACTTCGTTTTCGCTTAGCGTTCTGTCTGATTTATTTTTCTTTTTGCTCGGTTACTAATGGTCCTAGCGTGATGTTAGCCTATAGCCTTCCTCAAGAACGTTTACTCCACTCTCGACCCCTCGACCCCTAAAAAAAGATTTGTTTATTTGTTTCCTCTCAACTCCTAAACATAGTTCACACTCGACCCCCAGGGGGTGAGACTGAATTTTCATACAAAGGACAGGCATACCTCGTCGACTTTCGACCCCTAGTTCGGTAAGTACCTAAAATTAATATGTTGGTACAGTAAGCTACAGAAAGCAAAATTCGGGAATTGATATTTAAAAAAATATATAAACTGAAATACCCTCGTATTTCATTTAAATAGTATGCAACTATACCACCACCATACCAGCCATCAGTAAGTCAGTTACGATTCGTAACTGACTGTACTTTGTGGGTCGAGAGGAAACTAAAAATTGCCTGGAAAATAAAATCCTCTCTCGACCCCCAAGGGTCGAGAATTAACTATATTTAGGGGTCCAGTGGACACATTATTTATTGGGGGTTGAGGGGCCGAGAGTGGACTAAACGCTCAAGAACTGGGCTATCAAATGCAAAAAAAATATTTCGCATTATAAGCACAAGTAGTGGACACTAGATAGAAAGGTACTATTTATTAGCAGCCAATCAAAACACAGTTAAAATATTATAACAATACGCGGTGCGCGCCCTCTGACAACAGTTCAACTAACCACTAAACCTCTGAAGTTATAAATATAGGTCGCGGCGCTCGATCGGCCAGTGTAGCGGCGAGCGCGCTGCGATTCACACGCGCACTGCTACAAAATATTAAAAAAATTGCTGTAAGGGCGAGCGCGCATTGCGGTGCGTTTTTCTACCGCAAAATCTGTGAAGTATGGAATGTCTTTGAAGTGCGCGCACTGCGGTCATGTGTTTTGTTACTGTAGGCCCCGCCCAGTACGGCAGAACTACCGGAAACGCACCGCAGTGCGCGCTCGCTCTAAATCGAAGTTATATAGGTAATTATAAAAACTTTTTTACAAAAAAAAAACAACCGACTTCCAAAAAAAAACTGCAAAGTATAATAATGTAAGTAATAAAAGTATAGTAATTTCGGAAGTCGGTGTCTTTGGATCTGTATTTAAGTTTTTTGCCACCGACTTCCGAAATTAAAGTTATTTTTAACCGACTTCTAAAAAAGGAGGAGGTTCTCAATTCGGATGTTTGTAGTATTTTTTTTTTTTTTTTTTTTTTTTTTATGTTTGTTCGCGCATAACTCCGTCGCTTGCCAACCGATTTGAAAAATTATTTTTTTTTTGGAAAGGGTATACTTCCCAAATGGTCCCATTTTTGTCAAAATCCAGTTCTGATGATGGGATCCTGGAGAAATCGAAGGAACTCTTCAAATATTATAGGCACACCTATAGCGATTTGGGTATTTTTTATAGTAGCTCGTGCATTTGCTCTCGGAAAGCACCACTTGGTGAAGTGGAACTGATGATGAAGACCACAGATGGCAACCGGAACTACTCAATGATAAATATTTCACGGGTTGCGATTCGATTACTTTAATATGGTTGCTAAGCAATTTCCGCTCGTCACACAATGCGTGTGGTGAGTGGTTGTTGAGGAGTTCTCCTGGTTCTTACCAGCAGAACTCCTCAACAATTAACGTCCCAGCATCGGGAAAAGCAATATTTTGTAACATGTGATGAGCAATTGACATTAGACTATTGTAACTTATACAAATTATAAACAGACCCACTAAAAAGCGAGAAATAAAAACTTTTTAACAAAAAAAAAAAACCGACTTCCATAAATCACTACAAAGTGAAAAATAACTTTGATTTCGGAAGTCGGTGGCAAAAAAAAAAGAAAGTAAATAAAAAACGAAAGACACCGACTTCCGAAATCAAAGTTATTTTTCACTTTGTAGTGATTTATGGAAGTCGGTTTTTTTTTGTTAAAAAGTTTTTCACCTTGCAGTTTTTTTTTTGGAAGTCGGTTGTTTTTTTTTTGTAAAAAAGTTTTTATTTTTCACTTTTTAGTTTGTAAAAAGTTACAATAGCCTAATGTCAACTGCTCATCATCTTTTACAAAATATTGCTTTTCCCGATGCGGGGACGTTAATTGTTGAGGAGTTTTCCTAGTAAGAACCAGGAGAACTGGAGCTGATGGTGAAATCACTATCAGGCTCTCCACTTCAGCATTATGCATTGTGACGGTCGAGCATAAATTGATAATCGAATCGTCACCCGTGAAATACTTATTATTGAGTAGTTCCGATGGCCATTATGTGATCTTCATCATCAGTTCCACTTCACCAAATGGTGCTTTTCAAGAGTAAATGCACAAGTTACTTTAAAAAATACCCAAATCTCTATAGGTGTGCCTATAAAATTTGAGGGTTGCCGTCGATTTCCATGGGATGCCTTCATCAGATTCTAACTTGGTGACAATGGGACCACCTCAAGAGCATACCTACCCTATCAAATAAAAAAATAATTTCTAAAATCGTTTCAAAATTGACGGAGAAATCGGTGTACAAACATAATAAAAAAAAAATATATTATATATACGCGACGAATTGATAACCTGCTCTTTTTTTTAAAGTCGGTTAAAAAATAAAAATACTTATCATTTTGTCATAAATCTTAAAGCAAGCGAGTTTAGTTCGGTGCGCTTGAGTCTTCTATCTCGCGCGTCAAACTAGACTGTATCCGTCACTATAATTTGTATAATTTTATCTGTGGCCTAGTTTAAAAAAAAGGGTTCTTAAATAGAAAGGATGTCTGTTCAATAAGTTCAAGAAAAAGATGGTGGTTTTATTTTGTCCTCAAAATGTAAAAGAGGTAGGATTCTTCGATCCTGTACAATAAATAATACGTGGGGAAGTCGCTCACAATCTGGCGACCGTGACAGGACAGCCATAACGCCATTTCACTTACACACCGAGCCGAACCACGCTTCGGCTTTTAAAAAAATTAAATTGAAAATTTAAAAAACCCCCAACGCAAAAAAAAGCGAACATTTAAAAAGTCAAAAATAATACCTATCGTTGAGCCATCAAATTCGATTGAGTAATACTTATATATATTTTAATTACAGAAATTGATGGATGGCACGATATGATTTGCTCATTGATATGGCGCTATAATATCGCAGCCGGGTACCGCATATGTAGATACTCAATCAAGTGAAGGGTCTGACTTACTTATGCGGTACCCCGCCGTGACATTATAGCGCCATTTCAATGAGCAAACCTTATCGTGCCTTCCATCAATTTCTGTAATTAAAATACATATAAGTATTACTCAATCGAATTTGATGGCTCAACGATAGGTATTATTTTTGACTTTTTAAATGTTCGCTTTTTTTTGCGTTGGGGGTTTTTTAAATTTAAATTTTAACATTTTTAAACTTTATAAACAATTTAACAATATAGAAATGCATTGTTATTACTGCAGAATGTTAAGTTTCTCTGCACATAACATTAACTTATCCTGATGCCACCATCGTACTGCAAATAGAATTAAATACTGATCAAAACGAATCCAAACACGACATAGGTATCTGCTATTATTTTACCAAGAGTATTCTAGTGTGCTGGATATCCTGTCTGCAGCATCAGCTCATCGCGTTACCACCATTGCATTGTATGTAGAATCAAATACTGATGTAAATGAATCCAAACACGACATATCTGCTATAATTTTTTCAAGAGTGTACTAGTGTGCTGGATATCCTGGCTGCAGCATCAGACCAAGAATTCCATAATCTTGCATAGATAGCATACATGGATGTTTCAAATTTTAGGTCACACTAAGGTTTGAAAGTAAATTAAATACCCATTACGCGTCTAAGATCCCTACCGCAGCTAACAAAAGAGCGGATAACTTCGAAACGGCTGAATCGATTTTGATAAAAACATGTCTAAGAACCATTGCTTTCAAATAAAAAAAAACGCATCCAAATCAGACCACCCGTTTAAGAGCTACGGTGCCACAGACAGACACACACACACACACACACACCCACACATAGCGGTCAAACTTATAACACCCCTCTTTGCGTCGGGCGTTAATAAGCACCATCATGGATCAAAATTCCTACTGTTACGAAAGGTATAACAAAACTGTCCACACGAATACCCAATGTAACCATGGGACAGCTTTACAAAAAATACATGATTGTCTAACCGCAATACACAATGTATCGTCGGACAACGGCAAAATGTTTTAACCTGTTATTTATACCAACGCTTGTAACGAAACCATAGCGAGATCTAATTCGATCCCAACGCCATCTAGTTGCATCGGAGACAACTCTGCGCCAAATGGCTTAATTACCAAATAATATCGTGCGTGATAGATCAAAGGAAATGGCAGCTTTAAAAAAAAAGTAGGAAATTAGGTTTATAGTTTTTTTTATTACACTGATTTCCCGAAAAAAGTTTATTTCTTATAACTTTACATAAATCATTCATAACACCCAGCTTAAAGACGAATTTCTTTATGAACAAAGGTTTACCAACAGCTTCTGTATTCAATATACCTTATATCTTATATAAAGGTAACAATTAATTAGCTTTGGACTGACAGCCACTAATTTTACTTATTTCCTTCAGAAGCAAGCAAACCACGTAATGTATCAGCCGATTTTAATGAAGAACGGAAAGACCGCCTACGTGATCGAGATGTGGCGCGTCCAGGAGAGATTCAAGGACGTGGATGAGGCGATCAGCTCCAACTTCCTGGTCCTCGGCAGTCTAGCGCTGCATTACTGCAATTTGTACTTAGATAAGAAGAGGGAGAGAAATATGTCGGATTTCCTTCTCGATGTTGTTAAGTAAGTTATTTAATAAGGCAATATTTACCACTAGTGCAGCATTAGCAGTAAAATAACCGAAATAACGGATATTTTGTGTCTTACCTTGTATTATGATTGTTCGCACTCCTCACTAATAGATGGCGCTGCTAGTTGCATTCGTAACTGAAATCGTTAGCAAATCGTCAAGAAACTAGAACCAAAAATTCGAAAACATGTGACATTTAACAACCTGCACTGGGTACGCGTGGTGGATTACAGCTCACTCCCTCTCAATGAGAGGAGGCCTGTGTCCCAGCAGTGGGAACATTATAGGCTGACTAAGATATTCTGTGTCCGTTCACCACTTTCTTATGAAACCAAAGCTAGTCTTGAATACTCTGTTTTTACTATCCGTGAATTTCATTTATTTCTCTCGCCAAGATTTGTACCTATTTTGGTTAAAATAGGCAAAGAGACTGTTCAAATTCTGCGGTATGTACCTACTTTAAAAACATCCTGATCATTCCAGAGCAATATTCGAAGAGATGGTATCCCTCGACCAGCTGATCAAGAGAATCTTGGAATTCGCCCAACGCCTGGTCAACGCTGATCGGGCTTCCCTGTTCCTGGTGGACTACAGGAACTTTGAGCTGGTCTCCACAGTCTTCGACCTGAAGTTTGAGCCAGGACATGACAGGGATATGGAGAAAAAAGAGATTAGAATGCCTATTAATAGAGGAATAGCTGGCCATGTGGCATTGTCTGGAGAAACTATGAACATTCCTGATGCGTATTCGGATTACCGGTTTAACAGGTAACAACTTAGTTTATTAACCGACTTCCAAAAAAGGAGAAGGTTCTCAATTCGGTGTTTTTTTTTTTTGTATGTTTGTTACCGTGTCAGTACTCCGTCATTTATGAACCGATTCGGAAAATTCTTTTTTTTATTTGAAAGGGTATACTTCCAGATTGGTCCCATTTTTATCAAAACTCAGTTCTGATGATGGGATCCATGAGGAATCGAGGGAACTCCTCAAATTAAAGAAGACCAATTGAAATAAATAAATAAATAAATAAATATTATAGGCATACATATAGCGATTATGGTATATTCATCAACAAATCAAGCGTTTGCATTCAGAAAGTATCATCTGGTGAAGTGGAACTGATGAAGATGACCACAGATGGCCACGGAAACTCCTCAACGATGATAAGTATTTCACGGATGGCGATAAGATTAAAATAGTTAAGCGACTATGACGAAGCTTCAAATAAATGGTTCTGATGAAAATGGTAACATCAAACCGGTCTGACGAAGAAGCCGGAAGGTAGGCATCGGAACTCAGTAACGAAACAATGTATCCTAGACGTGTTTGGGCTTATTGGAATTGTAATGAGGTGCACTCTGGCTTTAAATGATTTTAATGGTAATTATATGCCGCTTCAAATTACGCTACTTGAGTTGTGTGTGGCCTTGATTGACAGAAGGCAGATTTCGTAGCCTCGTTATCTCCGTCAACATAAAACTACGCCTTCCAAACTTCTGACACGACATATCGCGACATAATATTTGCCTTTTTGCAAAGTTTTTATTTGAAACGGTATACTCCTGAAGTGGCAGCATATAAATATCTTCAAGTTCTGATGAGTGGCTTTTGCGTTAGCGTCAATAAAATAATACGTATTTTTTCCACATAGTCTAGTGTGAATGATGGTCTAATTTATTTTGCACAGCGGTATTGGAATTTGTGTGGGGTAGTCACTCCTAAAAAGTGAAAAATAAAAAAAAATATAAAAAAAACAACCGACTCCAAAAAAAACACCACAAAGTGAAAAATAACTTTAATTTCGGAAGTCGGTGGTAAAAAACGAAACTAAATAATCAAAGACACCGACTTCCGAAATTAAAGTTATTTTTCACTTTGTAGTGTTTATTTTGGAGTCGGTTGTTTTTTTTTTATAATTTTTTTTTCATTTCTTTTTATGCCGCATAGTTTTCGACTTATGATGAAAAATGTAAAAAAAAATACCGCCCCCCCTACCACTAATCTCCGAATTTTGCAAAGAGAAAAATCTGAAATTATTCTATGTGATAGAAATTTATGTAAAGATTACAGGAAAAATAAAACGATTGCTCTAAATAGCACACTTTTTCAGAAATCGGAACGGAACCCTCGATGCGCGAGTCCGACTCGCTCTTGACCGATTTTTTTTATTGGCTTACACTTCAAATTAGGGAACAGTGCAAATTTCATCAAAATCGATTTAGTAGTTTTCAAGATATGGATCACAATACATGTGTGACGGCCTGGGTTATTGATACGAGCTAAGGGTGTGGTGACAATGGGAAAACTTCTCAAAACCTTGGCCAAATACTAGTGCAATATTTACAGGAAAAATAATAAAGAAGTACTTATTACAAACAAATAGTCCAGTTCAAATTAAAAAGTAATTTAAGAAAAAAATAAACCGACTTCAAAATGAAATGAATTCGAAATTATGAAATAATTTTAATTTCGGAAGTCGGTGGCAAAAAAGTAAAATAAAGATCCCAAGATACCGACTTCCGTGACCCACAGCGCAAGCTTTCGTCCAGTCGTTCCGCTCAAATAATGATTAAATGAAAATGTTTTGTTTTTCAGAGAAGTGGATGAAGCCACGGGCTACAAGACAATTAGCATCCTCTGTATGCCAATCAAGGTCGAAGGCAGAGTGATCGGAGTCGTCCAGATGGTGAACAAACGGAACGACCACAGCTTCGGTCATGAAGACGAAGTGCACTTTGAAATCTTCTCCACATTCTTTGGTCTAGCCCTCCATCACGCCAGGTTATACGACAGAATCATGAGAAAGGAACAGAAGTACAGGGTAGCCTTAGAAGTCCTCAGCTACCACAATACCTGCAGGGAAAATGAGGTATCCGCCATGTTGAGCGACCAGGAACCTATCATGGCAGACCTCAACGATTACTACTTGGATCCATATAAGTTTGAAGAGTTTGAAAAATGTAAATGCGTGATTAAGATGTTCAGTACCTTGTTTGGCCTGGCCAGCTTCGATATCAGCACATTGACGCGGTTCGTCCTCACTGTGAAAAAGAATTATCGCACTGTCCCCTACCATAACTTTGATCATGGATGGACGGTTGCTCATTCGATGTATGTTATGCTGAAGAATGATAATCGAAAACGCTTTGATTACAAAATGGTGAGAAATCGTTTTCTTTTTCTACTTTCCCATTTTTTTTAAGGATTTCTGTATACAGGGTTTATCAGAGTTCATGAGGAGCTCGTGGCTAAGTAATAACAGCCGCACGGGTTGATCCATCAGGTTAAGCTACGCTTGCCGGGGTTGGTCAGTGGATGGGTGACCATCTTTACATACCGAGACTGCTCCGTGCCTCGGAAAGCACGTTAAGCCGTTGGTCCCGGCTGTCATTCGTGGATCTTTGACAGTCGTTACTGGTCGTCAGAAGCCGGAAAGTATGACAACCAGTCTTACCAAGGGGTATCGTATTACCCAGTTACTGGGTTGTGGAAGTCAGATAGGCAGTCGCTTCATGTAAAATACTGGTATTCAGCTGCATCCGGTTAGACTGGAAGCCGACCCCAAAATAGTTGGGAAAAGGCTGGGCAGATTGAGGGTTTATCAGAAAGTTGCGGTCAAATTGAAGGGTGTGGTACAGACCATCAAACAGAACTATTTTTTTCATGGGACCAACATCGTAATCGAGAAAAAAAATTCAGCCGTCCCATTCATTTCGGTCGAGTAGGTATTGAAACTTTGTACGGGATAGCAAAAAATTCTTTTCTCGATGGTCTGTGCCACACTCTCCAATTTGATCACAACTAAGATAAGATCCCAGTACCTAATTAGTTTAAATTAAATTAAATTTCATTTAATTCGGACAACAGTGATCCATATTGTGTTAGTATTACAAAGACTTATAATCTAGTGTTAGTAGTACAGGTACAAATAAAATAAAAATAAAATAACGCACACTCCATGCAGAGGACGACCAGATAAGAAAACATGTTTCCTACCTGATCAGCCTCCGCACAAAATGCCTAATATTAGGAGTATAGCTCTCCGCCACAGCTCTCAGGATATAGTTGCGACTACCTCGCACTCTGCTCAGCAGCGACGCGTTTTTTTTGCGTTTAACATTAAGAGCCTATACTACCTCAGGTTTTTCACTCGCTCGCGCGATACTGCTCGCATACTAAGTGAGAGCGAGACTGAGTGCAGTGCTGGGTGCCGATAGTTTAGGTAATTGCTTTTTACGGTGAAAATAATGGTAATTTCAAAAAAATAAAAAACATAAGACCTGCTTTATAGTTAATTCAGTTAGTATGCAAAGTTTCATGATCTAATTTGAAGTATTTTTTTAATACCAGCGGTTTATTGTTCGGTTCGGAGGTAACTTTGGATATTTTTCTATCGAGAAAATTTTATGGAATCGTGTTTTCGTCTAACATAGTACCTAACATTAATACTCAACTTTACTATATATTTATTTCAAAATTAATGCTGCAGAGTTTTCGACATAACGGAGGATCATGCTAAGCCATTTGAGGTAGTATAGGCCCTTAAGATCTAAGTTTAATTCCATTCCCATCAGCTCCAAAAAGGCTTTAACTATAATACCGTTGTTGACCTGAGCGAGTAGGAGTACTAATTAAACAACTTTGGCATATATTTCTTTATTTTTCTACAGCAACTTCAATGCTAACGCTTGATCAAAATGCCAAACTTAATTATTTACTAAAAGTTCTTCACCTCCCAGCGCCTAGCCCTGTTTGTGGCATGCCTGTGCCACGACCTGGACCATCGTGGCTACACCAACAAGTACATGAGCGAGATCGCCTCCCCCCTCGCCGCTATGTACACCACCTCCACCCTCGAACACCATCACTTCAACATCACCGTTACCATACTGCAACAGGTAACTAGACTATTATAATATTGTCTGAGATAGGGTGTCGGAGAATTAAGGGTGTGGTATGTACAGACCATTAAACTGAACAATTTTTCTTCCCTGGACCAACATCGTACAGTAGTACCCAACTGACAAGGCGCGTCGTGAATCTTCGTTCGCACATAAAAGAAAGTATGGTCCCGAAGATTAACGAGACTGCTTAAAACTTACAATCAACCTTAGACCACTACTATAAGGTTCATAATACACTGCAGCTGTTAGTTCCGTCTCACTCGCAAGTATGGCGGCTGTCAAGCGGCGCGCGCTAACATGGCGGCAGCTACCGACCAATAGCGGTACAGGAAAAAGCGTGGGGCGTGCCGATTGGTCAATAGCATTTCCCGCGCTTTGAAAATTCATCTACTGCGCAGGTACATCGATAAGCCATATTAGTTGGGTACTGTTACTGTAATACATTTGGTCGAGCAGGTTTTGAAGTTTTGTATGGGACGACTGATTTTATTTCACGATTACGATGTTGGTCCCCGGAAGAAAGTTGTTCAGTTTGATAGTGTGTAGGTACCACACCCTTAATTTTCCGACACCTTTTCTAAGAAACATTGTATATTTAACTATAAATAGTTTATTTGATAGCAAAAGCTGCCAGCCAGTCAGAGGCATTGTCAATGATGCTGGGATGGTAAATCCCAGAGAAGATGTTGAAAAATGTCATGAGGCCAATTCTCGTACTTAAAAAACGTTGAAATTCAAGTCGCAGTGTCATCTCAGCGACAATCAATGTCAAAAATGTAGATAAATTAGAGGCTTTTTTGACAGATTGCGACTGAGATTAGTATGCGAAATTGCGAACGTTCTTAAAATTACGAGAATTGCCCCTATGAAGTGGCACCTGAAACTGGAACACAGAAACTCGACAAAAATAGAAATGGCATTTGCTAAAATGGTTGAGACATATGGCTATCTGTACAAAGTGTACAAACTAGCATAAACTAGTCGGGCCCATGAATTGATTCAAACTTTTCATACTAAGTCATAATAGTGTTACGTTGTATGTTTTCCCAATAAAGTAACAAAGATTGTATGAGTATGCTCACTTTGATAGTTGTATTTGATCATTCATTTAATTATAATAGTGTTACAGTTGTATGATTTCCCAATAAAGTAACAAAGATTGTATGAGTATGCTCACTTTGATAGTTGTATTTGATCATTCATTTAATTATAATAGTGTTACAGTTGTATGATTTCCCAATAAAGTAACAAAGATAGTATGAGTATGCTCACTTTGATAGTTGTATTTGATCATTCATTTAATGATAATAGTGTTACAGTTGTATGGTTTCCCAATAAAGTAACAAAGATAGTATGAGTATGCTCACTTTGATAGTTGTTTTTGATCATTCATTTAATTATAATAGTGTTACAGTTGTATGGTTTCCCAATAAAGTAACAAAGATAGTATGAGTATGCTCACTTTGATAGTTGTATTTGATCATTCATTTAATTATAAGAAAACTTACCTACAGCTAGTTAGTGCATTTGAGTATATGTGTATACAGTAACATTATATAGAATATGCCCAATTACAAGTTTCCACTTACATAAATTTTAGTAGGGATTGTAGCAGGTCTATCGTGCTTTCTTTCAGCATGTCGCGGGTTCGATTCCCGCACGGAACAAATATTTGTACAACCTACAAGTATTTTTTCCGAGTCTGGGTGTTTTTCTATCTATAATATGTATGTATTTACAAAAAAAAATGTATATAAGTAGTTTATCAGCCATCTCGTTACCATAACACAAGCATTAGGTTGCTTAGCTTGGGACTAGATGGCGTTGTGTGAAATGTACGAGGATATTATTATTATTATTTTTAAAGTGTCTCTGACATATCTCGGGACCCTGGGGTCCCGGACTTTTGGAAGGCGTACGAGGGGCCGAAGCCAACTTATTATTATTATTATAGTTTCTGCCTACCCTCATTGGAAAAAGGGGTGAGTTTATGTATGTATGTACGAGTATGTACGTATGTGAGTAATACTAGCACTTTTCTTCCCCAGGACGGCCACAATATATTCTCTCACATTTCGAGCGAGGATTACAAGGAGATCCTGGGCTATATCAGGCACTGCATCCTGGCCACTGACCTGGCTGCCTTCTTCCCTAACCTGGCGAAGATTACGCAGCTCCATGAAGGCGATCTATCTCAGTTTAACTGGGATCTGCATAATCATACGTGAGTTTATTTAAGATACCTACTAATATTACACTAAAAAAAACCGGTCAAGAGCTAGTCGGACTTGCGCACCGAGGGTTCTGTAGTATCATATAAAAATTAGCAATTATTCATCCGTGAGGCCTATTTTCAAAAGGTTTATTTTTTTATTTCTGAAAAAGTGTGCTATTTGGAGACATCGTTTTATTTTTCCTGTAATCTTTACATAAACTTCTATCACATAGAAAAATCTGTATTGAGTTGAGTTAACAGTTTAAGTATGCAATAAATATAAGTATCTATAACATTATTAATTTCTGGCTCCTATATTGTTTCAGGGAACTAGCCATGGCGATATCCATGACGGCGGCAGACCTGTCAGCATCAGCCAAGCCCTGGGACATACAGATCAAGACCGTGAAGGTCATCTTCGAGGAGTTCTACGACCAAGGCGACAAGGAGAGAGCTGCGGGCAGGGAGCCGATACCTATGATGGACAGGAATAAACCTGATGAACAACCTTCTAGTCAGGTATGCAGTATGCATCGCTAGCTATTAAATATGTCCCATCCATCCGCCCCTGCATCACACGAGTGATATGTACTGATGATGTGGCGACAAGTCATAGGAGCGAGATTTCTGTGCTCGTCATACTACTTTACAGCCAAACCTTCCGGAATAAATAATATAAATGATGGTGAAAACTGCATGAAAATCCATTGTGCAAAAATAATTAAGCGGTCACACAGACAGACATGACTCTGTTTTATACTACGTAAGTATATTATATATGAATACTTACTTAGATTTTTTTAGGCATATGAAAAGAAATATCAACATAGGTAGTGATTGAAAGTCTCAAATATGAATTGTAAAAACAACGAAGTTTTCAGATTTTAATCCATGCATTTTAAATTAGTAGATATTTGGGTTAAAATCAGAATAAAAGTAATGTTTAAGCCTTTTAAAGGTCCGGGACCCCAGGGTCCCGAGATGGTCCTGAGATATGTCAAAGACATTTTTAATAATAATATTAGTGGCCACGGATAAAATAAATTAAAAACATGATACTGCAAAGGCACACTACAACAAGGTACCATCGGGGACATTTGCGGTGAACTAGTTTTCAACCTAATTACCTCAGCAATAAAAAAAGAAAAGAAAAGTGGTTCACCACAAATGTACGCGATGGTACATTTTTGTGTATAAAAAACAATAAGTACCTATCTACTTTTCATGTTAGCGTGCCGATGGTACTCTATTTAGATAAACTACTATTATTAGATTCAAAACAAACTATCTCACAGGAAGAAAAACAATAAACATAAAAAAAAAATCTCGTGTAGTGGAAAAACCAAAATATTGTTTATTGTAAGTAACTATAAATATTTTCTTCTACGGGAAAGGTAATTCCGGCTAATTAGTTCCAAAAGCTGGAACAATATGTAAACAATATCTACTGGAAGAAACTAAGAAATTAATTGTTTTTAAAACGTGAGATGATGATGATCAAATCGTGATGGGGCTTCAGAATAGCTTGCATGGGAGACACTTGAACATCATTACAATATTTATTTGAGGTAAAAACTATTCTGGGGAAAAGTTCAATAATAAATATTTATTTAAATTCCACAATTTAAAAAACCACAAAGATAATTATGACCATTATGGACCCTGTCGGGCACAGCAAAGACCATTTCAGACAGCAATCTACATGGTCTTCACATGATCTGACCTAGATTACCTATGTCTGGACTATAAAAGAGACTGTGACCTATGAGTTTGTTTCGGCGTTTGTTCTCAGAGTAGTCAGATAGGAAACGTCGATGTCATCTAGTTTAAAAAAAACTTTTTTACAAAAACAAAAACCGACTTCCAAAAAAAACACTACAAAGTGAAAAATAACTTTAATTTCGGAAGTCGGTGTCTTTGGATCTGTATTTTAGTTTTTTGCTACCGACTTCCGAAATTAAAGTTATTTTTCACTTTGTAGTGTTTTTTTTGGAAGTCGGTTTTTGTTTTTGTAAAAAAGTTTTTATTTTTCACTTTTTAGTGGTTCAGTTTGTAATTTATCTAAGTTACAATAACCCAATGTCAGCTGCTCATCACGTTTTACAAAATGTTGCTTTTCCCGATGCAGGGCCGTTAATTTTTGAGGAGTTCTCCTAGTAAGAACCAGGAGAAATGGAGCTCATGGTGAAGTCACCATTACCATTATTTTGACGAGCATAAACCATATTAAAGTAATCGAATCGCAACCTGTTATATAGGTACTTAGATATAATTGAGTATTTCCGATGGCCCTCTGTGGTCTTCATCATCAGTTCCAGCTCACCGAATGGTACTTTCCGAGAGCAAATGCACGAGTTACTATAAAAAATACCGAAATCGATATAGGTGTGCCCATAAAATTTGAGGGTTTCCCTCGATTTCCATGGGATCCCATCATCAGATCCTGACTTGATGATCATGGGACCACTTGGGACGTATACCCTTTCGAACAAAAAAAGAAAAATCCAAATCGGTCTAGCCATTTTCGAGTAATCGGGAAACATACATAAAAAAAAAAAAAAAAAAAAGGTTCCGACGAATTGAGAACCTCCTCCTTTTGGAAGTCGGTTAAAAAATATGATTGACATGTAAAAGTGTTTGTACAAACTTACTAACAGAAAATGAATCATTTATCATTTATCATTAAAGTAAGGGAGAGGTAGTTCTGACAGTCAAGAAGAATAAATAAATAAATAAATAAAATAAATAAATAAATAAATAAATATCCTTGGACATTTCACACAACGCCATCTAGTCCCAAGCTAAGCAACCTAATGCTTGTGTTATGGTAACGAGATGGCTGATAAACTACTTATATACATTTTTTTTTTGTAAATACATACATATTATAGATAGAAAAACACCCAGACTCGAAACAAATACTTGTAGGTCGTACAAATATTGGTTCCGTGCGGGAATCGAACCCGCGACATGCTGCGCAGCAGTCAATCGCTCAACCACTGCGCCAACCGTGCCGTCGATATATGACAGAATATGACAGCGCTCCGCAGACTGATGGTGCGAATTCAGTATATCATTATTATGATGATCGGTACATGAAGTTATTCCAGGATCGTAATGGAAATCCAATATCTGATTTGTTTTCTCTCGTTGTTGAGCCGAGCGTTGAGAATCCAACCTAACAAAAACAGAGTGCATCCCAGCGCGACGAAAAACACAGTTATATTTTCAACTCCCGGCGCTAAGCAGAGAGTTGAAAATGCAGTGCGCGATAAAATCCCGTCGCGATTTCATTACGCTCGTGCGAACGCCGACTTCCCGTGGATAAACGCGCGTAGCGAACGGCAGCGTGGCGAGCCTTCCCCGCCATTCCACGCGTCGGGTGGCCCTCAATTGCAATAGACCGGGAAAAGTGGAAAGAGGGAAGGGAGCCCTTTGTCCTTAATATCCAGCACAGGCTTATAATATACATAAACGTTATATAGTATTCTGCTTAATTAGGGGGATTAAGCAACTTCCCATTATACACAATTCAAGCCATATGCAAAATGCAATTCAAAATGAATGTAGAAAAACAAATTGCGCACATTATGCATACTCAAAATAATGAGGGCCAATACCACAGTAAAAAAACTGGAAAAGTGCGTGTCAGACCACGCACAATGAAGGGTTCCGTAATTGAAAAGAATTTATCTAAAAAATAAAATAACATTGTACTTAATCCAAAACAAAAAAAACAAAACAAATTGCCATAAAATTATAAATGAACAATTTTTGGACTTTTTCCTTCTTGTGCTGTGAGACCTTGCTTGTTGCTTTTTCCTTCTTGTGCTGTGAGACCTTGCTTGTTGCTTTTTCCTTCTTGTGCTGTGAGACCTTGCTTGTTGCTTTTTCCTTCTTGTGCTGTGAGACCTTGCTTGTTGCTTTTTCCTTCTTGTGCTGTGAGACCTTGCTTGTTGCTTTTTCCTTCTTGTGCTGTGAGACCTTGCTTGTTGCTTTTTCCTTCTTGTGCTGTGAGACCTTGCTTGTTGCTTTTTCCTTCTTGTGCTGTGAGACCTTGCTTGTTGCTTTTTCCTTCTTGTGCTGTGAGACCTTGCTTGTTGCTTTTCATGATTCTAGGGAAGTAAGTTTTGATTTACTTAATATTGCGAGTATCAAAATATGTCGCATAAATGGCCGTATTTTTTTATTGCTTGATATTTTTATAACTCCAAGAGACCACAGACCAACGTGTTTGATATTAATTTGAACTTGATACCTCCACGCATTCCTGAGAAATAGGGTCTTGACAGACTCACAGACAGACAGAAAACGAAGTGATCCTATAAGGGTTCCATTTTTTCCTTTTGAGGTGCGGAACCCTAAAAATCGACGCCAGGTGGCGCCACTGACACGACAGTTATATTACAAATGTCAAATGGCCGCGAAACCTTGGCTTTTGTTGGTTATTTCGGTTTTGTCGATATAAACTCATTGTTATAACTTTATTAGGGACTGAATCGTCCATAATAAAGTTATAAGAATGAGAGTTTACGGTGTATGTAGGTACGGTGCAATGAAAGTTAATGATATAAGATTAGAACTTAAAAAAACCGGGCAAGAGCGAGTCGGACTCGCGCACCGAGGGTTCCGTTCCGATTTCTGAAAAAGTGTGCTATTTAGAGACATCGTTTTATTATTCATGTAATCTTTACACAAACTTCTATCACATAAAGTAACCGTCATGAGAAGCTATAAATTTTGTAAACAAGTGTTCAGGAGTTCACAACATTTGGACCAACCAAAAAAATTAATTTGTTTAAGATTTAATAAATTATTAAGTAACAAATATTAATTAACATATATTATTTAAGAATAATTATTCGTCAGATTCAGATGTTTCCATTTCTGTGTCAGAATCAGTGACATGTATCACGTACGCATTCGAAACTCGAATGACGCGTTTATTTTAAAATGGCGTCCCGATAGCTTACAATCCCTGCGACGGACGCGTTCCGGTACCAAGAAACACAAACGATAGCGCTTTGCGTCGTTAAAATATGATCCGACTAAATTAAATAGGTTGTTACTTTCATATAACCCGTCTATATTTCATGTCGATTGAATATGGTCAATTTATTATTATCTCGCAGTATAAAATGTTTACTTAGTAAAAGATGTTTGTTTACATAATTTATAGCTTCTCGTGCCGGGTACTTTAGAATAATTTCAGATTTTTCTCTTTGCAAACTTCGGAGATAAGGGCGGGGGGCGGGGGGGAATGGTATTTTTTTTTACATTTTTCATCAAAAGTCGAATACTATGGGGCCTAAAAAAAGAAAAAAAATGTTTGAGAATGTGCAAATAGCGTTCTTTCATAATATACCCCACATGCTAGAGTAGCTCCACTTTGAATTTTTAATTCTCATAGAGAGGAGGCCTGTGTCCCAGCAGTGGTAACATTATAGGCTGATTATGCTATATACATACCAAAATAATTTACCAAATGAAAATGATTTTTTTGAACATTTTATACTCGGTTTCATTGCAGGTCGGTTTTCTGAGCCAAATCTGTATAGCGTGCTACAGCATGCTGTACCGTATCCTGCCAAATACCAGACCCATGTACGTCATGGCTTTGAAGAACCTGGAGACATGGAAGGCCAGGGCTGACAGGATCGAACGGAAACTTCGCCATCCTGACGTCGAAATTGAGAGTAATACCGATGAAGATTCGGAAGCTACTGGTGTTATGGACGAGATAGAAGAGCAGGTGTCTAAACTTAAGATAAGAGAGGAACCAGCCCTGGTCGTGGACGTGGTGCATGAGACCGTCTCCTGGGAAGAAGATGTAGAAGAGATAACAGATTCTATGCTATCTGGTGAGATGGCGAGAACTGAGATCTGGAAAAATATCGATGGAGAGAAGTGGATCGATGAAGAAGGAGTGGTAACTAGTAGTGACTTGCAAGCTATTGCTCCTAAAGAAAAGGGAGAGTAAGAGTGAATAAGCAATCCAAAGTATAAGATAATTTCAAACAAATTTTTTTGTTATGCTTTGTGATTTTTATTTTTGTATTTTTATTTCTTTCTGTGGTTTTGTTTTTTGTATGTACTAACAATATATTATAAGGTTTTTTGTGTTACTAACAGTAATATGGATTACCTCTGAAATAAATATCTTATTCTATTCTATTCTATTCTATGCCCAGCGCAGACTAATGAAACGTACAAACATGAAATGTAACACAAATGAGCCATGCGAACTTTTGCAATGCAACATGAAATGTAACACAAATGAGTCATCCAAACTTATGCAATGCAACATGAAATGCATGACAAATGAGCCATCCAAACTTATAACATCCACCTGCTTAGTTCACCTGGGTGGACCACGGGCATTTTTCTTGCCGGTGGATCACCTAAATGATGAGGAATATGCAAATAAAAAATGTCTATTGGCCATGGTCCACCTAAAATTAATTCCATGGAAATAAAATCCTCTTCCTGATCCTGTTATTTTACTACAATTGAAAAATGAATGCCAAAAGAATAAACAAAAATCGAAAAAACAAATTAATAAAATCGGAAAAAACTTTAATTAATAAAATAATGATTTATTATTGAGACAATCAACGTAACTTTTCCAAAGCGAGTCCTACAGTATTCTTTTTGTTTAACAATTCTAATTGTATTTCTATTATTATAGTCATCATCAGTTATATACCTATTGGGTTTTTCTTTTATTGGAAGGTCTGGATTCAAGACTCCCCAGTTCATTTAGAAGGCGCAAAATGATGGTACTGGTTTTCTTGACTTTTTTATTCAGTTTTGAACGGAAATATTCCGTAATTTGTGCAGTGTCTTTCACCAAACACATAAATACAGAATAAAATTCTTTTGTCATCCAAAATCCATCCGGGTATTTGAAAAACGGTATAATTTTATCATTATTACTGCCTGAAGAAAACGGTTCACCTCAGTCCACCTAGGTGGACCACCGGCAAGCAAAAGTGCCCGTGGTCCACATATGTGGACTGAGGTGATCCACCGGCAAGAAAAAGTGCCCGTGGTCCACATATGTGGACTGAGGTGATCCACCGGCAAGCAAAAGTGCCCGTGGTCCATATATGTGGACTGAGGTGATCCACCGGCAAGAAAAAGTGCCCGTGGTCCACATATGTGGACTGAGGTGATCCACCGGCAAGCAAAAGTGCCCGTGGTCCACATATGTGGACTGAGGTGATCCACCGGCAAGCAAAAGTGCCCGTGGTCCACATATGTGGACTGAGGTGATCCACCGGCAAGCAAAAGTGCCCGTGGTCCACATATGTGGACTGAGGTGATCCACCGGCAAGAAAAAGTGCCCGTGGTCCACATATGTGGACTGAGGTGATCCACCGGCAAGAAAAAGTGCCCGTGGTCCACATATGTGGACTGAGGTGATCCACCGGCAAGAAAAAGTGCCCGTGGTCTACCCAGGTGAACTAAGCAGGTGGACCACGACCGAATCCCGATGAAATGTAACACAATAACACTGTTTGTCCACCGCACGTCAATAACTCAACGAGAACCGAGATTGTTCGAACTGAACGCGACGGCGACGTCCCGGTGACGGCGGCGTGCGGTAGAACCGCAGCCATAGTAAATTGTATGTATCGCTACTTCGGTGCTGACATCTCGTTCTCGTTGACGTCCCGTTGACGTGGAGGTGGACAAACGGCCTAAGTATGCGAATTTGTTTCAATGAGTGTTACATTAATTTCATGTTACGTTTCACCAATCTGAACCGGGCTTAAAAAGGTTTTTTCTTTAGATCAAAGTAAAGCATAATATGTAGGTACTTTCTATTGCAAAAATGTTTATTGTAAGATCCTGCAGGTAATTGTTAAAAGTTCAAAGCAAATAAAATCAAGCAATACATGAACGGTATACCGGGGGTGTCAAGCCAGTGCGAGCTGATAGCAGAGTACCATACTTATCGATTCAACACCCATGTACCTATGTTCTACGATTTTTTGTAGTTTTCGAGTCATAATTTTTTTTCGATATTTTTCCTGATTCAACAAAGTGATGGCTTTAAAAAATTATATCTTTTTTTTGGGTCAACTTTGAACAAGGAAATACTAAATAGATACACCACTTTCAACGACCGATTTCAGCAAATAATGCCCTATTTGCTGAAATCGGTCGTTGAAAGTGGTGTATCTGAAATCTTGTGATTTTCATATTTTATAATTTATTATTATTATCTTTGCATATTTTTGTAAATCCTGACTTTTAACATTCCTCTAAGTTTAAGCAGAGCTCAGTTGATAATAAAAACATAAATTTTGTACCTATTATTATCCTTAACCACTACCATTGATATGAAATGAGGGATCCAAAATAACTCGAAAATTACAAAAAATCGTAGAACATACATGGGGGTTAAATCGATAGGTCTGGTACTCTGCTATCAGCTCTCACTGGCTTGACTTAAAAGAAACATCGTATTTAATTTATTTCTTCTTCGTAGGTAAACAATTTGATTGTTCTTAGTTCAGCTGTCAAACATGATACAGAGTGTATAATATTACACTGATCAAAAAAAAGTTTTGCATCATTTATACGAAATGTAATTTTTTGTTTAAAAAAAAAGACTAGAACAGTCCAAAAAGTTATGAGGGTATACAAAAAACATTCTCAAGTGCTACTGATAACTTATGAAACATTTGACTCAAGTTTTGGTTATTGCGAGTTATTTTGTTTACATTGCACTGATGGTGCAAAACTTTTTTTGATTATATAAGTATAGTGTGTAAATTATTATAATGAACGAAAATAATAATAATAATCCAAAGGTCCGGGAGCCCAGGGTCCCGAGATATCTTCAAGACATTTAAAATAATAATAATATGGTAATAATTTTATTAATGTATAACGTGTAAATTATTATTTATCTCTATGCTTACAATAAAGCTGATGAATTTGTTTGTATGTGTGAATGCGATAATCTCTGGAATTAAAAAAAAATGTATTTGATAGGCCAATTCTTGAGGAAGGCTATTTAACATCATACTAGGATCATATGGAGCTAAGCAAAAAGTCAGAAAGAACGTCAAGCGAAAGCGAGTAATAAATAGCGCGGGTGGGCGATGCAATGCGACGGGATGGGAAGAGGGAACAAGAAACTTCACGCGGACGAAGTCGTGGGCAGAAGCTAGTAATATACAGGGTGACTTTGAAAACATGCGACAAAATTTAAGAGGGTGTTCTACGCATCAATATGAACAACTTTTACTATGGGACCAAACCTGAAATCGCGAAAAAAAAATCAGCTGTTCAGTACATTTAATGTTCGCATAATTCGTCAAAATGTACTGAACAGCTGATTTGTTTTTCGCGATTTCAGGTTTGGTCCCATAGTAAAAGTTGTTCATATTGATGCGTAGAACACCCCCTTAAATTTTGTCGCATGTTTTCAAAGTCACCCTGTATAATACTGTTTACTGGCACAAAATTGCAGTTGATAAATACACAGAATTCCTAATTAATTTTGTTTAATAACTAAATTCAATATTAAAACAAAGTTCATATGAATTTAAACGTGATTTAGTTCATAACATTGCAAACTGTGGGTATGTTGAAAATAAAATAAAATTCACAGGAAGCTTTTTGATGGAGTTTCTATAAATTTTGCGATGTTTACCGACCTCTGACCACGGTCCTCCTGCTCATTCCATTGTCCCCCCCCGTCCTGGTACGGGAAACCTACCTATGTTTATAAAATATAAAAGAGGAGGAGGTTTTCAATTCGACACGTATATGTTTCGTAGAATCTGATTTTATGCTGCGTTTTACTTTGTTAAAAAAATACACCAGTGGCAATCTTTTAAGGGGTCATTGTACCCATCATTAGGAACAACTTTTACTACGGGACCAAACTTGAAATCGTGAAAAAAAAATCAGCTGCTCACATTTATGTTCGCATAACTCGTCAACATGTAGGGAACAGCTGATTTTTTTTTCACAATTTCAGGTTTGGTCCCATAGTAAAAGTTGTTCATAATGATGAGTACAATGACCCCTTAAAAGATTGCCACTGTTTACACTTACGCCCTGTAAGTAGGTATATGAAATTAATCATGACAGGATGAATACTGAACTCCTTGCAGAAGTAGACAATAAATACTGTACTGTATATAGTCAATCACCATGGTTTGATGATCAATCAGTCAACTCAACCTATTGCAGTCCACTGCTGGACATAGGCCTGTTCAGGGACAGGACAGGGACCACCTTCCGCATCCAGTCTGTCCCAGTCATCTTTATAAGCTCGTCGGTCCATCTAGCGGGGGGCGTCCCACACTACACTTGCCGATACGCGGTCTCCACTCCAGGACTGGTCTGCTCCACCGGCCATCGGTCCTTCGACAAACATACCCTGCCCACTGCCACTTTAGTTTTCTTACTCTGCAAGCTATGTCGGTTACTCCGGTTCTTTTCCGGATAACTTCATTCCTGATTTTATCCTTCAAAGAAACCCCGAGCACAGCCCGCTACATAGCGCGCAGAGCGACCTTGAATTTGTTGACCAGCCCGATTGTCAGTGTTTTCCACTTTTCAGCACCGTTTGTTTTTTTTTTTCGGGCAGGACGCATTGGTTGAGGACCTTAGTCTACAAACACTGCGAGATTGTCGACTTGGATAAAACAAAAGTGTTGCTTATATCACAGATTAATACAGATGGGACACTCCGCAAAATCATTTAAATAAAAAGCGACTCTTGCTACGACACAATAAAGTGCAATTCAGGTCGCACAACGCTTATTACCTGCAGTTATATTCACATACAAGTTGCCTCTCTTTGTATCGCGTAAAGGCTCTTACAGACAGAGGCGATATCGCGGTCGCGACGCGATATTTCGATATTATATCCGTAGAAAAATATCGCGTCGCGACGCGATATCGCCTCTGTCTGTAAGAGCCTTAACTCGTATAGCTTCTGACTCGTTAGGGGTGACACGAGCCCGCCGCGTACTTGTAGCTTCATATCTAAACTGCGGAGTGTCCCATCTGTATTAATCTGTGCCTATATAGGGTGACTGTTAATTAGTGACCGATACCTAAACCCATGATTGTGCTCCTGATAACAAACAACTTTTACTATGGGACCAAACCTGAAATCGCGAAAAAGAAATTAGCTGCTCCCGACATTTTGACCAGTTATGCGAACATGAATGTATGGGGCAGGTGATTTTTCTCGCGATTTCAGGTTTGGTCCCATAGTAAAAGTTGTTTGTTATCAGGAGCACAATCATAGGTTTAGGTATCGGTCACTAATTACCAGTCACCCTATATAAAGCTACAGTTTCCTTTAAGGCCCAGGTTCCAAGATTGGTTTAGCTCGGGGTGTAAGTGAAATGGCGTTATGGCTGTCTAGTTTGACGCACGAGATAGAAGATTCTCACGCGCACCGGAATTATGTCGTAAAAATTCAAATAAAACCGTATAAAATTAGAAATTAACTATTTAATAAAAAGTAATCCATCACTGGATGCAGTTTGGAATTTGACATTTCATGGTATATGTTTAATTATAATTATAATTGTTAATGAAGGGATAAACTGCTTTTAAAGATTATTAGGAGGTATGTTTAAAGATTTTTTTGGTGCATTAAAATATGTATAATTATGTTTTGGCTTCCATCACTGTATGCGAAAAAGACTTGAAAATATCATATTTTTTTTACATGTCAAAATTATTTACGGTTTATGAGATACACTGCTTTAAAAAACCACCTTTTTGATCGTTTTCAGGAAATCTGGGCCTTAAGAGCCGGATCCGGGACGTATGAAATGGTAGGATATCTATCTATAGATAATGAAACGCCATATCATATTGTTACAAGTGAGTTATGTAATACTTTTTGTCAGTGTTTTATAATGAATCACAATCTTTCAAGAAGTCTGATTGTCATTCTACGTTGTGATTATAAGTAGATATGTGTATTCCGAACAGGAAGCCATTGTTTATGATTGGTAAGTATATTTAAAGTTTTGTCGAATCTAAGCCATCGTCACGCCTCCCTTGCCAATGTCTTGTCCCGCGAGATCGTAGAAGGACAGGAAGAAGCTGAAACAGAACAAATTAATAAATAAGTTAAGTAAATACTGTCGAATTTTTTTTGTAATTATCGAAAGAGATAGAAGTGCTTGGAACAGTTCATATCTATGGAACAGTTACTCTTTCTTTACTTTCCCACCAATTGGTAGTTCCAAATGGCATTTTCTTACGTAACATTGTTAATGTTGAAGGAACAGTTGGCGTGATGTTTTACGCCTGTATTCCTCAAAAGGGTTCGGCAGAGGTGTGTCTGTAAACCCTCATTTCGCAAGTCATGTTTAACCCCTCAAGTGTCGAATGCACCCCATGTGTGCATAAGAAAAACTTTTTTTTTGTTAGGTATATAAGCTTATATCACATATATATAAATGTAAAAAAACATCATCCGATGGAAACCAATCATCATCATTAGTTGTGAACCTATGGAGTTCGCAGCTAACCCCCCTCCCCCCCAGCGTGTCTAATGCACCCAAAGTGTGCAAAAGGACAAAACTTTATATAGTAATAGGTATATAAGCTTAGATCACATATAAATATATAAACGTAAAAAAACATCATCCGATGGAAAACATATCATCATCAGTAGTTGTGAACCTATGGGGTTCGCAACTAACCCCCAACCCTCCCCACTCGCTGGGGTTTTGGGTCTAAAATTAGCCAAACTCAGACACTTGAGGGGTTAATCCACATGTAATACGGGGCGAGCCTATTGCCATCAACCGGGCACAAATCCAGACTCCGGGTTGCTACTGAGAAGTTCCTGACAGAAAAACCCAATAAGTAACACTTTTCCCAACTCGATAATCGAACCCAGGACCTCATGTTCAGCAGCGCTTGCGACCACTTGACCAACGTTGCCACTGTCAAATCAAATCAATTTATTCGTCTTAAACGTTGCTTTTCAGTCTTAAAAAAACCGGTCAAGTGCGAGTCGGACTCGCGCACGAAGGGTTCCGTACCATATATGTTTAACAATCGCAAAGATAACTTTTTACTTATTTTATAATGATACTGTGAATTACAAGGTTATTTTTTGCAGTTGCAGAAAATCACCCATGTTTAAACAAAATACCTTATGAATCGCCGTTTTCAGTATTGTTGATTAAATACAGTATTCATGGTACTTACATGGTATAAAGAAGTTTCAAATTCCTAATTTGTTGAATTGTTGCGCTAGAGCTCGTACAAAATTGGTCTAAAATTTACAACTTTTGCGGCCCCCTGTTTCTTAATTTTAAAAGATTTAAAAAAATATGTTTGTCCTCTACTCAATGAGTTCTAGACGATGACACCCCACATAACACATAATCAGCCTATATTGTTCCCACTGCTGGGACACAGGCCTCCTCTCGGTGAGAGGGAGTCCGTAATCAACCACGCGGGCCCAGTGCGGATTGGTAGATGTCACATGTCTTCGAATTTTTGGTTCTAGGACATGCCGGTTTCCTCACGATGTTTTCCTTCACCGTTTTGAGAGCAGCGGTGATGAAATAATGACATGACACCCCACATGCTAGATTAAAATTTTTACTTTTTTTCCAAATGAAAAGTTTATTGTATGGGGACCGACCCCTTAAATTTTTAACTTTGCTTTATTTTTATTATTTGTTGTTATAGTCGTAATAGAGCCTACGCGAGCGTGGAGGCTTAGTAAGTTTGTACTGGGCTGTACGTGGTTGTCTGATTTCATGGATTTTAATTTTCTTGCGTGGAACCCTAATTATTTTTCTAAAATAAAAATAGCCTAAGTTACTCCTTAAAACATCAGCTATATGCCGTCAAAATCGGTGAAAATTCGTTTGGCAAGTTTCCTAACTTGACTCAAAGTACACATTTTTTTAATCGGACTGCGCTTTAAAATTCTTCTATACAAACTTTAACATCCCTAAACCTCATTTGAGGCGTAGTTTTGAAAAACTAATAATGACAAACATTATTACTTACTTATGCAAGTATTTGTGCTAAGTTTCAAGTTCATTAACCAAATTAATAAGATTTTTCATATAAACTGTATCTCTGTTATCACGAACACAGATACCTAAAGAATTTCAAAAATCGTCTGGTATGTTTCCATAACTTGACTCAAACATTATTTACAGCAATTTTAGAGTTAATCAAGCCCCCAATAAAATCCTCCGCTATAAAATTAACTTTTCACCCCTTAGGGGTAGATTTTTGGAAAACCCTGATATACGTTATTCTTAATTTTTGGTCTCAAGTATAAAAACTGAGTTTTGAGTTAATCGGACCGCGTGTTAAAGTTCCTCCATACAAACTTTGACACCCTCAATCCTTCCTTAGTAGTAGGGGTAGTTAAAACTAAAAATGATAAACTTTATAATTTACTTAGATGAATATTCGTGCTAAGTTTCAAGTCTATTAACTCAAGGGATAGGATTTTTCATACAAACTTTCATCCCCTGTTTTACCCCCTTAGGGATGGAATTTCCAAAAATCCTTCCTTAGTGGATGTTTACACTATATAAGGTAACTATGTGCACAATTTCAAGTCTCTTGGTCTATTGGTTTGGGCTGTGCGTTGGTATATTAGTCAGTGACTCAGTCAGGACTTTGATTTTTTTATATATATAGATTTACCATGTTATTTTAAGACCACAGACTTCTTATAGGTTTTCCTGTAATCTACAGGTATAGAACTAATTTCTATATTTTTATAAAAATTTTAGGCTCAGTAGTTTCGGAGATAAGGGGGGGGGGGGCGAATGGTCAATTTTCGTCTATTTTCTTAAATAACTTTAAAACAATAAATTTTAAAATTATAAAAAAAATATATTTGAGACCCTCATAGTAAGCCCTTTCATTTGATATGTCACTCGGTACAGTTTACAAAACTTTTTTTTTTAATTTTCTTATTTTCCCCCTAAAAGTGACTCTCATATTCAAAATTCATATATTTACTTTAGTTGTACGTGTTTGGGTCACAGAAATCCATATGTGTACCAAATTTTAACTTAATCGGTCCATTAGATTCGGAGCAAATTGGCTGTGACAGACGGACAGACAGACAGACACACGAGTGATCCTATAAGGGTTCCGTTTTTTCCTTTTGAGGTACGGAACCCTAAAAAATAATTATACAGACCCTTATCACTTAGTCATAATAATGCGACATGCAAACATTTGGGTTTATAGTTAAGTACTTCATAGTTGTTGCTGTGGGATGATGCAAGCTAACAGAACAGTATATTAAACAGCAACTTTTAGTGAATGTTACATTCATGCAAGTTTATGATCTACTTCATTTCAGTATATCTAGAGAATTGGCAGAAAGAAGAAGTTTTTATGCCAACTATTACTCAGCGTTGGTTGCGAAATGGGTAGGCTTAAGTACCTTCACAAGTACCTACGTACAATGCGTTTCAACTAAGAATAGGAAAGTCAATGACCTCTAACTGTCAACTGAAGCTAGAAATCTAAGGATTGCAAAGTTTTGTAGTGTTATCCTTATCCATGAAATTGTTTTTGTTAAAATACTGACTTTGCAAATGTGTAAACGAGATGCTATTTTGCTAAATCTTCACAATATGGCGCAAGGTCATTCCTATTCTTAATTGAAACGCACTGTACGTGCATTATTTTCCTATGTATACACATTATGTAGGACAACAACTCAAGTATTGATCGATAGTTACATTGTATACAAGTGCACTTCAACTTATAATCCATTTAGTACCTACCTCCCGTTGACCAACAAAACAACATAAATAGGTACTCATCAATACAATAATATAAGACCATTTGTTTTATTGTTTTATATCACATTTTTTTAAATTAGTCTAATTACAGCTCTGGGCACCTTTCAAAAGCAATTAATTTTTAAGGCAATTTAATTATGGCCATAGTGTAGAAAGATTTTTTGTTGGAAATTACCTCCTTTATCTCACTATTTCGTTTCATCCACGACTTTTTGACCACCCTGTGTATCCGGATAGATATAATTCCGTTCTCCGTGAAACGCACAATTAATTTTTATAGGAACAATTATTCCCGAATTCAGTTCGCATGGTACATAGCTTAGGTGTAGCCAGATGTAGCTTTATTAATTAACCCTTGCGTTTCTCCTTTTCCCTTTTCAGCACTTTTTTTTTGTGGATGGGAAATCATGAAATGACTTCTCCCACTCTGGGTGGAGTGGAAGGGCGTGTCAGACTTTTACTGACTAAAACCCACCCGTGTTCCTTCAGTTGCCTGTGCCAGAGCCACGGTATCTCTTTCGAACAACCCGCGACCCCGGGCCCGGCGGCATCGGCCTTATCCAAAGACATTAATATTATTTAACAATAGACGGGACATTTATCCAATGACGTATTATAGATAGACGCGTCATACACGAACATCAGTGCTTTCAAAAACAGCGTAAGCCATGATGTACCAACATACCAGTATATACTGGCCGCAAAGAAAAGGAAAGACGCATGCCGATACCTGTTGTAAGAAAGAGATGAATATACTTATTTAATTACGTCACTAGCTGCTGCATGTTCACTGGCGCGCGTGCGTGACTGATATCACGCCGGGCAATTACCCTTCATTTAAATTCCCATTTTTGAGCCCGGGTAACGCATATAAAGGTAATATATCATTGGACATATCGAACAAAATCGTAATCTGATATTTATGTCCTAGTGGTCAAAAGTCGCTCAGTCTTGTGTGGTACGCCTGCATGTCAAGTTACATTCGTGTCCACCAAAAGAAAATTATTTTCGAAGAAAATGCCGAATGTTTATGCATTGTGGTATTGCAAACCTCGTGGTGATAAAATGACTCGATTCAACTTGATTCAACTACGGTTTATTTTCGTTACCATTTTATAATTTATCGAGTATTGAGAAAATTAAATAATTATCTTAGATGTGTCAAACCATTGAGTTATACAACTAGAGAAGCAAACCTCATTAAAATGTGTAAAAAAAGTATAACCACTATTTAAATGCAACGACGTAGCTTTGAAACCACTAAACATTTAAAAGTAAACATATATCTGTCTCACTTACACAAGTCGCAAGAACAATACTGTCGCTTAGATTAGACAAAGACCGCAATATAAACATGCAATGGCGGGATGGGGTTGCCTACCCATGCGAAATTTTACCCAACTTTTTAAACGTTAACTTCGTCCATAATCGCAAAGACAAAACCTTCGGTTTCCCCAAAGAGTCAGTTTTCTATAAGTCCTTTTCTTTTTGAAGGTTTTTTTAATTCTTCCATGAATTGCACTGTTTCATCATTTACATTTAGCTGCATTTCGTCTTCTTCGCTCAATATGCGTTTTTTTTCAGTTCCTCTATCGTTTATTTTTTTTATTTCTAGTCTTTTATTTTTTGTGATATTTTTTTCCTTTTCTTAGTCTTCTAGTCGATAAATTTTTCAAACGGTGAATTATTTTCCTCATTTTGGGCTTTCGGGGCGTTTCAGTTATTTCGACTATCTCTTCGTCGGTTTCCACAGCATCCACATCCATATTTTCTTCTTCTGAAAGCTCCACCTGCTCTTTAGAATAACGGTTGTCCTGAAAAATATACAATTTACTGTAGGCAAAACAGCTCTTTACAATCGAAAAACTAAGTTGAAAAAAACATTCAGTACACAATGTAGTTTGAGTCGATATAAACTAATTTGTTGCTGTGGGAGTTCAATGAGAAGGCATTTTTTGTTGTCATTACAATTTGATCATATTAATAGCCGCATAAAATCATTACTTACAATAAGCATTACAATTGCTTGATTGGACAAATAAACACGGGCACATTCGCTTTTTGGCCCTATTTTATCTTGATCACGGAAGTGCTTCAAACAAATGACAGTAGATTTAGTAGGTAGCCAGTCAGTCTCTTTTCTCAGCAATCGGATTATTGATTGAGAAAATTGATTGCATCTTTAGGTACTCTGGAACATTGTTAATTATTATTTAAAAATATTTAAAATCGCTTATTCCATAAATTAAAAACTCCCACAAATGTGGGAAACTAAAACATAGTTTTTAGTTGTAACACTGATCATGATTAAAAAAAAATCTACATTTTATTTATTTTACTGCGTTTTTACGATGATATAAACACAGAAACAATAAACTTACGTGTGAAAAGTAATTCCGGTAGTTTTTGTGATCTTGAATCGCATTCTTTCATTACGCATTTAGCCGTTTTGGCGATATTTTTTGTCGCGGTTCACTTCGGCTGCCGTCATACAGAGCACTGAACTGACGTTAGCTACGCATACGGCCGTGGCCGTATGTCAAGTGGCAAAGCCTTGGCGCGGTAATTGCTAATCTAGTGTATATATATCAATGTGTCAAACTATCTGACGGTTGGTAAATCAAAGGTTGGTATCGGTAAAAGTGTATCGGATATTCAGTTCATACTTGGCTATTATGTAATTTTCCTATGTTATGCTAGATGGCGTCACTGAGACATGGGATAATAGTTTTTGTATGACATTTCTTCTGATAGCCTCTCTATATAGGGTGACTGGTAATTAGTGACCGATACCTAAACACATGATTGTGCTCATGATAACAAACAACTTTTACTATGGGACAAAACCTGGAATCGCGAAAAAAAAATCAGCTGCTCCCTACATTTTGCCGAGTTATGCGAACATGAATGTATGGGGAAGCTGATTTTTTTTCGTGATTTCAGGCTTGGTCCCATAGTAAAAGTTGTTTGTTATCATGACTATAATCATGTGTTTACCTAAGTATCGGTCACTAATTACAAGTCACCATATATAACATAGTATTTTAAATCTCTTTGGCCCTAAGCTTTGCCCCTATCGGACCCCATCTTTTGCAGACATCTCTTTGAGGCGCGCGTGGGACACAACACACAAGTACGGTTTCATAGAAGAGTGGTGGCCACAGGTAGTGCAGTGACGGCTGTCATGAAAATGATGGTAGCGGCAAAGATTTAAATTGTTAGATTCGCCCTACCGCGTCAAAAGATAGTTGCATTTCTAATTCGTTTTGACACCTCTAACACCTAATGACGCAGTACGGACTATACTTTTTGATGGTCAAGGAAACGCTAAATGAATCATTTGTGTGACCTCACTCTTCCCAGTAGGTATGGATTGACACTTTTTCTCGTATGGTGAGGGCAAATCTAGCAATTTAAATCTGTGGGCGGCAGTGTGTCAAATACTGGTGAAAATTACAGATTTTTCATGGCGGCCGTTATAAAATATGACGGAACCGCTTTCCTAGGAAACCAAAACTTTAGTTTGCGAATTCAAAATGGCGGAATGTGCAGAGTGGCGTATTGATTCATGTTGAATGAAGTCAAAAAGATTATTAATAGTTAAACAAATTGACTATCAACTTAAATTATCTGTAGGTACTTATATTCAAATCACATCTGACATTCTTTGACAGTTGCATGACGGTGGCGGTGTTGACAGGGAAGAGCTATAGAAATTAGACAAGTCACTTAAAAAATGTATTCGATAAACTGATTTTGTGGTGCGTGTTTCATAATTCTGTGAGTTTTATAGTGTACAAACTATCTAATACAAAAATACAATAAATAAAAGTGATAATTTATGGGGTGCCGTGTGTTGCATTAGAATGTATGAATCGCATCACAGTGCGGAAAAATGAAGATATTTACTTTTATCGGTAAGTGATCTTGTCTTTTTAGGGTTCCGTACCAAAATGGTAAAAAGGAACCCTTATGGTGTCACTCAGTCTGTCTGTCTGTCTGTCTGTCACAGCTGGATATCTCAAGAACTACTAATGCTATCAACTTGAAATTTGGAATAGTTTTATATGACGTTTACTCAACTATTTTGCAGATAAGAAAGAAATAAAAATATTTATATTTTTTAACCGACTTCTAAAAAAGGAGGAGGTTCTCAATTCGGATGTTTGTATTTATTTTTTTTATGTTTGTTCGCGCATAACTCCGTCGCTTGCCAACCGATTTGAAAATTTTTTTTTTTGTTGGAAAGGGTATACTTTCCAAATGGTCCCATTTTTGTCAAAACCCAGTTCTAATGATGGTATCCTGGAGAAATCGAAGGAACTCTTCAAATATTATAAGCACACCTATAGCGATTTGGGTATTTTTTATAGTAGCTCGTGCATTTGCTCTCGGAAAGCACCATTTCGTGAAGTGGAACTGATGATGAAGACCACAGATGGCTACCGGAACTACTCAATGATAAATATTTCACGGGTTGCGATTCGATTACTTTAATATGGTTGCTAAGCAATTTCCGCTCGTCACACAATGCGTGTGGTGAGTGGTTGTTGAGGAGTTCTCGTGGTTCTTACCAGCAGAACTCCTCAACAATTAACGTCCCAGCATCGGGAAAAGCAATATTTTGAAACATGTGATGAGCAATTGACATTAGACTATTTTAACTTATACAAATTATAAACAGACCCACTAAAAAGCGAGAAATAAAAACTTTTTAAAAACCGACTTCCAAAAATCACTACAAAGTGAAAAATAACTTTGATTTCGGAAGTCGGTGGCAAAAAAAAAAAGAAAGTAAATAAAAAACGAAAGACACCGACTTCCGAAATCAAAGTTATTTTTCACTTTGTAGTGATTTTTGGAAGTCGGTTTTTTTTTTGTTAAAAAGTTTTTCTTTGTAACAGGTGCTGAAAGGGGGTCTTCAAAATTTAAAGTGGGGCTACTAGGGCCTGTGGGGTATCATATGAAAGAGCGCTGTTTGCACATTCTTAAATATTTTTTTTTTTTTTTTTTTTAATGTAAAAAAAATACTGTCCCCCCCCCTTATCTCCGAAGTTTGCAAAGGGAAAAATCTGTAATTATTCTATGTGATAGAAGTTTATGTAAAGATTACAGGAAAGATAAAACGATGTCTCTAAATAGCACACTTTTTCAGAAATCGGAACGGAACCCTCGGTGCGCGAGTCCGGCTCGCTCTTGACCGGTTTTTTATTTTGCAATGTTATCGCATTAAAAATTTATTAAAATTCCTATTTCTACTCGTTATTATTGGACCCGGAGTTTGCTATTTTGTGACTTGCTTGGAATGCACATGGCCAGTAACTATAGATAGCAAAGAAGAAAGGAAGTAGCTTGCATGCCATGGTGACATACCCACCCATCCTATCACCAATCAGAAGGTGTTATGTCACTTGTACTATTAATGTATGTACTGCTTATAACAGTGTTTTTATAACACATCAATTTACCAATACCTACCGCCTTCTTTGCATTTGTATCAGACCAATAAATTATCAGACTGTGAAAAACACAGAACACTGTTATACCTACTCAGTGAAAAATCTGAATGCAGTCAGTGTGAGACAAATGACGTATGCCCACGTATGCCAAAGACGTATACTTCGGATGACGTGGAAAACCAATGACATTATACATCTAGACGTTGCCATGATTACAGTGTGAAGTGTGGAAGTGAGACACATTATATACGAAATAATTAGGAAAATTGAGGCAAAGCATCGTATCTTCTGTCCCTTACACCGTGCCGTATTTTTGCTTTAAAACTGTTGCCAAACAAAGTACTTTGCATGGCAAAATTTAAAAATGTTGCCAAACAAAGTACTTTCACTGTTAATATTGCTGTCTCATGACCGGCCACGCGGTGGCTCGATCTAGATGTATATTATCTAAGTGGAAAACATTTAAAAAGGTAGAAATGACAGTTGCTTTTGGAACGACGCGACGGAGATAGACATAGATAATACCCTATAGGTATATACCTAAAGGAGAGAGACGTAAAGACGGAATTTCTACCTATGGGCTAATTTTTTGTTTTTTACCTACATACATAATAACATGTTACGTAAAACTGTCTGCTAATGTTAAGTTGCTTGCCCTTCAACGGGTGTATTAGTTGACCAAGACAGCCGTATACATCCCTCTTCAGCGACCACTCAAACGCTCTGCTGGACGTTTCGCTGTATCTACACCGCCTGGACGCTCCGCCGCTGTTCCAAGTTAGAGCATAATCTTTCGTTGGGTAAATATGTTGGGTTCGGCTTCCAGTCTAACCGGATGCAGCTGAATGCCATTATTTTACATAGAGCGACTATCTGACCTCTACAACTCAGTAACTGGGTAATACGATACCCCTTGGTAAGACTGGATGTCAGTTTCGGGCTTCTGACGACCCGTAACGACTGTCAAAGATCCACGAATGACAGCCGGGACCAACCTGGCTTAAGGTGCTTTCCGAGGCATGGAAGGGTCTGGTACGTAAGATGGTCACCCATCCAACTGTGGCAAGCGTAGCTAAACCTGATCAGTTGACCCTGTTATTACTGATCCACAAGCCCTTCATCAGAATGCCCTTTATTCAAAATATACGTAAAAAGTTTCACAATTTGTCAGGCAGTTAGCCCTGCCACCATATTGGTTGACTGGCTAACATGTTTGTGGCTTACAATTAAATTGAACTAGGCCGTCTACACAGTGTTTAGACGGTGCTACTTTTATTGTTGCCTTAACTCATATGGCACTGGCTATTAACTTGCACGATAGAAATCAGGTTATAGGCCCTACACACAAGCGTAGTTTAGCTCGGTGTGTAAGTGAAATGGCGTTATGGCTGTCTAGTTTGCCTCGCGAGACAGAAGACTCTCACGCGCACCGGAATTATTTCGTAAAATTTGCAAATAAAATCGTATAAAATTATAAATTAACTATTTAATAATAAATAATCCAACACTGGATGCAGTTTGGCATTTTAAATTTTATGGTATATTTTTAATTATTATTAAGAGGAATGTTTGAAGATTTTTTTGATGCATTAAAGCACGTTTAATATGTTTTGAAAAATGTTCTTAACTAACTTTTTAGACCTATGTATTCTGCTTAAGCGTATGAAGTTTCATTATAATCGGCTTATTCATTTCGAATCGGCAAATACATACTTATATGCATACTTACATACAGACATAGACTGCTAAAATCATAACCCTTCCTTTTGGCTTTGCCGTAGTCGCGTAAAAAAGGACCTAATTGAAAGTTTGTATGAAATGCCGTACCGAACCAATGCTCCTAATAAGTCGTTTCAATACGAATAAAGATGTTATATAATAAAACTACTTACAAATCCGGGGCGATCCCAAGTTCCTTTTCAATAAAAGCGGAGACTTCTTTCGTGATAATCTTGTTTTCTTCCAACCCTAGGTGTCCGATGGACTCCAGGGTAGCAACTGCGCCAGGGACTGTCGACTGACCGCCGAATGATATCGCACAGTCTCCTGACACCACGCAGACAAATTTCTGTCAAAATATCGTAAAAAATTAGATAATATTACTGAATCTGGCTATTGATTACAAAGTGATTGATGATATTGGCTTTCTGATCTCATACGAACTTATTTGGGGTCAGGTTCCGTACCAAACTGGTAAAAAAGGAACCATTATGGTGCGACTCAGTCTGTCTATCTGTTTGTTTGTCCGTCTGTCACAGCTGGATATCTCAAGAACTAACCTCACGTGATCTGACCAAGATTATGTCTGGACTTTAAAAGAGACTTTGACCCCTGAGTTTGTTTCGCCATTTCTTCTCAGGGTAGTCAGATACGAAATGTCGACTTCATCAAGCTATTAAAAAAAAAAAAAAAAATATGACGTGTAAAAGTGATTTCGGTGTCCTATTTACAGAATAAACAATTTCATTTCATTTCAACTACTAATGTTATCAACTTGAAATTTGGAACAGTTTTAGAGAAAGTTTTGCCCAACTATTTTGCAAATAAGAAATAATTTTTTTGTCTTCTTAAAAATCGTCTTAAAATTAAAAGTGGGCTTACTAGGGCATGTGGGGTATCAGCGCTGGTTGCACATTCTCAATTTTGTTTTCCTTTTTTTTAGGCCACATAGTTTTCGACTTTTGATGAAAAATGTAAAAAAAAATACCGTTCCCCCCTTATCTCCGAAGTTTGTATGAGAAAAATCTGAAATTATTCTATGTGATAGAAGTTTATGTAAAGATTACAGGAAAAATAAAACGATGTCTCTAAATAGCATACTTTTTCAGAAATCTGAGAACGGAATCAGAACGGAACCCTCGGTGCACGAGTCTGACTTGCTCTTGACGGGTTTTTTCTTCCATAGATAGGTACTAGGTGTTAGCCTGCCTCCTATCTATGGATGAAAAAACCGGTGAAGAGCGAGTCGGCCTTCATTTCAGTGTTACCTAACAGCCAAGCTTTATAAATACACAATTATCGATCTATCTTAAAATAAAGAATATCACAAAAGTGAAGCTTGAACACAAACATTATATACTTCTCACTTACAATTTCCAATGCTATTAACCATTTATAAATTTATAAATCTTTTGATAGGCAATAAATTGTAGAATCTTAATCATCTGAAAGCAAAAATACGGTGCACAATGAAATTACATTTTAAATGTTGTCGATAAAAAGTAGAAAGAAGTCTAAATGAGGAATTATAAATCAGCCTGTATCGTTGTCTATTATCTATCACAGACAAATATTGACAAAAGTAGAAAGAAGACTATAAGAGAAATAGTAGTAATTAGCCTGTACCTATAGTCCCACTCCCCCCCTACTCCCCCCCACAGGCCTCCCTTTCCTTATTCCACTTAACTCGATCCTGAGCCAATATGGAGCAATATCCTGTAAGCGTCAAATTCGTCCCGCCATCTACTCTTGGCCCAAAAGAGAAACAATACACACTAAATTATATAATGATAGTACTCTTTCCAAATATACTCACATCCTCCGGTTTCCTTACAACTTTCGCCAACAGCGGAAGAATTTTATTAACAAAATCATTAGGAATTTTAGCCCGTGGCAAATTTGTTAATATTTTTAAACAAGGCATTTTAAAAACAAGTTACTACTTTGCTTGGAAGGAGGTTACTGATATCAATAGCGAGTGATAAGCGTCATTATTGTTATCAATGTTATTTCAAGTGCACACTTTATCAGTTATATTTTATTCTTGTTCTGTTTTAGGGATGGGCAACTGTTGTTAATATACAACGTGTAATGCTAAATGCGCAAAACCTCTTAAGGGGTCATTGTACTCATCATTATGAACAACTTTTACTATGGGGCCAAACCTGAAATCGCGAAAAAAAAATCAGCTGTTCAGTACATTTTGACGAAATTTGCGAACATAAATGTACTGAACAGCTGATTTTTTTTTCGCGATTTCAGGTTTGGTCCCATAGTAAAAGTTGTTCATAATGATGAGTACAATGACCCCTTAAGAGGTTTTGCGCATTTAGCATTACACGTTGTATATTTTTTTGTAAACACAGTTTGGTTATTTATTTATTTTTATCTACACCCATGCCATAAATCCTCTATAAAAGTCTCTGAAACAGTTAGCTTATTGCTAACATTAAAACAGCCAGTGTCATAGTAACCATGGTAACCATAATAGCATCCAAACGGGTGCTTTAATGTTGTACTGAATTTCATAATGCAACTCGTTTTCAAAAAAAGAACATTGTAATGCACGCGCGTTTCACTACAACAGCGCCGTAATTTAAAAAAAAGACCTTATTCGAATTCACGTCTTATACTATGAAGCCAGCCGCCATGTTCGATACGAGTATTAGTATTGCAAAAAACTGTTTCAGAACCATTTATAGAGGATTTAACATGGATGTAGATAAAGTCTTGTATGCAACCGTACATAATTAGGTATTAAAACACTCATGTGATACTATTATCACACTCGGCTTCGCCTCGTGTGATAAACCCACGTTCGTGTTTTAATACCCTTTATTATACGTCAGTTGCATAAATAACTATTATGTCTTACCTACAACTATCTTTACAGATCATAGACATAATTTGATAGTGTACATAATCAGCCTATAATTTGTTCCCACTGCTGGGACACAGGCCTCCTCTCTTCAAGAGGGAGCGGTCTGTAATCTACCACGCGGGCCCAGTGCGGGTTGGTAGATGTCACATGTCTTCGAATTTTTGGTTCTAGGACATGCCGGTTCACGGTGGAGCATACAGTGGAGGTCTGCCCGGCTTGGGCAGAGCACCGCCGTGTTCTCACGGAGGCGATCGGCGGCGGCGATCTCTCGCGTCCGAGCCTGGTCCAGGCCATGGTGCGGAGCGAGAGTGCATGGGAGGCCGTCACCTCCTTTTGCGAAGCAGTGATGCTCGCGAAGGAGGAGGCGGAACGCGTGAGGGAGAGGCAGCCTCACGCCCTCAGTCGCCGCAGGAGACGCCCTGGGCGGCGGGAATCGCGGGGCGATTTCCGGCCACCGTAGGCGCGGGCCTGCGGACGGTGAGCAGCGGGTAGCTCGCCGTCCGGTAAGGACCAGGCCCGAGTCGACGGCGCGTCGTGTTCCACGCGCGCCTCAAAGAGATGTCAGCAAGTGACGGGGCCCAATAGGGCCGACGCCGCTGGGGTCGCGGGTTGTCTGAAAGGGTTACCGCGGCCCTGGCATAGGCAACTGAAGGAACACGGGTGGGTTTTAGTCAGTAAAAGTCTGACACGCCCTCCCGCTCCACCCAGAGCGGGAGAAGTTATTTGATGATTTCCCACCCTCAAAAAAAAAAAAAAAAAAAAAAGGACATGCCGGTTTCCTCACGATGTTTTTCTTCACCGTTTTGAGAACAGTGGTGATGATAATATTTACACAAAGTAAAGCACCTGCCTAGGTTCGAACTCATGACGACTAAGTAAAAAAAAAAAAATTGGTTTAGTCTGTCAGTCAGATAATAAAAAAAATATTAGACACATATTAATAAAAAATAACTCAGGTAGAAAACACATTAAAGTTGGGGCTCGTTACGTCACAACTATGTATAAAATCTAGCAAGGCGTGACGTCATGCCACATTCTAACTCAATGTATCGCCATATGACGACACGGTTGGCGCAGTGGTTGAGCGATTGACTGCTGCGCAGCATGTCGCGGGTTCGATTCCCGCACGGAACAAATATTTGTACGACCTACAAGTATTTGTTTCGAGTCTGGGTGTTTTTCTATCTATAATATGTATGTATTTACAAAAAAAATGTATATAAGTAGTTTATCAGCCATCTCGTTACCATAACACAAGCATTAGGTTGCTTAGCTTGGGGCTAGATGGCGTTGTGTGAAATGTCCAAGGATATTTATTTATTATTTATATACTTTTGATTAAGTACTTAAAAAAAAAATAGGTACGTGTCATGACTGACAAACAAATGTTTAGTCATCATCCCTATAGAAGTATGAGTCTGAATCAAACGACATCTTGGAAATGACTGGTTTATTCTGTAAACATTATCAATACTCTATGACATAAAATACTATTATTATAGAATAACCCACTACATCTTCCTCCTTATAACTATACAATAATAAAACAAATACAAACAGAACTAAGCACATATGAACCCATACTACAAAACTATCCCATTAATTAGATTCAATAAACATTGCGATATTAAGACTATTTAACACTAACATAAATTCTATATCTTTATTACTTCCTTTTTTTAAAATAAAACATAAAATAAAATGAAATGAAATAAAATGTTCCACAAAAACAACATTAAATATGTAGGTAACAAACATAACTTTTAAAATTTTCTATTTGACACATTGTAAACACACTTATATTGTACAATAATCATCAAAGCCATATCGTACTGGCGGACGAACAACTCGACCACTGGTGGTCCTCATGGGACTGGCACGGGCAGGCGAACCGTACGTCTGCAGTGGTCTTGGTGCATCTGACAATGAATCTGTACCACGCGGTGAAAAAGTAACCACGTCATCTTCCCATGAGTCATAATAGGCACGTTGTCTTACACTATGAGGCCTACTGTTTGCATTATTGTTATTTTTATTCTTGTTAGTATGCAAAGGTAAGTTCATAAGGTGTTGACGATTTCTACGATAGCGACTACCATTTTCAGTTTCCACCCAATATGATCTGTCTCCATGTGCTGTACCTACTACTTTAGCCTTAACCCACTCTTTGTTCTGTCTCACACGTATATTTTGATTAGGTTCTAAAGGCTATAAATTTCTTGTTCCAACATCATATTGTTCTTTATATTTGTTAATCCTATGCTTTCTTTCCGCTTGGACAATATGCTTATTTACTAATTTGGGTTCTAATACTTTTGAATTTGCAGGAAGTTTTGTATTTAATCGACGACTCATAAGCAGTTGTGCTGGAGAATACTTTTCCCCAGTAATAGGTGTATTTCTAAAGTTAAGAAGTGCTATTTGCCATTCTTCATTACTGCTTTGTGCTTTTAAAAACAGTGACTTTATTGTTCTTACATTGCGCTCTGCAAGGCCATTTGACCTCGGATACAACGGCGAGCTCGTTTCATGTTCAAAATCCCAAGACCCACTGAATTTTCTAAATTCCTCAGATGAGAACTGTGTCCCATTATCAGTAATAAGTTTACTAGGTACACCAAACCGACTGAACATACTTTTCATTGCAATTATAACCGAACAACTTAATAAGTTACTTAATGAAGCCACCTCAACAAATTTGGAATAATAGTCAACTACTAGTAAATAATGCTTCCCCTGAAAGTCAAAAATATCAGCTGCTAAAACTTCCCACGGACGCGCAGGTACCGGGTGCGGGCGCAGCGGTTCGCGCGGGTTATCAGCACGGTACCGCTGACAAGTCTCACAGTTTAGCACGACACTCGCGATGTCAGAGGTCATACCCGGCCACCACATCACTTCACGTGCCCTTCTTTGACACTTTTCAACGCCTAAATGCCCTTCATGTATACGCTGAAGCATTATGCAACGCAACTTATCAGGAATTACAACCCGCTCATTTCTAAATAATATACCATTAATGACATGCAATTCATTATGCACATTCCAATAAGGCTTAACTATATCCTTTGCATCACACCTATTATTAGGCCATCCTTTCCAATAATAATCACAAACATTAGCTAATATCTGATCCTTACTAGTTTCTTCCCTAATTTTGGATAACATTTTAGGAGTCGCTTCCACATTTTCAATCAACAAATTAACATGCACTATCACATCATTAGCTAAATCTTCTTTAGAATATTTTTCAACTGCAGACCTTGACAAAGTGTCAGCAATAAACAATAACTTTCCAGGTTTATATTCTAGCTTTACACAATAATGTTGTAATTTTAACATGAGTCTTTGCAAACGAGCCGGTATTTCATTTAACTGTTTTTTAAATATTGTTTCTAATGGTTTATGATCACTTTCTACTATAACTTTAGAATGACCATATATGTACTGATGAAAACGAGTACATCCAAAAACTACAGCAAGCAACTCTTTTTCAATTTGTGCCCAATGTTTTTCAGTAGGAGTCAGAGTGCGTGCTGCATATGCCACTGGCTTCCCATCTTGTAGCAAGCAAGCACCTAGCCCTTGAGAGCTTGCATCTACTGATACTGTGACTGCCTCATTTGGCGAGTAATATCTAAGTACTGGTGCACTACTTATCATATTTTTTAAACTATTAAAAGCATTATCATGAGTATAACACCACTCAAATCCTACATCTTTCTTCATTAATTCCCTAAGTGGAGCTGAAATTTCCGAGTATCGAGGAATAAACCTGGATAAATAATTTGTAACACCCAGAAATCTTTCTAACTCTTTTTTTTCTTTTGGCTGTGGCATTCCTATTATAGCCTTTACACGACTTTCATCTGGCTTCATACCATTAGTATCAAAGACATGACCTAAAAATTTAATGCTACTTGCACCAAATACACACTTTTCTTTATTAAACTTTACACCAGAGGATTTGGCTCTTCTTAAGACTTCACCTACCCTTTCATCATGTTCCATTTTATCTTTTCCCCAGATTAAGATATCATCGATATAAGTTTCTACCCCTTCCATCTTGAAAATTTTATACATTTCATTATGAAAAATCTCTGGAGCACAACTAATACCAAATGGCATTCTCATAAATCTATATCGCCCAAATGGCGTTGAAAAAGTACATAGCTTGGAGCTGTTCTCAGTTAATTTAACCATCCAAAACCCATTTTTTGCATCACATTTTGAAAAATATTTAGCACCTGAAAGATTACTGGCTATTTCATCTAATGTAGGTAACTGAAAATGACTTCGCTTTATTGCTCTGTTCAAATTTTTCGGGTCTAAGCAAACACGCAAACTTTTATTTGGCTTTTCTACCACAACAATACTTGAAACCCAATCAGTTGGCCCATCTTCTTTTTTAATTATATTTAATTTCTCCATATTTTCTAACTCACTCTTAAGACGAGGACGCAGTTTTAAAGGTACTTTTCTAGTAGCTGTAACAACCGGAGGAACAGATTCATCTATCTGTATCTCACATTTGTTTGGTAAGCAACCAATTCCATTGAAAATTGATTCATCATTAAATAAACCACAAATAGACAACTCCTCATTTTTCATAATTAGTTTCAAATTCACACAAGCCCTTAATCCTAATAAATTATTACAGTCTACATCCAAAACATAAATTTTTTGCATAGTTTTAATTTTTTTATGCTGTAACAATGCCTCAAAGTATCCTACCACGGGCAATTCTTTTTTACTTATTTCTCTTAAAACAGTTTTACATTTTTTAAGAGAATTTATCATAAATCCACTTTTATTAAAGCTTTTTAATGACATTACTGAAGCATCAGCACCACTATCTAACTTAAATTTCACACTGACACCGTTGACATCAATAACACAATGCCAGGACTCAGATGAATCATTTGATGCCTCTATTGAAATATTGTACATAAGTAGCTCACCATTAATACAGTCCTCACCATCGCTATTTTCGCTACTGCATTCCTGCACTTCTCGCACGATTCTAGACCGACAACATATTGCAAAATGTCCATTTTTGTCACATTTATAACACTTCACATTGTATGCCGGGCAGCGACCATCTATAATATGTACAAATCCACACCTAGCACAAGGTCGTTGTTGCTGTTGTTGAGATGCTCCAAATGATCTTCGACCACGTTCCCCATTTCTACCTGCACTAGCCCCTAACTGGCGTGCACCACTTCCATCAGCACGAGCATCATTACGGGCATTTCCTCGTCGCAGCTGTTCCAATGCAGCGCTGCTCGTTTCTGGAACCATTTTATTGGATGAACATACTGCTGCTTGCTGTCCAGCTCGCTCTGCGGCTCTACACATCTGACTTGCTTCCTCCAACGTGAGCTTCGTTTTAGCTAGCAGTCGCTCTCTCATATGATTATCTTTTATTCCCCTGATCAATTGTGTCAAAGTCAGGCTGCTTTTCAAAGAACCAAACTCACAATATTTACTGTTCGCATTGAGTTGACCCAAAAATTTTTCAAAGTTGTTTTCATTTTGGTAAGTTTCAAAGAACGTATGCCTTTCAAAATTTACATTAGTTCTCGGATCACAATATTCTGCGAACTTTTCAGTAATAACTGTGTAATCACTTTTATCTGACTCGCTAATATCCAACTCATTAAACAATTCTCTTCCATATTTTCCAATAATATGCATAAATAATGCACATTTTACATCCGATGTTGTTTTGTTTTTTCCCGACGCCACCAGAAAATAATCGAATGCCGTCTTCCATTCTCTCCAATTTTGTGCAATATTGCCTTCTTCTTGTAACGGCGCCGGCTGTTGAATCGCCGCGTAAACATTTTCTATATCTTTTCCTCCCATTATTGCTCAATCCTAAACAATTTTAAAGCTCATTTGAGTACTATTTCCACTATATTTTAATTACACCTGACACCATATAGAAGTATGAGTCTGAATCAAACGACATCTTGGAAATGACTGGTTTATTCTGTAAACATTATCAATACTCTATGACATAAAATACTATTATTATAGAATAACCCACTACAATCCCTATTAAACATAAAGAGTTCTCTCTTCTTATCTTCTATATCAGCATGCTCTTGTTCTTTTCTCAATCAATATTCGTTCGGCGTAGTAACTACTTCCAAACATGTCCATCAGCTGCCATCTTATGTTTCACTACCTTTGTATCCATATTTATTATTATCGTTCATAGAACAGTCCAACAAACTATTTCCTAACAGTTGTTGAACGCGGCTTTGCTGGTTCGGACGTGAGAAATTATCCCACGGGCACTTAAGCACACTTAGGTACCTACACATGACAAGAGCATGTCCATAATATATAGGGTGACTGGTAATTAGTGACCGATACCTAAACACATGATTGTGCTCATGATAACAAACAACTTTTACTATGGGACCAAACCTGAAATCGCGAAAAAAAAAATCACCTGCCCCATACATTCATGTTCGCATAACTCGTCAAAATGTAGGGAGCAGCTGATTTTTTTTTAGCGATTTCAGGTTTGGTCCCATAGTAAAAGTTGTTTGTTATCATGAGCACAATCCTGGGTTTAGGTATCGGTCACTAATTACCAGTCACCCTATATACTCTTCATATCCTCCAAAATTAATTTAAAAAATCGACGTAGGCTTTTGAAAAAGTCAGTAATAGTGGTTCAGAATTAACACTTGCATACTATCAATGTAAGTAAATAGAGACTTTTCCGTTGTCTGTATTTGTCTGACATTTTTAAAATTGACTAATAATATTCTACAGCTAGACAGCTGAAAAGCCTACTCCAAAGTAGCAAGGTAAGGGCTGAAATAAAAACTCTGAAGTTTTCAATTCAAAACACATCAAGTTGATTTCAGCAACGTTAAATGTATCATGTCGAAACCACATTACAAGAAAAACAAATCTTTATTTTTATGTGGTTTACTACATTATACAAAGTTACTATTTACAATCAATCTGCCTAGCCTTTTCTCAATTATGTTGGGGTCGGCTCCCAGTCTAACTGGATGCAGCTGAATACCAGTATTTTACATGGAGCGACTGCGTAACTGACCTCCACAATCCACAACCCAGTAACTGGGTAATACGATACCCCTTGGTAAGACTGGTTGTCAGACTTTCAGGCTTCTGACGACCCGTAACGACTGTCAAAGATCGACGAATGACAGCCGGGACCAACAGCATAACGTGCTTTCCGAGGCACGGAGGAGTCTATGTAAAGATGGTCACGCATCCATGGACCACTCCTGGCCTGTTATTACTTAGCCACGAGCTCCTAGTTAGCACTATTTACACTAGGTACTAAAGTAAATGACTATAACTAACAAATATTTAATTGTCGTGTTTATATAAATTAAGCTTTTGTAAATGTTCCTCATTTAAAACGTTGGAAGAGAGTTTATGTAATAGCCATCCCTTTGTGGCGCATTCAATTAACTTTACATGGCATATACAGTTCAACTTGACAGACAACGCGACAGGTATTTCTTTGTGTCGAGCAGTATTTATCACAAAAGGGCCAACATAAAAAACCAACGTACAACTCCACTCGCTTGCAATATCCCCTGCAGTTAATTAATAAAGTTACGACCTTTAATTTATCGTAAAATTTGGCGAGTTACGGACTAAAATGTTGTTTCACTTGTCTATGAAAACTTTTATTCAAGCACGCTGAACGCTAGGTATTCAAATACTTACTGTTCTATTAGTTTTAGGAAGCTGTACATAGAGCAGTGATTTCTGCTTTTGCCGACGTGAAAACTGGCCAAGTGCGTGTCGGATCACGCACAATGAAGGATTCCGTAGTTGGGATGACTTTATCCCAAGAATTAAACTTAAAATTGTAGTTGCAAAATATGTTATGACATACATTATAACTGCAAATGTAAGTTAACCATGTTTGTATTTTAAGACTATAGACTTCTTATCTTTGGCTGCGAATCATATTTTAATCAACAAAACCTGACCTGCATTGCAAAAAAACCAGGGCAAGTGCGTGTCGGATCACGCACAATGAAGGGTTCCGTAGTTGAAAGGAATTTATCCCAAAAACAAACTTAACATTGGATCCCAAAAAAATATTTTTGGGTCATAAAATTCGAAATTCACAATTTTCGGACTTTTTCCTTTACTTGTGTTGAGAGACCTTGCTTCTTGCCAAATTTCATTGTTCTAGGTCAACGGGAAGTACCGTATAGGTTTTGATTTACTTGCGACGGTTGTAAGTATCAAAATCTGTCGCAAAATGGCCGTATTTTTTTATTGCGTTGACATAAAAGCTTGATTATTTTAGAACTGTAAGGGACTATAAACCTACGTATTTGATATGAATTTCAACTTGATATCTCCACGCAACCCTGAGAAAAAGGGTCTTGACAGACTGACGGACAACAAAGTGATCCTATAAGGGTTCTGTTTTTTCCTTTTGAGGTACGGAACCCTAAAAACGTAAGAAATTTTGAATTTCGCGGGCTGCCTTAGCACATCCCCTTAACGCAGAAATCACGGTCGAAATGTAATAGCACCCTTAAGAAAATGCCACCAGTGAGGCTTCAAAATGAATGCCGGAAAGAACAGTACGAAAAGTTGCCGGGAAAATTGGAAAATTCGGGAAAACTGAAAGTGTTTTACGAGAGCTTTGTTTGAATTTCGTATTGAATTGAAGGAGGAAGGTATGAATTGAAGGTAGGGATTGGAGGTTGTAACAGGACAACGTCTGTCCGGTCAACTAAAACCTTCTCGTTTTAACAGAGGTAAAATAATTTTATTGTGGATGGTCTGTAGTGGCTATTTGCTGGAGATCATGAAATGCCCGTGTTGTTTTTGATAAGTTACGTATTATTCTTCTTTTTCGAAAATCAACACGATTTAAAATATATTTTTTTCAATTCAATTCCTCGAAAACTGGTTCATATCGCACCATGATTAGGTTCACAATACAATGTATTTCACACGCGTGCGATTTTTCATTTTCCAACACGTGTGCGGGAATAAAAATTTCCACAGATAACATATACCTATACTTAGTCCAAATTGGTTCGATGCCTTTATTCACACCGTCTCGCGCCAGAGACGGTCCTCTCTATTCGGAGGTGAATGTTTTTTTTTAATCTCGGCAAAGAGATATGCGTCTTTACGGCGTTAATATTTTTTTGAATATTTAAATAATGTTTATAAATATAATACCATCGAAAACCTTGATTATTACTATAAAAAAAACGTTTATGAACAAATTAACATTTATTTGTGTTCTAAACTCAAAAATATTTGAATTTTCTATTTTTCATATTAGGCTGTTTATCGGTTTTATACCTTTGCTTCTCCTTCAACCTGGCGAAAGCAAAGCGCGGAAAAATCGAAAAATTAAATCATAGATTCCTAATAATTCCTGACAAAAATATTTTTCGTTATTTTATTTTATTTCTTCAAAAGTGTATTGAAAAACGTCGTTTGATACACGTGGAGTCGTGGACATTTGTTATTGCAGTTCTCGGCTCAAAAACAACCACGCCTACGGCTCGGGTGTTAATTCCGCCTCGAATGCAATAACAAACGTTCTCCACTTGTATCAAAATGTACTATTCTTTCTTTCAAAGTACTAAGATACCCTTATATCATATATTTAAGTAGATATCCATTTGAGATTTGAGTCATATTAAATTCGGTAATTTATAGGGTTCCGGACCTCAAAAGGAAAGAAGGGAACCCTTACACTCGTGTGTCTGTTTGTCTGTCTGTCTGTCCGTATGTCCGTCTGTCAAAGCCAATTTGCTTCGAATCTAATGCACCGATTAAATTGAAATTCGGTACACATATGGATTTCTGTGACCCGAACACGTACGGCTAAAGTAAATAAATGAATTTTGAATATGGGGGGTCACTTGTAGGAGGCAAATAAGAAAATTAAAAAAAAAGTTTTGCAAACTGTACCTACTGTGTGACATTATCATAAATTAAAGCAAAATTAAAAAAAAAATAAAAAAATAAAAAAATAAATGATATTAAATATTTTTTTTAATAATTTTAAAATAAATAGTTTTAAAGTTATATAAGAAAATAGACGAAAATTGGCCATTATTAGTATTATTATTTATTTAATTCGAACACATGATTCATATAGTTGTTAGTAACACTTATAAAACTATGTTAGTAAAAATCCTGATTAAAATAAAATAAAACAAAAGTAAAAATACACCTGATTTAAATACTTATAACTATGTCCGCTTCCCGCGCCACCAGACCTGGAGCAGGGCATATGGGACCAGTGCCTCTGGAACGGGCAATCAGACTTATTCACTATCATCTTTAAAATGCTGTTGGTGCTCCCCCGAATCCTTCGCATCAGGGATGCTGTTCTTTTTCGCAAGATAGCTTGAACAGTATCAGTATTTGCTTCAGCAAACATGCCCGATGCGCTACAGAACCTCGGGAACCCCAACAGCACCCTAAAGGCGTCATTGTACTGCACACGAAGAACGTTGTAGGCCCTCTGCGTATGTCTAACCCACAGGCTGAACGTGTAGAAAGTTAAACAGAGTGAGTTTCACTTCTTTACTACATCGTGAAAACCTACGGGCCAGCATATTACATCGGATCGACAACGCTCTTCGCTCCCTTTCTATATTACTGTCATCATTCAAGTCTTCATTTACGATGTGGCCAAGGTATTTAAAATGCGTCACTCTATTTAGTGGTACACCATAAAGGCTTACCGGAGGAACTGTCTCAGGCTTTTTAGTACCTACCCTAAACACCAAGTTCACTCACAAACCACCAAGTTCACAAGTTCACTCTTTCGCACATTGTACACTAAACCATGAGACGTGGCGTACCTCTCACAAATCTCAAGCATCCGTCTGAGTCCATCAATCGAGGGACTTAGCAGCACCATATCGTTAGCATAACTACTACTATTTATAATTTTACCAACAATAGAGCATCCGATAGCAGTGCTGCTGAGCTCCTCGATCAAATTATTGACGTATAGACTGAAGAGCGCCGGGGAAGTCAACCCCCCCTGGTTCACCCCACACTCCAACCTATACGCCCCAGACAATGTATCCGACCATCTGACCTGGTTGATTTTGTGGTCATACCAGTAGTCTAAGAGCTTAATAAGCTCATTAGGAAGACCTTGCTCCCGCAATTTCGACCATAAGATATTATAATCAACCAGGTCAAATGCCTTGGAGAGGTCCAAGAAAGCCACATACACGGGTGTGTTTCTATCAGTGTAGTACCTGACCGTGTGCTTGAGCGCCAGAATCGCAGTTTCCGTGGACAGCCCAGCTCTAAAACCGAATTGTGCATCATGTAAATTGAGCTGTCCGGTTACTCTTCGCTCAAGCACACCATCAAGCACCTTCGCTGTTACAGTAGCCAACGATATTGGCCTATAGTTATCCTTGTCAGAGACATCGCCGGTCTTGTTCTTGACTATGGGCACAACTGTCGTCTTCATCAGATCTGTTGGTAGATACGAGTGTCTCACACAAAGATTATACAGCATAGATAAGACTCTTTTACTTTTACTCTTTACCCGTAGACTAAAGACTAGACTAAAGTTTTGAAAATAGTTCTACGTATATTACCTGTACATTACAGGAAAACCTACTCGTATAAGAAGTTTGTGGTCTTAAAATAACATGGTGAATCTCTCAATAGTGTGAGTAAAAACTTAAGCCGACGTTCGCACGGACGTAAAAAACTGCACTGGATTTTCAACTCTCGGTGTTGAGCCGAGCTTCGAAAATCCAACCTAACAACAAGAGAGTACATCCCAGTGCGACGAAAAACACACTGTTGGATTTTCAACTGCCGGCGCTAAGCAGAGCGTTGAAAATGAAGTGCGCGAAAAAAAATCGCCGCGATTTTTTTACGCCCGTCCACACGTCGGCTTACTGTTGGAATGTATGGGAGAAAATGTTTTTCAACTATAATCTTACGTTTGTTCTTGGGATAATTTCATCCCAAATACGGAACCCTTCATTGTGCGTAGTCCTACACGCACTTGGCCGGTTGTTTTAACTAAATAGTCCGTGTGCTAAACTTACGTTCCTATATTTCCACCGGCCCCGGCGATAATTAAAAACATCGAAACTATATTAGCCGCGTCCATTAACGGCAGGGAAAATAACTCAAATCGCGCCCTAATAGGTCCCGGGGTTAAATTGACTTGGTTAAAAATCCTCGTAAATGCATTTCGTCCCACGCCGTCACCAATTTCAACCGTGGAGCAGAGGTGAGGTAACTGAATTATCGGGTGCGTCGAATACTCGTCCAACTGGAATGCAAGTTCCAGATCATTCGGATAAGCTTCATGTATGTAGATATCCCGTTAAACGCACAACTAATCAAATTAGTCGATAATTCAACATGACGTTAGCTCTTGACCTCGTAAGGCCCAGGTCGATACAACCCAACCCAACCACCCAACCCAACGAACCAACCCAATAACCACGACCCAATAAGACCCAAACACGACCCAACCACGACCAACGACCACAACCCAACGACCCATTACGACCCAATAATTAATTAATTATCAAAATTAATTAATTAAAAATTTAATTATAAATTGAGTAATTACCTAATTAATTAATTAAGTATTGGGTAATTAATTAATTAATTGGCATGATTATTTAATAAACCTTTTATTATTCAGGTAACAAAGAACCATACATACCTTAATTACGTTAAGGTATGTATGCATACATAATATAGTAACAATTGTTGCACTAAGTCTTAACCTAACTACCTATACGTTTAAATATTAAGGCGAAAGCGAAAGACATAAAAAGTAAAATCATCAATTTTTCTCTATAAGTTCAAATTGCCCTATTGAATGACTATTTGATGAAATCGTGATTTTTTTTAAATTATGTCTTTCGCTTTCTGCCTAATGCTTCTGGAACCATATTTAAAGGCATCAGTAGGTAGGTACATCAGTCTGTTTGTTCGAAGTAATCGTTGAATAATTAAGTCCTTCTTATCGGAACAGAACGTGTTATTGATTGGATGCAGTTCACATGACTGCTGTTCGCGGCATATGTGTCGGGAGTCAACTCATAACAAATTTAAATAAATTCAAAAACTTTTATGATCGATGATTTTGGTGCGCCTTATAGACATATACAATGCGATTCAACTAAGAATAGGAACGTCAATAACCTCTAACTGTCAACTGAAGGTAGAAATCTAAGGCTTGCAAAGTTTTGTAGTGTTATCCTTATTTATCCATTTTAGTTCTGTTTTTGGAATTTGTTTTTGTTAAAATATGTCAATGACTTTGCAAATGTGTAAACGAGGTGCTGTTTTGCTAAATCTTCACAATATGGCACAAAGTCATTCCTATTCTTAGTTGAAACGCATTGTAGGTGCTGATGGTGTTTAATTTTGACAGCTAATAATCAATTGCTTAGCGACCTCTTAGCGGTAAACCAATAGCGTTTATGAATAAGAATTTTGCATTTAAGAGGAAAGGCGGGTGGCCAGACTTTTGAATATTAGGTATTTTAAGAAGGTATTGCTGTCGCTCTGCGAGCGCTCCGGCCTCGAGTTCGTGCGATAAGGACAACTGCAGATCCGACTAAATAGCCTATGTAAAAAGGCACATTTCAAGGTTTGACTCTCGCCTATTTCCTCCTCCAATATTGGCCCAATTTAAAAGATATTTCTTAAACTGAATAAGAAGGATATACTATGCCCCTATGTTTTTCTTTTTTCGTTAATAGTTGTCAAATTGGTACACTAGGCGTCTGTTGACAGCGGTCTGAATAGGCAATTTTGAGCATTTTTGGAGGGTTCTAGTTCTTATAAAAATAATATATCATCAAAAAGGAAAACATAGGGTCATACCTACCAGAAATATAAATATCAGCTACTGCTGATATTTATATTTCTGTAAAAAATCATTGCTCTATGGTTATTAACCAGAAAGAAAACAGGCGAGAGCGTTTGTATCTTTTTGTATGGAGAAAAGAGCACCCACATTTCCTCTTAACGTTACACGTTGTATAAAAAAACATACAAACAACATACAGGTGAAGCTATTAAGCGTGTTATAAATGTACATAAACTAGAAAGGTTTAGGTAGTGAAATAAAGGTAAACAATATTGATGTGTCTTTTATTATTAGGGTTCCGTACCTCAAAAGGAAAAAACGGAACCCTTATAGGATCACTCGTGTGTCTGTCTGTCTGTCTGTCCGTCTGTCCGTCTGTCACAGCCAATTTGCTCCGAATCTAATGGACCGATTAAGTTAAAATTTGGTACACATATGGATTTCTTTGACCCAAACACGTACAGCTAAAGTAAATATATGAATTTTGAATATGAGAGTCACTTTTAGGGGGAAAATAAGAAAATTTTAAAAAAAAGTTTTGTAAACTGTACCGTGTGACATATTAAATGAAAGGGCTTACTATGAGGGTCTCAAATATATTTTTTTTATAATTGTAAAATATATTGTTTTAAAGTTATTTAAGAAAATTGACGAAAATTGACCATTCCCCCCCCTATCTCCGAAACTACTGAGCCTAAAATTTTGAAAAAAATATAGAAAATAGTTCTATACCTGTATATTACAGGAAAACCTATAAGAAGTCTGTGGTCTTAAAATAACATGGTAAATCTATATATATAAAAAAATCAAAGTCCTGACTGAGTCACTGACTAATATATCAACGCACAGCCCAAACCAATTTACCTAGAGACTTGAAATTTTGCACATAGATACCTTATATAGTGTAAACATCCACTAAGGAAGAATTTTTGGAAATTCTATCCCTAAGGGGGTAAAATAGGGGATGAAAGTTTGTATGAAAAATCCTATCCCTTGAGTTAATAGACTTGAAACTTAGCACGAATATTCATCTATAAGTAAATTATAAAGTTTATCATTTTTAGTTTTCCTAAACTACCCCCTAAGGAGGGATTGGGGGTGTCAAAGTTTGTATGGAAGAACTTTAACACGCGGTCCGATTAACTCAAAACTCAGTTTTTATACTTGAGACCAAAAATTAAGACTAACGTGTATCAGGGTTTTCCAAAAATCTACCCCTAAGGGGTGAAAAGTTAATTTTATAGCGGAGGATTTTATTGGGGGCTTGATTAACTCTAAAATTGGTGTAAATAATGTTTGAGTCAAGTTATGGAAACATACCAGACGATTTTTGAAATTCTTTATCTGTGTTCGTGAAAACAGAGATACAGTTTATATGAAAAATCTTATTAATTTGGTTAATGAACTTGAAACTTAGCACAAATACTTGCATAAGTAATTAATAATGTTTGTCATTATTAGTTTTTCAAAACTACGCCTCAAATGAGGTTAGGGATGTTAAAGTTTGTATAGAAGAATTTTAAAGCGCAGTCCGATTAAAAAAATGGTACTTTTAGTCAAGTTAGGAAACTTGCCAAACGAATTTTCACCGATTTTGACGACATATAGCTGATGTTTTAAGGAGTAACTTAGGCTATTTTTATTTTAGAAAAATAATTAGGGTTCCGCGCAAGAAAATTAAAATCCATGAAATCAGACAACCACGTACAGTCCAGTACAAACTTACTAAGCCTCCGCTGTCTATTACGGCTATAACAACAAATAATAAAAATAAAGCAAAGTTAAAAATGTACGGGGTCGATCCCCATACAATAAACTTTTCATTTTGAAAAAAAATAAAAATTTTAGTCTAGCATGTGGGGTGTCATCGTCTAGAACTCATTGAGTAAAGTACAAACATATTTTTTCACACCACCTGCTCGAAAATGTCAAATTATATGTCAAGCAACCTTAACCTAAAGTGAGTCATTAGTGGCCGGGGGCACAGCCGGTCAATAATGTTGTACTGGATTTCATTATGACCCGCTGGTCAATAATGTGATTTGAATTTGGAATCTCACATGCTCAGCTAAATTGGCAGTATAGTACTAACAAACACCTTTTGGTGCCAGAAAGAGGAAAGCTATTCTCGAAACCCTTACTACGCGTGGATGATATTCTCGATTTCCTACAAAATCATAACGACTGCTTCTTCATATCGTTGCCATGTTTTCGAAGACATAATATTGTAAGAATAATTAGATAACTACGAACCATTTTTCATTTTTTTTTTATTTATTTTTTTTAATTTTGGACCGAAGTTCCTTATCGCGCGTTGTGAAAGGGGGCTAGACGGAAAAAAGTCTCACGAAAAGTTGTCACGATACTTTTTGCTATAGGTAGCTATTGTAAGCCGTGCGGCGTGCGCATATTTCTCTGTCTGTCTCTCTCTCTCTCTCTCTTATAGAAAGCAAGCCAGATATTTTCATAGAACAGTGTGGTGTCGCGATGATGATGATGATGATGATGATGATGGTGATGATGATGATGATGGTGATGATGATGATGGTGATGATGGTGATGGTGATGATGATGATGATGATGATGGTGATGATGATGGTGATGATGATGGTGATGATGATGGTGATGATGATGATGATGATGATGATAATGATGATGATGATGATGATGATGATGATGATGATGATGATGATGATAAGTATAAAAATAAAATTTTGTTACAATTCCTTCACTAATTAATCGAAAGGAACATGGTGATGATGATGGTGATGATGGTGATGATGATGATGATGATGATGATGATGATGATGATGATGATGATGATGATGGTGATGATGATGATGATGATGATGATGATGATGATGATGATGATGATGATGATGATGATGATGATGATGATGATGATGATGATGATGATGATGATGATGATGATGATGATGATGATGATGATGATGATGATGATGATGATGATGATGATGATGATGATGATGATGATGATGATGATGATGATGATGATGATGATGATGATGATGATGATGATGATGATGATGATGATGATGATGATGATGATGATGATGATGATGATGATGATGATGATGATGATGATGATGATGATGATGATGATGATGATGATGATGATGATGATGATGATGATGATGATGATGATGATGATGATGATGATGATGATGATGATGATGATGATGATGATGATGATGATGATGATGATGATGATGATGATGATGATGATGGTGATGATGATGATGATGATGATGATGATGATGATGATGATGATGATGATGATGATGATGATGATGATGGTGATGATGATGATGATGATGATGATGATGATGATGATGATGATGATGATGATGATGATGATAAAAATAAAATTTTGTTACAATTCCTTCACTAATTAATCGAAAGGAACTTGGTTCCATCCGGGTGTCCCTTGACACCTCTCAAGTTTTTTTTTTTTTTAAATTACACATCAACATCTGTAAACGTACCAAATAAAAACTTAACTTTATCTTTGCACAACTGGACTAATGTCTCAAATGTTACCATTAACTTCAATTAATATGTAAGTGCATATAACTAACTAGTTCTAAATATGTTATTCTTACTGTTTGTTTATTTAATAAATACTGTAACGCGACAGCCTTGCTCCTCGGCGCATCAAAGCTTGCATGCCATGCGCGAAAGACGCGCATGCGTATGACAGAAGGCGATGTGTCAGAAAGGCGGCGACGTTGGATTGCGTGACGTTGGTTTTATTCATTGTAAACCTTTTCTTTAAATAAATGTTTGAAGGTGCTTACGTGAATTTATTAAATGTAAGCCTTTTACACTGGCGCTCAACTAGTGGCCACGAATCATCGACGACGCCAGTCGCCATTCTCATGAGGTCTTCGTTCGAACTTGACCTAAGCGATCACCAATTGTTTTGCTGAAGTGCGACGCTGCTATTCCTTCATCATGCCGTTCGTGCCGAGACGAGCCGCAGGCCGTCATCACGCCCGCGCCGATGACCAGGAGCAGAGCAACACGGACGACGAGGCCCGTGAAGTCGCCAGCGCCGAAGCGCCTGGTGAGGCGCCGACGCAGCAACAGCCGCCACCAGCGGCGGGACCATCGCAGGTCGTCAACGAGCTCACAATATTTATGGAAGCCTTCGCCAGGTCTCAGGCGGAGGCCAACAGAAAGCTAATAGAGACGCTTCTTTCTTCGTCCTTCGCGCGATCGTCTGCGCCGATGACTGCCGATGGATGCGCCGCAACGAGCTTGGGGGCCAACCCCTTACATGGAGGAGGTAACTTCAGTACGTGTTCGGCCCGCTTCGACGGCGCGACGAGAAAAGTCGAGGTTTTGGATGCGTTTATTGACGCGGTGCAGGTGTTCAAGGACTGCGCCGGGGTCAGCGACGAGCACGCTCTGCGTGGACTACCCATGCTACTCGCCGGCGAGGCGGCGGTATGGTGGCAGGGCATCAAGAAGAGCGTACGAGACTGGGACGATGCCATCAAGCATCTACGTGGGATGTACGGTATCGTCAAACCCGCGTACAAAGTGCTGCGCGAAATATTTGCCGAGGAGCACGTGGTTCCTCAGCGTAGTGAGGTGTTCGCATGTAAAATTAGGGCACTTATTAGTACCTTACCATATACATTGTGCGATGAAGCCAAAGTGGACATAGTGTACGGACTATTAGATCGTAAAATTCGCAAGCGTCTGCCACGGGAGTCAGTTAGTACTCTCGACGATATGGTATGCAGGCTGCGACACGTCGAGGAGTGCATGGCGGAGGTAGAGGTAGTACAACCTACTAAAACCGTAAGTAAGCATACTAAAACTAGTAACGTCTTACCACACGATGCCCCCACTAGTTCAAACACTATTCCCAATATACATTCGAACGCTAGTAATAAAAATACTAAAAACAATAACAAAGGTTTGTTTTGTTATGGTTGCGGCCAACAAGGCGTTGTAAGGTCAAAATGCGATAAATGCTCGCAAAGTAGTAAAAGCATTAAAACTAAAGGTACGTCATCATTTAATTCGATTGAAATTAATAGCTATCTGCCTATCCACGAACGAGATTGTGAGTCGCATTATTTTCATTCCGAACATTCTTTTGATAGGCCATATTTTAGTCATTTTGACAAAGAGGCGTATTCTGGAAAACGTCCCTATTCTGGTTACTCGGAAATAATGTCGAATACCATGAAAAAGTCGAATTCGACATTTTCCGAATCCGATAGTTTTGATCGGGTCGAATATTTATCGAGTTATGTGTCGAATCACAGGGGGTCGGCAGAGCCTGTAGCTATTTTTGGTGTGGGTATTGTCCCCGACCAGTGTTGGCCCTTGGTTAACATAACTGTAGGAAATTCCGAGGGTGTAGTTTTTATTGACACAGGTGCTTCGCATTGCCTTGCCAGCCCGTCGCTTCATCGAGTATTGATGGATGCTGGTACCGACTTTGTAGAAACTCAACGCCCCGTCACTCTGGGCGATGGATCGAGAACTGCGCGCACGGTTCTCAGCGGTAAGTGTAACGTGAAGATACAGGGGCGCGATGTGTTGACCACGTTCTTAACTATTGTTGGGGCAGATTCGAGAACTCTTTTGGGTCGTGACTTTATTACTGATGCTGGTATTGTACTTAACTTGCCTCAGTTGTGTTGGAGTTTTGTTGATGATCCCAAAAGCAGGTACGATTTTGTTCAAACTCATAGTCATGTGTCGTCGAATTATGCGGAAGCTCCATGCATGGAGGCAACTCAGCTGTTTTTGAGAGAGGACGAGGGTATGCAATTGTCAGCCGAGCAGCGTACTCAGCTGAACTATCTGATTGCTAAGAAAGCCGACCGCTTCGCTGCTGACGGCGAGCCTACGATTTTCGCGACACATCATATCAAGGTAGGAGAGAAACAAGAACCAATAGCTTCTCCCCCCTACCGTTTGTCACCAGCCAAAAGGCTGATATTAGAGAAGGAGTTAGACAAGCTGTTGGGTACTGACGTGATAGAAGAGTGTGAGTCTCCATGGGCAGCCAACGTAGTCTTGGTGACCAAAAAGGACGGAGGTATGCGACTTTGCATTGACTACCGTAAATTGAATGCAGTCACAGAGCCAGATAGATATCCACTTCCGAGGATAGACGATGTTCTCCACGCGGCCAAAACCAGCAACTTCATGTCAACTTTTGACCTTCGATCAGGTTACTTCCAGGTTGCCGTAGCTCCAGAGGATCGGGACAAGACTGCGTTTGTCACACCGTTCGGCACATACCGTTTTAAGCGGATGCCGATGGGCCTACGTAATTCTGGCGCTACCTTTCAGCGGATGATGGATAGGTTCAGGTCAAATCTTCAAGACGTGTCCCTCCTATGTTATTTAGATGATCTGATCATCCTGTCAGACAGCTTTGATCAGCATCTTAAGGACCTTGAAGCTGTGTTTGACCGGCTTGAACTATTTAACTTAAGGATCAATCGCGAGAAAAGTTATTTCGCCCGGGATTCTGTCAAGTTCTTAGGGCATCTCATTGTTCCCGGTGGTATCCAGGTTGATCCTGGTAAGACGGCTGCCATTAACAATATGCCTGCCCCTAAGAATCACACTCATTTAAAGTGCTTCCTGCAGACTTCTAGTTGGTTCAGGCGTTTCATGCCTAACTATGCCGAAATAGCGAGGCCATTGACTTCACTTTTAAAGAAGAATAGTACTTGGCATTGGTCCTGTGATCAGCAGTCTGCGTTTGACAGTATAAAGCAACTGCTTGTGTCTGCACCTATATTACGTCAGGCTGACGAGACCCTACCGTTTGCCCTCAGGACAGACAGTAGTGGCTATTGTCTTGGGGCAGTTCTAATGCAGGGGGAGGGGCCCGATGAGCGCCCCATCGAATATGCTAGCCGTCTGTTAAACCAAGCTGAACGGAACTACTCCACTACAGAGAGGGAAGCCTTAGCGGTAGTGTGGGCGGTAACCAAATTCCGCGGCTACATAGAAGGCGCTGAGATCATCGTGAAGTCGGATCATCAGCCATTGAAGTGGTTGATGAACGTCAAATCACCGAATGGACGCTTGACCAGGTGGGCATTGACTCTACAGTCATATAACTTACGCATTGAGTACACCCCTGGTAAGTCCAACGTGATCGCCGATACCCTCTCGCGACCAGCCTGTACTATCGAAGCAGATTGCGACCTTTGCCGGACTGTAGTTGACGTTCCGACTAGAGGTGCTCGTGATTATCGTGCGACCCAGTTGGAGGACCCCGATGTCCGCAAGATTATAAACGATCTTGAGGCATTGGACGAACCATTTAGGGGGAGAGCGTGGGCCGATCGCGGCTACGTCATCTCCGACGGTGTACTTTATAGGTATGGACCGGAGTCGAGTGAAAACGACGATGCTTGTCTAGTGGTACCGTCAAGTGAACGAAGCAAGGTTCTCGCTGACTACCACGACGCTCCCACTGCCGGTCACCTAGGCGTCGAGCGTACCTTGCAGCGTATCGTTTCACGATATTACTGGCCGGGTATGAGGACGTTCGTCACCGATTATGTTAAGGAATGTGTCCCTTGTCAAAGGTACAAAGTAGACACTCGTAAACCGTCTGGGCTGGTTCAGTCACCGGCCGTGACGCAGCGGTTCGAAGTCGTTGCTGTAGACCTTTTCGGACCACTTCCGCAGACTAAGTCAGGTAACAAGTGGATCCTGATTGTTGAAGACGTTTGTTCACGTTGGGTGGAATTATTCCCTTTGAAGAGCGCAACTAGTCTGGACTGCGCCGAGATCCTGGTAAATGAGGTTTTCTTGCGATACGGTGTTCCTCGGAGAATGATCAGCGACAACGGGGTACAGTTCATAAGTGAAATTATGCAGCAGGTGTGTTTCGTCTTTGGTATCGACCAAGCGCTGACTCCATATTATCACCCTGAAGCGAACCCCGTTGAACGCAAAAATCGTGACCTGAAACCGCAGATTGCCATCCACGTAGGTAAGGAACACTCAACGTGGGATATTCACCTGGCGGCCGTAAGGTTTGCCATGAATTCTGCCGTGACTAATAGCACAGGTTATTCGCCTGCTATGATAACATTCGGGCGTGAATTGCGTGCGCCCGCAGATGTCGTTAACGACATGCGCGCTATTGTAGATAGTGATAAGTTTATAGCTAACGTGACGCCTTTTCTTAAGCGTCTATCAAATGTTCTAATAGATGCAAGGGACGTACATGAGAAGGCGCAGGAGACTCAGAAGAAGTACGCGGACGAGCATCGCCGGACTGCACCCGATTATAAGGTGGGTGATTTGGTTTTACTCAAAACCCAAGGGTCTAATGATACTGGTCGAGGGCAAACTCCCAAATTTATTCCTAGGCGTGACGGACCGTACAAGATACGCGAAATCTTAAGTAGTACGACTTATAGTCTTGAGCGTGTCAATGGGGAGATATTAGGAAAATATCATGCCTCTCAACTTACGCCTTTTATCGGGCAGATGCAAAACCCTTTGCAAGAAAAGCGGAAGAGAGGCCGCCCGCGTAAGTCTTAAAATTCTCAGAGTTATAGTTTCGTTTTAGTTTTTGTTTTGTCCTAGTCCAAACGCGAGGACGTAGTGTTTGAACTAGAGGGGGAGCCTGTAACGCGACAGCCTTGCTCCTCGGCGCATCAAAGCTTGCATGCCATGCGCGAAAGACGCGCATGCGTATGACAGAAGGCGATGTGTCAGAAAGGCGGCGACGTTGGATTGCGTGACGTTGGTTTTATTCATTGTAAACCTTTTCTTTAAATAAATGTTTGAAGGTGCTTACGTGAATTTATTAAATGTAAGCCTTTTACAATACTTTGTTTTTCGTACTATGGCTATTATTTTCTCACAGTAGGTGTAAAAAGTAGAGTATCCTCCTCTGGGCTAAAGGTGTCTTTGCCTTGGGCTAGCTTGAATCCCTCGCTGCATTCAGGATTTTTGTATTAACTCCCTCGCTTCGCTCGTGAGTTAAACTCTTAACTACCTCGCTGCGCTCGAGATTCAATATGACGCCCGTGACATAAGACACAACTTTAGCCCCTCGGTGCATAATCTACTATTTTTAATCTTTTAAAATTAAGAAATAGGGGGCCGCAAAAGTTGTAAATTTTAGACCATTTTTGTACGAGCTCTAGCGCAACAATTCAACAAATTAGGAATTTGAAACTTCTTTATACAATGTAGGTACCATGAATACTGTATTTAATCAACAATACTGAAAACGGCGATTCATATATTCAATATTTTGTTTAAACATGGGTGATTCTGCAACTGCAAAAATAACCTTGTAATTCACAGTATCATTATACAATAAGTAAAAAGTTATCTTTGCGATTGTTAAACATATAATATGGTACGGAAGCCTTCGTGCGCGAGTCCGACTCGCACTTGAGCGGTTTTTTTTTATTTTAAAACCAATGTAAATATAACAACAATGATTATTAAAACAATTGAACCATTAGTTTAAGGTGATTGCGCTGTGTAGCCCGCGAAATTCAATTTTTTTTGGGTTTTTAATTAATTGTTAAGTTTTTAATTTGATCAAGATACAACCTGACATGGACTTGCAAATTGCAAAAAACCCAAAAAAAAAATTTTCGCGGCTTCCACTGCGCACCATCCTTAGGCAGTAGTTTATTTGTTTAATATGTGCTTGTGTAAAAAGTCACATCAAGATTGCTTACCTTTATTTTACCACCCAAACCTTTCTAGTAGGTACCTATTTCACGTTTTATAAAGATCTCAATGTTTAAGTAGGTATATTTTTACCTTCCCCTTAAATGTTCCAAATATTGCCTTAATTCATAAACAAATTGTTAGTATACGATTACTTTAGATTCCAAATAGCCCCTAAGTGGCGAATCGCTTTTTCCATAATAAATGTTACGATGCTAAATATTTGGCTTTTTATTTAAAATTAAACCACAAACCTATGATATAATGAAAGGCCGTTTAATCCTTCTGTTGTTCCAAATAACGCAAGACCTGTTTAAATTGATACAGCTCCATAGATAGATGAAAAACAAAGTTAGAATATGTCTATTACAAAAAGCCCCAAACTAGCGATATTTGGAATTGCACTTTTGAAAAAAAACATCTCTGTATCTATGTTCAATACCTATATACAACTGTATTTTTCTAGAAGGTATTGATAAGGTTAGTCGTAAAAAAAAATGTCTGAGGTCATAACCTACGTAGTTTTTGTGTACAACATAATTTTTTATAAAAAACATACCAAATAGCCCCACTTTACGGTATAGTAAGAATAAAATTCGTTTAATTCAGACTAAGTATTTAAAAATGTCCTTATTTTGATAGTATAAAATTACGTATAATAAAACTATATTAGTAATGAGGAGATCAATTAGTGTACATAACATAAAAAGCATGATAAATCATTGCAAATAAAATAAAATTGTAAAAATAATTGAAATTTACTAAAATTAAAATAAAATTGAAATAAATAATTAAAAATAGACTAAAATTAAAGTAAAATTGAAATAGGTAAATAATTAAAAATTAACTAAAAATAAAATGGAAACAAAATTATTAAATTAAATTAGGCACAAGGAATCAGGTAACATGCAGCCTTAATGAGCTTTCCCACCACAGAACAGATTATCTGTTCTGTGCTTCCCACAGCTGGCGATACTGATCCGTCCTCATTCATCCTTAGAATGCTTTGCCAATCTGTCATCTTATTTCAGCCTCTTAGATCTTGATAGGTTATTGCGATACTAGCAAAGACACACACAGTGAAAGACACACGTCAAATGCACAACATGTTTATTTTCTATCTCAACTCGTCCGCAGCAATGTACCTGCTAAATATCTCCCTGTACTACCAAACAGTGAATACTTACAGATAGCGAGTAAACTGTAAAGCCATAACCAAAGGCTAGTAGCGAGAATGGACGCACCATTGTTAACAAGATTGGATTGTGAACAAAAGCACGTGCGACGTGATCCGTGCACAGAATGACGGAACACTATTGTGAACTCCTAGCGATAGCGGAATATCCGTGTGTGTCTGGCTGGTGAAGGCACTTGCCGCGCCAGACACCCTTTACAAATTAACTGTAACCTTTGTAACTGGATTATACAGACGGATTTAATAATTGGCTTCTGCTGGACTGACAGCACATTTACACTCTGCCGCACAGTATAGGAATCTCGCAATCTAGGGGGATTAATTATTTACAGTCTGCCGCACAGTATAGGAATCTCGCAATCTAGGGGGATTAATTATTTACAGTCTGCCGCACAGTATAGGAATCTCGCAATCTAGGGGGATTAATTATTTACAGTCTGCCGCACAGTATAGGAATCTCGCAATCTAGGGGGATTAATTATTTACAGTCTGCCGCACAGTATAGGAATCTCGCAATCTAGGGGGATTAATTATTCCAAATTGAATTATTTAAAAGATAAGTACAAGTTAAAAAATAATATTGATTGGTAAGTATAAAAATAAATAAAAATACTTAAATAGTGATAGAAAATAAAGTTGTATTAAAAAAAATGCGATATATATGAATAAATTTTGTTATTTTAGTCATTAATTCCACTCTTTACAATCTATTATTTTTACAATTACCTATTATAAAAGCAAAAATAACATCAATTCGCTCCTTTTTCGCATTTGAGGTCCAAATATTAAAAATTTGTTAACCTCCTCAACCCAGTTAATGGTTAATACGATACCCTTTGGTAAGACTCGTTGTCAGACTTTCGGGCTTCTGACGACCAGTAACGACTGACAAAGATCTACTAATGGCAGCCGGGACCCGTGCTTTCCGATGCACAAAGTGATCTTGCTATGTAAAGATGGTCACCCATCCTCAGACCAACCACGGCAAGCGTAGCTAAACCTGATCGACCGACCCGTGCGGCTGTTATTACTTAGCCACTCACTCATTCGTCATAATAAACTCATCCTAAAATACAGATATCGCTGTCGTTCCCAACCAGGCCGCTAATTGCAATAGGGTGTTGCGAGGAGACGTACCTACACAGAAGGGTCGCTCCCTAACAGTCTGACTTTGATTACCGAAGTGTGCCAAGGTAGGTAGGGGTTAACTTTTCAATGTTATGGGGTTACCTTTCAATGTTAGGGGCTCAAGGTCAAGGGTGTGTTTCGTTTCCTGCGATCAATTCAATCACGAGTACTTAAGCCTGAATTTTGGGTTGTGTTTTTTTATAACAAGTGAGGAGAGGAGCTCGTGGAGGAGCTCGTGGCTAAGTAATAAGCCGCACAGGTCGATCCGTCAGGTTAAGCTACGCTTGCCGGGGTTGGTCAGTGGATGGATGACCATCTTCACATACCGAGATTCCTCCGTGCCTCGGAAAGCACGTTAAGCCGTTGGTCCCGGCTGTTATTCGTGGATCTTTGACAGTCGTTACGGGTCGTCAGAAGCCCGAAAGTCTGACAACCGGTCTTACCAAGGGGTATCGTATTACCCAGTAACTGGGTTGTGGAGGTCAGATAGGCAGTCGCTCCATGTAAAATACTGGTATTCAGCTGCATCCGGTTAGACTGGAAGCCGACCCCAACATAGTTGGGAAAAGGCTAGGCAGATTGATTGATTGTTTTGTTATAACAAGTGGCATCGATGACTGAAAAGTTGTGCGGAAACCGGTTGTCATGGTATGGTCATGTGATGCGGAGGAATGAGGAAAATGTGGTGAGGATTTTGAGTATGAATGTCGATGGCTATAAGAGTAGGGTAAGACCAAAGAAACGATGGATGGACTGTGTGAAAGATGACATGGCTAGAAAGGGGGTGACTACCGAGATGACGACTAATAGAGAAGTATGGAAAAAAAGGACATGTTGCGCCGACCACAAATAGATTGGGATAAGCGCAGGAGAATGATGTTTTGTTATAACAAGTACAGTTTACGTTTATTTTTTGTTGTTTGTTTTTGGTGTTGATCGGTGTGCTGCTGGGCAGTTTGTTGCGCCAATTCTTCATCCCAGCTTAAGCACTAGGAAGTGGTGAAGGGCGGCCGTTTTGGGCGTTTTGTCAGTAATTTTGACTTTCAAAAAGTGCTGATTGCAGCATAACATGGTTTGAATAAATGACTTACTTCTCGTTTTTTGCCTTTGTTATGCAATGGGTGTTCGTTATACTCGTTTCCTGATTACATATATGCGTAAACGCACTTGTTGTGACATTATACACACGACATATCGTTTTCGATGTGACAATGCAGAATGCACGGAGATTATTATCTCACGTTCGCAACGGTTCACAAGATGATGTATTGTGGTAAGTGTTGCAACGAAATTATTGCTCTAGTGACAACTTGATGAGGTTTACGAGTGATTGGGACGTCAGGATCAATGCGAACTTTATGTTCAGCGATGATAAAATAGAGCAGGTTACCCAGATGTGGCTTTCGGGAAACACAGACAGACAAGTTATCGGCAATACAAGCAAGATAAAGTAGTATTTAAATAGGTATCTATAATCACGTTCTCGAAAACGGCTAACGATTTCGATGAAAGTTGCATTATAGGGGTTTAGATTTTTTTAATTTACTGTTTTTATTACAACCTGTAGGTATATTAAGAGTTACTTACATATCTACAGCAAATAACCAGTTTATAAGTAGGTACACTAGCTGACCCGACAGACGTTGTCCTGTCTTCGCTATGAATATCCTAATGTAAACGAGTGAAGTTAAAATAGTCGTTAAGTTTTCCGAATTTTTCCAATTTTCTACGTTTTCTTTCTTAGGAACCTTCTCCTGACAATAATAAACACAACAAAAAAAAAAAATTAGCGAAATTGTTCCATCCGTTCACGCGTGATGCTATGGCCAAGGGAAATAGGGATTAATTTTTAGGGTTCCGTAGTTACATTATAGAAGATAGATAGATTATTAAAATGTTCAACATTTATAACTGAGAGCACTCATAACAATAGATTTATCAGACTATCTCGCATAACAACAATAACCCTGTGGTTTTACAGTATCCCATAACTTTAATAATCGATCTAGCTAGGTCTCATAACTGGGAAAATTATTTTTCTATATTTTCACCCGAGCAGAGCTCTGCCGCCCCAGTACGTATGTATTAGTTATACTATACCTAGACATATTACTAACACCGTTGATCATTGGAAGTTGGTGTCCTGTTGTGGACGTTGAAGGGATGATGTAGAGAGGACAGTGAAAGGGAACGTCCCCTAAAGCCGAGCCTGCGGCTGTTTGTAATAGATAATTTGAAAAACAAGATGCAAAATGTAGTCGCCGTACTAATTGCTATAATCTGTATTGCAGGCGTTGTATATGTTTTTGACAATCCCCTGGTTGGGTTATTGCAGGATAAGGAAACAAAGATATTGGAATATTATGTTTGGATACATAAAGTGGACCTAGAACTATGAAAGGACTATCAGTCACTGTGCGTTCCGGGCACTTTGCTGGATGTACCGATCCTCGTGAATAGTTGTAATGCGAACTCACACTGCCGATCTTTGGAATTTTGGATAAGATCTTCGAGAAAAACTCAGTTACAAAACCCAAACTGCTGCGAATTTCCTTCTTGGATCATTGTAACGGCTCTGGTTGCAGTAATTGTGTCCATGTCTTCGTATTTATGGCATATTATTGCAAGATATGTTTTTAACAAGATAACTAAACAAAATTATGATAATTTTCAGAATACCAAACTACCAAATATATACCAAACCGCTAATCGACACAAAACTTACCTATGTTAAAGAAAAATCGAAACAAAATTATTATTATTTTTTAAAATTATTATGATAACAAGCAACATCCAGGTTAAATATCGAAGAGTTCGTAACTTCAATATTTTGCTACTTGAATTACACTGAAATGTAAAAATAACAAATGGCCCTTATTTTGTTTTGGGTTCCTAGTATTTACAGTGTGAACGACAAACGCGTGACTGGCATTATTTCAAGTTTCGAATATTTGATAGAAACTTAAATATATTTTTCTAAATAATACCTATACCTACCTAATATCCACCCAAGAAACTTATTATACATATAATATGTATTATGACAATCATTACTTTATTTTATTTTATTTTATTTTATTTATAAGGAACAACTAACAGCTACAATATAAAACATAGAAAAGGAAATACACAAAACATATAGACAATATTGCAGCCCACAACGCTGTTCACAGATTAACTACAGGAATACAAACAGTGAAAATAATAATCATCGCTAGGGTTACAAATACATTTTTTTTTTTTTTTTAACTAAACTACTTTATGTATTGTGTTTAAAATAATAATGTGTAATGTATGTGTAGGGGTGTGTGTGTGTGTGAGGGTGTGTGTGTCTGTGTGTTTGTTTGTGTGTGTGTATATTGTGTGTAAAAATAATGTAGGTACATACATGATACTCAAAAAAATGGCATAAAAAGAAAAATATAAAATGAAAAATTCAAGAAAGCTCCTTATGTATAAGACTTTTGAACCTATAGGGAGCACATGCAAAAATGTCTATATGTTCAAAAGTCCTATTGTAGGAATCAACCATTCTGCGAACAGGCGAACGCAAACCAGAGTTGGACTTGCAGGTGCCCACTGAAAATAATCTACCAGCGCACACCTTTCGCCTATGGACTGTCCTAGGAACCGCATAACACAACATGTTGGACAGTTCAATGCAATCAAATTTGTTTGTAACAATATTATATAAATTCATGGCTTCTAAATATTTACGTCTATTTTCAAGTGTTGCGAGCTTATACTTTGCAAGCAAGTCTTTATAAGGCAAATAATATCCATAGCATCTGTAATGCATGGTACGTAGGAATTTGTGTTGAACACGCTCAATCATTTCAACGTACTTTTTGTAATATGGACTCCAAACGGACACGGCATACTCCAGTTGAGAACGTACAAGAGACTTATACAAGTAAATATAGGAAGAAGGCTTTTTAAAATCAACTGTTGATCGTAATACAAATCCATAAAGTTGATACGCTTTATTAACAATCTTTCCTATATGTAGATCCAAACAGAGCTTAGAGTCAATGATAACACCGAGATCACGAATAAAGTCCACATTAAGTAGAGGGGCATTGCACAACGTGTATGTATAGTTTATTTTAGTTTTATTTTTTGTAAAATTTAAGAAGTTACATTTGGGTAAGCTTAGTTGTAACTTATTTTTCTGGCAATAACAGGATAGTCGGTCCAAATCTTGCTGCAGCAGAAGGCAATCATTTGTTTGTCGTATGGCTCTATATACCTTGAGGTCGTCGGCATATAGTAAAAACTTGGTATTGCGAAAACATTGGCTGATGTCATTTATATATAAAATAAACAAAAGAGGACCAAGTATAGAGCCTTGAGGCACACCAGAGGTCACTTGTGTGATGTTAGATTGGTGACCATTAATTACAACCCTCTGACTGCGATTGGTTATATAAGAGGTAAACCACCTCAGAAGATTACCACGGATTCCGTTGAACGCTATCTTATTTAGTAGTATTTCATGGTCTACCTTGTCGAAAGCCTTACAAAAGTCCGTATACACTGCATCCACTTGTACACGATTATCAACACAATCAAACAAAAAGCTAGAAAATAATAATAAGTTAGTATTTGTCGACCGCCGTTTTACGAAACCGTGTTGTTGTTGAATTATAATGTTGTGGAGTACAGGATAAATTTCGTTATGGACTAACCTTTCAAAGAGTTTCGACAAGGCAGACAGGATGGAAATAGGACGATAGTGTTCTACGCTGCGTTTAGATCCAGTTTTGTGAACGGGCACAACATACGCATGCTTCCACAGTTTAGGTACAACTCCCTCAGATATACATTTATTATAAATAATAAATAGAGGCTTGCAGATGGAAGTAGCAGTGTTCCTAAGGAAGTAAGGTGAAAGTCCATCAGGTCCAGGGCCTTTCGCTGGATCTAGGGACTTAAGCTCCTTCAATATGTTCTCCTCACTAAAATAAAGATCGCAAATAGAGACATCATGTAATGGGTTGTTATCCTGCGGAGGCTTCCATTGTGACAAAGAAGGAGATGTCGGTTCATATACCGAGTAAAAAAAGTCGGAAAACATATTACAGACCATGCCTGGATCAGTTGTTTCAGCATTTTTGTATTGAAGCTTAGATGGGATTCCAGGTTTATCTTTTCGATTAGAAACATAGGTCCAGAAGTGTTTTATGTTTTTACTTATATTGTCCTCTACAGAACTGATGTACGAACTGAAACACCCAAGACATGTATCCTTAAACTGTTTTCTATAGTTTGAAAATGATTCATAGTCAGAAATGTTATTATATTTCTTCCACTTAATCCATGCCTTCTGTTTCTTTTTAGAAATATTTATGAGAGTACGAGAGAACCATATGGGATAGTTAGTTGATCTAGGTCGGGCCAGCGGAGTGTCTTGTTTAATAATATTATCTATTTCAGTGTAGAAATTAGCCAGAGCCTCCTCTGATTTCATGGGGCATAGCAGTTCAGACCAGTTCATTTGCTGTATGTTGCGATTAATATTGTCAAAGTTTGCCTTATGAAAGCAATATTTGTGAAGAGGAGTTTTAGTCATGGGGGTGATTTTGACGTTTAGGCTGGTCTCACACGTCAGGACAGGATGGTAAGTGTCAACCGGAAGCAGTGTAGTTGAGACATGAGAAACATCACAGGGGTTATTGGAAATGACTAGGTCAAGAATTTTACCATTGACATTTACTACACTGTTAAATTGAGAAGCACCCAGTACTGAAATCAAGATACTCAAATTTGCGCAGGCCGAAGGTCCTCCAGAATAACATGATGTAGCAATGTTCGAGATGTCTGTTGCAGAGGATACTAGCCAATAAGCCTCAGGCAGATTATAGTCTCCTAGCACAAAGAAACTGTCAACACTAGGATGGCCTAACACTTCTTGTAGCAATTCAAAGTGCTTATCATACACTAAAGCAGAAGTCTTAGGTGGTATGTAGGCAGCACTAATAATGTGTCTTTTATTTTTGACAGTGCTCGGCAACTCAACCATAATGTGTTCAATGTGCGTGTGTGAGAGATCACTGTTCTGTGTTAATGAGAGATCTAATTCAGAAGGTATTAAAGTTCGTAAAACTGCAATCAGTACACCTCCACCGTCTTGTTTATTGGTAGCACTGCGATCACGATCACAACGGTATACACTATAACGCTGGTCTATGAACTCACTGTCATAAATTTCAGGTGTTAGCCAGGTTTCAGTTAAGATAATGATATCGTATGTATTAATAAGAATATTCGTGAGTAACTGATGTAACTTTGTGCGAATACCCCTGCAATTTTGATAGTAAATGGTGATATTTTTATTTGACATTGATAATGTTAAAATATAAATACGTATTAATGATAAGAGCGTGTTCAAGCAGCAAGTTTGTATAAGATCTTATGAACAAAATAATAGAAATTAACGTAATGGGAAATGGAAATGATTGAAGCAAGAGGCAGTATAGATCACAACACTTTACAATAACGACTGCACCAAATTTATTAGCAGTAGTACGCATAATTTTGAATGTTATAAACAAATAGGTTAAATTTATTAGGTATGAGATCAGGGATGATATATAAACTATAACAAGGTAAAAAACGATAAAAAATTTAGAAACACAATAAAAAATGCACAATACAGATAATGATTTAAACAGCAGAATAAGGACAGGCAACACAATCCAGTAATGATTACAATTATCAAGTGGACAAAAACAAGTGAAACGATCAATGAGTATTGGTCTCATTAACAATATTATTACTATTATTACAGTCACCTTTACCATAACTCTTGATTTTAGCGATATCTGATTCAGATCTGATGGCAAAAGCAGCTTCGCCATCTTTCTTACGTACAAGAATAGTGAAATTTTTAATCCAGACGTAATTAAACTGGTGAAGTTTTGCCGCTTCCTTACACTTACGAAATAATATTTTATTTTTTAAAGTTAAATGTTCGTTAATATAAATATTTGTTGAAGACCCAGTTATACCTATTTGATCCGTTTTCAATGACTTAGCCAGTCGGAATGCGCTATGAACATTATCGCGCAATATGCGCGTGGAGAATTTGACAATTATGTTCTTTGGCCTGTTTGTTTGTTGGTGGGCATGTGGTACTCTGTGGACGGATATAATGTCCTTTTGAGGTATAGGAAAGCCAATGGCATCTCCAATCGCCCCCAAAATCTGTAAAAGGTTTTCACCACGCTTGTCTGGAACATTGCAGATTTCCAGGTTGCATTGCCTCGCTTGCTGTTCAAGCGCTTCAATTTTGGCTTCCAAATAGGTTGTGGAAGTGGCTGACTGTTCAGCCTGCAGACGTGCAATGTCTTCAACTCTTTTCTTGAGGTCAAACTGTTCGCTTGTGTGGAACTGGAGCGAATGTTTGAGACTAGACATGTCATCGTTCATTTCCTTCACATCTTTTTTGAGTTCAGCTTGGGCAGCGCAAACAGAGCCCAGCTCCTGCTTCATCTCGGCCAAACTGTTTTTAACACTTTCGTGATAACTGAGCATGCTAGCCTCCATCTCATCTCGCCAATCCTTCAAAGTGTTTTTAATACCTTCCTTAAACAATGTCATAGTATGATCGATGTCAGATCTCCATCCTTGTAATGTTTTGTTCAATTCTAGGGTAAAAGACTGGATTTGGTTGTCTACAAGCACCGATGTGGAGTTATTGTCAACTCTTGTAGAAAGTGACGTGTACACACATGGCGGAGAGCGAGGCGACGGTGGTCGTTGTTCCATGTTATCGCACGACATATTCATGTTATTGTCTACATTTGCTGGAACCTGCGTGTTGGAACGTACAGGTGTATCCAAGTTAGGACGGGTGCGACGGGTAATGTTACAGCACGGGGGACATTTCCAGCCAGTCTTGAACTCAAGCGTTAGAGCCCTAAATTGTTGCAGAGAAATGTTTATGCACTCATGATGATAACGACCCTTGCACAATTTACACATCAGGTAACCAGCATCAGAAGCCAGTACATTGTTGCATCCATTACAGTAATCCATCTTGAATATTGGAATAGTTGAGAAATATGTTATTATGCAAGGAGGGTACAAGTGGCGCCACCTGACGCGAGGAACCAAAAACTTGTTGATCGATCGCTCACTCGATCCAAGGCAGTGATACTTTATCCAGCCAGTCCATGCAACAAGATACACGTAGCGCCACCTATCTTAGGACGATAAAGTTCGATGACGATCAATCGATCACTCAGTCAGTCATGAGTGCGAGTTACACAGATGTTGCTAGGTAACCGAGTCCTATGCCGCCACACGGTAGGTTGAATAGATGGCGCTGATTCAAACTTCACTTCACAGCTTATAGAATGACAGGGTAGAATTTGAAAGTGAACCGTTTGGCACAAAAATCGTAATAATACAGTCACTGCATTCGAAAAAACGTCCCAATGTTCGAGGTTTGTATTGCAAATCGTGTTAGCACAGTCCTCATCCAGCGATTTTGACACTTTATCACTAGTATAATGTTTGCAACCAAATGTAAACACAAGATATTTTGTTCCATAAATAACACTGATTTTAGGTATTAGATCGTAGTGACTCCAATTGTCAGCAATTATTATATCTTGTTCTCACTACTAACACACAATACACTGAATTTTGAGTACATTTAAGTTTTTTAGAAAATTAAATAACAAGCAAGTTAAGACAAAGCTAGTTAACACATACAGCGCCACCTAGCGAGGATTACCCTCATTTAAATTTTAAAAAAGCCCAAGTAGGTGCCAAAAACCACAGACAATAACTCCATAGTCAGTTAGATAATATCATATACCTAGAGAACAATGGACAATGATGACTGTTTTAATTACTTTAACACTAAGATGATGTATTTGATAATTTACGTAATATATGAAGACAGGTCATTTAGTCTTCCTATTAATTATGTGTTCCTAGTATTTTTGTGTTTGTTTATTTAGTTTTTTTGAACAGTTTTTTTTTAGATTTATATGATAAAGAAGTCACGTAGCTTAAAAGTTTAAGGGCCTTTAGAATATTTAGATAGGTAATTTCAGTTTTTTCTTGTTATAGATAGATATATAGATAGATAGAATACTCATCATTATGCACACCATAAAAATTACAGATCTAAATGTTGAAATTTTACATAGGGTGACACAATGGGCGGTCTCATCGCTAAAAGCGATCTATAATATCTGGCCGCCCTAGGCCCGGGCCTACTGAGCCTTAGGGCAAATCCGCCACTGGCCGCCATACCGGCCTCTAAGCAAGAGGTCGGTATATGGTACCATCGACACGACGAAGAAAAAGAACATAATAATTATCTATTAATTACCTAGTGTATTATTCTAGGAGGATTCTTATTATTGTAGGAGGAGCTCGTGGCTAAGTAATAACTGCCGCACCCACGGGTCGATCCATCAGGTTAAGCTACGCTTGCCGGGGTTGGTCAGTGGATGGGTGACCATCTTTACACACCGAGACTCCTCCGTGCCTCGGAAAGCACGTTAAGCCGTTGGTCCCGGCTGTCATTCGTGGATCTTTGACAGTCGTTACGGGTCGTCAGACAGAAGCCCGAAAGTCTGACAACCAGTGTTACCAAGGGGTATTACCCAGTTACTGGGTTGTGGAGGTCAGACAGGCAGTCGCTCCATGTAAAATAGTGGTATTCAGCTGCATCCGGTTAGACTGTAAGCCGACCCCAACATAGTTGGGAAAAGGCTAGGCAGATTGATTGACCTAGTGTATTATTATCATCAAAAATGCATGAGAAGCTGTTTCAAATCAATCTATATCTTTATAGCTAAACTAATAATTAAGCTGTTTTTTTTGTTTGTTTGTATGTTTGAACGCGCTAATCTCTGGAAGTGCCAGTCGGATTTGGCCAATTCTTTTTGCATTTGATAGCCCATTTTTTGAGGAAGGCTATAAGCTATTTAACATGACGCTGGACCCTTAGGAGCTGAGCAAAAAGATAAAAGAAAGAATGTTAAGCAAAAACGGCGCGGGCAGGGTCGGGGGAGCAAGAAATTTCACGCAGACGAAGTCGCGGGAAGAAGCTAGTCATAAATAAGCTTTGAATATTTGTAGCACTGAATAAAATTGCCCACAAACGGATCGAGTACACACTAATACCTACCCACGGTAATGATAAATTGATTTTACTTATATTAGAAAGGTATAGGTAGTTAAATAAAGGTAAAGGTGGTTAAAAAAATCTTGATGTGTCTTTTATCTTTTTTAACCGACTTCTAAAAAAGGAGGAGGTTCTCAATTCGGATGTTTGTATTTTTTTTTTTTTTTTTTTTTTATGTTTGTTCGCGCATAACTCCGTCGCTTACCAACCGATTTGAAAAATTATTTTTTGTTGGAAAGGGTATACTTCCCAAATGGTCCCATTTTTGTCAAAATCCAGTTCTGATGATGGGATCCTGAAGAAATCGAAGGAACTCTTCAAATATTATAGGCACACCTATAGCGATTTGGGTATTTTTTATAGTAGCTCGTGCATTTGCTCTCGGAAAGCACCACTTGGTGAAGTGGAACTGATGATGAAGACCACAGATGGCTACCGGAACTACTCAATGATAAATATTTCACGTGTTGCGATTCGATTACTTTAATATGGTTGCTAAGCAATTTCCGCTCGTCACACAATGCGTGTGGTGAGTGGTTGTTGAGGATTCTCCTGGTTCTTACCAGCAGAACTCCTCAACAATTAACGTCCCAGCATCGGGAAAAGCAATATTTTGTAACATGTGATGAGCAATTGACATTAGACTATTGTAACTTATACAAATTATAAACAGACCCACTAAAAAGCGAGAAATAAAAACTTTTTAACAAAAAAAAAACCGACTTCCATAAATCACTACAAAGTGAAAAATAAGTTTGATTTCGGAAGTCGGTGGCAAAAAAAAAAGAAAGTAAATAAAAAACGAAAGACACCGACTTCCGAAATCAAAGCTATTTTTCACTTTGTAGTGATTTATGGAAGTCGGTTTTTTTTTGTTAAAAAGTTTTTATTATTTTAAAACTTCAGTTTAAAAATAAAATGCAACTAAAAACTATTGTAAATACAACAATAATGATTACTAAATCAATTGAACCATTAGTTTAAGCCGTAGTTTATTTGTTTAATATGTGTTTGTGTCAAAAGTCACATCAAGATTGTTTACCTTTATTTTACTACCTAAACTCTTCTAGTAAAGGTACATTTTTAAACAATTGCTTATTAAAAATTTTGTACGCAGACACAAATTCAAGACCCCTCAGACCCCTCAACACAGAACGCAGTACTCATAGGTGATCTCACATCGCGTCTGAATTTAATCATGTACTAATTTGTAAACCCAAAACCCCGGTGGGGGGGGGGGAGGTCGAGGGGTTTTAGTTGCGAGCCCCATAGGTTCACAACTACTGACAATGTTTTTTTTTACCATCGGATGATGTTTTTTTACGTAGAAAATTCTTTCAAAGGAGTTACAAAATGCACTTCACAATTTCCACCGAAAAGTATTTTCCTGTTTAAATCGATCTTATAAACCGCTCTCGTTCTCTGAATCCGCTTATGCTGAATGAAAATGGACGCACAATAAAACATTTCTCTTTAATATATATAACATATTATGTAAGTAGTTAAACCACAGAACAAATAAAAGAGGAACCTCTTTCAACTGTTTTGTGAGTTAAACCCTGTGTGAGTGCAGGTGCACTCACAATAGCAACAAAAACCGGTCAAGAGCGAGTCGTTCCGATTTCTGAAAAAGTGTGCTATTTAGACACATCGTTTCATTTTTCCTGTAATCTTTACATAAACTTCTACCACATAGAATAATTTCAGATTTTTCTATATGCATACTTCGGAGATAAGGGCGGAACGGTATTTTTTTTTACATTTTTCATCAAAAGTCGAAAGCAATGCGGCTTAAAAAAAGAAAATAAAATGCTTGACAATGTGCAAACAGCGCTCTTTCATATGATAGGCACATGTCCTAGTACCATGTCCACTTCGAATTTTTAAGACCTCGTTTCAGGCACTGATACAAAAAAAAACTTATATATTTTTATTTCTTATTTATTTGATAAATAGTTGGGCAAAGGTCATCTAAAACTGTCGCAAATTTCAAGTTGATAGCATTAGTAGTTCTTGAGATATCCAGCTGTGACAGACAGACAGAAAGACAGAGAGACAGACTGAGTTGCACCATCGGTTTTCTTTTTACCATTTTGGTAGAAAACCCTAAAAAGCAGGTTTTAGAACTTTTCCACGTAGAGTACTTACCTATTTAGAATGTTTTCAATGCGTGGTGAAAAACTCGAAGTAAGTATTAAAAAAATTGAGACTGGATAACTAAGGACTTCACAAATATAAAGAAGAAAAAAAAAACAGTTAATATATTATGCATTTCAAAGCTCAAAACGCACCTCCGCTCAAATAGTGTCAGAACTCCAAAAAATTGAAAAACTCTTTTATTCCACCATTCGTTTCAGAAAACTTCAAAATCTTATCTCGAATAGTGTCGTGCTTATGGTTTAAATATTTATCCCTAGATGGCACTAGTGTCATTATAATGTTAAGTGAAAGTTATGTCATACCAAACATAAACAGTGTCTAAAGATGTTTTCCTAAGATATGAGACTTTTTCTGTTTAATCTTTGTATATCTTTGTTCGTTTTAATTAAACAATATTTCGTAAATTATTCGTTTTTAGGGTTCCGTACCTCAAAAGGAAAAAACGGAACCCTTATAGGATCACTCGTGTGTCTGTCTGTCTGTCCGTCTGTCACAGCCAATTTGCTCCGAATCTAATGGACCGATTAAGTTGAAATTTTGTACACATATGGATTTTTGTGACCCAAACACGCACAACTGAAGTAAATAAATGAATTTTGAATATGGGGGTCACTTTTAGGGGGCAAATAAGAAAATTTCAAAAAAAAGTTTTGCAAACTGTACCGTGTGACATATCAAATGAAAGGACTTACTATGAGGGTCTCAAATATATATATTTTTTTATAATTTTAAAATAAACAGTTTTAAAGTTATTTAAGAAAATAGACGAAAACTGACCATTATCTCCCCCTTATCTCCGAAAGTACTAAGCCTAAAATTTTGAAAAAAATACAGAATATAAGTCTATACCTGTAGATTACAGGAAAACCTATAAGAAGTTTGTGGTCTTAAGATAATATGGTAAATCTCTACTGTGAGTACAAACTTACATTTACTGTTGGAATGTATGGGAGAACATTTATTTCAACTATAATGTTAAGTTTGTTCTTGGGATGATTTCATACCAACTACGGAACCCTTCATTGTGCGTAGTCCGACACGCACTTGCCCGGTTTTTTTATCATTATAGTGTCACAACTCAATTTTTTTTCATGATTTCAGTATACCTAATACACCGTTTTGTAGATCTTAAAAACCATCGTAACTTACCAAAAAGTTGAGTAAAGTGAAAAAAAAAGTTAGAATAATTTCAAACGCCTTTTTCTCGAAAGTTTGCTTTTCTGACTTACGACACTATTTTAGCGGGAGGTGCGAAAAGCTGAGAGCTATACAGGGTGTAAGTGTAAACAGTAGCAATATTTTAAGGGGGTCATTGTACTCATCATTATCGCGAAAAAAAAATCAGCTGTTTTAACCAATTATGCGAACATAAATGTACTGAACAGCTGACCTTTTTTCGCGATTTCAGGTTTGGTCCGTAGTAAAAGTTGTTCATAATGATGAGTACAATGTCCACTTAAAATATTGCCACTGTTTACACTTACACCCTGTATTTGATCTTAGAGTAACAGACAGTTGCGTAGGTACCTATATTTAGGTCTCATAAATTATTAACCTTCCTCAGCCTTCCTGTGCCTATAGATACTAGAATTAGCACCTTTAATAGAGAAACTAGCCAGAAAACGAAGTACTTAACTCCTATGACCTATGAGATCACAATACCAGAGTGAGAGTTTATCTATTATGTAGGGGCGTATTTAAAACTAGCTTAATCTAAGAAATACGGTTGGTATAATTATGTACATGTCATTAATTCACGGAGAATCTCGACACCGCGATTCAAAAATATGACGTAAATGCACAGCGCCATCTAGTGTCGAGGGGCGGTACTCGCCTATATTTAGGTCTCTAAAATTATTAATATCTGTTCCTGTGGCTATAGATACTAGAATTAGCAACTTTAATAGAAACTAGAAAACGAAGTACTGTACTGTGAGATCACAATAAATACCAGTGAGAGTATAGCTATTATGTAGGGGCGTATTTAAAACTAGCTTAGTTCGTAGCAATGTCTACGCTGGGCGCTGGGGCTACGACGTTAATTCATGCCAGGCCATGCTAGGCCTGCATGATCATGTTGTCCCCGTTCATTATTGTGGTAATATTATAATGTGAACCAATCAATAACCTTATTTGTTATGTAATGGTAACTAAAACTAAGTTAGTACATAAAAAACATGATTTGTACAATTATGTACAGGTCATTAATTCGCGGAGAATCTCGACACCGCGATTCAGAAATGTGACGTAAATGCACAGCGCCATCTAGTGTCGAGGGGCGGTACTATTTAGTTTATTCTTTGCATAAAAGGTGGCGCTAGTATACTAGAAGTAGGCTTTGTAACAAGACGTATTTTCACCTTCATTTATTCAGAAAATCATAGAAAAATTAAGTGTTTTCCTTTGAAAATATAATCCTTGAAATAATTGTTTAATTAACTCAAAGAATCACACATTGCGTACTGTACAAAAATAACCAAAAAAAATCCCTACCTACCTACCTACCCTCCCTACACCCCTACCCCCCCCCCCTACCTATTTTTTGGTTATTTGGTTGGTTCTTTTTAAATGTATGAGGCGAGCTTTCGGACCAGCTTGTAAATCGCTCGGTTTTTCTAAATACCTCGGACTAGGGTGCCAATTTTAGAACCCCTCGGATCAAGGTGCATTTACGTTAATTTATGTGTTTCTATGACCGAACAAAAACTATTCTACCAGCATTTTATCTGCAATTCAAGAACCAACCAATCACTGTGTTGACAGGTTGGTTCTTGAGAGAAAATGATCCGCGGTCGTAAACATATGAAAGATGAAATATCGGAATCCTTTCCAAATTACTTAAACACTGCATTATATTAAACAATCATGTCAATTCACATAATCGACGGAATCTAGAAAACTGCTTCATCGATCTCGATAAGACTTTCACTTGAAGATTACTCCTTCCTGGTTGAGAACATCACGCTGGCATACAAAGGGGGTCAGCGGTTGTGTAAAAGCAGGATTTCCTGTGGAAACCAGTCAGCAACACGTCTAGGTTGACTTGTGACCCTAAAGTTTATGTGAAAGGTGGAGACAATCGTTCATCCTGTGAGGTAAGAGGTTTATGTTTGTGGCGTTAATTAATACCGTGCCTATACAGGATTATTGGTAAAACACCAGCAACCTCTTAAGGGGTCATTGTACTCATAATTATGAACAACTTTTACTATGGCCCCAAACCTGAAATCGTGAAAAAAAAAACAGCTGCTCCCTTCATTTTGACGAGCTTGGTGTAAATAAATGTACTGAACAGCTGATTTTTTTTCCGCTATTTCAGGTTTGGTCCCATAGTAAAAGTTGTTCATACTTCATAATGATGAGTACAATGACTCCTTAAGAGGTTGCTGGTGTTTTACATATGACCCTGTATATTCATAAAGAGGTCTGCCAACCAGATTAAACATAAAAGCTCGCAAAAAAAATAGTCAAGCAAGCGTCCACTATTGTGATTGGTTAACTGAATTATCAACAGCCAATCGCTGGTAACCGTCAGCTATCTATCTGTTGAAGGTTTTCAAGGAAAACGCGCTCTCACCCTAAAAAATATGGTGTTTGATTTGTGTTTATCAGGTAAACAACACCAGCGACGATGCGACTCCTAGCGGGATAAATTGGCAGTGTCTCTCCCCATTGAATTGGACTTGACTTGCGTTTAATTTTGACACTTCGATAGTTTTCGTGCCGGAAACCTGCACTTTAACAAACTTTCAATCTCAATCCGACGGTTTTGAAGGATATTGATAATCCATTGCTTTATCTGTATATACAGGGTGTTTGGCGCATGGACCGACACAATTTTTTGGGGGATTGGGGCGGTCATTTGCTAGGTTTCACCTAAAGACCTCCATGTCCTAAGTGTGACGGTAATAGTTTTTTTTTTTTGTTCTTTCTTTGAATTACCCAAAATCTCGCCTTTGAATCGATATTTTTTTTTTGTTTATGGTTGTAAAAGAACAAAATAATTTTTATTATAGTCTACAATGTATTCTTATTCGAAATAAAATAAAAAAATATAGTAACCGTAATAAGTCTTTTCTTAAAACACTCCATAACTGACTCTCTAACTAGTATTTTGACTACATTTGAATTGTTTTTCATAGCGTGTAGCATACCCTTAGAAAGGGTACAAGCTAAAGAACTTTTTGAGATAAAAATAAGGTCAAAATGGCTTTATTTAAAAAAAAAAATGAATTTAAGAGTAGTAACTTTTCATACATTTAAACATTTTTAAGACTTTGGAAGCACGTAAGTCATTTTCTACTGATCAATTACATCAAATAATAATTTATTTAGAATAAAAATACATTGCAGACTATTATAAAATTTATTTTGTTATATTGCAACCATAAACAAAAAAAATATATCGATTCAAAGGCGAGATTTTGGGTAATTCAAAGAAAGAACAAAAAAAAACATATCTCAATTACCGTCACACTTAGGACATGGAGGTCTTTAGGTGAAACCTAGCAAATGACCCCCCCAATCCCCCAAAAAATTGTGTCGGTCCATGCGCCAAACACCCTGTATAATAAAGTTTAAAAAACTGTAACCCGACTACGGAAAAATAAAATTGATCTAAAAAGTTCAAGATATTTATTTACTTAAACAATAATGACATAGGTATATACATATTTGTAATGTGCTCGTCAAGACCTTTCTTTTAATACCAAACATGTCATGATTATCTCAATTAATTTTTTTTCGAGGTCAGAAATTTACGTTTGCTGTAGGTACTCGGGTAAAAATGAATCCCTATTTCCCTTGGTCATCGCATCACGCGTGAACGGATGGAACAATTTCGCTAATTCTTTTTTTGTTGTGTTTATTATTGTCAGGAGAAGATTCTTATGAAAGAAAAAATTAAGAAAATTTCACAGAAAATTGGAAAATTTCAGAAAACTAACGACTATTTTAACTTCGCGCGTTTACATTAAAATATGCATAGTCAAGCCAGGACAACGTCTGTCGGGTCAGCTAGTAGGTTTAAAAAAATCATCTGCTCAAAAACGTAAATAACGCAATGGACATAAGTGAACTGTCAAAATGAAATGCTTTGCGATCGATGGCCACATGCGTTACGATATTATCATACGGTTATTAGCTGTGGTCGCGGGTAGTTTTAAGAAGATACCGCAGCCCTGGCATAGGCAACTGAAGGAACGCGGGTGGGTTTTAGTCAGTAAAAGCAGGCCTCTTGCACTGGTACATTCCGCTCGAGATAGGTACTTATCTCACACTCAGCTCGCGGCAACTCTGGGTTTCAAGTCAGTCAGGGTGTATTACGCGCTCAGCGAGCAAGACACGTACAGCCGCCCATGAAAAAATTAAATCTTAGATTTTAAATTTAAGTATACTATTCATATTATCACTATACTATATAATATGTATAAATTAGTGATATAGTTACTTTTTAATCACGAAAATCCATTACGAAATGTCGAGTCTTGTTGCTACTTTTTTTTTACCTACCTACCGACTTACTATAGTTGCCGACATTTAACTTGAGCTCTCGGCGGAGTGGTTGGGGTTTGTATGCGCGTCGTATTGTTTCAGGAGTAAGGTCCAAAATCGCTTAAAGTAATTAAGGATTAGCTTAGGATTAACAAGCAGTTGTAGTACCTACCTGCGATCGTACGATCGCACAAACTTAGCCACTGGTGCGTTGAGGCATCTTTAGTTGTTTTATGACCATGTTCAGGCGACTAAAGTGGCTCAAATGTCACTTTCAATTTAAGACGTGTTTGTACCGTGTTTACTTTAGAACACTTCTAAATATTATACGAGATGATGGTGTATTCAAAATAATTGATGATTGAATGATGATCATGATTTAATAATGATTGTTTGATTGATTAATAAAAAATAACGTTTGAAAATTATAAGACATTACATTATAGTGAAACAACTCTAGATAGACTAAGTACTCATAAATACATTATAAGTATAAAAAGGTACCATTATATACCCCACCACCACCACCACCACCATACCATATGGTATGTATGGTATGGTATGGTGGTATGGTACCATATTTTATTTTTCTTTGCGGACAGCCCTAGTACTCGGCTAAGCGGCGTAGGTATGTTACGGACGAGTAACGACACAAAGTAATAACAACTCTCAAGCGCGGCGATTAAGAGCAATTTAGCTTGCGTATGGTGGGGGAAAGATTGTGTAGTCTATTATAAAAGCGGCTTTCTGCAAGATCAAAGGAGTGCAACTTCTGTACGTTAGTACTATTATTTATTCTGTGGTAAAAGTCTGACACGCCCTTCCGCTCCACCCAGAGCGGGAGCAGTTATTTGATGATTTCCCACCTTTAAAAAAAAAAAAAATGCTTGCTGAATGGCTCAGATGTAACAACTGTCTTCTGTGGACTGATACAACCCCGTGTGAGCTTACAGAAGGGGCAGGTAGGTGGACCAGTCCGTTAGCGGATGACGGGGACAAATAAATATACTTGGACATTTGACACAACGCCATCTAGTCCCAAGCTAAGCAACCTAATGCTTGTGTTAAGGTAACGAGATGGCTGATAAACTACTTATACACATTTTTTTTTTTTTTTGTAAATACATACATATTATAGATAGAAAAACACCCAGATTCGGAACAAATACTTGTAGGTCGTACAAATATTTGTTCCGTGCGGGAATCGAACCCGCGACCTGCTGCGCAGCAGTCAATCGGTCAACCACTGCGCCAACCGTGTCGTCAAAATGTTATGAAGTCAAGTTTTCGAGTCTAGCTCCACACATAAACCTACACATACATAAGTAAACTCACGTCTTCTTCCCATAGGAGTAGGCAGGAATATGAGATAACAATATTTCGGGGAAATATTTACTTACTAGATTTGATAGGTGCAATGTGACGATTAAAATACTAAAATTAAAAAAATAAAATACTGGTATTCAGCTGCATCCGGCTAGGCTGGAAGCCGAGCCCAACATAGTTGGGAAAAGGCTAGGCTTGATAAGTGTGACGAGGAGTGGTATTTTTTTAATATTTTTCATCAAAAGTCGAAAAATGGGACAGACGGACGGTGTCGCACCATAAAGGTTCCTTTTTACCATTTTGGTACGGAACCCTAAAAGAGGCTGTAATTTCTGCAACGCGTAACAACATCACTGTCTTGGTGTTAGCAATAAGCACGGTTCCACAATAAGCACGGTGCTACAATAAGCACGGTGCCACAATAAGCACGGTGCTACAATAAGCACGGTTCTACAATAAGCACGGTGCTACAATAAGCACGGTTCTACAATAAGCACGGTGCTACAATAAGCACGGTGCTACAATAAGCACGGTGCTACAATAAGCACGGTGCTACAATAAGCACGGTGCTACAATAAGCACGGTTCTACAATAAGCACGGTACTACAATAAGCACGGTTCTACAATAAGCACGGTGCTACAATAAGCACGGTTCTACAATAAGCACGGTTCTACAATAAGCACGGTTCTACAATAAGCACGGTGCTACAATAAGCACGGTGCTACAATAAGCACGGTGCTACAATAAGCACGGTGCTACAATAAGCACAGTTCTACAATAAGCACGGTGCTACAATAAGCACGGTGCTACAATAAACACGGTGCTACAATAAGCACGGTGCTACAATAAGCACGGTTCTACAATAAGCACGGTGCTTGTAATAAGCACGGTGCTACAATAAGCACGGTGCTACAACAAGCACGGTATTACAATTGGAACACACGCATGACGCACTCTTTCCTAACTTCTTCAGATTGGTTCAACCGTTGTTTTCGCTCCAAAGTGACTAATAAATAATGGACCTAAGTAAATGCAAACGAGGACGGGTCTAAAAGCTAGTTAATCATATAATTGTGAAAGGCTGTTTGTCATTATTTACCCAATTACTGCGCAATGATGTGCAGACTATTACGTACTGCAAGGACATACGATATCCTTACGGTGTATGCAGATATATTAGACCTTTTTATTACGGAACCCTAAAAACTGTGAAGGAGGTACCTTCACAGTTTTTAGGGTTCCGTACCAAAATGGTAAAAAGGAACCCTTATGGTGCGACTTAGTCTTTCTGTCTGTCACAGCTGGATATCTCAAGAACTACTAATGCTATCAACTTGAAAGGAACAGTTTTAGATGACGTTTACCCAACTATTTTGCAAATAAGAAAGAATTTTTTTTTTTACAACAGGGGTCTTAAAAAAATAAAGTAGGGCTGCTAGGGCATGTAGGTTATCATATGAAAGAGCACTGTTTGCACATTCTAAAGTATTTGTTTTAAGGCCGCATAGTTTTCGACTTTTGATGAAAAATGTAAAAAAAATTACCGTTCTCCCGCTTACCTCCGAAGTTTGCATAGAGAAAAATCTGAAATTATTCTATCTGATAGAAGTTTATGTAAAGATTACAGGTAAAATAAAAGGATGTCTCTAAATAGCACACTTTTTCAGAAATAGGAACGGAACCCTCGGTGCGCAAGTCCGACTCGCGCACGGTTTTTAAAAATGTAATCATTAAGAATTTTAAGGATAATTCCTAGATGAGTTTCTGTAAGTCATTTATTTTGTTACATGCGGGAATTTAACCAGCAGATCTGATATACAAAGTTGTCTCTATCGGATGTCTTTTTTAACCGTCTTGAAAATAATAGTATATTAGGTGAACGGAGTAGAAGCCTATGGCATGCCTTCTAGTTGGCTGTGACAGAGTTAAGGATATCTAATTAATGATATACGAAGTCTCTTAAATAATCTCATTGCTCTCATCATTATGAACAACTTTTACTGAAACCAAACCTGAAATCACGAAAAAAAAAATCTACTGTTCCTACATTTTGACGAGTAATGCGAACATAAATGTAGGGAACAGCAAATTTTTTTCGCTATTCTAGGTTTGGTCCCTTGTTAAAAGTGGTAACTGGAAGCGATGGTACTATTGTTTATTCTGTTCTCGAAGTCTCATATGTTATACTAGGACCAATCAATCAATCTGCCTAGCCTTTTCCCATATGTTGGGGTCGGCTTCCAGTCTAACCGGATGCAGCTGAATACCAGTATTTTACATGGAGCGACTGCCTGTCTGACCTCCACAACCCAGTAACTGGGTAATACGATACCCCTTGGTAAGACTGGTTGTCAGACTTTCGGGCTCTGACGACCCGTAACGACTGTCAAAGATCCACGAATGACAGCCGGGACCAACGGCTTAACGTGCTTTCCGAGGCACGGAGGAGTCTCGGTATGTAAAGATGGTCACCCATCCACTGACCAACCCCGGCAAGCGTAGCTTAACCCGATGGATCGACCCGTGTGGCTGTTATTACTTAGCTTTAACTTCAGAACGGACCATGTTAGCCGCAGTTATCGCCAACATTTTAAAGAAATAATCTTTAAAAAATAAATGTCATGAATGGTTCTTTTGTATGATAATAAAGATAATCAGATAAAATTTGTGTTTTCACTTTTCTTTTAATTATGAAAAAAGTACCTCTAAATGAATCACCCGTTACAAGTTATACTAGGACCATCGAAGTAAAATAAAACATTTGTCATTAGTCCGACTTGCGCCGTCAATAAGTAGGTTAAGTGCACTTTCATGTAGGTTTCTATTCTTCATTGCTTTGCTAACGGCTTGACAAGACTAATTTGCGGATTGTCCATCTATTTAACAATAATAATTGGAATCGAAGTGCGGTTGGAAGATAATTTTAGGAACATCTGACTGCCCTGTCAATTAGGTAGAGAGATTTTATTAGTTTATTTTAGATTTTACTTAAAACACTTAGGATTTTTTATTAAGTACCTATAATACAGTTAGATAATAGTGTTATGCAATTGTTTAGCGTTTTACTTTGAGTAGATATTAGAAATTATGTCGTTATGTTAGGTAGGTACAATTTGTGAGCATTTGATTGTATTTTTATCCCGAGTATTTTTATATTTATGTAATTGAGATACTCAATTAGGTGTTTATAAAAACTTCTAACTCACGACGCCGCCGGAACAGGCCTAAAATAATATTTGTAAGTAATCATCATCTGCCTAGCCTTTTCCCAACTACGTATGGGGTCGGCTTCCAATCTAACCGGATGCAGCTGAATATCAGTATTTTACATGGAGCGACTATCTATCTGACTGACCTCCACAACCCAGTTACTGGGTAACACGATACCCCTTGGTAAGACTGGTTTTCAGACTTTCGAGCTTCTGACGACCCGTAACGAATGTCAAAGATCCACGAATGACAGCCGGGACCAACGGCTTAACGTGCTTTCCGAGGCACGGAGGGGTTTCGATGTTTAAAGATGGTCACCAATCAACGGCAAGTTTAGCTTAACCTGATCGATCGACCCGTGCGGCTGTTATTACTTAGCCACGAGCCCTTCAAGTAATGTAAGTAAGACCTGTATAAATAAAGGAGTTAAAAAAATAATTTTAAAAACTTAAGACCACTGAACTCGAACTGAATAACTTTTACTATGGGATCAACTTTGAAATCGCGAAAAAAAAACAGCTCCTCATACGGTTTATAAGTAAGTATGGAACAACAATTTATTTTTCTCGTTTCAAAGTTGGTCCCGTAAAAGTTATTCAGTTCGAATGCACTCCTTAAAGTTTGTAAAGATAATTGTTGCGAATCGAACTCGTTTTGCAGCTTATCACCTTTTCGGAGCATTTATTTTTTTTCTAAATTCTAGTGTTTTTTACTGTCAGTTCTTGAGTGGTGTGTGATTTTTTCTTTGGATGGTTTGATTCACGTTTTTGCATTTGGCTGTAAAATAAGAAACTGTGGCTACTTACCAGCGCGTTTAATTCTCTTAGTTACGATCAGTAATATTTTTGGTCCTTCTCCCACGTGAAAAAGAGTCATGGTTTACGATACACGATCAAAAAAAAAGAAAAAATCACACACCACTCAAAAACTGACAGTAAAAAACACTAGAATTTAGAAAAAAAATAAATGCTCCGAAAAGGTGATAAGCTGCAAAACGAGTTCGATTCGCAACTCGTAGTTAGTAGCCGTTGGTCCTGGCTATCATCATTGTCAAAGATCCACGAATGACAGATGGGACCAACGGCTTGGCGTGCTTTCCGAGTTACGGAGGAGTCTCGGTATGTAAAGACGGTTACCCATCCACTGACGAACCCCGGCAAGCGCAGCTTAACCTGATATATCGGCCCGTGCGGCTGTTATTACTTAGCTACGAGTTCCTCTTATGAGTAGGTACCGTGTTAAATAATTAACTTTACAAACTTACTACACTTACTTATTTGACTGCCAATCTGACCTCCACAACCCAGTTACTGGGTAATACGATAACTCTTGGTAACCATGTAAAGTACTGGTATTCAGCTGCCTAGCCTTTTCCGAACTATGCATCCGGTTAGATTGGAAGCCGACCCCAAGCACAGAAAGCAAGCAAGCAAGGTATTGTAGGTACTTTTACTTCAAGTCATTGTTAGTTTTAGGCTTTGTTTGTAGTTTGTTTAACAAAAGCTTACCTCTCCATGTTGCAATAAGTTATCAACAGTACCTAACAGGTACGTAAGTACCTACTCATACTTTTAACAAAAGATTTGACCATCAATCTATTTGACATTTGTGACAGCTGTCATGTCGATCAGTCTTTTGTGTTATGTGTATTTACATAATGTGTCATAATGTTATTAGACTCCTCAATAATATTAGTAGAAGCGAATGGAAAAGGGAGATGAAGGCTTTGCAAACAGCGCTCTTTCATATGATACCCATGCTCTAGTAGCCTCATTTCGAATTTTTAAGACCCCTTTCAATCCCTGTTGCAATAAAAATATAAACGTCATATAAAACTGTTCCAAACAAGTTGATAGAATTAGTAGTTCTTGAGATATCCAGTTGTGACAGACTGTCACAGACAGACAGACAGATTGAGTCTCACCATAAATACTTTTTAACTTTTGAACCCTAAAAATACTTGATAAGGTCAGTCAAGTTTGAGTTTCTCGTTTTGCATCCTCGTTTTTCAGGGTGAGATACAAAACATCAAACCGAACAACTTTCTCCATGGGACCAACATCGTAATCGCGAAAAAATGTTCAACTATCCCAAAACTTCAATACCTACTTTTTTGATGCGGTTTTCACTAGCATTTAGAGAATTTATTCCGGAAAAGGTTAATGTACTTCTATTACATTATTATTTAATTTAATTATACTAATCAAAAAAAGTTTTGCACCATTTATAATGCGACCAGTGCAAGGTAAACAATAAAACTCGCGATAACCAACACTTGAGTCAAGTTTTTCTTAAGGCTGCTCCTTCCTAAAATACGGCGAAACTAAGTAACTTTGTAACCATTTTTTACAGGAACTATAGCATCTTTCTGATAGGAAAAATACACAGTAATCTACAATACCTAAGAAGTGATTTCATGTGTCCTGAAATCTATTTTAGTTTGTAAAACTAAGGAAAAAAAAACCTAAATCCAGGTCTATTTCGGTCTATTTTTTCGTTGTTACCATATTACTCCTACAGTTTCTATTAAAAGTGTTCATAAATTTATACAGTTCTTTACAAACTACTATGGAATGATTTCTTGTCATTACTTTTTTAGTTTAATCAACAGATTTTTTGTAAATCGATAATTACTTCATAATGAAGTAATTATCGATTTACAAAAAATCATTCCTTATTAGTTTGTAAAGAACTGTATAAATTTATGAACACTTTTTTTGGAAAGCGTTGTGTCATCGTGCTTCTCTTTCTTTTCTATGCAGTCCGACAGTGACCGCGCTTTTTGCGACGGATAAGCCTTAAGTTATCAGCAGCACTTGAGAATATTTTTTTGTATACCCTCATCATAGCTTTGTGGACTGTGAATACCAGTACTTTATATACAGCGACTACCTACCTGACCTCTACAACCCAGTTACTGGGTTGGCCCTGGTTTACCCCTTGGTAGACTGGGAATACTAAATGAACTTTTAAGCTACGCTTGATGGCACATAATTTTGTTTAAACCGATTTATGTTTTCGCTTTATGTGAATTTGTAATTCTTTTGAGAAAAGATATAACCCATGTTTCCCCAAAGGATTAGGCAGAAGTGTATGTATGTTACGGTAAGTGTGTTTAATTGAAAATTATTAATAGGTAATTGTTTCATTATAAATAATTACCAAAAATCGATGTAAAAGTAAGAAATTAATTACGTTTACTGGTGATTATTAATAATGTAACCTTAGTACCGATAAATGTAATTTTCAAAGTTTATTCAGTCCTAGCTTTTGCCCGCGGCTTCGCCCGCGTGGATGTCGGAAAATATCCCATGGAAACGTTCATGTGGAAAACATATCATATCCCTAACTTAAGAAATGCTGGGTTTCCCTTACAAACTTTCATCCCCTATATCACCCCCTGTAGTATTATTTTTGAAAGTATCCTATGTCCTTTCCCAGGAGGCTATATAAATATAAAGCCTTGCCAAATTTTGTCGAAATCCGCGCAGTTTTGTAAATTTTAAAATCAACCCCTATTTTACCCCCATAGTGGATGATTTTTCAAAAACGCTGAACGGCATATTTATTTATTTCCTATCAAAAGCATACATTTTAATTTTCACATCCCTAACTTAAGAAATACTGAGTTTCCCATACAAACTTTCATCCCCTATATCACCCCCTGTAGGATTATTTTTGAAAAAAAAAGTAGCCTATGGCCGTCCCCAGGATACCTACCATCTATAGTCTTGCCAAATTTTATCGAAATCCGTTCAGTGGTTTAGGCGTGAAAAGGTAACAGACAGACAGACAGAGTTACTTTCGAATTTATAATATTAGTATGGATTTTATTTCAGTACCTTTATGTATTGTGGTAGGGATTATCAATAAATTGTCGTTTTATTGTATTAGGCACTTCGAATTGACATAGCACCTTCATGGTTTGAGATTTTTGAGTGAAACTTTTTTCACATGGTACCTATGAAGTTCTTCTTTTAAAAAATGTGCAACATTCGATTATCGACTTTCAGTTGTTTTTTTTATTCAGCCTAGACAAGAAAGATGGATGCTTCGAAAATTCGAGTTATTTTTGAATACGCGTTCCGACGCGGAACTAACGCGGCAGAAACAGCTCGCAATATCAATGTTGCGTTTGGAGAGGGGACTGCTAATGAACGCACCGTGCGATTTTGGTTTAAACGCTTTCGTGATGGCAACTTTGATTTGAAGAACGAACCACGTGGAAGACCGCCCACACAGGTGAATATCAATGAATTGAAAGAGATGGTGGAAACTCTACAGGAACTGCAATTAGAAACCATTCGTCACCCTCCGTATTCGCCAGACCTTGCTCCAACGGGCTACCATTTTTTTCGTGATTTGGACAAGTTTCTACGTGATAAAATGTTTTCTTCTCAGGAGGCAGTACAAAATGCTTTCACCTAAGGCTTTCACACAGTTTGTCGAATCTAGATCACGAGAGTTCTATCGCAAAGGCATAAATGACCTTCCTATTAGATGGCAGCAATGTATAGACAATAATGGTAATTATTTTGATTAAATAAATACGTTAAATTAAAAAAAAAGAACGAATTTCAATTTTTCAGTACAAATCGGCAATTTCATATTGAACACAGAAATAGAAGAAAGATTTAAATTTTTATTAATTTTACGGAGTCTATGATTGTACTTATAATTTTTTCTTCGAGTCTTATTATAATATTACTGAATTGAGAGTAGTGAATTATTAATAACAACTGCTAAAAGTGATGAACTTACGGTTTGAATTCATTTATTCGTAAAGATTATAAATCACGTGACAGAAATAAATACTAAAAATTACTTGATACATTTTTGTTGTCCAGGAGTAGTTCCGAGCCTATAGTGTTAACATTACATTAATAAAAGAAGGTAATTGTTAAAAGTTTTATATTTGGCGCGGTCGACGCGCGGTGACTCGTAATCTTTGTTTTTAGGGTTCCGTACCAAAATGGTAAAAAAGGAACCTTATGGTGTCACTCAGTCTGTCTGTCTGTCTGTCTGGCACATATCCAGCTGGATATCTCAAGAACTACTAATGCTATCAACTTGAAATTTGGAACAGTTATATATGACGTTTACCCAACTATTTTGCAAATACGAAAAATAAATAAAAATATTTATGTTTTTTTTTAACAGGTGCTGAAAGGGGGTCTTAAAAATTCAAAGTGGGGCTACTAGGGCATGTGGGGTATCATAAGAAAGAGCGCTGTTTGCACATTCTTAAACATTTTTTTTTTTTTTTCGACTTTTGATGAAAAATTAAAAAAAAATACCGTTCCTTTGCAAATTTCGGAGGTAAGGGGGGAGCTTATCTCCGAAATTTGCAAAGGGAAAATCTGAGATTATTCTATGTGATAGAAGTTTATGTAAAGATTACAGGAAAAATAAAACGATGTCTCTAAATAGCACACTTTTCAAGAAATCGGAACGGAACACTCGGTGCGCGAGTCCGACTCGCTCTTGACCGGTTTTTTGATGTTTTGAAATCTAAAGACTCGTTCACACTAGAGGCAAATTAATTAAATTAGTTAAATTAGTTATTTTATTTTATGATCCTCTAAGATTTTAGTAGTTTTTTAAATAGTAATAACGATTTAATGCAATTCACTTTTACCAAATCATGAGGTAATTAGTAATAATTATGGATAATCTATATCTTCTACATATAAAGAAAGTCGTGTTAGTTACACTATTTATAACTAAAGAACGGCTGAACTGATTTGGCTGAAAATTGGTGGGGAGGTAGCTTAGAACCAGGAGACGGACATGTAGCATACTTACTTTTAAAAAAGGATAAAACGTGGTATAACAACGGCTCGACCGATTTAGATGAAATTTTGTGTGTACCTATATATGAATGGGTTCCTGGATGGTTTGAAAACATAATTGGACCCGGTAGGTGGCGCTGCAGTCGGGTTCTTTGATCGTTCAGACAGGACAATGTCTGTCGGGTCCGCTAGTAATAATATATGCATAACTTAGTATTCCTACATTTCCTATACACTCAACATAATCACGTAATACTTTGTTCTAGAAGTCCGTTCACGTCCGTATTGCAATGGTGGGGCTCGAACCCACGACCTCTCGACCGCTAGTGTAATGTCGTAGTCAATAGGCTATAAATAGACGTAGAGCCTCGGCTTGGATCATGTATAATGTAGGTGTTTTCACTTTTTGAGCGGTAAAGAGTGATATGGGCTTTTAGAATGACAATAAGAATCATTTCTTTGCAGATAATAGACAGAAAATGAATAGACAGTTGATGAGCATAAAAAGGAATGAATTTGAGTAATCAGATTTATAGTCGTGTGTAAATTTTATCAACATTAGATTTATTTAATGGGGTTAGAAAACTTTTGTTCAGTGTAAATCTTTGTTCATTTGAGTTGTATATGTAGATACTCTGGCTAACTCAGTTTTAATGCTCTGCCGAGAATGTCCAGATAATAAGGGGGATTAGAAAGGAAACTAAATTTTCATTATTAATAACTCGTGTAATATTATAACTTAAAACAAAACAAACTTGTACTTCACATCGGCCGAGACTCTTTTAGCATTGAACTAACACCATTATGTTCACAAAAATATGACAATTTTGATTATTTTTTCACTGTAGAAAAACGTTTTGATAACATTTTTTTGTGTTCAAAAAAACATAATGTTAGTTCAATTTCACATTTTCTTGCTGATAAAAATTGCAGATAAGTACGTAGTTAGGTATTATGAATTTTCAATTTGGTATTAAGTAAGTAACAATCTCAGAGCAAAATTATTAACAATTTAAATCAGCTAAAAAACCAGTCGAATTAAAACATGTCTTTCAACAGACATAACATAAAAATAATATAAAGCCTCTTTGACCACTTTAGAAAGAATATAAACAAGCAAAAAGTTTCTTGTAAAAGTGTACGTTATTTTAGATAACGCAGTTTATATTGTTTCGAGAGTGTAGAACTTAGATGTATACATGAGTAAATCGGCCATGGGATCAAGCCCATTGTCGGCCCACAAACAATAGACCCCGAGGAGGAAGTGTACTGCGTTATAATGTTTGAAACTATTACGTAAAAATCACTTCCGAAGGCGCACACAAAGTAAATACATTTCGCATTCGCAATTTTGGAAAAGAAAACATTTTTGGACACTCGCTTATGGAAAGTATTCGCCTTTGCGCACGCCTGGCACTTATCGACATAAAAATATTTACAAAAAATGGTATAATATGACGGTAACAAATAGTTAACAAAATGACTAAAAAATATGTACAATGAAGGTTTCTTTACCTAAACTTAGTCCCATCCGTGGTGTTCTTCATGGTGTTCGTGGTGGATCGGTACCCAGACCTTTTGCCAGATTGGTTTCCATACCTTTTTCCATGCTGGCACTTCAATCGTCTTCCAGTCGGGGACCTGTATCTGCTTCCATTTCTCTACCCAGATTTTCTTCTGGACTGGTACCCAGACTTCTTTCTTAACGGTCTTCCAGATTTGAACTTTCTCGTCTACCCACTCTTGCTTCTTCTCGGTGACCCACGCTTGTTTCTTCTCAGTCCTCCAGATCTGCTTCCACTCTTCTTTCCACTCGAGCTTCTTCTCGGTCGACCAGACTTGTTTGTGCTCGGTTTTCCAAATTTTCTTCCATACTGGCTTCCAGATCATCTTCTTCCTCCACAGGTCGTGGCTGGTGTACTCCCAGCCGTGGTCATCCTTGCCGAGGAACTTCTCTCCGGGTACGCCTTCCTTTACCCACTCCGGGACGTGTATTTGTTTCCATGCTGGTACCTGGACTTCCTTGGTATGTGCGACTTGGACTTCTTTCCAAACTGGTTTCCATACTTTTTTCCAGTCAGCAACCTGAACTTCCTTCCAAATTGGCACCTGCACTTCCTTCCAGATCGGTTTCTGGACTATTTTCCATGCAGGTACTTGTTCCTCCTTCCACTGTTGTACATTCTCAGTTTTCCATGCTGGTTGTTTTTCTTTTTTCCATTCAGTTCTCCAGACCAGTTTCTTTTCGGTTTTCCATATTTGTTTCCACTCCTCTTTCCATACGAGTTTCTTCTTCCACACTCCCTCCGGTGGTGGAGAGTGCCAGCCTCCAGGGGAGCGTTTATCCCGAGATAACTCAGTGTCCTTAGCCGTCTCCTGGAGAGGCACGGCTAGTGAGGCCGCACAAGCCAGCACCACCCATATCTGCAACAAACAAACTAGTTTTAATTTCTACTATGATATTTTACTTTCCAACAATTAGACGGTCAATGTATTTTTACTGGTTTCACTTTTACGGAATTAATTTGCAGTCTTTATTGTGTTACTTAAGTTATGTAGGTATATCTAAAATATGTAAAGGCTTATTATGTATTCATTAATTACAATTTAAGTCAGGCATTATAGAACATAATATTTGATGCAAATTTTCATACTATGAAAAATGTTGTGCACACAAAGAATAATATTTATTAATTAAAATGTTAATGTTGTTCTTATTATGGATGTTGTTGGTAACTTTAGAAATCGGTATTGAGCTTTCTGTAAGTTGTACATAGTTGCGGCGCGGGCGCGTCGAACATGAATGATAGGTGGTTACGTATTTAAATGTTATTTAACGAGGCTCGGGTCAATTATTCGAATTATTGCAATTATTATCAGATCACATAACTTTTGAATAAATATTTATTTAAGTACGAATGTGTGGCCCGATTTTAAAGTTTGCAGATCGATCACTGAATTAAATATTTTTGTTTTGATTTATTTTCACGATACATTTTATCGGATTGGAACGACAATCCCAAATTGATAACGACATTAAATCTGATTTAAAAACAACCATTAAAAAAAAATTAAGTCGCGATTTTTTATTTATATCCACGAAATTAATCGAACACTTTTATCATATATCGAAAAAAGAACACTTGTATATTTGTAAAAAGAACACGATATAAATTCACTGTCACACACTGCACCCACCGTAATAGTCAGCGTCCTCATTTTGGTATGATGTCCGCCGCGACTGACGATGCTGCGCTTGCGCTGGTTTTTATTAACGGGCCCCTCTCCTGCTCCTGCGACCGTGACGCGGGTGATGCGATGCTAAGTGTCGCAGGGGAGGGTTGAGCATCTAACGCAGGTCTGCGTATGCGCCGATTATTATTGTTTTGGTTTTCTTATCATGCGAATAAGTCTGCTCTCGCGATTTGTTTTTTTTTTATGTTTGCTTTGCGAAGTGCGATTTTTTTTATTGAAGTTAGTCGTTGGTTCAGATTGACTAAGTAGTTTTAAGAGTAAGGGGTTCTTTGAGGAAGACTTAGAAAATATGTAGTTTTTCTATGGCAGTTTCATAATAAACAAAGCGTTTCTCGCAGACAGTTAAAACGGAGTATTTAACCTACTTAATGTTTATTTCTTTTCATGTGGCAAATTACACAAAATCACAATAACAACTACAAATAAGTGTTCGAAAAATGTAAAAAAAAACCCAACAGAGTTAAAAATTACTGTTAGTCAAAATACAAGTCAAGGACGTTGAACTGTCGTACAATTCATTCGTATCTTCACTTGACCTCACCGGGTAATCAAATCAAATACCTACCTTCTGAGCTTTACAATCCGAGCATTCCGGTACTGTAAATATTGTATACGCTACTGAAACTCAATTGTTTTTCTCAAACCGTGAAAACTTAGGTGAAGTGATTTTGAAGTGATCTGTCAATAGTGTCAATCCCTAGCATCAGGTGGACTGACAGCTTAATTCACCTACGTTTTCACGCGGGGATTTTACAGAATAAACCGGTAGACTACAGTCTGTTGCTGATTGTTATAAAAACTGACATAAACTTAGAAATAACTTAGTTATATTAATTTTGTGAAGTGTTTGTTGTGCTTGTGTAAATGTGTTTATCTCGTTAGTCGTTCTGTGGTTGATATCGATCTCTTTAATACTAATGTAAGTAAATTTAAAAAAAGACTCTTTGCAATCATTTCTTTGACGATCTAAATAGTCACAACTTTTGTTTATGTGCATTTAAATCACAATGTCTGCTACCCTTAGTCTTGTACAGTCGAGTTAATTAATATATTGGGACTGTCAAGGATTCAAAATATTGTGAGCGTTGGGATAAATTCTATAGAACTTAGAGATCAAAAATATGTCCTCATCTGAACGGTTCAATAATACATATATGCTGCGAATAAGCAGGAAGTACAGGATAGGTGCAGTCACATATTAATGAATCTAAATTCAGTTCTTGATCACAATTTAATGATGCTTACAGTTGTAACAACAATAAGAACTTTTCTGACGTTCATATATTTTTGAAGCCTGAAAGGGCCAATATATTAATGAACTCGATTACTGTTACAATGTCACTTAAAAATTTGCATGACTAGCAAAGTCGAATATAGTGAAACCAGAACTATGTCACTGTACCATAAACAATGTACCTATATTCTTGCAAATAAAACATTCATTCATTCATTCATTCATTCGACTGTACCACCCATCCATCCATTAATTGTTTGTTTACCTATTTGTGAAAACGTGTAAATGGCCATGTTCGTGTTATTTATTATAAACGCACTATTGTACATGCCCAGCTGTAGATTTTCCAAAAAAAAAAAAAAAAAAATGTATTTGTAACCCTAGCGATGATTATTATTTTCACTGTTTGTATTCCTGTAGTTAATCTGTGAACAGCGTTGTGGGCTGCACTATTGTCTATATGTTTTGTGTATTTCCTTTTCTATGTTTTATATTGTAGCTGTTAGTTGTTCCTTATAAATAAAATAAAATAAAATAAAAATAAAATAAAATTATAAAATAAATAAACTCGGTGAATAACTGAGTAAAATAAGTAAGTTTAAAAGTCACAATAAAAGTGAAGTGTTGAAACATCCAAGTTATTTAGAATGGAACACGTTTTTTGATGATTTCATCTAAAAGGTGCATGTAGAAAGTCAGATAAGTATTAGATATACATCTTTATTTCTATACAAATTATACAATTTTGTGAAAAAAAAATACGTAGGTATTAAAAAAGAAGCTGCCTAGTCTTTTCCCAACTATGTTGGGGTTGGCTTCCAGTCTAACCGGATGCAGCTGAATATCGTTTCATTTTTCAATAAGCTTATAGCTTTATCATATAATCTATCCTAAATGATTGCTCAATGTTGAAATGAAGAAGATGTTTTTATACAGGGTGATTTTTTAATGACCAGCCAAATTTTCACAGGGTGTTCTTTCTACCCATGAATATGAACAACTTTCACTATGGGACCAACTTTGAAATCGCAAAAAAAATATCAGCTGTTTCATACATTTTGATCGAGTAGGTATTGAACTTTTGTAGGAAACCACTGGTTTTTTTTTCGTGATTTCAAAGTTGGTCCCATAGTGAAAGTTGTTCATATTCATGGGTAGAACACCCTGTGAAAATTTGGCTGGTCATTAAAAAATCACCCTGTATAAGTACAGGGTTACTTATAATTCGACGTATTCCTTGTAGGAATTCATAGTAGGGTTAAAATATTTTTCTTAGACAAAGTTATCAAAAAAAAAAAAAACTGAATTTTGGTAGAACATTTGGTTTAATTTGTTGCATTTTAAACCTTATTATAACGTCCTGCGAGGAATAGGTTGAATTACAAGTAACCCTGTATTTATACAACGTGTAACGTTAAATGCGCAAAACCTCTTAAGGGGTCATGGTACTCATCATTATGAACAACTTTTACTATGGGACCAAACATGAAATCGCAAAAAAAAAACAGATGTTCAGTACATTTACGTTCGAATAATTCGTCAAAATGTACTGAACAGCTGATTTTTTTTCGCTATTTCAGGTTTGGTCTTATAGTAAAAGTTGTTCATAATGATGAGTACAATGACCCCTTAAGAGGTTTTGCGCATTTAACGTTACACGATGTATACTTAGCTTCAACTTGAATTGACATCTCACAACGAATGGAGTATTGTATAGGTACAATATTATGTAGGTACATAATATTATATTCAAAACATTCTTTGATAAGGTGGACAACCCTTTCATGAGGCACTGGGTACGGAGGCACGTGTGAATAATATTTATGACATGTGTTGGACCACGTCGTCATAACTTGTAGTTAAGCTAGTTTGTAAGTTTTACTAACATATATTATTACTAGCTTCTGCCCGCGACTTCGTCCGCGTGAAATTTCTTGTCCCCCCCACCCACCAACCCCGACGCATCGCCTGCCCGCGCTGTTACTTCGTTTACGCTTAATGGCATCCTTTCTGACATTTTTTCTTTTTGCTCGGCTCTTAAGGTCCCTAGCGTGATGTTAAATAGCCTATATCCTTCCGCGTCGCCTGCCCGCGTTATTACTTCGCGCTCGGTTCCTAAGGGCCCTAGCGTGATGTTAAATAGCCTATATTTTTCCGCATCGCCTGCCCGCGCTATTACTTCGCGCTCGGCTCCTAAGGGCCCTAGCGTGATGTTGAACAGACTATATCCTTCCGCATCGCCTGCCGGCGCTATTACTTCGCGCTCGGCTCCTAAGGGCCCTACCGTGATCATAAATAGCCTATATCCTTCCGCATCGCCTGCCCGCGCTATTACTTCGCGCTCGGCTCCTAAGGGCCCTAGCAAAGCAAGATGTTAAATAGCCTATATCCTTCCGTATCGCCTGCCCGCGCTATTACTTCGCGTTCGGCTCCTAAGGGCCCTAGCGTGATGTTAAATAGCCTATATCCTTCCGCATCGCCTGCCCGCGCTATTACTTCGCGTTCGGCTCATAAGGGCCCTACCGTGATGATAAATAACCTATATCCTTCCGCATCGCCTGCCCGCGCTATTACTTCGCGTTCGGCTCCTAAGGGCCCTACCGTGATGATAAATAGCCTATATCTTTCCGCATCGCCTGCCCGCGCTATTAGGTACTTCGCGTTCGGCTCCTAAGGGCCCTACCGTGATGATAAATAGCCTATATCCTTCCGCATCGCCTGCCCGCACTATTACTTCGCGCTCGGCTCCTAAGGGCCCTAGCAAAGCAAGATGTTAAATAGCCTATATCCTTCCGCATCGCCGGCCCGCGCTATTACTCCGCGTTCGGCTCCTAAGGGCCCTACCGTGATGTTAAATAGCCTATATCCTTCCGCATCGCCTGCCCGCGCTATTACTTCGCGCTCGGCTCCTAAGGGCCCTAGCGTGATCAAGAAGTGGGTTATAAAATGCAAAATGATTTTTCAAATCCAACTGGGGTAGGTCCAGAGATAGCGCGTTCAAACTTCAAACAAACTAACAAAAAAACAAACTCTTCCGCTGTATTCCACCGACATTATTAAAATAATAAATCGAGAGGGTCGTCAATCCGCGGAAAATCTCGCAATTCAGAAAAATTACTTATTTGCACAACGCCATCAATGGGTAAATGATCCGCACTAAACATGTTTGCTCAAGAACGACCGGTATGAATTAAAGTTATTTTGCGATTTAGTAATTTTATATTATCTCCGAAACTGTATGACCAATTGACATACTGTAAAGGCCAAATCTTATCTCCATGATGTCCTTGTGATTAGAAAATAACTTATTTTGATAAGGATTAATGTTTTGTTGTTTAAATAATCATCCAAACGTAAGTATGTCTAAAAAATACTTTTTTAAAGCAATAAAAGATGTATAAAAGATAAAATATAAAAGATAGAAATATGGTGTCGCGGACTTTTTTGTAGAATTATTTAAGACGGACCAGACTGCCATACATTGTTCTCAATTATAAACAACCGTTTAGGCAGCGCATGCAAAAAAGTCTGTTTAAAGAGGTATTTCTTTCCGACTTATTAGACAAAAATTGTGATAGCTCGGCTAATACGCATGATATACATATAATTTATAGCCTATAGCACTCAGGAATAATGTAGCTTTCTACCAGTGAAAAAATTTTTAGAATTGGATCATTGGTTCCGGAGATTACCCCCTACATACAAACTTACAAACTTACAAACATACAAACTTACAAACTTACAAACTTACATACAAATTTTACCTCTTTATAATATTAGTATAGATTTAAGTCATTGTTTATACAGGGTTATTTGTAAAACACCAGTAACCTCTTAAGGGGTCATATACTCATCATTATGAACAACTTTTACTATGGGACCAAACATGAAATCGCGAAAAAAAAATCAGCTGCTCCCTACATTTTGACAAGTTTGATGTAGATAAATGTACTGAACAGCTGATTTTTTTTTCGCGATTTCAGGTTTGGTCTTATAGTAAAAGTTGTTCATAATGATGAGTATAATGACCCCATAAGAGGTTGCTGGTGTTTTACAAATAACCCTGTATATCACACTATATGGATTAAGTGTAGGTACTTGTATGTGTGGTCCGTAATCTTAACTATAATATTATAAATGCGAAAGTAAGTTTGTTTGTTTGATTGTTACCTTTTCACGCCCTAAGCCACTGAACCGATCGTCCTGAATTTTTGCATACGTTGTCAGGTGTACAGAAACGGACATAGGGTACCTTTCATCTCGAAAAAAGTACAGTTCCCGAGGAAAACAACAATAACGTTCTTATGATAATCGGATAATAGATGGAGCCACGTGTCTTTAGAATCATGATTGAATTATATTATTACAATATGTCACCAGTGTTGAAACAGGCCTCCTCTCTGTGAGAGGGTGTGGACCGTAATTCACCACGCGGGCCCAGTGCGGGTTGGTAGATGTCACATGTCTTCGAATTTTTGGTTCTAGGACATGCCGGTTTCCTCATGAAGTTTTCCTTCACCGTTTTGAGAGCAGCGGTGATGACTGAGCAATGAGTATTCACAGCTGAGGCAGGTCATATTACACAAAGTAATGCGCCTGCCTGGGTATGAACCCACGACCTACAACTCGTTAAGTAAGTCGGTGCTGTTACCACTGGGCTACCACTGCTCTCTGAACACCGCTGCTGCCGCTGCAAAGTTAATATTCATGAATAATTAACTTTCACACCCTGACGAATGCCAATGATTTCAGTTCTATCCCGTAGAAGTACTTTACTTATCTGCAGGTAAGTAAAGTACAGTCGAGTTCATTAATATATTGGCTTCAAAAATATATGAACGTCAAAAAAATTCATAATATTGTGACAACTATCATTAAATTGTGTCAATATATTCATTAATATGTCACTGCTATTGATTTTGCTTTTTCGACTTTTCCTTTGGCTGTGGACATGTTAGGTACCTAGGTACTAAGAAAAAGCAGTCACATGTATATTAATGAATCGAATTCTTGACCAAAATTTAATTATAAATAAATAAATAAATAAATAATAATTTATTTCATAAACAAGAGGTACAGTCTGTTACAAGTAGGTTGACAACTTAGGATAAGTATACATCTGAGATGAGTTAGTAACAAAACAAGTTTACGAACTGATGTCCTAGCTAGGTTACTTAGTAGCCTGTATTAAGGACAATCAGCGCTCATTTCCCGAAAATAAGACAAAAATATTGATTAGACTGTTACATAATTATTATCAAAAAGAACAAATTAACAAAAGTCCAATACAAGAATGTGTGGTGCGCGCGCGTGTGTGTTGTGTGTGCTTGTGTGCGCGTGAGTGTGTCTGTGTGAGTGTGAGTGTGTCGGGGTGAGTGTGTGAGTGTGTGTAATGAATTACTTCATTGTTGTAAGAAGGGATTCGGTATCATCATAGTTTTTGGTACAAAGAAATTCAGTAATCCGCTTTTTGCATGTTAGCTTACAACATGCATGCTTATAGTTGTCACAATATTATTAACTTTTTTGACGTTTATATATTTTTGATGCTTGGAAGGGCCAATATATTAATGAACTCGACTGCACATACACACACACACACACACACACACAAGGGGTCAGTAGCCAGCTAGCCAATCTGACTGCATTGTGTTGAGATCAAAGATCATTGTTGTAAGCTACAATGCAGGTACAGTCACGAGCATATTTATACCTTCCAGTTACGCAAAATTCCAAAGCGTTTTTCTCGTGAAATAATAGTAGTTTATGAAACTGTTGCATAATGAAGGTATTAAAACATTTTTAATAGTATCACACGTGTTTTAATACCTAGTTATGTGCAGTTTTATACGCATCTTTATCTACTTTCATACATTGTGTGGGAATGAACCTAAATAATTTTTTTTTCACGAAATTCAGTACAACAAAACGTATGATTGTACATAACGCTATAAAAATTGCACTCCCAGCATTATGCGTTCATTAGAAAAAAAAATAAATGGAAACACCTTGGAGATATTAACTTCTTGGATTCGCCCCGTATCGTACCTAATGCTAAAAAAATTGTTTTAACTATAACATTATTTTGTTAGGGAAAAAGTGTTTTTATATTATTCTATTTTTAAATTTCGGTATTGTGTTTGTAATTCGAATTATACGATAAGAAAGTGGGTATATAAAAATAATTATAACTGTGAGAAAACACTTACTTTAGTATAGTCTCGATAATACTATGTTCGTCACACCATTAAATATCTGTCCCGAAAGTAAATAGCTAGGGTCATCTGCGCGTGAGTTGTATTATAGTGGACAAGCAGTTGTGCAAGTACAAATCCATTCTCTCGTCCTTTCCTCTGTCCCCCACGACCCTTGCTCGGTGAAGAAGTGCCAGCTGGTGGCGTAGCTGAGCCTGTAGCCTTAAACTCCCCTATTAATAATAATTATCCAGATATGATCCAGCCTAACCCTTCTTGCTGTCCTCCCTCAGCGACGCCCTAAGTCAAGGTTCGTACCCCGCAGGGGGTGTCCTGGCTGGATGCTTTGAGTTTGCTTCAGGTAGCCACAGTATTAACCGGTTAAGTAGTCACGGCCTCTCAAAGGTCAACTACGAGATGCCCTGCAAAAAAAAAAAACTTCCTCTGTAGTCCATGGACTGGTAGACCAGTTCAATCGGCAAAGGTTGGGATGCAGCGAAAGACCGTAAACCACTGTATCGACCAAGGTATATGCCCTCAAGATACTTCGCATTACCCCGTTGCATTTATGATCACGGAAGATAGTGAATGCCTATCATGACCAAGCAGACTTATGCATGAGGGATCTCTCGATTTTTCTTAATCCCCTTTTACGACACCCATTGGAAGAGGTGAGGTGGTGCTATTCTTTGTGTCCCACAGTCCCACTTTGTGACCACACAGAATTATTATTGTTCTATTGTGACCGGGTGTTCAAAACTAAATTGGGTCTAGCGAGCCATCTGAGGGCACACGCAAGGAAGTGATTTCGAAGGGTCGCCGTTATCGAAATCGATAAGCACTATAATGTATGGATATCTAACGTCTTTAGCAGAAAATGTCTTTAGAATCTTGTAAAGTATTTATGTTTGTGAATGTATATACTTGTTACATACTTGCTACTTACCTGCATTTTTAGATAATGCAGTGACCAATTTTATGTTGATCTATTTACTTGATTTTCTTTTATAATCGTTATATGATATGGGAACGTCTTTGTTGTATTTCCGGTTCACATTTTCATGAGCCAATTATCAATCTGCCTAGCCTTCTCCTAACTTTGTTGGGGTCGGCTTCCAATTTAACCGGATGCAGCTGAATACCACAACCCAGTAACTGGGTAATACGATACTCATGAGCCAATAATATGGCACACTAATAAATGTCAATTAGCACTGTTTCTGATGCGAGGGCAGCGAACCTGTTCAGAATTTAGTTCTTGTCTTGGGTATTCTCAATATGCATCGATTCAATGAAATAACATTAATCATGTCTCTATGTAGACCATGTAGACATATGTTTTTTCTGAAATTAATTTTCATGTTCACTTATCATTATGTTTTGCAGCGCCCTGACATGAAAAACTGACAATTATTGCATTGGAAAATGTATAATGTGCTTAGGAATAAATAAATAACAATTATGCTTCGTGTAGAAATAGAAGTCCCTCAAAGCAGTCAAAGCGAAGTTTAATCGAGAGAAATCGACCGTGCAATAAATTGTGTCTATTAACTGACTAATGGGACCATTCACTTGTATGAACTTGCTTAGCGTTTCAGTTTTACGACCACACATTAAACTGGCTTCAACGGCTTCAAGTAATAGTAACCCGGTAACCGATCTTGTCGGACAGATGGTTAAGTACTGTGAAGTTCGAATAATCTGTGTCTTAAGCCGAGTATGACTATACTCGGCTTAAGACATACTCGGCTAATAACGGCCATTTCTCGACTGAGAAATGGCCGTTTTTGGGAACCTAATGCTTTCAAATGAGCCTACAGAAAATTCAAAAAAAAAATATAATGAATAATAATGATACTTTGATATGTATACTTCAATGTGACCATTTGAACACTTTAAGCAACAATAAATACCATGCAAAAAAAATGTATGAAATGAGGTTGTTTTCAACTTTCAATGCTTCTAAACTACAAGTGATATTTTCACGGCTTAGCGACTATAATATTACTTATCTTAATAAAACTGTCCATTTTTTATGTTATATAATAGGTACCTTAATAATTATTTTTTACAAAGCTCGTGGCTAAGTAATAACAGCCGCACGGGTCGATCCATCAAGTTAAGCTACGCTAGCCGTGGTTGGACAGTGGATGGGTGACCGTCTTTACATACCGAGACTCCTCCGTGCCTCGGAAAGCATGTTATGCCGTTGGTCCCGGCTGTCATTCGTGGATCTTTGACAGTCGTTACGGGTCGTCAGAAGCCCGAAAGTCTGACAACCAGTCTTAACAAGGGGTATCGTAATACCCAGTTACTGGATTGGGGAGGTCAAATAGGCAGTCGCTCCATGTAAGATACTGGTATTCAGTTGCATCCGGTTAGACTGGAAGCCGTCCCCAACATACTTAGTTGGGAAAAGGCTTGGCAGATTGAGTGAATTCTTACAAAACGCAACTTTAGCAGCGGAATCGCTAGCGGGTCCTTGTGACGACTGTATGGGACGACAGGTCCTATTAAACTCACCTTAAATTAAAAGTAAAGAAATCTTCTTCAGACTAATCAATCTGTCTAGCCTTTTCCCAACTATGTTGGGGTCGGCTTCCAGTCTAACCGGATGCAGCTGAATACCAGTATCTTGTATAGACTGATTCTCAGACTTTCGGGCTTCTGACGACCCGTAACGTAGGTACTGTCAAAGATCCACGAATGACAGCCGGGACCAACAGCTTAACGTGCTTTCCGAGGCACGGAGGAGTCTCGATATGTAAAGATCACCCATCCACGGACCAACCCCGGCAACCTGATGTATCGGACCGTGCGGCTTTTATTAGTTAGCCACGAGCTCCTCTCCAGACACTATACACTCAGTGTTAATTTAAATTCCTACTTTAGTTATTTATTATTAACATTAAATTGCTTACCTATGTAGGTACAATTATTATACAACTAACTACATATTTACAATAGGTATTAAATTAAATAACTAACTACAAATAATTTCAAAAACACAAAACTAAAGGAGTAGTCGTCCACATCGCTAATTCCTACCATTTTACGACTGTAGTCCTAAGCAGTAATCCCACCTTACTTTACATAAGAAATACTAGGCTAACATAACATTAGCAGGGACTTCTTAAGGTTGATGCGCCAGGGTAGTCCGCGAAAATCAAAATTTCTTACGTTTTTTGCAATTTGTAGATCAGTGTGAGCTTGTATGTTGATTAAAATATGATTCGCGGCCGTAGCTAATATGGCTTTACAGAATTATAATCATTACAATCAGCAATACAACTCCATAAGTTAGCATTTACCTCAAATCTAGCGATTCCATGAAATCATGAGGTTTGAGGTAAATGCTAACTTATGGAGCTGTATTGCTGATTCTTACGATTATAATTCTGTAAAGCCATATTAGCTACGGCCGCGAATCATATTTTAATCAACATACAAGCTCACACTGATCTACAAATTGCCAAAAACGTAAGAAATTTTGAATTTCGCGGGCTACCCGGGCGATTTCGCCTTAAGCAATTCAAAACTCTAAATAGGTACTTACCTCAAATAAAATTCTAGTTGAAGACGTACCTATAAAATAGCCAAGTCCTTACGTTGTTTGGGTTAAAACTTGAAAGGCTTGATTTTTTTGTTTCAAAAACCCAATAACACTTTCCCCCACTTGGAAATCGAGCCCAGAACCTCCGGCATCATATGATGCATTCGTTCATCTGAAAACCCACAAACAACATACACACGTTACTTACATTTTTATGGGGACTACAGGACCTAAACGCAACTAAACGCAAGTTTTATAATGCCTAAAATCATATGATCTAGTGCAGTAAACAAAAAATCAAATCAATCTGCCTAGCCTTTTCCCAACTATGTTGGGGTCGGCTTCCAGTCTAACCGGATGCAGCTGAATACCAGTATTTTACATGGAGCGACTGCCTCTCTGACCTCCACAGTAGGATATTATTGGGCATTCTAATCCACACCTGCCGTTCCATCGGCTCACACTGTTCGCCTCGTCACTCTCGGTGGGATTAGAATGCCCACTAATATAAATGAAATCCTAATGTGGTTTAGCGCCTATTCCACCGATCGGAAGGTGAAATATGAAATCCTGCATCATATGGAGGTAAAATAATGGAACGGCGCCTACTCCACTTCGGCCTATTCGTCGCGATGAAACAGAAACATTTGTCAGTGTGGTTTGGGCGCTACTCCACTTTTTGAATCACTTTTGGTTGCGAATGGAACGAAAGTGGTTTAGAAATAGCTAATAACATAAATGATGGATCTACAAACTTTGCGGTTTAAACCCTATTCCACTTTTAAAATCTTATTTGGTTGCATTAGGTCGATCCCTGCGAATCTACCGTTTACCGTTATGTAACTAAAAGTTAAACTCTTTTAGCTGTTGGTCTGAAAGTTTAATAAAGTGAACTATTTGTTTATAGTGACTAATGAATACCGATGTTTTACCTCGATCAACTACAGCAGATTCTCGGATTGACCACTAAGCCACTACTTTGGTTGTCAAGTTTTATAACAAGAAGTTTCACACACAGTTTGTTAACTAATCGAACTATATGAAAATAGTAAGCTAAAATTCAGGACAGATTGCCTCTTGTCTCTTCATAAAGCAAGAATAAGCATACACCTACAGGCATACACACATTCTATTTCTATGACCCCAGATTGGGGTACCAAGGATATCTGAACTTTAGGATACCGTAAACATTAAACTAAAATATGGGACAGTTTGTCTCACGTCTCTCCACGAAAGTAAGAAATAGCGCACATTCTATTTTAGTGACCAGATTGGCTCGAGGACATCCAAATTTTAATTTAAAATTAAATTCAAACAGACGATACAACCTAACCCGTACATACAAATAATGTATTGAGTAGTTCTCTCACATTCTGCTGTCGGAGCATACTGCAGAACACACTAAGATTAATTTTTTAACTGTAACCAACCTCAATAATTATGGAGAGGAGAATGTTAATGGGATATAGATTACTAGAAGATGGCATGGATGGTATGATGGGGATAGTTACGTCAGCCAGCAGGTAAGAACCAGGTCCGTAGCTGACTAGCGATTAATCACATTATCAAATTAATTTGATGATAGTTAGACCAGCCGGCAGGCAAGAACCAGGTCCGTAGCTGACTAGCGATTAATCACATTATCAAATTAATTTGATGATAGTTAGACCAGCCGGCAGGCAAGAACCAGGTCCGTAGCTGACTAGCGATTAATCACATTATCAAATTAGTTTGATGATAGTTAGACCAGCCGGCAGGCAAGAACCAGGTCCGTAGCTGACAACTATGTTAAACTTAGTAGGTAGTACTTACTCACATTTTATAGTTGTAGGATGATGTAGATCACTGGAAGATACTGGAGCGAATGTAATTTTATGATTAAAATTCGTTGGTTTTATACATAAAAAATACCATTTCAGCAATATTTACCTCATAACAAAATTAAACCTTAACTACAATATTCACGGTTGTATGAGTAATTTATGATACTTACGTCTAATTAATCCGTAGTGATTGAAAACCTTTCTGTCAAATTGCAATTTTCGTGAGAAATGAAATACAAAACTAGCTTCTTACCTCGCCGACAAAGGTGAAGCCGATACCATGCTGTTACAATAGGTATTATTATAAAGTATGTATGTTTGTTTAATTAACCTTGATATAAAATTTTGAATGACATCACACTCATGAAAATAATAAAATGGCATTTTTGAGAGCCAGAAATCAGGATATACATAAGTATGTAAAATCCTTACAAAATTTGTTGTATGCAGAACAATCAACGTGAGCAAACTCGCGTTAAAAACTTAGTTAATTTTATGTTGCAGTTAAACTCAAAGCGAGTGTAAAATCGTCATACTACTAAAACTAACAAACTTTAATAAATCCTTTCATGCAAAGGATGTCGGTTTCTAAATTCAGCAATGGGAATGGGATGGGCTTTTCAAAGATTTCCTAGACTATAACCAGCTAATTACAAAAAAAAAAAAAAAAATAATATAATAAAAAAATAAAAAAAATATATAAAAAAATAAGGAAAGAATCACTCATTTATAATAAGCTAGCGGAATTGGTAATATTCTTATTTAAGAAACACCCCCAGTTTGACGAAAATCATTAGGTATAGGAAGTTCGCGCAAACTCGAATTTTAATTACGGACTACAACATGTACAGCGATCGTCTTACAATACAATAAAGTTCGACTAAGCAAATTAATGCATGATGCAATGTTGCTGACTTCGACATTGTAAATGATAATGTATACACACACAACGGCTGCCTGATACGTTTATCGTCAGGCGGTTCACGAATGAGTACAGTGCAGCGGCGAACCGTTGAACGGCGCAACACCGTTTTGACATTGGCTATACGGCAGTTTAGACGGGAAACGGCAAGTGTATAAGTATGCGAAGCCAGCAGTATGCTCCGACAGCAGAATGTGAGAGAACTACTCAATACATTATTTGTATGTACGGGTTAGGTTGTATCGTCTGTTTGAATTTAATTTTAAATTAAAATTTGGATGTCCTCGAGCCAATCTGGTCACTAAAATAGAATGTGCGCTATTTCTTACTTTCGTGGAGAGACGTGAGACAAACTGTCCCATATTTTAGTTTAATGTTTACGGTATCCTAAAGTTCAGATATCCTTGGTACCCCAATCTGGGGTCATAGAAATAGAATGTGTGTATGCCTGTAGGTGTATGCTTATTCTTGCTTTATGAAGAGACAAGAGGCAATCTGTCCTGAATTTTAGCTTACTATTTTCATATAGTTCGATTAGTTAACAAACTGTGTGTGAAACTTCTTGTTATAAAACTTGACAACCAAAGTAGTGGCTTAGTGGTCAATCCGAGAATCTGCTGTAGTTGATCGAGGTAAAACATCGGTATTCATTAGTCACTATAAACAAATAGTTCACTTTATTAAACTTTCAGACCAACAGCTAAAAGAGTTTAACTTTTAGTTACATAACGGTAAACGGTAGATTCGCAGGGATCGACCTAATGCAACCAAATAAGATTTTAAAAGTGGAATAGGGTTTAAACCGCAAAGTTTGTAGATCCATCATTTATGTTATTAGCTATTTCTAAACCACTTTCGTTCCATTCGCAACCAAAAGTGATTCAAAAAGTGGAGTAGCGCCCAAACCACACTGACAAATGTTTCTGTTTCATCGCGACGAATAGGCCGAAGTGGAGTAGGCGCCGTTCCATTATTTTACCTCCATATGATGCAGGATTTCATATTTCACCTTCCGATCGGTGGAATAGGCGCTAAACCACATTAGGATTTCATTTATATTAGTGGGCATTCTAATCCCACCGAGAGTGACGAGGCGAACAGTGTGAGCCGATGGAACGGCAGGTGTGGATTAGAATGCCCAATAATATCCTACTCTCCACAACCCAGTAACTGGGTAATACGATACCCCTTGGTAAGACTGTTTGTCAGACTTTCGGGCTTCTGACGACCCGTAACGACTGTCAAAGATTCACGAATAACAGCCGGGACCAACGGTTTAACGTGCTTTCGAGGCACGGAGGAATCTCGTTATGTAAAGATGGTCACCCATCCACTGACCAACCCCGGCAATCGTAGCTTAACCTGACGGATCGACCCGTGCGGCTGTTATTACTTAGCCACGAGCTCCTTCTTCTCTTCTTCTTCAGACTGTAAGACACAAAATGCAGTTTCTTTTTCTTAGCGTATCTATAACAAAAAGTTTAAACATGTTTGGGCAAAAATTCAGCTGCGCGAACTTCCCTCACTGACGCAGTCATATTGCATGTTTCCGAGAAAACGTGGTAATCTCGAAAAATGCAATTTTACAGGAAGCGAGTAAACTTAAAAAAAAATCCATAAATCTGCCTAGCCTTTTCCCAACTATGTTGGAGTCGGCTCCCAGTCTAACCGGATGCAACTGAATGCCAGTATTTTACATGGAGCGACTGCCTATCTGACCTCCACAACCCAGTAACTAGGTAATCGATATCCCTTGGTAAGACTGATTCTCAGACTTTCGGGCTTCTGACGACCCGTAACGTAGGTACTGTCAAAGATCCACGAATGACAGCCGGGACCAACAGCTTAACGTGCTTTCCGAGGCACGGAGGAGTCTCGATATGTAAAGATCACCCATCCACGGACCAACCCCGGCAACCTGATGTATCGGACCGTGCGGCTTTTATTAGTTAGCCACGAGCTCCTCTCCAGACACTATACACTCAGTGTTAATTTAAATTCCTACTTTAGTTATTTATTATTAACATTAAATTGCTTACCTATGTAGGTACAATTATTATACAACTAACTACATATTTACAATAGGTATTAAATTAAATAACTAACTACAAATAATTTCAAAAACACAAAACTAAAGGAGTACTCGTCCACATCGCTAATTCCTACCATTTTACGACTGTAATCCTAAGCAGTAATCCCACCTTACTTTACATAAGAAATACTAGGCTAACATAACATTAGCAGGGACTTCTTAAGGTTGATGCGCCAGGGTAGCCCGCGAAAATTAAAATTTCTTACGTTTTTTGCAATTTGTAGATCAGTGTGAGCTTGTATGTTGATTAAAATATGATTCGCGGCCGTATCTAATATGGCTTTACAGAATTATAATCATTACAATCAGCAATACAACTCCATAAGTTAGCATTTACCTCAAATCTAGCGATTCCATGAAATCATGAGGTTTGAGGTAAATGCTAACTTATGGAGCTGTATTGCTGATGATTATAATTCTGTAAAGCCATATTAGCTACGGCCGCGAATCATATTTTAACCAACATACAAGCTCACACTGATCTACAAATTGCAAAAAACGTAAGAAATTTTGAATTTCGCGGGCTACCCTGGCGCTTTCGCCTTAAGCAATTCAAAACTCTAAATAGGTACTTACCTCAAATAAAATTCTAGTTGAAGACGTACCTATAAAATAGCCAAGTCCTTACGTTGTTTGGGTTAAAACTTGAAAGGCTTGATTTTTTTGTTTGAAAAACCCAATAACACTTTCCCCCACTTGGAAATCGAGCCCAGAACCTCCGGCATCAGATGATGCATTCGTTCATCTGAAAACCCACAAACACCATACATACGTTACTTCATTTTTATGGGGACTACAGGACCTAAACGCAACTAAACGCAAGTTTTATAATGCCTAAAATCATATGATCTACTGCAGTAAACAAAATCAGAAAAATATATGATACTTCAGGATATATGCTAGTTAGATAGTGTGTTGAAACATAATACAACTAATTTGAAACGATAGAAAAAAATCACGAAGATACTTTTACATTTTTTTTTACGAATAAAAACTAGACTAATATAATATACATCCAATCATTCTGATTTTTTTTTCAGATTATTCTACAAGCAACATATTAACGTAATAGTGTTTTATTTTTTTAGCCCAATCAATAGATTTTTTGTAAATAGATGATTGCTTCATATTTTGCAATAAATTACCAGGGTTGTGTTATCGCGCTTCTCTTTCTTTTATATGCAGTCTGACAGTGACCGCGATTTAGGTCTTGTAGTCCCCTTAATATCTAGTGTTTTAAACACAAATAAAAGAAAGAATCTTAATTTGCGTCTTAAAAGAATTTGCTTCTCATTTAAAAATTACCACAGAACCGTAAAATTGAACTGCGTACATGAATCGTATAATTACATAAATGAACATAAGAAACAAGTCAACGAAAGTATCTCAGCACGCCTTGTAAATCTCATGAATTTTACAATTAAAATTAATATCACTCTTGAGCATAATTAAAGCTTGAGGTCGTTATATATTATTACTCTTAGTTTTAACCGCGGAACAACACTCGACAGTCAGTTTTATTAGTGTTTTACTCTAATGTTGGGGCCATACTATACGTCAACGGATTAGGCGCACAATGTTTCATTCGCAAAATGACATATTGACGCAAAGTGACACATTCGCAAAATGTCTTTTCTCAATATGCCACACTAGCAGAATTCCACACTATCAAAATGACACATTCGCAAATTGCCTTTTCTCAAAATGCCACACTAGCAAAATGCCACACTATCAAATTGACACATTCTCAAAATTTTAGTTTTTTTTCGTTTTGACATTATGCGATAGTGGCATTTTGCGAAAAGGCATTTTGCGAAAATGGCATTTTGCTAATGTGACGTTTTGCGATGTGGCGTTTTGAGAATATGACAATTTGAGAATGTGACATTTTGCGAAATTAAAATAAGTATGTCATTTTGCGAATGTGGCATTGTGCGCCTAATCCCTTATAACGTCAATGCCCATAAACGCTTTAAACATCGCGGTAATTATTCCGTTGTTCAACGCGATGAATTGAGTGGCCACACTTGAACGGTCAACGTCAATGCTCATTGAATTCACACCCCTCGTCCATCGGCAATGTGAATGCCGTTGTCAAATTATCGCCTTATTATCGCTACACCTACGGTTATCGCCCTTGAACGCCATAATCAACGGCGATGTCCGTACAGTGTTGCACCGGCATAATAAATAAAATTTAACTAATCTGTGTAACTCGCAGTTTGATTTGCGATTGAAACCGCGCCAATTTCATTCATGATTGTATTTTTTTAAAGTTCCGTACCAAAGTGGTAAAAAGAAACCCTTATGGTCTATTTGTCTGTCACAGCTGGATATCTCAAGACTACTAATGCTATCAACTTGAAATTTGGAATAGTTTTAGATAACGTTTGTCCAACTATTTTGCAAATAAGAAAGAAATAGATTTTTTTTTGCGCCATGGCCTGATGGTCTTAAAAATTCGAAGTGGGGCTACTATATGAGGTATTATATGAAAGATCGCTGTTTGCACATTCTCAAACATTTTTTAATTTTTTTTAGGCCGCATAGTTTTCGACTTTTGATGAAAAATGTAGAAAAAAATACAGTTTCTCCCTTATCTCCGAAGTTTGCATAGAGAAAAATCTGAAATTCGTACATGTAGTAGAAGTTTATGTAAAGATTACAGGAGAAATAAAACGATGTCTCTAAATAGCACACTTTTTCAGAAATTGGAACGGAACTCTCGGTGCGCGAGTCCGACTCGCTTTTGACCGGTTCTTTTTATACGTCGTTATTAAAGTGGATCGGGACCACAATTTTCTATTACATGCGTATTTTGAACTAACACAAACGATTTAAAAAATGTGTTAGGTACGAAAGCAAAGATAGACGAAACTTGCATTTCACGTGAGAGTGTTCAGACGCCGAAAATCAATTCACAAAAAAGAGAGTAACCGGAATCACATACTTACGAACAAAGCAAGTTTATATTTAAAGCTCCTAAAACCACATTCTACTAATCAATCAATCTGCCTAGCCTTTTTCCCAACTGTGTTGGGTTCGTCGGCTTCCAGTCTAACCACCTCCACAACAGGTACTGGGTAATACGATAAGTACGTTTTGGTAAGACTGATGATTGTCAGACTTTCGGGCTTCTGACGACCCGTAACGACTGTCAAAGATCCACGAATGACAGCCGGGACCATTTCCGAGGCACGGAGGAGTCTCGGCATGTAGAGATGCTCACCCATCCACGGGCTGACCGCAGCAAGCGTAGCTTTAGCTGATCGATCGACCTGTGCGGCTGTTATTATTTGGCTACGAGCTCCATTCTACTAAATGTTCAATTTACCCATTGTATAACCTCATAGAACAATTAAATTATTCCATACATTTCACCATTCACACCATTGTCCAAGGCGACTGTTACTCAAAAATGAATAATTCAAGACACTTGTGCGGCTTCTCTTATGTTCTAAATAGTCTCATTACAAAACTATATACTTTGATCGGAATGCTTGGCAATTCGTCAGTGTGAACTTGGCCCACTTTTTACACGTGGTCAAAAGTGCTGGTTCGAATTTTGAATAAGGTTGCGTTTTTTCCGGTGTGGTCTATGCCCAAACCAGGATAATCTATAGGATTTAGTAATCTATTCAAATTCAATATTTCCGACGGTATATCTACACTGTTTGGGCCCAGTAGGTAGTAGGTAGGCCCGTAATTTATAGTCCGAATCTGCCGGTCGATTCTGTAAAAATCTCACCGTGAAAACTTAGGTGAAGTGAGTTTGTTTTTGCTAGGAATTGATACTATTTGACAGCTCACTCCACGCTAACTTCACCTAAGTTTTCACGGTGAGATGGTTACAGAATCGCACTGCTGGTTTTTACGGAAAGAAAAGTTTGAAAAGTTGCCGGGATAATTGGTAAATTCGGGAAAACTGAAAGTGTATTTTATAAGGGATTTCTGTATGAATTATTGAAATTAGAACAGGACAAGGTCTATAGGGTTAGATGGTTAACGGCCTGTTTCACCACCTACGATTAAGTTCCAAATAACTTACTTGGCAGATAATTTCATAAAAAAACTGTTCCATTTTTTAATTTATTCGGTACCTAAGTCGGATATCATGATATAGGCCCTTAACATAACAAGTAACCAAGTAATATGGCATGACTTTCTAACAGAACACATAAACGGTTTAAACTAGACACAACCTAATATCTTGATGACATAAACACTACACTAAGTTATTAATTTAATGTGTTCTGCTAGCGCAAGATTATAGCTCATAAATTCTTTACATAAATTAACAAAATGTGAGTAAAAAGAAGATAATTAACATAAATTAAACACAAAAACAGTTAAGGTGAATAAGTGTGGGGTGTAAGTGTGTGTGTAGTTTCAGAGAATGTCTTTTATAGTGAGTGTATAAGAAATGAGAAATTGATGAGGTGTAAAAAGGTACAGCTAGAAAAGAGGTGAATACTGAGATGGCTGGTAGAGATGTATAGAAGAAACGGTGGGTTGCTAATCTCTTCGGTAGAGACTATCTTTATAAAATTATGATAGAACTTCACCTACAAGTCGTGGTGAAATTATTAGTTAGTTAGTAGGTATGTATTTTCGTAGCTGGGTGGCTTCGATGTGTCGGACGTTCGTAGGGGCACTTAAGGTTGTACTAGTCGACGGCTCGAACTCGCTGGTGGGCATGGCTAATATGTAGTTTATTCATATATATATTTAGTTATATTTTTTTATTAAGTAAGTATTTATTTATTTAGTAGAATAGGCAAAGATTTTTATAGAAAACGAGCGCATACAATTTCATAAACAAATTTTTGGTTGTTTAGATATTATGAAAAAACTAGTAAATATATTTATTCAAAATAAAGTTATTTGAATTCTTGAATAAATTATCTATCCTTGTACGGTAACAACACAAAATTCGTTAAAATTAGTGTTGAAATATGGAAGTTTCTGTCGCTCATAATAACTTTCCAACCAATTTTTACCAACCAACGTTATTTTTAAAATTCTGTGTCCGTACATGGCTACATAATGATGAATGACAAGTAGATATAATTTTTAATTTTTAATGTACACTGTCAAATAGTGGAGTACTCCAAACGACGTTAGTATGGAAGAATGACTGACTATCGTAACCTTAAGTGTCGTCACTAGTGTGTTCCTTTTAATTTATTCTGTTAGCGTTCTCTCATTCATGAATGTTGCTGTTACTCATCATGGGTGATGTCATTTGACAATAAAAAGTTAGTTTGATACCTTTGAGTTACGTTATTGTTCATAGGAATTAGGTAGATTGTCAAAAATCGATCTAAGCCTAGCCTTTTCCCAACTATGTTGGGGTCGGCTTCCAGTCTAACCGGATGCAGCTGAATATCTGTATTTTACATGGAGCGACTGCTTATCTGACATCCACAACCCAATAAAGGCGTAATACGATACCCCTTTAGTAAGACTGGTTGTCAGACTTTCGGGCTTCTGACGACCCGTAACGACTGTCAAAGATCCACGAATGACAGGTAGGTTGTATAGGTAGATTGTATATTGTCTATTTAATTGATACATAAGCTGACTTACGCTGTTACTTTAACACGTTGACTGCCATAACGGACACCATGTGTCCGACAGCATACTTTCGCCAGGGGCCGCACCGATAAATCGAGAATCGTTCAAAAACCGCCGAGGTGTTTTTTTGCAAATATTGTCAGGAATTAACTCAAAAATAATGGGCGACTTACAGAAACAGCGTTTTACTCATTATTTTCCGAGATGTCAAATGGCAGACACCAGTGACCGTCGCGGCCTGCGAGAACGTCCAACCGTCTTTCCTTACGCGGGAGCCGCGCGGGTCACGCTGTCGGCTCCCCCGCGCTGCGCAGCCCGCACCCTCGAGCCTATACTGATATATATATATATGAAGATTTATAGGTTTTATTGACTGATTTCTGAAGATTTTTATGTAAAAAAAACCGGTCAAGAGCGAGTCGGACTCGCGCACCGAGGAGGGTTCCGTACCAACATTTATATGTAATATTTTTTTGATGATTTCTGAAAACTGTGCTATTTAGAGACATCGTTTTATTTTTCCTGTAATCTATACATAAACTTCTATCACATAGAATAATTTCAGATTTTTTTCTATGCAAACTTCGGAGATAAGGGGGGGGAACGGTATTTTTTTTACATTTTTCATAAAAAGTCGAAAACTATGCGGCCTACAAAAACGAAAAAAATGTTTGAGAATGTTCAACTAGCCTTCTTTTATTTATATGATAGCCCCCACATTCCATAGTAACCACACTTCGAATTTTTAAGACCCCCTTTCAGTCCCTGTTGCAAAAAAACTTAGTATTTTTGTTTCTTTTTTATTTGCAAAATACTTGGGTAAACGTCATCTAAAACTGTTCCAAATTTCAAGTTGATAGCTTTAGTAGTTCTTGCGATATCCAGCTGTGACATACAGACAGACAGACTGAGTCACACCATAAGGGTTCCTTTTTTACCATTTGGTACGGAACCCTAAAAATATTAAGATTTTTTGGTTGTAATGCCAAGCATTTTATGATAAGTAAGACATTTTGTTGATCTCTTTATATTTTTGTTTTGATATCAGTTGTGAACTAGCCACCAATGGACAGCCTGTACTGTTCTCATGACTGAAAAGTTCATTATTATTTTAATTATGTATGGTAGTTACCTATTTTCCATAAAATATTGATTTCTGTCTATAATAAACATAATGTCCAAATATTATGACTTCAATTTTTTTTTTTCGTAAATTACCTACTGAACCCATTACCTACGTATTCGATACGTACTTGACTGAAAAGATTAAAATTTTAATGACTTTACAGTGCCTTAAAAAGTCTAAAAATTAATGTCTACCTATAAAAAATAATGTTAATTGAATGATTAAAAATACTTACTTTATCCTACCTTTTACCTACAACATTTTTGGAAACAACTTGTTGAAAAGCCCATAAATTCTAAGTCCTCTCGATTTTTTTTGTGCCAAGAGGCCAGGTTGTACTGTGGGGCCGCGCGGGTCACTTGCTTTACTAAAAACAGTCGAAACCCTGCCCGTCGGCCGCCTACAGGCTTCTGAAGTGACCGAGGGCATGCGGACACGTGGTGTCCGACGTGGCCCCCTGGACCCGCTATACTGGCGGTCACACGGTGTCCGCCGCGGCCCACTGGGCTAAACATGGTTTTCAGTCTGGCGTTCAACGTGTTAAACAAGTGTCCTTTCTGCAATTGGATTTATTTACATTCAAAAGCCAATCTATATGACTGCTTACATAATTAATAAACAAAAGCTTTATTGCTTTATCAAATTCTAGTAACACCAATTATAGTGTAATCTCTTTATAACGTCTATCGATAGACCGTAAAACTTTCTATAACGTAGAAATTAGTTCAATTTGGTTGATTTACCTTAAAACTTTCAATAATAGCATTGATTCACTCTTTACAGCGGAACAGCCATTCTCTATAAGTACGAAGAAATATATATTATGTCTCCAAATAAATCTTTGCGGTGCCGAAATTTCTAAGAAAGACCTCCAAGAGTCCAAGAGTTCGGAGTTTCTAAGAAGAGTCTTTCGGAGGTCGTAAACAGCCGTAAGTTATTGTTAATTGTTTATAACACATGTGGCAATTATTACTATTGGATTGCATTGTCGTTAGGAATTGTTGCCAGTCGTAAACCAATAAATCTTGATGTTAAATAGCCTATAAGCTTCCTCAAGAATTGGGCTGTCAAATGCAAATATAATTTTTCAATTCTCCCTTGCAGTTCCAGAGATTAGCGCGTTCAAATATACAAATAAACTCTTCAGCTCTAATAATAAAGCTGATGAGTACTATAGAGAGTAAGTATATTTGAACGCGCTAATCTCTAGAACTACCAGTGAGAATTGAAAAATTCTATTATTTGCATTTGACAGCCCAAATCTTGGCGAAGTTTATAGGCTATTTTTAACCGACTTCTAAAAAAGGAGGAAGTTCTCAATTCGGATGTTTGTATTTTTTTTTATTTTTTTATGTTTGTTCGCGCATAATTCCGTCGCTTGCCAACCGATTTGAAAAATTATTTTTTTGTTGGAAAGGGTATACTTCCCAAATGGTCCCATTTCTGTCAAAATCTAGTTCTGATGAGGGGATCCTGGAGAAATCGAAGGAACTCTTCAAATATTATAGGCACACCTATAGCGATTTGGGTATTTTTTATAGTAGCTCGTGCATTTGCTCTCGGAAAGCACTACTTGGTGAAGTGGAACTGATGATGAAGACCACAGATGGCTACCGGAACTACTCAGTGATAAATATTTCACGGGTTGCGATTCGATTACTTTAATATGGTTGCTCAGCAATTTCCGCTCGTCACACTATGCGTGTGGTGAGTGGTTGTTGAGGAGTTCTCCTGGTTCTTACCAGCAGAACTCCTCAACAATTAACGTCCCAGCATTGGGAAAAGCAATATTTTGTAACATGTGATGAGTAATTGACATTAGACTATTGTAACTTATACAAATTATAAACAGACCCACTAAAAAGCGAGAAATAAAAACTTTTTAACAAAAAAAAAAAACTGACTTCCAAAAATCACTACAAAGTGAAAAATAACTTTGATTTCGGAAGTCGGTGGCAAAAAAAAAGAAAGTAAATAAAAAACGAAAGACACCGACTTCCGAAATCAAAGTTATTTTTCACTTTGTACTCTTTGTAGTGATTTTTGGAAGTCGGTTTTGTTTTTCGTTAAAAAGTTTTAACATCAAGCTATGACCGTTAGGTGAAACCGCGGGGCGCAATGACTAAATAATAAAAATACATATAAAAAGTATTGTGATTAGTATTTGGTTGTTCTATAACAAAAAAAAATACTCGGTCCCTTGAGTTTCGCAATAAAGAGTTTTACAGAGTTCAAAATCCATGCAGTTCACGGTAAAATAATGTGCAGCCAGGGATAAAATCTCTCTCTGAAGCCCTCATACCAACAGATATACACAATTGGAGTTATGTTGCATGAACAATTACGCCGGCTACCTCCCCTAAGCTCCGGCTGGTCGCATAGCAACACCCAAGTCCACCTACCTGTTTGTAAAATAAATTTATTGATTCTCAGTTGAGCGCACCGAGAATTTATAGAATATTGTGAATTATTTGATATGTTCTGACGGTATCTCAGGGATACTACTATTGAAATACATCGCTGGAATGTGCACAAAAATCTCCGGTTTGCATAAAGTTGCTACACCTGACGGACTTCGGAGTCCAGAGCTCAATTATGCAAAGATTCGTCAAGACAAAATAAATATTATACAGTGTGACAGTGTGAGTTAGTCTTCATATCGAAATTAGGGAAACAATGCTTAATTTTATCGATAGAATTTTTTTTTTTAAAAAGCAGCAGTGTGGAAGGCCTTTCTTTAACAGTTGATAGGAAATGCTGTGACTGAGTTATAAAACACGGCATTTTTACTTTTAGAAAGCTAATATGATGTAGAATAATTTAAAGTAATAAAAAAAGGTAGGTAATACGGGGTTTTATTGAGAAAAATTTACAATTATTGCAAAATTGCTGAAATAATACCAGATTTTTGTAAAAACACCATTCTCAATTGGGGGGAAATTTTTTCTTTAATTTTTGGTTCATCGTGATAGATTGTTTAGTTTAAAAGTTATATTGTTTTGTTTACACAGACAGCAGCGAACAAGAATTTAAAAAATGCTATAAAAAAGTTTTTTAAATATTTTTTCCGTCGGTGAAATTAAGCATAGTTTCCTTCATTTCGACATGTGCCGTTATCAATATCGAGCAAAAAAAATCACGTTTGTTGTATGGGAGCCAACTTAAATATTTATTTTATTCTGTTTTTTAGTATTTGTTGTTATAGCGGCAAAAGAAATACATCATCGAACTGTCTAACTATCACGGTTCATGAGATACAGCCTGGTGACAGACGGACAGACAGACAGACGAACAGACGGACGGACAGCGGAGTCTTAGTAATAGTGTTTTACCCTTTGGGTACGGAACTCTAAAAATCATGGAAACATCTTGGCTGCTCCTTCCTAAAACGCGGCGAAACTAAGTAACTTTGTAACCATCTTTTACAGTAACTATAGCATCTTTCTGGTAGAAAAAAATACACAGTAATCTACAATACATAAGAAGTGATTTCATGTGTCCTGAAATCTATTTTAGTTTGTAGAACTAAGGAAAAAAAAACCTAAATCCAGGTCTATTTCAGTCTATTTTTTCGAGTTGTTACCATATTACTCCTACAGTTTTCATTAAAAGTGTTCATAAATTTATACAGTTCTTTAAAAGCTAAAAAGGAATGATTTCTTGTCATTACTTTTTTAGTTTAATCAACAGATTTTTTGTAAATCGATAATTACTTCATATTTTGCAAGCGTTGTGTCATCGCGCTTCTCTTTCTTTTCTATGCAGTCCGACAGTGGCCGCGCTTTTTGCGACGGACAAGCCTTAAGGTTGATGCGCCAGGGTAGCCCGCGAAATTCAAAATTTCTTAAGTTTTTTGTAATTTGTAGGTCAGTGTGAGCTTGTATGTTGATTAAAATATGATTCGCGGCCGTAGCTAATATGGCTTTACAGAATTATAATCATTAGAATCAGCAATACAACTCCATAAGTTAGCATTTATCTCAAATCTAGCGATTTCATGAAATCATGAGGTTTGAGGTAAATGCTAACTTATGAAGTTGTATTGCTGATTCTAATGATTATAATTCTGTAAAGCCATATTAGCTACGGCCGCGAATCTTATTTTAATCAACATACAAGCTCACATTGACCTACAAATTGCAAAAAACGTAAGAAATTTTGAATTTCGCGGGCTAGCCTGGCGCTTTCGCCTTAGGTTAGAATTTTCGGCTAAGTAATCAAACTAAAGCACTCAATAATTATGTAAATGGCGGTACTAATTGGCATCTACACTTACGTTTTCTGATTCTTTTGAAAATAATGGATACTCTAGATACGACACAAACATCTGCGGTGCTTCCAAGAGTGGAACCTAACCACCGCCAATCTAGTTGCAATTCATATTACATTTGCAACGGATATAAGTACCTTCGGGAGAGGAAACCATAACCAACTCTATATTGACTCGTGTGGGGTAAGGGGACGGCTCTAAGCTTAGTAACATGCGGTGTGTGAGTACTATGTACCTACTCTAAAGCTACCATTTACTGGGTACGTCTTTATTTGACTTGGATGTGCCCTGGCGGCTGAGTGTGTCATGCTCACTTGCCTCGCTGATGGTGGCGCGTGTGTTGGATCATTTAACGAATCCATACGTCAGGTTCGTGAACGGGCGCTGTTGGTGGAGGCTGGTCATACCTTAGCTGCCACGGCTTATTTTAATTTTAATTTTGAATTGTTTTTTATATTTTTTTATTACGGACGCTTTTTACGTTCATCGTTCTCACATGTATAATTTCAACATGAATGATGTAACCAATATTTTGTAACTATATTTTGATTTAAAAGAGTGTCCGTGGAGTTTCTTGCCCGTTTTTCTCCATAGATCTACGTTTTGGAATGGGCAACTAGCTTCAACTTTCTGTCTTACCTACTGACCGACTCTTTGACAATTCAAAAGTGCCTGTAATTGGTTTTGAATGCTTTGAGTTTGAGTTTGAGTTTGTTTGAACCAGTGTTGACAAATTGCTTGAGTTGATGTCAAAAAAATATTCAGCTGTGTCACATAGTTTGTTAAAATTAATGTTAATTGACAGGTTTTTTATAAGTGGTACTTTTAGAGCTAGAAAGATTTTAGCGTCTGGAGAGACGTACTATCTACCAGATAAATGAAGAAAAGAAAGGGGAGGAGCTCGTGGCTAAGTAATTACAGCCGCACGGGTCGATCCATTGGCTACGCTTGCCGGGGTTGGTCAGTGGATGGGTGACCATCTTTACATACCGAGACTCCTCCGTGCCTCGGAAAGCACGTTAAGCCGTTGGTCCCGGCTGTCATTCGTGGATCTTCGACAGTCGTTACGGGTCGTCAGAAGCCCGAAAGTCTGACAACCAGTCTTACCCAGGGGTATCGTATTACCCAGTTACTGGGTTGTGGAGGTCAGGCAGGCAGTCGCTCCATGTAAAATACTGGTATTCAGCTGCATCCGGTTAGACTGGAAGCCAACCCCAACATAGTTGGGAAAAGGCTAGGCAGATTTGAAATGAAGAAAAGAAAGAATAACATTTATTTGGCAACAGATCGTGAAACACAAAAGTGAAATGTTTTAACACAAATAATAATAAAATAATTTGTGAGATTATGTATCTTGACCTGGCTCGCAAGGTGGTCGATATGTGGGATGTGCATACAGCAATCGTTGTGCCGATAGTTGTGACTGCCAATGGCATAATAGGCTGAGGAGGCTCTCGTTAGGCGGCTGCATCAAGGGTCCAGAAAGTGGTACATCTGGACACGGCACGTACCTTTAGGAGGTTCCTCTCTCAGCAGCCCTGACCACCGGTAGCTTGGACCCGGTTCCCGATACCGGTGAGCTACTATTTTTTATGTTATTAAATGTTTTTTAGCGTTCCGTACCAAAATGTTAAAAAAGGAACCCTTATGGTGTGACTCAGTCTGTCTGTCTGTCTGTCTGTCTGTCACAGCTGGAATCTCGAGAACTACTAATATTTAGCAAAATTTGCTAAATATTAGTAGTTCTCGAGATTCCGAGAAAAAATATAATTATTTTTATTTCTTTCTTATTAAATAAGAAAGAAATAAAAATAATTATATTTTTTTTAAAGTGGGACTGAAAGGGGGTCTTAAAAATTTAAAGTGGGGCTACTAGGGCATGTGGGGTATCATATGAAAGAGCGCTGTTTGCACATTCTCAAACTATTTTTTATTATTTTTTTAGGCCGCATAATTTTCGACTTTTGATGTAAGATGTAAAAAAAAATACCGTTGCCCCCCCTTATCTCCGAAGTTTGCAAAGCGAAAAATCTGAAATTATTCTATGTGATAGAAGTTTATGTAAAGATTACAGGTAAAATAAAACGATGTCTCTAAGTAGCACACTTTTTCAGAAATCGGAACGGAACCCTCGGTGCGCGAGTCCGACGCGCTCTTGACCGGTTTTTTATTTTATTTTATTGTATAAAAAATATTTAAAAATGTAAATTATATGTATTTAAATGAAAGACAAGAAATAATTTGTGAAATTAGACAAATTAAGTCACATTTTTATCATTTACAGAAAATGAAATGAACTGCCAAATCGCTGATTTAACTGAAACTTAAATGATTATCTCAGAAAATGGACTAGAACAGATACCCGTAAGAAAGCGTCGTTTATTCTATCACACTTTGTGCGACCTGGGAATCGATCCCGGAACCTGATGCTCGGCAGTAGCCCCGCACGTCTATATTATATTAAAATCAATCTGCCTAGCCTTTTATTATGATCTAAAAGAGTGTCCGTGGAGTTTCTTGACCATTCTTCTCCATAGAGATCTACGTTTTGGAATGGGCAACTTTCTGAGTTACCTACTGACCGACTCTTTGACAATTCAAAAGTGCCTGTAATTGGTTTAGGGTGAATCTTGAGATGCTCAATTTATGATTTCCGGAGGTATAAAGTACCCGCAATATTGAAATAAAGACCCAAAGTATTTTTTTTTACGTCTTATCACTATGGTATCTAATTGATGCACAATAGTTACTCTGATTTGGGTGTAATATTATCGAAAACAAAAACAAAACTTCACAAAAATTGATAACCCTGGTGCGTCCTTTACACATTTTTTAATGAAAACAACCCGAAGTAGCCAATTTAGAAATGTAAAATTATCAACTTATGTAGTTTTTCAACAACTAGATTAGTAGGTGTTTAAAATAAAAATATGCAGATTTAATTTTATCCCATAGTTTTACACAGATATACATTTAAAGTTTTGTCCAGAGCTAAACAGTGATTACTCTGGCGCTTACATAACTAGACATAGATCGCTAGTGGAACGGTCGCGAAGTGCAGTTATTCGTTTGTGCTAGGGTAATCAATATTTTCTATATTTACCTTGTAATAAAGTAAAATTTTCTTTTAACTGTACACTATTTCATATTAATACAATATTTTGGTACATTCTGAATGACAGCTGGCCTGTTGGTCGAGTGGTTAGTGACCCTGACTGCTAAGCTGCCGTGCTCCCAGATTTTCTGTTAATAAGAACATTTTGTATAAGGATTAGCAATATTGCAACTATTACATTAGGTATCTAGTTTCAAAATATTGTACGTTTCTCTTTTAGATTCTAAACAAACGAGACAAGAGTCTATTTTGATTCCCTTGTCATCGCCTTTTGATTCCACTGGCCCAAATAATAAATTTCAAATATCTTTGTAATGCGTCGTTCAAAAACGACCCCTATTTGATAAGTGTGTTTATAATTCGTCTAAAAATCATACTAAACTATAATTTGTAAAAAAAATATAATAATAAAAATGCGCCACGGGAATCAACTGAATATTCTCAATCTCAAGATTTACCCTTTAATTGAAACAAATGCTTTGAGTTTGAGTTCTTTTCCCAATTATGTTGGGGTCGGTCTCCAGTCTAACCGTATGCAGCCGAATACCAGTATTTTACATGGAGCGACTACCTATGTGAGGAGAGCCGAAACGCATGTGACTAAAAGAGTGATGAATATACATGTTGATGGATGGAGAGGCAGAGGAAGGCCAAAGAAAAGATGGATGGGTTGTGTGAGGAATGATATGAAAGAGAAGGGAGTGAATGATAGCGTGACGATTGACAGGGGAGAATGGAAGAAGAAAAAGTGTTGCGCCGACCCCAAGTAACATGGGATAAGGGCAGGAAGATGATGATGACTACCTATCTGACCTCCACAACCCAGTGACGGGGTAATACGATACCACTTGGTAAGACTGGTTGTCAGACTTTCGGGTTTTTGACATGAGGAAAACATCGTCAGGGGCACCCCGAGGTTTGACCGGTTAGGTAGGTTCCTTTAAACCCTGCAGATAGAAATAGGAGCCCCGCAAAGCGGTGCTCCGTCGACCTGCTGTCAGTATTGTAAAGTTATAATTTCACAATATAATAGTTTTAATTTTGGTGAGCATATACAATACATTCTGGCAGGTATTTCGAATTTTTTGGTAGTCTGTTCGGTCCTTTTCTGGTAGGCGTTTAAGACCCTGGTTCCAAGCTTGGTTTAGCTCGGTGTGTAAGTGAAATGGCTTGATGGCTGTCTAGTTTGACGCACGAGATAGAAGATTCTCACGCGCACCGGAAGTATGTCGTAAAAGTGCAAATAAAATCGTATAAAATTAGAAATTAACTATTTAATAAAAAGTAATCCATCACTGGATGCAGTTTGGGATTTGACATTTCATGGTATATTTTTAATTATAATTATAATTGCTAAGGAAGGGATAAACAGCTTTTAAAGATTATTAGGAGGTATGTTTAAAGATTTTTTTGGTGCTTTAAAGTATGTTTAATTATGTTTTGGTTTCCATCATTGTATGCGAAAAGGACTTGAAAATATCATATTTTTTTTACATGTCAAAATTATTTACGGTTTATGAGATACGCAGCTTTAAAAAACCACCTTTTTGATCGTTTTCAGGAAATCTGCGCCTTAAACACAAGCCTTACTTTTTTACCAAGATGCCTTTATTCGTATTACGTCACTAAGCACAATTCGCCACTGAGTCCGAAACATCAGCGTGTCGTATCGATAATAGCCGTAGAAGACAAACATGTCCAGAACAAGTACGGCTACATTCACGTAATCAAATAACACGAATATGTAAAACAATGGGATGCTCAGCTATCTAAGAGAAAGCCAGTTATAATTACGTTAATTTTGACGGAAGGTCGTGTTCACTAGTGGAGCCGCCGGTCGATTCGGTAAAAATCTCACCGTGAAAACTTAGATGAAGTGAATTTGTTTTTGCTAGGAATTGACACTATTGACAGCTCACTCCACGCTCACTTCACCTAAGTGAAGTTCGTTTGTTTTTGCTAGGAATTGACACTATTGACAGCTCACTCCACGCCTCACTTCACTTTGAGTTTGTTTTTTTTTTAGGAATTGACACTATTGACAGCTCACTCCACGCCTCACTTCACTTTGAGTTTGTTTTTTCTAGGAATTGACACTATTGACAGCTCACTCCACGCTCACTTCACCTAAGTGAAGTGAGTTTGTTTTTGCTAGGAATTGACACTATTGACAGCTCACTCCACGCCTCACTTCACTTTGAGTTTGTTTTTTTTAGGAATTGACACTATTGACAGCTCACTCCACGCCTCACTTCACTTTGAGTTTGTTTTTTCTAGGAATTGACACTATTGACAGCTCACTCCACGAGAGAGAGAGAGTTTGTTTTTGCTAGGAATTGACACTATTGACAGCTCACTCCATGCTCACTTCACCTAAGTTTTCACGGTGAGATGGTTACAGAATCGCACTACCGGTTTGAGAATGAACCGTTTTTCTTGGACGTGAATCTTATGTCATCATCTGACTATCACAACTATCTTGGGGTCAGCTTCCAGTCTAACCGGATACAACTGAATACTAGTGTTTGACATGGAGCGACTGCCTATCTGAGCTCCGCAACCCAGTTGCAGGTAATACGATATCCTTTGGTAAGTCTGGTTGTCAGACTTTCGGGATTCTGACGACCCGTAACGACTGTCTAGTCGATTTTTTAAAACCTTTCAGTGCCGGTTGCAAAAAAAAAAAAAAAAATTTCTTATTTGCAATCTGGGCAAACGTCATGTATAACTGTTCCAAACAAGTTGATCCCATTAGTAGTTCTTGAGATATCCAGCTTTGACAGATGGACAGACAGACAGACTGAGTCGCACCATAAGGTTTCCTTTTTACCATTTTGGTATGGCACCCTAAAAAGAAGAAACGAAGAATTATTTTTGTTCAAAATTCTGATTCACTCAGCAATTATATAGGTATACAACATTAGTTTTTGTTTATACTAAACCTCTTAAAGGGTCATTGTACTCATTATTATGAACAACTTTTACTATGGGACCAAACCTGAAATCGCGAAAAAAAATCAGCTGTTCAGTACACAGTAGTATCTACACCAAACTCGTCAAAATGTACTGAACAGCTGATTTTTTTTCGCGATTTCAAGGTTGGTCCCATAGAAAAAAATGTTCAAAAAGATGTGTACAATGACCCCTTAAGAGGTTTAGTATAAACAAAAACTAATGTTGTATATGTACCTACGCTTATACGCTAGTTTTTTTTCGCAACAACACGTGCAGTCCATTAGTATGTACTGCCACCCTTTTAATGGTACTAACAGGAATCCATAGCTTTTTCACAATATGATTGATCACGTCACTCCATTTTGGACCAAACACAGATGGACACGGAGTAGGAAAGCATGGAGTAAAACAGTAGGTAAATACAAGGTCCCATTAAAATAGATGTACAAATTTTCACAGCGTGTTCTTCCCATGAATATGAACGACTTTTACTACGGGACAGCTGATTTTTTTTTTCGCGATTTCGTAGTTACTCCCATAGTGAAATTTGTTCATAATCATGGATAAAACACCCTGTGAAAATTTGTCCATCTATTTTAATGAGGCCTTATTATAAGTCAACTAACTTTTGCCCGCGGCGTCGCCCGCGTTTATTATACATATAAACCTTCCTCTTGAATCACTCTATCTATTTAAAAAAAACCGTATCAAAATCCGTTGCGTCGTTTTAAAGATCTAAGCATACATAGGGACAGACAGACAGCGGGAAGCGACTTTGTTTTATACTATGTAGTGATGAGTTAAACGCATATTTTTGCAACGCCTGCAGACTGAAAGTTTTATTTATTTAATTAGGATCTCCAACAAAGGATGTACACAAACACAATAAAAAAGTAATAACGACAAAAGTATTACGTAGGTGTACTCCTTCACTTACAGGAGATCACAGCATGCATAAAATAATATATAACTAAACTAACAAAGTTGTCGTAGCATTTAAAATATTTAAATAAAAATCAAAACACAGCAATAAAATTGGAAAAATAGGATTAAAAAATTCAATTTAAAGTCATAGAGATATTACAAAAAAAAAAAAAATCATAACATATCATAACATTTTCGGGAAGAAAGATGCGGAGACACCGGAAATGAGGAAACGTGTAGCGGCGTAATCCTTGATCAGAAGATTGATGACATCTTCCCCACATTAACACTCCATTTACTCTCATTCATGGGCGTAGAGAATCAGCAGGGCTAGGATGACTGTTCTGCGATAATATAGTCATCACTCTATTATGCTTGCGCGTTGAGTACCACTAAAAGACGATGCGTCTCTGTCAAAAACCAAAAAACTAGCCTCATGGTTTGTAAATAAAAGCGGCCAAGTGCGTGTCGGACCACGCACAATAAAGGGTACCGTAGTTGAGATAAAAATATCCCAAGAACGAACATGTATGAAAAACATTTTCTCCCATACATTCCAACTGCGAATGTAAGTTAGTACGCACAATTTTGAGAGATTTACCACGTTATTTTAAGACTATAAATCAATCTGCCTAGCCTTTTCCCAACTATGTTGGGGTCGGCTTCCAGTCTAACCGGATGCAGATGAATACCAGTATTTTACATGGAGCGACTACCTATCTGACTTCCACAACCCAGTTGCGGGTAATACGATATCCCTTGGTAAGTCTGGTTGTCAGACTTTCGGGCTTCTGACGACCCGTAACGACTGTCAAAGATCCACGAATGACAGCCGGGACCAACTGCTTAACGTACTTTCCGAGGCACAGAGGAGTCTCAATATGTAAAGATGGTGACCCATCCACGGACGAACCGCGGCAAGCGTAACTGAACCTGGTTGATCGACCCGTGCGGCTGTTATTACTTAGGCAGAGATCCTCAGAGACCAGCATGGACTTCTTGTAAATTTTCCTGTAATCTATAAGTACTTATAGGACTATATCTTGTATTTTTTTCAAAATTTTAGGGTCTCCGGGGATAATGGGGGAATTCTAATTTCTTATAAACCATTTTTTAGTATCAAAAAATATATATTTGAGACCCTCACAGTAAGCTTTTTATTTTTTGACGTGTCACACGGTACCTACAGTTTACAAAACTTAAAAAAAAATATATATATTTTCAATACACTTCCTCGAAATCGCACTACGATTAGGTTCACAATGCAATGTATTTCACACGCGTGCTATTTTTCATTTTCCAACACGTGTGCGGGAATAACAGTTGCCACAGATAACAACTTATACCTATACTTAGTCCAAATTGGTTCAATGCCTCTATTCACAACCGTCTCGCGCCAGTTTCATTTTGGCACTTGCCGGTGCCAATAATATTTTTTGAATAATTAAATAATGTTTATAAATAGAACATCATCAAAAACCATGAACATAAAAAAAGTTTATGAACAAATTAACATTTATTTGTAAAATTAACATTTATTTCTAAACATAAAAATATTTGAATTTTCTATTTTTCATATTAGGCTGTTTATCGGTTTTATACCTTTGCTTCTCCTTCAACCTAGCGAAAGCAAAGCGCGGAAAAAAAAGCGGTCAAGAGCGAGTCGGACTCGCGCACCGAGGGTTCCGTTCCGATTTCTGAAAAAGTGTGCTATTTAGAGACATCGTTTTATTTTTCCTGTAATCTGTACATAAACTTCTATCACATAGAATAATTTCAGATTTTTCCCTTTGCAAACTTCGGAGATAAGGGGGGGGGGGGACGGTATTTTTTTTACATTTTCATCAAAAGTTGAAAACTATGCGGCCTAAAAAAAAGAAAAAAAATGTTTGAAAATGTGCAAACAGCGCTCTTTCATATGATACCCTACATGCCCTAGTAGCCCCACTTTGATTTTTTAAGACCCCTTTCAGTCCCTGTTGCAAAAAAAGTATAAATATTTTAATTTCGTTCCTATTTGCAAAATTTCAATTTGATAGCATTAGTAGTTCTTGAGATATCCAGCTGTGACAGACAGACAGACAGACAGACAGACTGAGTGACACCATAAGGGTTCCTTTTTTACCATTTTGGTACGGAACCCTAAAAAGAATATTTAAATCATAGTTTCCTAATAATTCATGACAAAAATATTTTTCGTTATTTTATTTGTTCAAAAGTGTATTGAAAAATGTCGTTTGATGCACGTGTACAGTAGTACCCAACTGATATGGCTTACCGATGTACCTGCGCAAAAGAGGAATTTTCAGAGCGCGGGAAATGCTATTGACCAATCGGCACGCTCCACGCACCGTGCTTCTTTTTGCTGTACCGCTATTGGTCCACACCTGCCGTCATGATGTTAGTCAGCCGCCATACTTGCGAGTGAAATGGAACTAACAGCTGCAGTGTATTATGAACCTTATAGTAGTGATCGAAGGTTGATTGTAAGTTTTAAGCAATCTCGTTAATCTTCGGGGCCATACTTTCTTTTCTGCGCGAACGAAGATTCACGACGCGCCTTATTAGTTGGGTACTACTGTACATTTGTTATTGCATTCAAGGCGGAATTAACACCCGAGCCGTAGGCAAGGTTGTTTTTGAGTCGAGAACTGTACTTGTATCAAAATGTACTATTATTTATAAGTTACACTTCCATTTTTGGGTCACGGAATCGAATTAGATTCGGAGCAAATTGGCTGTGACTTGACAGACGGACAGACAGACAAACAGACAGATCCTAAAACCTACACAACGTATGTGCTTCACTTTGTCATTATGCATCTCATATTAATATTAAAATCGAGTTTCCCTGCCGTAGTCGAGAACACTCATTAGTCAAAGGTTTCGTTCGATAAATTATTATTCGAACATGGCCGCCATGTATTTATTTTATACGTCAAAGAGCAATGATGCACTTTGAAAGCTAATGGGTACAGGAAATTACATTTCAGGAAAATAGAGAGAGAGTTTATTATAATTATTATAAGTCCGTGGAAAATATGACAGAATCTCCTGGAAATAAGTTTCCTGTAGCCTTTTTACAGGAACCTATTTCTTTATACCTATAAGTCTATGTATGTGTGTGTCTATCCGTGGGTTCCGTAGCCAAACGGCAAGAACCGAAACCCTTATGGATTCGTCATGTCTGTCTGTCTGTCCGTCCGTCAGCCACTTTTTTCCGAAACTACAAGAAAGAACTATACTTTTGAAACTTGGTAAGCAGATTTAAAGGGTATCTGTGACGTTGTACTGTTTGCAGATGACACCTCTCTTATTATTTTTAAGTAGACAGAAACAGACATGATTTTGATGACGTAAACAGTGCACTCTCAATGGTTACGGATTGGTTTACGACAAATAACTTAGTTCTCAATGCCAAGAAAACTTAATGTATAAAGTTTGCCTTACCGAATGTTAGAAATCTGGGACCCAACATCGTCTTAGATGAAGAGGTGCTTAAGACTGTAGAATCAGCAGTTTTTCTGGGTATAACAGTAGATGCTAAACTTCAGTGGGGCCCACATATATCAAGCCTAGCGGGAAGACTCAGTTCAGCCGCCTACGCCGTCAGGAAAGTAAGACAATACACTGACGTTGATACAGCTCGTTTAGTCTATTTTAGTTATTTCCATAGCGTTATGTCCTACGGTATTCTGCTATGGGGCAAAGCGGCTGATATTCAAAATATTTTTGTTCTTCAAAAACGAGCTGTTCGAGCAATTTACCAGCTAGGTGCTAGAGTTTCTCTGAGGGAATTTTTTAAGGATATTGGTATTCTCACAGTGGCATCACAGTTCATCTTCGCCAACATCTTATACATTAGGCAAAATATACATTTGTACAGTAAAAACAGTGATATTCACAATATTAACACCAGAAATAAGGACAAATTACGTGCTCCATTTCATCGGCTTCATAAGGTTCATAACTCATTTGTTGGTCTTGGTATAACTTTTTATAACAAGCTACCTTCTTCTTTGCTAGATTTGCCTTTTAATGCGTTTAAAATTAAAGTTAAATCCAATCTTTGTTCAAAGGCATACTATTCTATCAACGATTACTTAAACGATAAGAATAGTTGGTCGCTGTGATTAACTCAAGACAATGTTTATGTTATGTTCTTTCTCCAGGATCAGCTTACATAATGACAGGTTACATGAGTTAAGTACTAAAATTGTTTATTTTATTTTATTTGACAAAAATATAATTTAATGTATTGTGTTGTGTTGCGTAAATTATTTTGCATAGGTACTATTGTATAGAATCTAGTTCTTCTAACTGAACAGACAGCTGTGCTGCTGGGGAGTTTGTTCCGCTACTTCTTCTTCCCAGCTAAAGCACTAGGAAGTGGTGAAGGGCGGGCGTTTTGTGGGGACTGTCTTACTGTAATTTTGACGTTCAAAAAGTGCTGATTCTCAGCCTAATTTGAATAAAGGACTTTTGATTTTGATTTTGATTTTGATGTATTCTGTGAACCGCATTAAGATTTTCACACAAAAACATAAAAAAACAAGAAATGGGGGTCCCCATCCATACTTAGAACTGAAACTCAATTTTTTTTTTTCATCAAACCCATACATACGTGTGGGATATCTATGAAAAGGTCTTCAAAAATGATATTGAGATTTCTTATATCATTTTTTTCTAAACTGAATAATTTGCGCGAGAGACACTTCCAAAGTGGTAAAATATGTGTCCCCCCCCTGTAACTTCTAAAACAAGAGAATGATAAAACTAAAAAAAATATATGATGTACATTACCATGTAAACTTCCACCGAAAATTGGTTTCAACGAGATCTAGTAAATAGTTTTTTTTTAATACGTCATAAATCCTCCAACACAACAACAACATTCAATCAACTGAAATATAAAAAAATAAAAAAAATAATAATTTCATAAACATGAACCTTATGCATAAACTGTGAACCATTATTTTCTAATAATAAATCTGTAATAGGTACCTAAGTAAATAATAATTATAATTTGCGCGGGGCGTGGCTTGTTTTGCAAAGGAGTGTATATGGCACGGAACCCTTCGTGTGTGAGTCCGACTCGCACTTGGCCGGTTTATTTTAACTTTTACTTTTTTATGTGTTGCTGAAGGAAACAGCCATAACGGAAATTAAATTTTCAATACGGAGACTGACAAGTAAAGCCTTTGAAGTTAGTTCCTAGAATATGCTTTTAGAGCGATGATGCAGAGTTTCTCGACAACATTATAGAGTGTAAGGGACAGCCCTCCGCAGACTGATTTTATTTTATTTTATATACACCCATGCTATAAATCCTCTATAAAAGTTTCTGAAACAGTTAGCTTATTGCCAACATGAAAACAGCCAGTGTCATAGTAACCATGGTAACCATAATAGCATCCAAACGGGTGCTTTAATGTTGTACTGAATTTCATAATGCAACTCGTTTTCAAAAAAAGAACATTGTAATGCACGCGCGTTTCACTACAACAGCGCCGTAATTTAAAAAAAAGAACTTATTCGAATTCACGTCGTATACTATGACGCCGGCCGCCATGTTCGATACGAGTATTAGTATTGCAAAAAACTGTTTCAGAACCTTTTATAGAGGATTCATAACATAGATGTAGATAAAGTCTTGTATGCAACTGTACATAATTAGGTATTAAAACACTCATGTGATACTATTATCACACTCGGCTTCGCCTCGTTTGATAATCCCACATTCGTGTTTTAATACCCCTTATTATACGTCAGTTGCATAAATAACTATATTTATTAGGGAAAAAAAACAGTTACATGCTGCAGAATACAAGGAAATACTTAAACTAAGATGATGAGGGACAATGATGGGATGAATTCAGTTTATAGTAAGATGACTGGTACACACGGCTACACATCAAGCTATACATTTCCAGTTTACACTGATCTCTCATTCTAAAGAAATTCTATACAATGCGAGATCAGCTTATACTGGAAATGTATAGCTTGATCTGTAGCCGTGCGTACTTACATGAAATATTTTGGGAATGTTATGGGAATCTAATATACCTGATTTGTTTGTGTTTTTGCACAAATCGGAGCGTCTGTTATTGATTGGGTAGGTAACAAACAAGGTATGTGGTAAGTTCGAGAAATATGTAGCTAGGCAGAAAGTGAACAGCCGAATTCGCGCGACGTTTGTTAGAGTATTTTAAGGCGCAGATTTCCTGCAAACGATCAAAAAGGTGGTTTTTTAAAGCTGTGTATCTCATAAACCGTAAATAATTTTGACATGTAAAAAAAATATGATATTTTCAAGTCCTTTTCGCATACAGTGATGGAAGCCTAAACATAATTAAACATACTTTAATGCACCAAAAAAATTTTAAACATTTACCTCCTAATAATCTTTAAAAGCTGTTTATCCCGTCATTAGCAATTATAATTAACATTTACATTGAAATAAAGGAGTAACTGACGAAACGATAAAAAAAATTAAAACATTCCTGAGAATTTTTTCAATGGAATATGATTTAAAATAAGGAGCTGAATGCACCTTGTTAGTTTGCGGAGAGCTGTCCCTTACACCCTGAAAAAAAAATCCCTATTTCCCTTGGTCATCGCATCACGCGTGAACGGATGGAACAATTTCGCTAATTATTTTTTTGTTGTGTTTATTATTGTCAGGAGAAGGTTCTTATAAAAGAAAAAATTAAGAAAATTTCGCAGAAAATTGGACAATTTCAGAAAACTTAACGACTATTTAACTTCACGCGTTTACTAGAATATTCATAGATAAGTTAGGACAACGTCTGTCCGGTCAGCTAGGGGCCAGTAAAAACGGACTAGTCTTTTCTATAAAAAAATCGAAAACATTCAAGACTTTTGGAGTCTGTCATTTGTCAACGCCACATTTTTGACCTCATCGATATTTTCACAATTTATATGACAACTTAGATAATATACATCTAGATCGAGCCACCGCGTGGCCGGTCATGAGACAGCAATATTACCAGTGAAAGTACCTACTTTGTTTGGCAACATTTTTAAATTTTGCCATGCAAAGTACTTGGTTTGGCAACATTTTTAAAGCAAAAATACGGCACGCCGCCGTAAGGGACAGAAGATACGATGCTTTGTCTCAATTTTGCTAATTATTTCGTATATATTTGTCTCACTTCCACACTTCACACTGTAATCATGGCAACGTCTAGTTGTATAATGTCATTGTATGACAAAGTTCTACGTATGCACGGTCGTGTATCATCAATGTAAGCATGGCTTTAGTAAGTCAACCGTACGGCGCCTTCGATGATCGCATTTCTTTATTTCTCGGATTCAATGTAAGTATGCTGTGTCGATGAAATAATATCCAAGCTGTACGTACGCATACATTATTATAAGAGTGTCGGCAGGCCAGGTGAAAGTTCACCTTAGACTTATAGTAAAACACCTTCCTGCATGTTAGTTATCTGTTACGCAGTCATCTCGGAAACTATGGCTCAATGTAAATATTCTATGGCGTCGAACGGCCATATAAGAAAACAAAACATTTCTGAGTGTCTAAGCCAGAGAACAAATAACAAACTCGCATACATTACTCAGGTATGTAACGTCAGTGAATTTAATTGCTAAGCAAATTGACTACCAGTTGTATGAAATGGTTATAACACGGCTTATTTATGTAGGGTGTCAATTTGAGTAGGACGTGACGCAATACAAAGCTGAACTTGTTCTAAAACTATTTGTGTATCTTTTCGCACGCTGTCACAGATTAAGGCTCCTCCTTCCTAAAATACGGCGAAACTAAGTAATTTTGTGACAATCTTTTACAGTAACTATAGCATCTTTCTGATAGGAAATAATACACAGCAATCTACAACACATAAGAAGTGATTTCATTTGTCGTGAAACCTATTTTAGTTTGTAGAACTAAGGGAAAAAAATCTAAATCCAGGTCTATTTCTGTCTATTTTTTTCTAGTTTTTACCATATTACTCCTACAATTTTCATTAAAAGTGTTCATAAATTTATACAGTTCTCTACAAAATAATAAGGAATGATTTCATGTCATTACTTTTTTAGTCCAATCAATACATTTTTTGTAAATCGATAATTACTTCATATTTTGCAAGCGTTGCGTCATCGGGGTTCTCTTTCTTTTCTATGCAGTCCGATAGTGACCGCGCTTTTTACGGCGGCCAAGCCTTAATCTGTGACACTGTCGAAGAAAAAACCCCAGAGTTCTTCGGTCAGAAGCTTGGTGCCCGCGGATCCTAATGATATAAGGGAACAGGAGGACGCCCACTTTCCTCAGGATATCTTCCTTTAATCCGTAGATCCAGACTGTAATATTTTTTATACCATGACATAAATTAATACTAGTAGTTATGCGATCAGTAGACCTCGCGTGCACAAACTTTTTAAAACAGGATAGGTATTTACCATGTCTTTTTTTTCATCAGATCTTTACCAAATTTTTATGAGACCAACTTAAAGTTAAACCTTTCAAATATAAAAAGAACCATCAAAATTGGATCTCATAAGGCAGAGTTATACAGTAGCCTCCTTTTTGCCCCTTTTTGGAGAAAAAAAAATCAATCTGCCTAGCCTTTTCCCAACTATGTTGGGGTCGGCTTCTATCTAACCGGATGCAGCTGAATACCAGTATTTTACATGGAGCGACTGCCTATCTGACCTCCACAACCCAGTAAATGGGTAATACGATAGCCCTTGGTAAGACTGATTGTCAGACTTTCGGGCTTCTGACGACCCGTAACAACTGTCAAAGATCCACGAATGACAGCCAGGACCAACGGTTTAACGTGCTTTCCGAGGCACGGAGGAGTCTCGGTATGTAAAGATGGTCACTCATCCACAGACCAACCCTGGTAAGCGTAGTCGACCAGTGCGGCTGTTATTACTTAGCCACGAGCTTAACCCACCAATCAAAAATTCCCGACGACAAATTTTTTTTTAAAGTTGTAAAATACGATCTGATACCAACAAACTAACAGACGAAAGCAAATTTTGCCAGACTTGAAGCAGAGACGGTTCACTCGCTACGCTCGCTCGGTCAACTAAATGTTACACAACAGTATAACCACAGTATAACCGGATAATTTTTTAAGCAGTGCGCAAATTTTCACAGGGTTTCACTCAGCAATTTTCACACACACACACACACACACACAAATTGTTCTACCCATGAATATGAGCAACTTTCACTATGGGACTAACTCTGAAATCGTGAAAAAAAATATCAGCTGTTCAGTACATTTCTGTTCGCATAATTCGTCAAAATGTACTGAACAGCTGATTTTTGTTTCGCGATTTTAGGTTTGGTCATATTGTAAAAGTTGTTCATATTCATGGGTAGAACACCCTGCGAAAATTTGCGCACTGCTTAAAAAAATATCCTGTATATGTATACATCATACAGTCGTCCAACGAAGCCGTCTAGACAGGGCAATCGTGCGGGGCGTGAGGGGTGAGCCGTGGGAGGCGCGAGCCCGAGCTGCATACTTCCACCGTGTTAGCAGCTCGGGACACGATTTTCAGGGCTATCGTGTTGATTTTATTATTGTTTTAATTTATTATTATTATTTAATTTATGTACACAGAAAAATACAGAGATACGACACAGTAACATTTGAGTACCTGCTTGCTTATTCCTTAAGTTTTTTTGGAACGGACGCGGACGGTACCAATTTGGCTGATGGGGTTAGGCGAAAAAAAATTTAAGAGTTTTCCGTCACGAAATTCCGTCACGAGTCACGACCCTTGTGTGTTTTGTTTTTATATTCTAATATTTAAAAATGTAACTTATTTAAGTATAAAATGAAATAAAGGAAATAATAATAATGACATGGGTGTCATTTTCATGGTTTTTGAGTCCAAGATGGCGGATGCAAACATTTTCAAATTTTTCGTCATAGGTGTCATTTTCATGGTTTTGAGCTCGCTTAAAACGGTAATGAGGTCAAAATGAAAATCCAAGATGCGGCTGCGAGTTTTTTTTAATTTTTCGTCATGGGTGTCATTTACATGGTTTTTGAGCTCGCTGAAAACGATAATGAAGCCAAAATGAAAATCCAAGATGGCGGCTGCGAAAATTGTCTAATTTTCTGTCATGGGTGTAATTTTTATGGTTTTATTGGTTTTTGAGGTCGCTGGAAACGATAATGAGGTCATGAAAAAAAATTTGAAAATTTTCGTAGCCGCCATGTTGGATTTTCATTTTGACTTCACTATCGGCTTTAGCGTCCTAGAAAACCATAGAAACGACACCCATGGCGAAAAATTTGAAAATATTTCAGCCGCCATCTTGAATTTTGATTGTAACCTCGTTATCGTCATCAGCGACCTCAAAAACCACGAGAATGATATCCATGTCGAAAAAAATTTACTTAAAAGAAAAATAATTAGAAAAAAAAACCTTTAGAAATAGGCACTGAAATGTCATTTATAATAATAATAATGTTGATGACGTAGTTGATATAAACAAATTAATTAATTAATATCGTTTACTTGGGACAACCCTTGCTGTTGCGACAATGTGTAGACGTTGTCGGCATTTACCACAAGATCAAAGGCGTCTTCTTACTTTAAGTTTTTATACTGTGCTATGGTATAACTAAGCTTATAGTTTGACTATTTGTATTGACTTGGTTTGTGAATTAATAATTTGCAATTGACAACTTGTCAAACTTTATTTCAGTATTTACTGAAAATGCTCAAGTAGAGTTTGCCAGATCTTACCTTCAAATTCTCAATTCAGAAATTGGTTGTTAGTAGGTAGCAGCTGTTGATGAGTACTGGAAACATGTCTTTAGTGTTAATTGAAACAGCACTATGTTCTTTAAAAGGTTAATAGTGACATTCGTCTGCGTTGGAGTTATAGGTCATTGTCTTTACTCCTGCTAGTGTTGTACTTTTTAAGGTTCCGTACCAAAAGCGTAAAACGGAACCCAATCACTAAGACTCCGCTGTCCGTCTGTCTGCCCGTCTGTCGCCAGGCTGTATCTCATGAACCGTGATAGTTAGACAGTTGAAATTTTCACAGATGATTATTTCTGTTGCCGCTATAACAACAAATACTAAAAAAAACCGGTCAAGAGCGAGTCGGACTCCCGCACCGAGGGTTCCGTACCATCATTTATATTTAACTTTTGTTGATGACTTCTGAAAGTATGCTATTTGGAGACATCGTTTTATTTTTTCTGTAATCTTTACATAAACTGCAAACTTCGGAGATAAGGGTGGGAACGGTATGGCAGCCAAAAAAAAAAAGAAAAAAATGATTAAGAATGTGCAAACAGAGCTCTTTCATTATAATACCCCACATGCCCTAGTAGCCCGACTACATATTTTTAAGAACCCCTTTCAGTCCCTGTTACAAAAATAACATAATATATATTTTTATTTCTTTCTTAATTGCAAAACAGAATACAATAAATATTTAAGAAGGCTTCCATGCAACAGACATGATTTTTTTTACGGTTTTTTTAGATAATGGTACGGAACCCTTCGTGCGCGAGTCCAACTCGTACTTGGCCGGTTTTTTAAAAGGCAATACGGTTCTACAGTAGCATGATTCATGCAATTAAAACCTCTGTTACTTCCTCCTTAATTCTTGTTATATGATAAAAAAAACATGCTGGCCAATGTTCAGGACAAAGGCCTTCCCAAGCATTGCCATACAGACCACTTCTGCCGAGCACATCCCGAGGATTTCTGCGACCTGAATAGATCCGGTAAAATCAAAAATCAAAATATTTTATTTCACTTATACAGGGCTATTTTTAAATGACTAGCTAAATTTTCACAGGGTGTTCTACCCATCAATATGAACAACTTTCACTATGGGACCAACTTTGAAATCACGAAAAAAAAATCAGCGGTTTCCTACAAAAGTTCAATACCTACTCGATCAAAATGTATGAAACAGCTGATTTTTTTTTTGCGATTTCAAAGTTGGTCCCATAGTGAAAGTTGTTCATATTCATGGGTAGAACACCCTGTGAAAATTTAGCTAGTCATTTAAAAATAGCCCAGTATGTGGGCCACTTATGAAACGTCAGAAGCTAGGTGCACGGTTCCAAATTGTTTGTTTCCTATGGAGAAGAGCCAGCAAGAAACTCCATGGCTAGTCTTTTAAAAATAATTGGCTTTTACAATAGGTTAATAGGTATCTGAGGACAATGCAGGCTACTAGGCCTACAACGTTCTCACATTCACAAAAAAGAAAATAATGATCTACTTAGAAGATAACTAAAAGAATAAAAATAAAAACCTATGACATGCAGACACAAATGACGTGATTACAACTACTGTACAGTAACAAAATATCTGAAAGCCACTACAATTATATAGAATTAAAATTGGAATTGTATACAGGGTGAAATTTTAATCGTTTTAATCCTCTTAAGGGGTCATTGTACTCATCATTATGAACAACTTTTATTATGGACCAAACCTGAAATCGCGAAAAAAAAAACAGCTGCTCCCTAAATTTTGACGAGTTTGATGTAGATAAATGTACTGAATAGCTGATTTTTTTTCGCGATTTCAGGTTTGGTCCCATAGTAAAAGTTGTTCATAATGATGAGTACAATGGCCCCTTAAGAGGATTAAAACGATTAAAATTTCACCCTGTATAAATAATGACAAATAACGAGATGTATGAAATAGCTAGAACGGCGACGTGAATCAAGCATCGAGTACATTCGTCAAACACTTCACTTTCAAACTCATTGCGGCGAAATGAGGCCGGAATTGTGACAGCTCAAAAATTATAATCAGTGACAAGGTCGTGAAAATGAGTAATGGAAGATTTGTTAGTCAAATCAAGTATAGGTACGACTCAACTTACAACATCCGCGTAGACTGATGTAAGTTGAGTCGTCCTGTGTGAAATTTCGAATTTAATTAGTGGCACTTTCGTAACGAGTAAGCTATATGCATGAGAATATTTTGTTCCCAACGAGTCACACTCTTCAAATGATGTGTGATCCGTTGGTAATAAACACTAAAAGTTGTCCTATTGAGCGACAGTGTGACTCGTTGGGAACAGAACGAACATGTTGTCCCAGCGAGTCATACTGTGACACGTTACAGTGTGACTCGTTGGGAACAGAACGAACATGTTGTCCCAGCGAGTCATACTGTGACACGTTACAGTGTGACTCGTTGGGAACAGAACGAACATGTTGTCCCAACGAGTCATACTGTGACACGTTACAGTGTGACTCGTTGGGAACAGAACGAACATGTTGTCCCAGCGAGTCATACTGTGACACGTTACAGTGTGACTCGTTGGGAGCAGAACGAACATGTTGTCCCAACGAGTCATACTGTGACACTTTACAGTGTGACTCATTGGGAACAGAACGAACATGTTGTCCCAACGAGTCATCACGTGACACGTTACAGTGTGACTCATTGGGAATAGACCGAACATGTTGTCCCAACGAGTCATACTGTGACACTTTACAGTGTGACTCATTGGGAACAGAACGAACATGTTGTCCCAACGAGTCATACCGTGACACGTTACAGTGTGACTCGTTGGGAACAGAACGAACATGTTGTCCCAACGATTCATACTGTGACACGTTACAGTGTGACTCGTTGGGAACAGAACGAACATGTTGTCCCAATGTTGTTGTTGTTGTTGTTAGACAATTCGCACGAAAGAGTATGGCTAGTTTACACAGTACCAGCTAGCGTGCGTGCCTACGGAATAGCTGCAGTGAAGCGACTCGCACTATGGGGACGTATAATACGAGTAGCTCGCATGCGAGTAGTTTCAACCTTTTTAGGGTTCCGTAGTCAACAAGGAACCCTTACCCTTGGGAGCTGTTTATAAAACTTAAGTCGTTGGAATCGTTATGAAATAAGCTTGACTTATTACATATATAACACGCATTAAATTAAGGGAATGGGGATTCGCTACGTCACGTCTATGTATAAAACGTACTAAGCATGACGTCATGTCATATTATAACTCAATTTATCGCCGTAATCTTTTGATAACGTAAAAAAAGAAAAAATACGTGTACAATTTTTTTTTAATAATCTATAAAACGAACAAAACACTTTTACTTATCATCCATGGACTTATACATACAAGGTGTAACATAAATAACGATTTTTTTTCGCGATTCCAGGTTTGGTCCCATAGTAAAAGTTGTTCATAATGATGAGTACAATGACCCCTTAAGAGGTTGTGGGTTATTTATGTTACACCTTGTATATTACTGCGTATTATAATACCTATTAAGACAAATAATAACCTTTAAGTGAAGTACCGTTTTCGAAAAATACTGCTGTGGCACTGCCTTGACTGGGCTGACTATTTTAAGGTTAAGAAGGGACCATGTAAGTTTGTATCTACCAATCTGCCTGTTATTACTTAGCCACGAGCTCCTCCTCCTTTGCTCACATGTAAGTATCTACCCCTGTCATTACATTAACCAAGTTATCTTCATTTGACCTGCAGGTAAGTACAGCCACCTATATCATTAGCTGGCCCACACACATAAATGGTTGAGATTTTTTAGAATACGAATCGATAGAATTTTATAATTCTTTTATATTTTATTTAAATAAGTACCTATAATAAATAAAATATAAAAGAATTATAAAATTCTAAATTTGGCATTCTGATGACGGAAAACTTCAATATGAGAAAGAATCTAAAATTGGAAGATGGATTTTGAAAACGCTGATGAAAATGATGGGAATACTCGGGGACGGAGCCAGTTCTGCTCTGGAAGTAATAAAACTAACATCTCCTTCGCTAAAAATTAATCTATGTCCGGGAAAATTTATACTTGCGATTTGTGTTATACCCGATAGCGGCCAAGCCCCAAAGGAGGGTTATAGAAAATAACCATTTAATTTAACGGAGCGACTCAATTCCAATTCTTCATCTTCCATACTATCCGTGCGTGTTTGCCTAACCTGGGGCTCTACTCCCTAAGCACGAAGTCCGTAGTTTCGGGCTTCGTTACGGGCGTTTCCTACTCCGTATCACCTACGGACGTATGATTGGTTCGGGCCCCGAACGAAGTATGAATGACAACACGATACGACAGTTGTCCCTACTCCCGATGAGTTTTTGCCCGTCCGAAAAATTTAACTTTTACACTTGTTTTGATGGATCGTTAAGTCAGACGGACGGATAAACGGACGGACGGATGAACGGGTGGAGTTAGGGAGTAGGCCCCCGGCCCCACTCAAATTACTACTTCAAGCTAACCTCTACCTTCCTAAATAACTGTGCGTTTTAGGTAGGGTGTGTTTTTTTAAAACCGGTCTGTATTTTTTATCATTTAGTTTTTAATATATTGTTCAAATCTTACCTTAGCCCCTTTTATTTCATTAGGCTAGTAGATTTGTTACAGTCTATTCTAAAAAATCTCAACCATTTATGTAAGGGTGGTTCAGCTAATGCTAAGGCGACTGTACATTATTTAATTACTGGGCACAACCACATCATTGTCATAGTACGTGGCAGTGATTCGTATCAGCGACAAGTTAGCACGCAGGCGTTGACGTGACAAGCATCTTGTGTAGGGTTGCTTCTGCTATAATTATTATAGTACCATCATTTATTCACTAGTAGTTTTCCTCATGTCTAACTGTCAGAAATCTCTGTGCACGAAACTGGTGGCGCTTAGCTAATCATCTGTATACTGGGTGATTTTTTAATGACCAGCCAAATTTTCACAGAGTGTTCTACCCATGAATATGAACAACTTTCACTATGGGACCAACTTTGAAATCACGAAAAAAAACCAGCGGTTACCTACAAAAGTTCAATACCTACTCGATCAAAATGTATGAAACAGCTGATATTTTTTTTGCGATTTCAAAGTTGGTCCCATAGTCAAAGTTGTTCATATTCATGGCTAGAACACCCTGTGAAAATTTGGCTGGTCATTAAAAAATCATCCTGTATATAAAAATGAATCCCTATTTCCCTTGGTCATCGCATCACGCGTGAACGGATGGAACAATTTCCCTAATTCTTTTTTTGTTGTGTTTATTACTGTCAGGAGAAGGTTCTTATTTAAAAAATTTTAAATTAACGTTCTATAAAAATTAAACGGCCCAACACTAGTAGGTACCTACTCATCTGCAAGTTTGTGCTATTTGATGAATAAAATTTTAAATAATAAACTATTCCACTAATGGCACCTGCGAAAAATATTGATAGGTGGAATACCTCAGGTGCTGTTAAAGTTGGTGCCCAATGTGGTATACGTCTAATTTTCCGGGACGAAAAGTTGTACCCAAGGAGTATTAGGTTCTATTCAATCAATCAATATGCCTAGCCTTTTCCCAACTATGTTGGGTTCGGCTTCCAGTCTAACCGGATGCAGCTGAATACCAGTATTTTACACGGAGCGACTGCCTTTTGACCTCCAGAACCTAGTAACTGGGTAAAATCGAATGTATAAATAAGGAGACGAGTGGGTGTAGTATACAGGGTGGAAGGGACTTCGACGCACAAACGGTTACCACGTATTCAGCACATCTTTTTGAGCCCCCCATATAGAAGCGACGCGTGAAGGGTTAAAGAAGAAGAAGAAGAAGCCCAGTTCTCGTAACCAGTGTGGTACCGCACCGACTGCACCCAATATGCTGCTGCGCCCTGCTGTGCCTACGACGCAGCTGTACATCTCGCGCCTGTTTCACTCCACAAGGGTTGAGGAAGTCGTGCAGTATTTGAAGGTGAAGACCGACTGGACTCTGAGGGTCGAAAGGTTGGAGTCGCGCCACAACATCAACTTTACGTCGTTCGTGGTACGAGTTCCAACCCAACATCTACAGACCTTCTTAGAAGGGGACTTTTGGCCGAAAGGTGTCATATTTCGACGTTTCCGAGGACGGTTACGCGACACCACGCAGCGGAACACGACGCCGACGTTACGTGTATAGTTATAGTTTTTAATAAGATTTATTCATATGTATTAGTTTATTATTGTTTATTATTTTATAAATCATTTGTGTATTTTATCTATGGGCCTAAGTTGCCTGAGAATAAAGGAATTATTATTATTATTAAAACAAAAATCTGCAGTTTCCTACAATAGTGCAATACCTACACGTTCAAAATGTATGGAAGAGCAGATTTTTTTTTCTATAACCGATTAAAAATTTATATATGTCCCTTCCAGCCTGTATTAAGGCATAATTTAATTGTAAGAAAAAATAATCGTATGAGCGTTTTGGATGTCAAGTCTGTTAGCTCGTAAGACCAATTGAATTGAATAAATAATAAATACGATACCCTTGGTGGTTATCAGACTTTCGGGCTTCTGACGACCCGTAACAACTGTCAAAGATCCACGAATGACAGCCGGGACCAACGGCTTAACGTGCTTTCCGAGGCACGGAGGAGTCTCGGTATGTAAAGGTGCACACCCATCCATGGACCAACCCCGGCAAACGTCCTGATCAATCGACCCGTGTGGCTGTTATTACTTAGCCACGAGCTCTTCACGGTATTATTTCACGGTAGTACCTACATACTAATCCTAGTGATATATCTATTCATAGTCTCCCGGAAAACACTTAACTTGGTGCCGGCTATCTTCACACCTCACACCCACGTCACCGGCAGTAACTATACTATATTACACAATTACATTATGCGCTTGTCAGTTTCTACGACGCTGTTTGCAAACACATTACCCTGTTGTGGTCAGTTGCAGTCGGGTAAATGACAAGAGCGTGGATTTCATTTGAATGTTTTAGCGTAAAGATCGGAAATTAGCTGTTGGGGAAAGTAAATGCAATGTGTCACGTGGCACAAGCTAGTGTTGGATTGATAATACTTTCAATAACAGTCGGGTTTACCTAACTATCTATACTTTATTATAAAATAAAGTCGCTTTTCGTGTCTGTCTGTGTTCTGTGTCTGATTTTGATGCGGTTTTCACTGTCACTGTGGTTTATATGTATAATAAATTAACATTTAACTTAGATATCTATCTAAAGATAGATAAAAGGGTCTATCGTTCAGGTTAAGCAACGCTAGCCGCTACTGGTCTGTGGAAGGGTGACCATCTTTACCTACCGAGACCACTCCGTATCTCTGAAAGTTGGTCATTCGTCGCTGTCATTCGTGGATCTTTGACAGTCGTTACGGATCGTCAGGAGCCTGAAAGTCTGACAACTAGTCTTACCAATGGGTATCACATTAAAAACGTTTCATGTAAAAACTGCTATTCAGCTGCATCCGGTTAGACTGGAAGCCGACTCCAACATAGTTGGGAAAAGGCTAGGCAGATGATTATACACGGTGTTAGGTTAAACGAAGGACATACTTTAACGGAGTGCAGTACTCATCATTAAGAACAACTTTTACTATGGGACCAAACCTGAAATCGCGAAAAAAAAATCAGCTGTTCAGTACATTTTGACGAATTATGCGAACATAAATGTACTGAACAGCTGATTTTTCGCGATTTCAGGTTTGGTCACATAGTAAAAGTTGTTCATAATGATGAGTACTACACTCCGTTAAAGTATGTCCCTTGTTTAACCTAACACCCTGTATACTAAGTAATCTCTGTTTATCTCTACTTTTATTTTCCTCAGTTTTTTCTACTGTTCACGTACAGTTAAGTTCGCCCACAACTGCAGTCGGTGGCGAAGTTTCCGTTGACTCTAAGACCTTGACTAAGAAAGTCATTGACCCGCAGATAATCTGTCATTCCAGTCACAATTCCAAAATGATAAAGAACACCATCAATAGACATGTATATTTCATTTAGAATTATGTAAACTATCACTTAATACCGCCATCAATTTGTCTTAAACACCGTAACGGCTTAATATGTATGCGAAGGTTAGAAGTTCAACGCCCACAGTATTTATGGTGACATCGTGATGGTGGTAAGTACTACATTTGAATAAAGTCCCACTTTCTGTGGGCGTCTGTGGGCTTTTGATCGGAGTGGCTACCGTTTTTGATCGATATGTCGAAATTTTAGATTATAATGGACAGCTAAGTTCGTGGCTAAGTAATAACAGCAGCACGGGTCGATCTGTCAGGTCGCTTGCCGGGGTTGGTCAGTGGATGGGTGACCATCTTTAGATACCGAGATTCCTCCGTGCCTCGGAAAGCACGTTAAGCCTTTGGTCACGGTTGTTATTCGTGGATCTTTGACAGTCGTTACGGGTCGTCAGAAGCCCGAAAGTCTGACAACCAGTCTTACCAATGGATATCGTATTACACAGTAACTGGGTTGTGGAGGTCAGATAGGCAGTCGCTCCGTATAAAATACTGGTATTCAGCTGCATCCGGTTAGACTGGAAGCCGACCCCAACATAGTTGGGAAAAGGGTAGGCAGATTGAATGGAGACCTATTTATTATCATTTTATTTTATTATCTCAAGAAAACTAACAGCTAGGTTATAGATAGGTTAATATTAGTGAAAGAAGGCCAAATACAAGTTTTCACTGACAAAATTATGTGGCAGTTTCTCGTACGAAAATGATCGCAAAATGAATGTGAAAAACGCCCGTAAACTGTTGCGATTGTCTGTTGATAAATAAAAAAGATATTTATTTGCCAAATAAAATATAACAAACAACCTTGCACAATTCAATATTAAGTTACAAATAAACAGTAAAGTTATGTAATTTTTCTTGTTAGTACGTGTGTTTCGGTACTTACTAGGGTGGTAAGAACGGAACTGATTCACTCTGTTCCCCGTACTAGTATAAAAACTGTATTACGGTGGAACAGTTTTCCTCGTCCTCTGTAAAAATACATATAGTAGCAGACTTGTCAAAAAATACTTCCAGTAGAAAGAAATCATTCCACCAATCACATTTGTCACATTTTTACGACGTTAAAAAGTGCCTTAAGTCAAAGACTTTTACATTGACGATAATTTTATATTCGTTCGAGATACTGGCCCTTAGGGCCCTCGCCCACGGCGACTTTTTGTAGCGATGCTGTCGCGCGTTTACGAAAATGCGCGACTGCATCGCTACTAACGCGCGTTAGTCGCATTTGCAACGCGCTACAGAAGCGATGCCAACGCGCTACTAACGCGCTACAGTATCGCGACTGTATCGATGCAAACGCGCGACCGTGTCGGACGACATCGTGGAGAGAACAGAGGGAGGGTGGCGCGTGAGTGGAGAACCGAGCTTTCGTTGCCTACGCTTCGGCTGCTTACGTAAAAGCAGCACCAAAGACAACGTGACGAATGTTGCCTCAACGGAGTCCATCTTGCAACTGTAGCGATCGCAGGTATTTTTGTGCAGTTACTGAATCGCGTTTGCATCGCGACAGAAGCGCACCAGTGTCGCGTTTGCATCGCGACTGAATCTGGGCCCGTGGACGAGGGCACACAGCTAGTGACCGCTTCGCGACTGTATCGATACGGACGCGCGACAGCGTCGCTACTGCATCGCTACAAAAAGTCGCCGTGAGCGAGGGCCCTTAAATGTCCTGCCAGTGGACATTGAACTGAATGACAAACTATTTTGGAAAAGTCTTGGTCACACCCTAAAAGTGTTTCATACATAAGTACATTGAATTACAGGGACACTACATTTTTTCAAATTTTGAATTTTATTTTCATCATACTAACACAAAAGGTTCGGTTGTATTTATTTGTTTCTTGGAACGAAACAACAAAGGCTACACAATTACGTACAAGCATATTAACAGGGACAAATACAAGTACATAGCATACTCAGCCTGTAACGTTCCCACTGCTGGGACACAGGCCTCCTGTCGTCACGCACCCCTCGTGCGTGGGCTGTAATCTACCACGCGGGCCCAGTGCGGGTTGGTAGACGTCACATGTCTTCGAATTTTTGGTTCTAGGACATGCCGGTTTCCTCACGATGTTTTCCTTCACCGTTTTGAGAGCAGTGGTGATGAAATAATTTACACAAAGTAAAGTGCCTGCCTGGGTTCGAACTCACGACCTACAACTCGTAAGTCGCGGCCGTTACCACAGAGTCACCACTGCTCTAGTAAATGACTTGTGATAGCTCGGCTACTATGTTGAATTTTCTATTTTTCATATTAGGCTGTTTATCGGCTTTATACCTTTACTTCTCCTTCAACCTGGCGAAAGCAAAGCGTGGAAAAAAAGAAAATTTAAATCATAGGTAGTTTCCTAATAAATACATTCATGACAAAAATATTTGTATATTTTTATTTTTTTATTTGTATATTTAGCTTATAGCATTTCTACCAGTGAGTTTTTTTTAGAATTACAAAAGAAAATAGAAATAGAAAATAGTTTATTTTCCAGGTAATACAGTAAGCAGGTTTACATGTTAGCAAAAATATTTGTATATTTTTATTTTTTATTTGTATATTTAGCTTATAGCATTTCTACCAGTGAGTTTTTTTTTAGAATTACAAAAGAAAATAGAAATAGAAAATAGTTAATTGTCCAGGTAATACAGTAAGCAGGTTTACATGTTAAAAACAAGTTAAATTGAGACGACATGAGTAACTTAAAATATTACCTAAAGCTAGGTTACGAAGTATTATTTATTTATTGCACAATGTACACACAGTTATAGCCATACTTGTATGTGTAAATGTTACATGCACATTGTCTTTGTGTGCGTAAGCTCCGGAGCGCGCTACCTGCAGGTACGCACACAAGAGCGCGTGTCTAAACGCATTACATCTACAAGTATGGCTCACCCGCTTTCGTGAGATAAAACAACTGAGGGCTTAGTGCGACTTTTTATACTTACTCGATCACGTTAACGTAAACGTCAATTTGTACTGAAATTGAATAAGCGCCGTCTGGTGACTTTAATGGGAAACACAATAATTATTCCATACGATTTGACGTATGTCAACGTTAACGTAAACGCGATCGAGTAAGTATGAAAACTCGCACTAAGGCCACTGTACAGGCTTTTGCTTATTACTAATGACTTAATGAGTCATGACCCCGTTGGGGCGCAGCAATATAACTTAAAACTAACATTATCAATTGGAACATTATTGGTATTACATTAAAAATTAAATTGTATTATACTTAATATTTATATTAAATTGTATTATACAGGGTGTAAGGGACAGCCCTCCGCAAACTAACAGGGTGCATTCAGCTCCTCATTTTGAATCATATTCTACCGGAAATTTTCTCAGGAAAATTTTCATTTTTTCAATTTTTTTTTTCAGTTACATTTTCATTATTTCAATGTAAAATTGCATTGTGTGTTCGCAGCATTCCATTTATGTAAAAAAAATGCAAAAAAAAACAGCAAAAAAAAAACCAGCAATGGATGTTGAAATACTCTAACCAACGACGCGTGTAATCAGCTGTTCACTTTCTGTCTAGCTACAGAGTTCATCGAACTCACCGCATACCTATTACCTACCCCTCCCAACCAGTAATAGACGTTCCGATTTGTGCACAAAAACACAAACAAATCAGGTTTATTGGATTCCCTTACGTTCCTGAAAAAATTTCATGTACCAGTCATCTTAGTAAGACATACTGAATTCACCCTATCAGTTTGCGGAGGGCTGTCCCTTACACCCTGTATTATATTATCATTATATTCTGCTTACATATTACATAAATTTGCTTACATACATATTATTTGCCAGTGAGCCTAAACTAGACAGTTAGTCTGTATCTTCGGGGCTCAAGGTACGGATCCAGAGTGGACTACAGAAGTGATTTCAGGTGATGTATGTTGATAAATGTGATGTGTGTGTGGTGTGATTGGAGAAAAACAATTCATTTGCGTGATTTTTAGTGTTCGAGAGAGAAAGAGGGGATGGCTCACACTACTTTTGCGTGTCAAGGATGTGGTTTACATTATTTTCATCACTAAAATCCACAAATTCATTACCCCTTAAGCTGTAAATCATGTACTAATTTACAATCCCAAAAGCTCAGGGGGAATATATTTGTTTTAGTAGGTACCTACACTAATTTGTCAACCCTAAATTACCATGTACTACAATACTGTTTTTATACAAAAACAATTTGATTTGATTTGATTTGATACATTTTCTGACGATAGCGAGCGAAGAGCAACGCTCTTCTACTTAGCGGCGTCTTTTGTATTTTATTATCTTCTTCCAAATATAATCTTGTAACTTATTATACATGTACGTTAGACGTTAGTTGTTATCTTGCCGTTTATTTTATGCAACAAAATAATCACAAATATCCCACAAAAAGTCAATGTCGAACGCTGGGTCAGAACTCGAGACACCTTGATTAGGAGGGCGTCGTCGAGACCAATATGCCAACTTGTTGTTACGAAATGATTTGAATAGGTTTAGGAAGAATTAGGTGTTGTGAATGAGCAGTTCTTTCTTAGACAAAAAAATGTTCGTTACATTTGTTTTTTGAATTTTTATTATTTTTAGGGTTCCGTACCTCAAAAGGAAAAAACGGAACCCTTATAGGATCACTTGTTTGTCCGTCTGTCTGTATGTCTGTCAGTCTGTCAAGACCGTTTTTCTCAGGAACGCTTGAAGGTATCAAGCTGAAATTAATATCGAATACGTAAGTTTACCGCAAATAAACATTTTTTCTTTCTTTTCTTTTCTTTTAAGTTTATAGTCCCTTAGAGTTCTGAAAAGATCAAACTTCTAAGTCAACGCAATAAAAAGATACGGCCATTTATGCGACATTTTTTGATACTCCCAAGTAAATCAAAACCTAATAGGGTACTTCCCGTCGTCCCAGAATCATGAAATTTGGCAAGAAACAAGGTCTCACAGCATAGTAAAGGAAAAAGTCCGAAAATTGTTAATTTGTAATTCTATCACATAAAAAATATTTTCAAAGTTGTCAGTCTGTCAAGATCCTTTTTCTCAGGAACGCGTAGAGGTATCAGGTTGAAATTAATACCATATACGTAAGTCTATAGTTTCTGAAAGTCCTAAAAAATTCAAGCTTCGAAGTCAAGGCAATAAAAAATACGGCCATTTTGCGACACATTTTGATACTCGCAACTGTCGCAAGTAAATCAAAACCTATAGGGTATAGGGTACTTCCCGTTGACCTAGAATGATGAAATTTGGCGAGAAGCAAGGTCTCACAGCGCAAGTAAAGAAAAAGTCCGAAAATTGTGAATTTGTAATTTTATGACATAATTTTTTTTTTTATATCCAATGTTAAGTTTGTTTTTGGTATAAATTCTTTACAACTACGGAATCCTTCACTGTGAGTGGTCCGACACGCACTTGGCCGGTTTTTTCCACAACCGTCACTTTTTAAAACACAATTTAAACACTTTGTTTTGATAATAGTTTATTGTTTCACTTGCCTTTGCCGTTATTTGCACTGCACTAGTCGTTTTATTGTTATTCAAAGTCAAACATTGAAAGTTAATTGTAAACAAACTGTCTTTGCACTGTATTTTGAGCACTGCACTTGCATGTAACGCTACGATATCACTGGTAGGTACTTCATTATTATGCTATTTTATTTCTACTTTACTATTAATTTTTGGTAAGTATAACTTTGTTTTATGTAATTTTATAAATATTAAAATACGTGGAGCTGATGTGGCGTGGCACTAGAGACATCTATCTATTAATTAGTAGATTTTTGCCAGTAGTGAGGCTGTGCGCAGAAAATAATGTTTTAATTCTTTAGACCTTGGACATTTGAGTTGATGGCAATATTGAACTTAACTGGCGAAATATGGATGTACTATAGGTACACCTCTGCCTTCCTCTTGGGGGGATACAGGCGTGATGATATGTGCAATTAGTAAAAAAAAAAATCTGGGCGTTTCCAAACGGCTGTAGCGGAGTGGTTCATTCGACAAGAGCTGACCTATTTTCCAGTAGGAGGAAACGTGGGGTGGGATCACAGAACAGATTTTATCCGTTCTCGCTCGTACGCGCATTTCAGCGTATCACCCCTCACCCTCCATTTCAACACCCTCACCCCCCGGTTTCAGGAATTATGTGCGACTACTAAAAATGGACACCTACGTAACGGCGTACTTTCTGGGCTTTTGATTATTACGTGGGGCATACTGAAAGTTTCTGAAACTGGCCACTTATAATAAAAAAAATAAAAAAACAATTACAGAATTCAAAAATGGAACTCTTTGGGAACATGTTACTTTTTAATTTGCGAGACTGTCATTTGTTTTTACACTGACTGACTGAGACTGTCCTTTGTGTGGCGCTCTGTTTCGCTATTATATATTACGTATAATGAATTCGTGAAAATTTTCGCTCAATGATTTTATACGATTTTCGCTGTGGACTTCAATTGGCATTTGGTGATGAAGCCCCATGTCGCAGCTCTGTGTAGGTATTCGTGGTTCGGAGAATTTAGACGTGGACGTGATTATCTTCATGACGATGTTAGTACGTAAAAGTCGGATACAGAATCTAATATTGATACTATTTTGCAAATAAGAAAGAAATAAAATATATACGTTTTTTTTTGGACTGAAGGGGGGTCTTAAAAATTCGAAGTGGGGATACTATTGCATGTGAGGTATAACATGAAAGAACTCTGTTTGCACATTCTAATACATTTTTTTTTCTTTTTTTTAGGCCGCATAGTTTTTGACTTTTGATGAAAAATGTTAAAAAAATACCGTTCACCCCCCTTATCTCCGAAGTTTGCATGGAGAAAAATCTCAAATTATTATATGTGATAGAGGTAGAGGTATATGTAAAAATTACAGGAAAAATAAAACGATGTCTCTAAATAGCACAGTTGTTCAGAAATCATCAACAAAAATTAAATATAAATGACAGTACGGAACCCTCGGTACGCGAGTCCAACTCGCTCTTGACCGGTTTTTTTTAAACTCACATGAACTCAAAGTAAAAAAATCAATCAAAGACGTAAAAACAGGATCAAATGGTTGTACCGACCACGATTAAATGAATAATACCAAAATCATTTTTACAGCTTAAATTAAAAATGCAAAAAATGAAATAGGTAACAGTACAGTAAGAAACGTACAAAACACGTCATAAAGAAGAAAAAGAAGTTAGCTGTGGGTCTTGCACAAAAAACTAACAAGTAATGCAACAATTCCTACTTAAAGAAACCATCGATTACCCGACATAAGGACAGTTGCAATAATGACAATCGCTTATTCGCTATCTTGAAGCAATGGACTTTAAAAGAAACTGAACTCTGAGTATGTTTCGGTCAGTAGTCGGATAGAAAACACTAACACAACTCACCTAGTTCAATCTGCCTGGCCTTTTCCCAACTATGTTGGGGTCGGCTTCCAGTCTAACCGGATGCAGCTGAATACCAGTATTTTACATGGAGCGACTGCCTGTCTGACCTCCACAACCCAGTAACTGGGTAATACGATACCCCTTGGTAAGACTGGTTGAAAGACTTTCGGGCTTCTGACGACCCGTAACGACTGTCAAAGATCCACGAATGACAGCCGGGACCAACGGCTTAACGTGCTTTCCGAGGCACGGAGGAGTCTCGGTATGTAAATATGGTCACCCATCCACTGACCAACCCCGGCAAGAGTAGCTTAACCTGATGGATCGACCCGTACGGCTGTTATAACTTAGCCACGAGCTCCTCTATAATTTAACTACCAATTTTACTAATTTAACTACCAAACCATGCCTAAGGTAAAAATATCTACCTTCATCAATAGATTATATTTCTACAATCAATTAAAAATAATAACTATAATACATCCACATTAAATTAAAATAGTCAGATTTTAGCAACCGCAAAAAAATAATTTTGTAACAAACTTTTGTTATTATTAATGAGTGACGTCTGGTAAGATCTGTTTTTTTTAAATTTAAACTCAGGTTGAACGCATCAAACTCAATCTCCAACTCTAATATTATATTGCACTCTTGTGGTGAGTGGGTGTTAAATTCAAGGGGTCCAGCACCTGACATGAACCATGAAAGAATGCAATTACTGCAATTAACAAGTATTGACGACACGGTTGGCGCAGTGGTTGAGCGATTGACTGCTGCGCAGCATGTCGCGGGTTCGATTCCCGCACGGAACAAATATTTGTACGACCTACAAGTATTTGTTCCGAGTCTGGGTGTTTTTCTATCTATAATATGTATGTATTTACAAAAAAAAAATGTATATAAGTAGTTTATCAGCCATCTCGTTACCATAACACAAGCATTAGGTTGCTTAGCTTGGGACTAGATGGCGTTGTGTGAAATGTCCAAGGATATTTATATATATTTATTTATTATTTATTTATTTATTTATTAAATTAAAATGAGAGAAAGTACCGAGGCAATTATCTAGTTCGAAATATTTGTAACAAATTCTATATTTATCATCATCATCATCATCATCATCATCATCATCATCATTTCAGCCGAAATACGTCCACTGCTGGACATAGGCCTCCCTCAAGCACCGCCACTTCGATCGGTTCTGTAAATTAAATTAATTACTTAAATTAAATTCTACATTACCTACCATAGTATTTTAAATTTTTGAAATAAATCGTCTTTTGTAATAAACGCAGCAGTTAAAAATGGAACGTGTTGAACTTCTAAGTGGTGCCATACTGTGTGCCTAATACAGGATACACCTCTACACCCACAGATTTAGAGTAGGCTAGATACGGCATGTTCATTATATAGTATGAAAACCGAGCGTGTCATTTTTTTTATACCTACGAAAGCTTCATTTCGTGTTCAACGGAAACCGAATCGTTTCAATCGCTAAACGTCAAAGAGCCAACAGACTTTTTTATATCCTCGATTACACATCTCGCCAGTGGCGCGAACGAACACAAACTAAAATAGCAGCGCATCAAGTTTGTGCACATCACAAACATGCGGGGCACGCTTGGTTGGATGGCTTGCGGTATCTAGCCTACTATTATTATAAATCTGTGCCTACACATATTAATTGATTGACAGGTGAAAAAAGGGGGAGCATCTATTAATTGAATGACAGGTGAACAAAAGGGGAGCACACGTGGACAAAGGGTGTCTCGTTTGGACACCCTTTGTCCATGTCACGGAAACTTTTTTACTATTTTACTGCACATCCCCGTCTCCTGCACTTTGCAAATTAGAACATATTGGTAGCCACTGGTTAATTAATTGATTTTGCCTTTCACGTTTGCAGGGGTAGATTAAAAAACAGACCAAGTTCAAGCGCCACGCACTATGGATGGGTTCTGTACCACGATGCCTAAAAAGTTTACTTTTTTAATCGACTTTAAAAAAAAGAAGGTTCTGTATTCGACCCATATGTATGTATGTGTATGAGATTTTCTCAAAAAGGAATGAATCAACTTTGATGATTATTTCACTAATTTATTTATTTATTTATTTATTTATTTATTTATTTATTACAGCATGGAAGACTTACAGCTAAAAAAAAACTTAACAACAAAAAGGGAAACGATAGTCAACAGAAAGCCAGTTACAAGTCTTCGCGTTTAGACTTCTACTAGTATTTATGTTGTGAGCACACAAGCAGACACATATTACATAAATTATAATAATTAAAACTATTTAGATAACCGTTTGGTTTGACACTAATAAAAAGGAAAAAAAAATATTAATAGGAAAACATAGATTAATCTGCAGTTATTTGAAAAATTTGAGGCTTAAGCACCTTCTGGCTGAGGGCACACTAGTTGTAAACAGATCCAGATTATGTCGCTTACATATTTCATTACAAATGTTGCTTGCACGCACAATATAACTGTTCTGCCTATAATTCATTCATTAATGTCTATATACATAGTTTCAGGAAGGTTTAAGTATATAATATATTAGGTAATTATTGTTACGGATTTTGGTGATTCATGCAACGGATTCATGTTATTTTTTCATTCAACTAAAAACGAAAAAATATTTTTTAATAAATTCAAATAGTAATTTTAAATTATTTATAAAAAGAAATAAAAACCGACTTAAAAAACCTAACTTAACGCCTTCTGAAGTCGATGTCTTCAATTCTTCAATGCACCTTAGCTTGGGGCCGACTTCAGAAGCTGTTAAGTTTTTTTTATTTATGAAAGTTATTTTATTCGTTTTAGGTTTTTGAAGTCGGTTTTTACTTTTTTTTTGAGTAAAATTATTATTGAAGACATCGGTGAAGGAAAACATCGTGAGGAACCTGGACTTACTTACTGGACAATACTAAATAATAGTCTGGTATAATAAATTATAAAGGCGCACGTACTATGTGATAATTTCAACTGGCTTCCCATACCTAGTGTCCTGTGGCAGATTGACGTTGCGCTGAAGGTATGTTTTGTATTTGAGTCCTCACTGGGTACGGAACCCTAAAAAGTTTTAATAAGTGCATAAAAGAGAGACCAACTAATTGATTTCAAATATAAAAGCTAGCTCAATTTTTAGGGTTCTGTACCTCAAAAGGAAAAAACAGAACCCTTATAGGATCACTTCGTTGTCAGTCTCTGTTTGTAGTCTGTCAAGACTCATATCAGGAACGCGTGGAGGTATTAAGTTGAACTAATATCGAATACAAGTCGATGCAACGTGTAACGTTAAATGCGCAAAACCTCTTAAGGGGTGATTGTACTCATCATTATGAACAACTTTTACTATGGGACCACACATGAAATCGCGAAAAAAAAATCAGCTGTTCAGTACATTTTGACGAGTTATGCGAACATAAATGTACTGAACAGCTGATTTTTGTTTCGCGATTTCAGGTTTGGTCCCATAGTAAAAGTTGTTCATAATGATGAGTACAATCACCCCTTAAGAGGTTTTGCGCATTTAACGTTATACGTTGTATAGTCCCTTGGAGCTCTAAAAAAGTCAAGCTCCTAAGTCAACGCAAAACAAAAATACGGCCATTTATGCGAGATATTTTGACACTCGCAAGTAAATTAAAACCTAGGGTACTTCCCGTTGACCTAGAATCATGAAATTTGGCAAGAAGCAACGTTTCACAGCAAAAGTAAAGGAAAAATTCCGAAAACCGTTAATTTGTTATTTTATCACATTTTTTTTCAGATTACAAACTTACATTTGCAGTTGGAGAATTGACAATGACGGGTTTCGTAGCCAAATGGCAAAAAACGGAACGCTTATGGATTCGTCATATCTGTCTGTCTGTCCGTCCGTATGTCACAGCCACTTTTTCCCGAAACTATAAGAACTATACTGTTGAAACTTGGTAAGTAGATGTATTCTGTGAACCGCATTATAATTTTTACACAAAAATAGAATAAAAACAATAAATTTTGGGGGTCCCCATACTTAGAACTGAAACTCAAAAATTTTTTTTTCATTCAACCCATACGTGTGGGGTATCTATGGATAGGTCTTCAAAAATGATATAGAGGTTTCTAATATCATTTTTTTCTAAACTGAATAGTTTGCGCGAGAGACACTTCCAAAGTGTGTCCCCCCCTTTTTACTTCTAAAACAAGAGAATGATAAAAGTAAAAAAATATATGATGTACATTACCATGTAAACTTTCACCGAAAATTGGTTTGAACGAGATCTAGTAAGTGGTTTTTTTTTAATACGTCATAAATCATAAACCGCAATTTACCTTTCATTCAATCAACTCAAATATAAAAATAATTTCATAAACATAAACCTTATGCATAAACCGTGAACCATTATTTTCTAATAATAAATCTGTAGTAGGTGCCTAAGTAAATAATAATTATAATCCACGCGTGGCGTGGCTTGTTTTGCAAAGGACTGTATATGGTACGGAACCCATCGTGTGTGAGTCCGACTCGCACTTGGCCGGTTTTTTTTGGATAAATTTATACCAACCACGGAACCCTTCATTGTGCATGGTCCGACACGCACTTGGCCGGTTTTATATTAGTTTCCTGGCTCTCATCGGTAACTATATTGATAAATGACAGCTTCCCTTTGTGCTTTGTTTCGCCTACAGGATATTGGTACTAGTAATTACCAAAATTGAAATTCTTGTTTTATATCGCTGTATATCATAGAAATTATAGAGGAGCTCGAGTGGCTAAGTAATAACAGCCGCTCGGGTCGATCCGTTAGGTTAAGCTACGCTTGCCGGGGTTGGTCAGTGGATGGGTGACCATCTTTACATACTGAGACCCGTCCGTGCCTCGGAAAGCACGCTAAGCCGTTGGTCCCGGCTGTCATTCGTGGATCTTTGACAGTCGTTACGGGTCGTCAGAAGTCCGACAGTCTGATAACCAGTCTTACCAAGGGGTATCGTATTACCCAGTAACTGGGTTGTTGAGGTCAGATAGGCAGACGCTCCATGTAAAATACTGGTATTCAGCTGCATCCGGTTAGACTGGAAGCCAACCCCAACATAGTTGGGAAAAGGCTAGGCAGATGATGATGATTTATGTTTCAATAGTAGGAAATTAGACGTTTTCAACTCAAATTCTAAAATGTTGATTTGCATGTCATAATCTATTATCATATTTAATCATAATAATCATAATTTTTTGTTTATTTCAACATCCTATTAATGGGACCTGCTGGAAGAAAACAAATCTTGTAAATAGGTAGATAGATGTCTGAGATTGGAGGGTCCCGAATTTCAGATCACTCGGCTCCCTTAGATAGATATTACTTAACAAATGGTTAATGTCAAGATATGATTACATAATGAAGTTTAAAAATGCATGTAGAAGCAGTACCTACATACAAAATTTAAAGCAAAAAATTACGTATTTTATTAAACGAACGAAATCTAACGAATCTGCACGAAATCTAACTTAGAGAGATGTATTGATGATTTTTATGGTTAAAATTATATAAATACATATGTTTTATTTCCGCGTATCATACTTTGATCAAGATACAACCTGACTCTGACCTGCAAATTGCAAAAAACTCAAAAAATGAATTTCGCGGGCTACCACTGCGCATCATCCTTAACCCACGTAAGTCTCGAACCCGTAAGAATATCGAGACAAAAAGTATTCTATGTGGTTATTCAGGTTATGAATTATATGTGTGCCAAATTTCATCAAAATCCGTTCATTAGTTTTTGCGTGAAAGAGTAGTAAAGTTCCATCCATCCATCCTCACAAGCTTTCACGTTTATTAGTAGGATAGTAGGAATATATTAGTAAGATTGGGAAAACTGAAAATTATGAGACTATTGCAGTATCTATTACTAGTTTACAAAATTCAGAACATAAACATAAACCACACATATCCTATTATTTTATTTTATGTCGCATAAGCGGGGCGAGCCTACTTACAACATAATAATTTTATTGTAAAACAGCGGTCAAGAGCGAAACGTTCCGTTCCGATTTCTGAAAAAGTATGCTATTTAGAGACATCGTTTTATTTTTCCTATAATCTTTACAGAAACTTCTGTTACATAGAATAATTTCAGATTTTCCTATGTGCAAATTGTTCCGCCGACGGTATTTTTTTTTTACATTTTTCATCAAAAGTCGAAAACTATGCAGCCTAAAAAAAAAATTAAAAAATGTTTGAGAAACAAACAGCGTTTTTTAATATGATTTCCCACATGCCCTAGTAGCCCCACTTTGAATTTTTAAGACCACCGCAGACAAATTGTTGCAAAAAAAAAAAAAAAAATTTCTTTCTTATTTGAAAAATAGTTGGATAAACGTCATCTAAAACTGTTCCAAATTTCAAGTTGATAGCATTAGTAGTTCTTGAGTTATCCAGCTGTGACAGACAGGTTCCTTTTTACCATTTTGGTACGGAATCCTAAAAAAAAAAAAAAACTTTCCCCGTAATTATTTTTGCATAAAGTTACTTACACATAGTTTGAACAGGATCTGTAAGTGACGGCTTCGTGATGGGTCATGTTACACCCTTTATAGTCAAATTCAGCTTCATGTACACGGCGTCGCGTCGGACCGCATGTTTGTGTATACGAATACTGCCGTACTGGAGCCGCGCCGGAGCCGCGCCAGAACCGCGTGTACATCGAGTTAAGGCGCACATTTCCTGAAAACGATCAAAAAGGTGGTTTTTTGAAGCTGTGTATCTCATAAACAGTAAATAATTTTGACATGTAAAAAAAATATGATATTTTAAAGTCCTTTTCGCATACAGTGATGGAAGCCAAAACATAATTAAACATACTTTAATGCACCAAAAAAATCTTTAAACATACCTCCTAATAATCTTTAAAAGCTGTTTATCCCTTCATTAGCAATTTATAATTATAATTTAAAATATACCATGAAATGTCAAATTCCAAACTGTGATGGATTACTTTTCATTAAATAGTTAATTTCTAATTTTATACGATTTTATTTGCACTTTTACGACATAATTCCGGTGCGCGTGAGAATTTTCTATCTCATGCGTCAAACCAGACAGCCATAACGCTATTTCATTTACAAACCGAGCTAAACCAAGCTTGGAACCAGGGCCTTAAATAGTAAAGCAACGATCACAGTTCAGTAATAGTATGGGAGGTAGGTACTGCTCGATTTTTGCGACCACTTTTATAGGTACCGAATAATAGTACATTACATTACAGTACATTTTGATACAAGTAGTACATTACAGTACATTTTGATACAAGTGGAAAATGTTTGTTATTGCATTCGAGGCGGAATTAACGCCCGAGCCGTAGGCGAGGTTGTTATTTGAGCCGAGAACAGCAATAACAAATGTTCACGTGTATCAAACGACGTTTTTCAATACACTTTTGAAGAAATAAAATAACGAAAAATATTTTTGTCATGAACTATGATTTAAATTTTCTTTTTTTAAGTGCTTTGCTTTTGCGAGGTCGAGGAGAAGCAAAGGTATAAAGCCGATAAACAGCCTAAAAATAGTAAATTCAAATATTTTTTTAGTTTAAGACAAAAATAAATTTTAATTTGTTCATCAACGTATTTTTTTTATTTTATTAAGCATGGTTTTTGATGATATTCTATTTATAAACATTATTTAAATATTCAAAACATATTAACGCCGTAAAGACGCTTAACTTTTTGCCGAGATAAAAAAAACATCACCTCCGAATAGAGAGGACCGTCTCGCTCCAGTTTATTGCCGGTGCCAAGTGCCAAAATGAAACTGGCGCGAGGCGGTTGTGAAAAGAAGCATTGAACCAATTTGGACTAAGTATAGGTATAAGTTATCTGTGGCAATTTTTATTCCCGCACTCGTGTTGGAAAATGAAAAATCGCACCCGTGTTAAATACATTGCATTGCGAACCTAATCGTAGTGCGATATGAACCAGTTTTCGAGGAAGTGTATTGAAAATTTCATTTCTGTGGTAGTTTTAATAATCATTAATCATGCATGTGAGAGTCAGTCGCCGCACCCAAGGGGAACGTTTACTATTTAACTCGGCATCAATACGGTGTACGTACGCACGGCTACAGATCAAGCTACGCATATCCAGTATAAGCTGATCTCGTATTGTATAGGATTTCCTTACAGTGAGAGCTCAGGGTAAACTGGAAATGTATAGCTTGATGTGTAGCCGTGTGTACACTACACGCGATTCCGCGGCTGCGGTGCCGCGTCGTGTAGGTAGCCAAGGTAAAGTTTACCACAAATAAATCCCTGAAATTCGTTTCAAAGATATCGCGAAAAACAAATCAGCTGTTCAGTACGTTTATGTTCGCATAATTTCGTCAAAATGTAGGGAACAGCTAATTTTTTTTCGCGATTTCGGGCTTGGCACCATAGTAAAAGTTGTTCATAATGATGAGTACAATGTCCCCTTAAAAGGTTGCTGGTGTTTTACCAATAACCCTGTATAGTGGAATTCGGGCTACATTAAAGAAATCACTGTAGGAGACACTATAATAGAGTTTACTATGTTCTCAATCTGCCTAGCCTTTTCCCAACTATGTTGGGGTCGGCTTCCAGTCTAACCGGATGCAGCTGATTATATCAGTATTTTACATGGATCAACTGCCTATCTGACCTCCACAACCAGTTACTGGGTAATACGATACCCCTTGGTAAGACTGGTGGTCAGACTTTCGGGCTTCTGACGACCCGTAACAACTGTCAAAGATCCACGAATAACAGCCGGGACCAACGGCTTAACGTGCTTTCCAAGGCACAGAGGAGTCTCGGTATGTAAAGACGGTCACCCATCCCCTGACCAACCCCGGCAAGCGTAGCTTAACCTGATAGACCGACCCGTGCGGCTGTTATTACTAAGCCGAGAGTTTACTATGTTCTCTACATCAAAATTCTCAAATCAATAACTGACGTCGATTTTCTTCCCACAAACGAAAATAAAAGTGAAACTTTGGTATACGTCTATTGCGTTCTACATACCTGTGAACTACACCGTTATTACTGCTGACCTCACCAGTAACGAGTCGTAGTCGTTAGATGATACCAATCGTTATTTATAGGGTTCCGTACCTCCAAAGAAGAAAAACTGAACCCTTATAGCATCACTTCGTTGTTCGTCTGTCTTTCTGTCTGTCTGTCAGACTGTCAAGAACCTTTTTCTCAGGAACGCGTGGAAGTATTACGTAGATTGAGTTCTAAAAAAAAAACAAGCTCCTAAAGTCATCGCAATAAAAAATACGGCCGCTATACGACATAAGTATTTTGATACTCGCAATTAAATCAAACTACGTAGGTGCTTACTGTTGACCTAGAATCATGAAATTTGCCAAGAAGCAAGGTCTTACAGCACAAGTAAAGGAAAAAGTCCGAAAATTTTTATTTTGTTATTGCATTGACCGTGACGTAGGTAAGTATATAAATAAATAAATAAATAAATATCCTTGGACATTTCACACAACGCCGTCTAGTCCCAAGCTAAGCAACCTAATGCTTGTGTTATGGTAACGAGATGGCTGATAAACTACTTATATACATTTTTTTTTTTTTTTTTTTTGTAAATACATACATATTATAGATAGAAAAACACCCAGACTCGGAACAAATACTTGTTCCGTAGGTCGCACAAATATTTGTTCCGTGCGGGAATCGAACCCGCGACATGCTGCGTAGCAGTCAATCGCTCAACCACTGCGCCAACCGTGTCGTCAATATAAATGTATGAGAGAAAAAGTTTTTCAACTATAGTGATAAACTTATTCGTTTTTGGGATAAATTCTTTTCAACTTCAGAACCCTTCATTGTGATAGGTCCGACACGCACTTGTCGGGTTTTTTTTTTGATTTACTGTCGACAGTCACTTTCTCTGATTTAATGCGTTTTAAAATTGTGCGTGTGGATTTTATGAAATAGTGTATTCATGTGTAGGTGGTTTATAGTAAAGAGTTATGTATAGGAGACACGACTTTAAACATACATACATTTTTAAAGTCGTGTCTCCAGCGCGTGTTTTTTTAAAACATTACTCAAAAACATCGAAACAAAGATGCGCGTGGCCATACACATTTGTGTATGCAAAACACGAAGTTTTTGTTTTCCTAGCTGCGTGGAAAACATTCCCCGCGCGGGGGAAGAGGGGAAAGGTTTGTTTCATTTTCAACCGCCAGTCGAAACTCGTTACGACATCTTCACAAAATGTAATCTACTGATATCTACACAAAATGTGTAACTAAAAATATTTGAATACGCAGGAGACAGCTTGTATTATGAAAACAAAATGTTTATGTGTACCTATGGTTTTTTGTGTTATGTTTCGCAAAAAGACGCGCAGGAGACAATCAATCTGCCTAGCCTTTTCCCAACTATGTTGGGGTCGGCTTCCAGTCTAACCGGATGCAGCTGAATACCAGTATTTTACATGGAGCGACTGCCTATCTGACCTCCACAACCCAGTTACTGGGTAATACGATACCCCTTGGTAAGACTGGTTGTCATGTCAGACTTTCGGGCTTCTGACGACCCGTAACGACTGTCAAAGATCCACGAATAACAGCCGGGACCAACGGCTTAACGTGCTTTAGAGGACGCGCTTAAAAAGACGCGCAGGAGACACGGCTGTATAATTCTTTCAAACAAGAAGGAACTTGGTTTCATAACTAACATGTTGTGTTGGTAATCTATCTATATAAATAGAGAAGTCCTGACTGACTGACTGACTGATTGACTGACTCATCAACGCCCAGCCCAAACCCTTGGACCTAGAAAGCTGAAATTTTGCACAGAGGCTCCCTTTATAATGTAGACAAGGAATAAGGAAGGAATTCCCGGTAGTACGTTCCCGTGGGATATCATCCGACATTTACTCGGGCAAAGCCGCGCGGGAAGTGGTAGCTTCTTTCATATTTACTTTTGAGGCTTTGCTTTGCTCTATAGTCTCTAAGAAAACTTCAAATCAATGTTCAAACTGTTCGCCGCATTATGCACACACATAGAAAAGCATAATGAGTGGCTCGAGGGTAAGATGTCAGCTGTCACGCACACCAGCATAACAAAGTTGGCTGTTTGTTTTAGATCGTTTGCAGCGCGTCAAGAAAAAAAATCAGCTGTTCCCTACATTTTGACGAATTATGCGAACATAAATGTACTGAACAGCTGATTTTTTTTTCGCGATTTCAGGTTTAGTCCCATAGTAAAAGTTGTTCACAATGATGAGTACAAATGACCCCTTAAAAGATTGTCACTGATTACACCTACACCCTGTTTAGGTAATCAAAGGTTCGTTCGAAAACTAAAAATAAAAAAAATATACAGGGTGATTTTTTAATGACCAGCCAAATTTTCACAGGGTGTTCTACCCATGAATAGGAACAACTTTCACTATGGGACCAACTTTGAAATCGCAAAAAAAAATCAGCTGTTTCATACATTTTGATCGAGTAGGTATTGAACTTTTGTAGGAAACCGCTGATTTTTTTTTCGTGATTTCAAAGTTGGTCCCATAGTGAAAGTTGTTCATATTCATGGGTAGAACACAATGTGAAAATTTAGCTAGTCATTTAAAAATAGCCCTGTATATACTTATATACAGGGTGTAAGGGACAGCCCTCCGCAAACTGATAGGATGAATTCAGTATGTCATACTAAGATGACCGGTACATGAAATTTTTTCAGGAACTTTAAGGGACTCCAATAAACCTGATTTGTTTGTGTTTTTGTGCACAAATAGGAGCGTCTATTACTGGTTGGGAGGGGTAGGTAATAGGTATGCGATGAGTTCGATGAACTCTGTAGCTAGACAGAAAGTGAACAGCTGATTTCACGCGTCGTTGGTTAGAGTATTTCAACATCCATTGCTGGTTTTTTTTTTGCTGTTTTTTTTTTGCAGTTTTTTTCACAGAAATGGAGTGCTGCGAACACACAATGCAATTTTACATTGAAATAATGAAAATGTACCTGAAAAAAATTTTGAAAAAATGAAAATTTTCCTGAGAAAATTTCCGGTGGAATATGATTCAGAATTAGGAGCTGAATGCACACTGTTAGTTTGCGGAGGGCTGTCCCTTACACCCTGTATAATATGAAATAAATATAAATTAAATATATACTAAAAATCGGAGCCTAAATATATTTTATTACCTATTTCCTCCGTGCCTAGGAAAGCACGAAGCCGTTGGTACCGGCTGTCATTCGTGGATCTTGTTAGGGGTCGTCAGAAGCCCGAATGTCTGACAGCCACTCTTATCAAGGGGTATCGTATAACCCAGTAATTGGGTTGTGGAGGTCAGATAGGCAGTTGCTCCATATACAGGGTTATTTGTAAAGCACCAGTAACCTCTTAAGGGGTCATTATACTCATCATTATGAACAACTTTTACTATGGGACCAAACCTGAAATCGCGAAAAAAAATCAGCTGCTCCCTACATTTTGACGAGTTTGATGTAGATAAATGTACTGAACAGCTGATTTTTTTTCGCGATTTCAAGTTTGGTCCCATAGTAAAAGTTGTTCATAATAATGAGTATAATGACCCCTTAAGAGGTTACTGGTGTTTTACCAATAACCCTGTATATAATACTGGTATTCAGCTGCGTCCGGTAAGACTGGGAGCTGACCCCAACATAGTTGGGAAAAGGCTAGGAGTGCGTCTTGTAGCCTAATGACATTATGTAACTCTTTCATAATATAAATGCAGCCTTGAATAATTCGTTTTTTTTTCTAGACAATATTTATTCAGACTAAAAATCTAGGTAATGATGACATTAGAAATTGTTCTCCAATGATTAATGTTGGTACTTACGTTACGTTATTCTTTTTATGAAAGCAAGAGTGGACGTAAACTAGTTTTGGTGTCATTTTTAGGTCGCGAAGACTTTATGCGTCCAGTTAATGTTGGCTTGTCATGGCAGTCATTTTGAACCTGGCTTATTCGACCACAATGTTCAATTTATACTGGTCTTTTCATGTGCATAGCTTGAATTGTAAGCATATTGGATACTGGTTTTATTGTCAGATTCAGTGGAGATAAGCTATTGATGTATTGCCATTGTTTTTGGCCTAGATTTTTGTATCAATTTATTATACTTACTTTGTATTGTAATAATGCTGACCGAGAGACGCCCACTTTTTTGATGCGGTGATATTAGTAATTTATGGTATTCATAATAAAGAGTTAATCTGTCTAGCCTTTTCCCAACTATGTTGGGGTCGGCTTCCAGTCTAACCGGATGCAGCTGAATACTAGTATTTTACATAGAGCGACTGCCTTCTGACCTCCACAACCCAGTGACTGGGTAACACGATACCTACCCTTGGTAAGACTGGTTGTCAGACTTTCGGGCTTCTGACGACCCGTTCATAATAAAGAGTATTATAGATATTCTATTCAGTGGTTCAAGAGGTAGGTGTTAGCCTGTTGAGAGAGAGGTTGTAAGTTCGAACCTTGTCTTTGTTCTATAAGATAAGCTTATTCTTTCGAGAAGGGAACTAATGGTATCTGCGAATGTATGCTGTAGTTGTATTTCGTAGAAAATAAACATCGCATACATACCATTTATCAATTTAATTTAATTAATTTTTAATAATTTTAATTATAATTTTCATTTTCATTTTTTAATAATATTTTTTAAATCAATTCTATATACTTATATTTTTTTTTAATTTTTAATTATTTAATTCATCAATTCATCATTTATTTATTTTTTTGTATAGTAGCTCACAGTTAGTATACCTAAGTATAATACTGCAATGTTATGGAAGAGCGGAGTCTCCTCATACAGGCATTGTTTGCTTAAAGGGAGGCTCCAAACACGTCTTTCTTTATAATAATGCTAATTGTGCCAATAAACGATTTGATTTGATTTGATTTGATACCAAATGGCGGGCTTATATTGTCGCTAATTTAACTAACAGACGTATCTGACATTTGGACTAAGCCGATAGCCGACCTAACTATAGTAATTTGATACATTTCCCAAGTCGAATCGATCTGTCTAATCGACGTATTTGTACCTATGCCTTACGGTCCCCATGATAATGCAAAAATCGAAACCGATATATCTACAGTTTACAAAAAAAAACCGGTCAAGAGCGAGTCGGACTCGCGCACCGAGGGTTCCGTTCCGTATTGTGAAAAAGTGTGCTGTTTAAAGATATCGTTTTATTTTATTTATTTATTTTTTTATTTTATTAGGAAACTCAACAGCTTATAATTAACTTACATGCGTTATGAATGTTCCCCCAGCACTATCAATGAAACAGCTCAATGCAGTTGCGTCAGAGTTACAACATCTTATCATCATCTTACAGTCTGCATACACTGCTCAGTGATAGCGAGATGATGACAATTATCACTTAAGCCAATAATAGAGTTTCACGGCATTGATAAAGCTAGGTTAACTAGAAAGTAGCGAGAGAAACAAAAGAAAAAAAACTTAAACAAGTATAGCCATCAATAATAGGTAAAATGCGCTTGTTGACACATTACTCACATTAAATTAAAGTTAAAAGTGTGTACCAAATACTATGACTATATTAATTAACAAAAGGAAAAAGAAAAAACTAAATACTAAGTAATTTGCCACAAAGCAATTGGAACGTGCTATGATGAAATACATGAATATAGCGTTTATTAAAAATAATTTTATTAAAATTAAAAACCTTAAAGAATGAGTTAAAAATAATAAGAATGAGTTATGGCACAATTTGATTACTAAACAATATCTGCTTGACTTGATTCCGGAATGATTGTTTGGATGAATGAAATATATCGACACTTTCAAAGCTTTCAGAATAGATGCGACGCAGTCGGGTCAGAACAGCATTTCTCCCGTATTTCGTACGGCGGCAGCCAGGGATACTGAGTAATTTTGTGTGTCTGGTACGTGTTTTCGGGGTACAGAAATTAATACATGATAGCAAATCACTGCTGTCCAAGTGACCTCGCAGGATATCAAAGAGAAAAAGCATATCCAAGATCTTACGCCTATCTACAAGGGCCAGCATATCATAGTGTTTGCAGTCTCGTGCGTAGGAATCATGACGTTTCCGGGATTTGTAGTTTAGGAATTTCACAGACTTTTCCTGTAATTTTTACATAAACTTCTATCACATAGAATAATTTCAGATTTTTTTTTTGGCAAACTTCGGAGATAAGGGGGGGAATGGTATTTTTTTTACATTTTTCATCAAAACTCGAAAACTATGCGGCCTAAAAAAAAGTAAAAAAATGTTTGAGAATGTGCAAACAGCGCTCTTTCATAAGATACCCCACATGACCTAGTAGCCCCACTTTGAATTTTTAAGACCCCTTCAGTCTCTGTTGCAGAAAACATAACAGAAATCTAAATATTTTTATGTTTTTCTTATTTGCAAAATAGTTGGGTAAACGTCTTCTAAAACTGTTCCAAATTTCAAGTTGATAGCATCAGTAGTTCTTGAGATATCCAGCTGTGACAGACAGACAGACAGACAGACTGAGTCACACCATAAGGGTTCCTTTTTTACCATTTTGGTACGGAACCCTAAAAAGAAAAATAGCTTGCCCTGTAAAATTTTCTTCAAATCATTTACGTCACTTAGATTAGCGACTATATTATTATGTTATGTGGGCAAGTAGAGTATCTAGAGACCCAGAAAATAAGAGTTTTCTACGTGAACTCTTTACCTGAATTATTTAACAAACAGTAAACGAATAGGTTGAGGAGCTCGTGGCTAAGTAATAACAGTCGCACGGGTCGATCCATCAGGTTAAGCTACGCTTGCCGGGGTTTGGTCCGTGGATGGGTAACCTATCTTTACATACCGAGACTTCTCCGTGCCTCGGAAAGCACGTTAAGCCGTTGGTCCCGGCTGTCATTCGTGGATCTTTGACAGCCGTTACGAGTCGTCAGAAGCCCAAAAGTCTGACAACCAGTCTTACCAAGGGGTATCGCTTTACCCAGTTACTGGGTTGTGGAGGTCAGACAGGCAGTCGCTCCATGTAAAATACTGGTATTCAGCTGCATCCGGTTAGACTGGAAGCCGACCCCAACATAGTTGGGAAAAGGCTATGCAGATTGATTGAAACGAAGATGTATTAAAGCAGCAAAATTGGTTAACAACATTCGCTTAATATTCCAAAATGGTTACGTAAAACTCACTTTCTGATTGCGTTTTCAGTCACAAATTATAATTATAATTATAATATTATAAAAATATATAAGTAACTTAATTTGACCAAATTGTCGGTTATTTGAACTGGTAGTTTAGCGGGTCAGAGGTAATTATTATTTTAGTTGTATCACGTTTGTGTTCGTGATTTATGATATAGAAGATTAACTTTCATTTTTTATTTAATAGCCAGGGCTGCTCCCATGCTAAAATAATTATAATAATTTATTTTATATTTTATTTTATTTTGTTTCTATCTTTGGGCCCTAGCTTGGTAGTTGGCTTCCAAATTGGTAGATCGATATTTATATATTTTTTACATGATTTTAATTTCTTAATATGAAATATTTTAAGCAGTTTTTTTTTAAATATATGGATCTATCCATCGGTTCGGTGTCTCCATCGGTTTAGGTAATTAAAAAATGGTAAAAAAACCACGTAATACCTGTCACTTCAGTTGTCATGCTACGACACAGCTGTACTCTTCAATTTAGCAACTTTATAATTCGTTGCATAACGTTGCTAAATTAAAGAGTAGGTACAAGTGGAAACATAACATTGATAGCGGCAAACCCGACAGGCCTGAACCTGAGTTGACATGTATCGATTAACTCCAACCAATCGGATATCGCTAGAGTTGTAAGCTAGAAATGTTGTAGAATTCATTTTCGTACTAAAATATCAAAAGTATTTAAAACGATTTTTTTTAATAAGTAAGTCCTGTGTTTTATACGTAGACTTTTTGTAAAAAATATTACTCTAAAATCAACACTGTTTGTGCTGGTCTTCGTCCACTCCTTTCGTCACCAATTCAATGCTTTCGGGTTCGATTCCCGCACGGAACAAATATTTGTACGACCTACAAGTATTTGTTCCGAGTCTGGGTGTTTTTCATCTATAATATGTATGTATTTACAAAAAAAAAAAAAAATGTATATAAGTAAGTAGTTTATCAGCCATCTCGTTACCGTAATAACACAAGCATTAGGTTGCTTAGCTTGGGACTAGATGGCGTTGTGTGAAATGTCCAAGAATATTACATATTACATTACATTATTACATTAATGCATTTGCCTTCTGAAGGTCGTCAAAAATGAAACTGTTTATTTATCAAATTATTTGTCAGGTAAGTAAACCGGAGGTGTTGACACAGAATGGCCTAAATTGTGGAATATGTTATCATTTTTTTTTATGAATATCTGAACGTCATAATATTACCTACTTCAAGCGGAGCTCCCTTGTCGCTACATCACGAAGTACATGCTAGCGATCGTTTTCGGGGGCTCATAATTGAGTGTGCAAGTCACCCTCCGACAATTTTATCCGTGTATACAACATTATTTTTTGTTTACACTAAACCTCTTAAGGGGTCATTGTACTCATCATTTTGAACAACTTTTACTATGGGACCAAACCTGAAATCGCGAAAAAAAATTAGCTGTTCAGTACATTTATCTACATCAAACTCGTCGTCTTGAGTGCATTTGCATAGAGCAAACAGGGATGGTCGCCGGTTGGTGCGTCAACACTTAAAATTGTATAAGGGGCCTTTGCAAGTTGCTTTCGGCCCCTCGTACGCCTTCCAAAGATCCGAGACCCCAGGGGGCCTACTCCCTAAGCACTAAGCCCGTAGTTTCGGCCTTTGTTACGGCCGTTTCCTACTCCGTATCACCTTCGGATGGATGATTGGTTCGGGGCCCGAACGAAGTATGAATGACAACATGATTTGCCAGTTGTCCATACTCCCGATGTCTTTTTGACCGTCCGAAAAATTTAACTTTTACACTTGTTTTGATGGATTGTAATGTCAGACGGACGGATGAACGGACGGATGGAAAGACGGACGGACTTAGGGAGTAGCCCCCCAGGGTCCGAGATACGTCAAAAACAATGACCTAATTCCAACTTCACTTCGCCCCCTTTCTAATAAACTTAAACTCAAAAAAATGTATGGTAAATCTAAAGCTTTACTGGTTGTTTTCTGGATTAAGGGCCCATATAATTGCCGTTTCATTTGTGGGGCATTGCACTAGATCCTGCATTATTATTGCCCAACGTGTTCGGACGTGATTCGATATAAACGGACTTCGTGTTTGGCCGGACCACACGCATGCAGTGCGGGGTTTAGTAGTCAGTTCGGCTACAGTAAGCCTACCTATCTATCATTGTACTCATCATTATGAACAACTTTTACTATGGGACCAAACCTGAAATCGCGAAAAAAAAATCAGCTGTTCAGTACATTTTGACGAATTATGCGAACGTAAATGTTCTGAACAGCTGATTTTTTTTCGCGATTTCGCGTTTTGGTCCCATAGTAAAAGTTGTTCATAATGATGAGTCCAATGACCCCTTAAGAGGTTTTGCGCATTTAACGTTACACGTTGTATAGTCCATTCAAATCCATGTTTCCAATTGATTGTATTTCCACTTAGGTAAACGAATATTAACTTGACACCAATGTAAATGGAGTTGATTTCAGAATGACTAGTAGTAATAAAAAGATTTGAAGTACCTAATAGCGCAAACTGAACTTTAAGCGTGATTTTTAAAATTGTTTTTCCACAAACACACCACCCATTGTTTACATGTTTGGAAACTAAATCGGGAACGCATTACCTAAACAACATTAGTTTTTGTTTACACTAAACCGAAAAGGGTCATTGTACTCATCATTTTGATTTTTTTTTTCTATGGGACCAACCTTGAAATCGCGAAAAAAAAAATCAGCTGTTCAGTACATTTATCTACATAAAACTCGTCAAAATGTACTGAACAGCTGTTTTTTTTTTCGCGATTTTAAAGTTGGTCCCATAGAAAAAAAAATTGAAATGATAAGAACAATGACAGGGGTCATTGTACTTATCATTTTAAATTTTTTTTCGGGTTTAGTGTAAACAAAAACTAATGTTGTAGATATTTAGCCTGATTTCTGAAAAACTCTATTTAGACATAGTTTTATATTTTCTGTAATCTATACATAAACTTCTATCACATAGAATAATTTCAGATTTTTCTCTATGAAAACTTCGGAGATAACGGGGGAATGATATTTTTTAAACATTTTTCATCAAAATTCGAAAACTATGCGGCCTAAAAAAAAGAAAAAAATGTTTGAGAATGTGCAAACAGCGCTCTTTCATATAATAATAATACAGAAACCCGCAGGGCAGCATGTGGCGAGCTGTTGGGCAGTAGCGACCCCACGGACCCTATCTCCCGGGAGTAGTCTTGTTCCTCACCTCTCGCTTGCCTTTATTGGCCGGCTGGAGTGAACACTGACGGGAACAGAGCTCCCACCTCATTCTTGCCTTTATTGGCTGGCTTGAGTGGAGATTCGCAAGAGCAAACGTGCTCGGAGGAAGGAAGTATTCCAGTAAGTGTTTGTAGGGATCTTGACCATCTTCCGGGCTCTGGGATTGTTCTGAGAACCGTGGGATACCTCTCCACTCCTCACAAGCACCTCAGGACATGTTGCCCCCATGCCGCTACGACACTATGTGCTAGCGACCGTTTTCGGGGGCCCATTATCGAGTGTGCAAGTCACTCCCTGCCATTTTATCCGTGTATTATAAAACATTGATCCGGCAGGGGCCATAGTCAGTTCATAGTTTTAGGTAACCAGTCCACAACCACCCAAATCCATAGCCCAATATGTTTTGTATCCATGTTCTGCAATAGTCCTGCACCAACCGGGGGTTGTCCTTGGGTGCACATGCATAGTGCATACAGGGATAATCGTCGGCTGGTGCCGCCTCGTCATTTAAAATTGTCTAAGGGGCCTCTGCGAGTTGGCTTCGGCCCCTCATACGCCATCCAAAGGTCCGGGACCCCAGGGTCCCGAGATATGTCAAAGACAATAATAATAATATACTTATTTTGCCAAAAACTGTGCTTTACAATTCCTTATAGTCTACATCTACATTAGATAGGTTTACATTGATTTTTAAAACGCAAAGGAAACTTTGCTTATGAACTCCACACTAGGTCAAGCCTGTCTCGTATCTGTATCTGTGTCGTGTGTGTCTTGTGTCTCGTGTGTGGCTGTGTCTGTGGGGTATGATACCCCACATTCCCTAGTAACCCCACTTCGAATTTTTAAAACCTTAAAAAAAATATTTATTTTTGTTTCTTTCTTATTTGCAAAATAGTTGGGCAAACGTCATCTAAAACCAAATTTGTGACAGACAGACAGACAGACTGAGTCACACCATAAGCGTGCCTTTTTTACCATTTTGGTACGGAACCAAACCAAAATTGTTTGCAACTTGTAACTTTTGAAGAAGACGCCTAAGAAAACAACCTGTCTGCACGTTGCTCTTACGTAACCGTGAAGTGAACTCTACTGTACCGGCCATAGTTTAATTACATAGTGAGCCATTACATAAAGGTATCAAATTTTACGAGATGTTTCCCCATGGCTTGTATCACGCACTCGCCGATTATGGTGGAGTTTAACATCGTGGCTCGGATTTTGTTATTATTATATGTTCGTTATTATGAAAAGTGTGATTTGTATAGGTACTAAGGTACGTACGGAGTTACGTCAGTTTTTGATCGCGGGTTCTTGCATGGCTGAGTTAAAAGGAGGGCATGGGTTATGAACAGTGATCGGAGTAGGTAGATTGATTTTTGGTACTTGTGTCATAAATGCCCACAGAAATAATAACATAGCTAAGCCATTTTCCCGGAAAGTAATTCCAGTAATATTGTTAGCGTTGGTAGTGATATTATTACTAGGTACTCAATTCAAAATTTAAAGGAAGGTAGCAAAACTAAATTAATTTATTATTTATCTGTTGAATAATAAAAACAATTGAATTCCGATCGAAGCATAAACACATCTAAAATATTTTATTTTTAGCCTTAAATTATAAATTTTTTTCATAGTGGTCATGGTCACTGACATTAAGGGTAGAATAAATAACAATAAGGATAAAAAATCAACATTGTTTGTTGTTACATCAAATTTTTATCAAAAATAAATTTAATACAATTTCTACATAAAGTTCCGGTTTTTTTTAATAATCAACCATAATTCAGAAATCCTGGAGGAATGTCCATGTTAATATCATACGTTATCGTGCTGACTCCGCCCTTCCGCTTAACATAATCACAGGTATGCAATTGTTAACAAAAACAAAAGATAAACCAAAATAATTAGAAATACAAGATACAACAAGGAGCGCATTTGTGTGTTGTGTATGAGTGAATTTTTGAACGTGTGTGTGTATGTGTGTGTGTGTGAGTGAGGGTGTGTGTGTGAGTGTGAGAGAGAGGACATGTGTTCGTGTGTAATGGAGTGAGCGTGGAATTGAATACATGAGTTTATTTTATAAGGGTTTCTGTTTAGGATTAGGTTAGGTTAGGTTAGCCCTGCGACAATGTCTTGGGATCCGAGGAAGCCAGGTACAGCTTCCTCCACTAACAGTTTGGCTCCCATGGTCCTATTAATTCAGGATGGAAGTGATGATACCAAAGCCTCAATGTCGTCATAGGATTTATTCTTAAGCCAATCAGTCACAGCTTGTTTACAGCACTACAGATACACACTACAGTAGACTAAAGATTTACTGCACTACAGTACACTAAAGATGGCTCGCCAGATACATGTTAATCAACAGATAAATGACCTCGTAGGTCAATATACGTTCACCTACGTTGTGTAGGTACCTATGCGTACGTTATTGTATCACACCTATCACCAAAAAAACAACCATTTTATTAGTAATGCATCAATTTTATTAGACTTTAATTAACACTTAACTTTGATGCAATCTTTGAATGGATAACCTCAGTAACAAATACGAGTAGTAAGTGGCGAAAACTTATTACCTAAAACATAGATTAATAAAGATGGGACACTCACTCCGCAGTTTAGGTATGAAGCTACAAGTACGCGGCGGGCTCATCTCACTTGGTCAATTCATAGTTATTATACTCTTTTGTCAATTCAGTGTGGGCTGTCGCGCACCGGCCCGCTCGCACGTTAGCTCGATACCTCTATAGTTATTATGCTCTTTGGTTCTAGAGTCTGGCACACGAAACATGAGCCTGGAAAATAGCGGCAAATTCAAAAAATCGAGATCAAAATTGGTTGAGCCGTTAAAAATTGTATGATGTAAAAGGAAAATAATATTTGTCCATTAATCCATGATGTATTTCAAGTATCAAAATGTATTTACCTATTATACGCAGTGATACCAGAGCTAGATTTTTGAATTTGCCGCTATTTTTCAGGATCATGTTTCGTGTGCCAGACTCTATACTTACTCACGCGCTGCGTCGTAAAAGAAGACACCCCTAACGAATCAGAAGGTATAAGAGTTACGCGATAGAAAGAGAGGCATCTTGCTGTAGGTACCTAATAAGCGTTGTGCGAGCTGAATTGCACTTTATTGTGTCGTCCCAAGAGTCGCTTTTTATTTAAATGATTTTGCGGAGTATCCCATCTGTATTAAACTGTGCCTAAAATATTAACATAGTACGGTAACACACACATCAGTGGTAACAGAACCAGTGTAAGCTGCCCTCATAATCTATTGAAACTCGGTACTACGCTAGGCCAGCTCAAGGATAAAGGTAAAAGTTACCACTGATGTACAGCTTATTGTACAATCATGAGGTTAACATTATCATGAATTGAATAGTATGATCACGTCTATCTTCTACTCTACGAAGAATAGACATAATATCTATCATACAAAGTTATACGGGTTGAAATTTAAAACATGTTCCAAATAGAAATGGGAGATTGTACTCATCATTATGAACAACTTTTACTATGGGACCAAACCTGAAATCGCGAAAAAAAAATCAACTGTTCAGTACATTTATCTACATCAAACTCGTCAAAATGTACTGAACAGCTGATTGTTTTTTCGCGATTTCAGGTTTGGTCCAATATTAATAAAAGTTGTTCATAATGATGAGTACAATCTCCCATTTCAATTTGGAACATGTTTTAAACATTCCGTATTATTTGTTTTCTCATTTTTGATACCGCGCCCCGTAGAAATCTTTATAAGTACAATTTGGCATTTTTTGTTTCATTTCGTTCCGTTTCTACGTTATTTTGTTATTCATAGTTTTTGATGAACAGTGTGCAAATCACATACCACTTCCCTCACTTTACATATTATTACGAAATCTGTAAAATGTGCAGTAATGTAATATTTCAGACAGCAATCTACATGGTCTTCACATGATCTGACCAAGATTATGTCTGGACTATAAAAGAGACTGTGACCTCTGAGTTTGTTTCGGCGTTTCTTCTCAGAGTAGTCAGATAGGAAACGCTGAACTCATTTAGTTTTTATTAAAAACTATCGGACCCGACAGACGTTGTCTTGTCTGAACGATCCTAGAACCCGACTGCAGCCCCACCTACCGGCTCCAATTGTGTTTTCAAACCATCCAGAAACCCGTTCAAATATACACACAAAATTTCATCTAAATCGGTCCAGCCGTTGTTATACCAGGTTTTATCCGTGTTTTTTTTAAGTAGGTATCCTATGTCCATCTCCTGGTTCTAAGGTACCTCCCCACCAATTTTCAGTCAACTGGGTTGAGCCGTTCTTGAGTTCTAAAAGAGAGTTATAACGAAGTCTTCATACTACCGTGAATATTTCACCCATCCAAAACCGTTTAGCTGGCAGGGCTGACACGTCTAGTGTCAGCACCTCTAACAAAAATTAGCACTTATTTCAGAAACGGATCCCTAAATCTAAAAATTGTTATCACAAACCCGCAATATTTTTGAAAGTCCCATCCAACAACACCCCACACTAAGGGGTACACGAGAAAAAAAGCATCCCCACTTTACGTGTACAGAAGGAACCGTAAAAAATTTTTTTTTCACGATTTTATTTTACCACTTTGAATATGTAGATCCATGCCAAATTATAGGTTTCTAGTACTAAGAGCCTCTGAGCTAAGCTGCGGACAGACAGACAGACATACAGAGCAAGACTATAAGGGTTACTCGTTGACTACGGAACCCTAAAAGTATTGGTATTTCCCAACGCCCTGTCTACATAAATTGGTTCATAGAAAGGTGTTATTCAATACCTGAACCCCCGTGATAAACATGCTGCGCATTGTCACATCTGCACGAAACATTCTCCGTTACACATGTGTGCGTGGACGAATAAATACAACAATTTGGAGGAGATAGTAGGCAAGTTATCTGGGTCAACCGCGTGTCACGCCGAGCGTCGCATACGCAAGCCAATGACGTATAGTCACGAGACACGATCAGGATATTATGTTGCTGGTAACAAGTGGACAACGTATCAATGTTATTTTCACAACGAAAAAGTGGTTTTTGAAAGCAAATCGGATGGGTTTGCTAAAGTACAGGTGAAGTTTCATGCATACCTTAACAAAAGCACGTTGAGGTTATAAAGTAGGAAATATATCGCTGCAGACTTGTACTGTTGGCAGCATTATCATCACATTCGATATCACCTAAATTCAACTAAACCAAAAAGTTCTGTTGGTATTTTTAATAGCAACACAATTATGATACATGCTTATAGAAAACTACTATAAGACTGTAATTAATCTCAATCAATCTGCCTAGCCTATTTCCAGTCTAACCGGATGCATATGAATACCAGTACGTATTGTACGTGGAGCGACTTGCTATCTGACCTCCATAGCCGAGTTACGGGTAATACGATAACCCTTGGTAAGACTGGTTGTCAGACTTTTGAGCATCTGACTACCCGTAACGACTTCAATGATCTATGAATGACAACCGGGACTAAAGGCTTAACGTGTTTTCCGAGGCTCGCGTAGCACCCATCACGAGCGCTCTGCAATACTGATAAATTAATTCACTGCAATGGACTAAAAGAAACCTCCTTCCTCAAAATGATAGAAGACATATAGTGGCATGAGGAACAGGGTGTAAAGTTCACTCATCCTCCATTGAAAAGGGATCCTCCAACCAGACAGACGGGTGTCGTGTCTGGTGGGCTACTGCCCAACGGTTGATGTCGGGACGTTGTATACCTACGGGGTGGAAGGGGCATCGACGCGCAAACAGTTGTCACGTATTCAGTAAGTACATTATTTTGAGCACCCCTATATAACATTTTTTCATCGGTTATTGAAAAAAAATCTGCTCTTCCATACATTTTGACCGTGTAGGTATAAGTATATTTATACATATACTGTAGGAAACTGCAGATTTTTGTATTAATAACCGATGAAAAATTTCTATGTAGGGGGTGTCTGAATGATGTACTGAATACGTGGTAACCGTTTGCGCGGCGATGTCCCTTCCACCCTGTATATGCTAGCCGCGCGGTAACTCTAATTGCGCGATGCAGGATTTTGCGTGACATCATTGCGATGCGTAATTCGCCTGTGGCGATACACATGCCGTCACGGACGATACTAATTAACACGTTGACATGTAGATTTGTTGGATTAACGCCGAAACCCTGAACCCCGTGTCGAAGCCAGTGAAGGCTGGTGTACAATGGTCGATTTTTCGATGATATCCAACACAACGTTCGATGGACTGTGTGGGAGATGATATAGGTAGACAAGAGGTTACAAACAAATTAGTATGAAGACAGAAGGATGGCGATAGTCTATTCCCACAACAAAAACAGTACCGTGGAAACCTCTCGCATAGTATCACAGCATTATGCTGAGCGATGGCCGTTTAATCGATGTGACGTACATATTTCGGAACCACTTTACAAACGCACCCGGCGATTTTATATACTAGCTATTTTTTTTGGGTACAATAGACCCTTTTTAGTGTATTATTGAAAACAACGAAGTGCGCAAAAAAATAAACGCCGAAAAAAAAAAAATTGACAGTACGAGTACCATATTGACCTTGAAATCAAGGTCAATAACCCTGAGGCTTTCATCGTCTAATAAACGAGACATTCACCGCCTCATCTATCCCAAATGATTCACCAAAAATAGAGGGGGTATGGCGCTCGGCGGCCGCTGCCGCGGCACCGCTCGCGTCGCTCGCTCGCCGTCGCGCGTTAAGGGTCACTGTTCTAACCTAACCTAACCTAACCCAAATGATTCACCAGCAATAGAGGTCACTATTCTTACCTAACCCAAATGATTCACCAATGTGAAGTTTCGGACGCGCGGGTGTGATAGTACAGTGGAGCCCATATTTCCCCTAACTTGTTCTTTTTGTGTTTCAAAATAAACTGAAATATATTATTCGCCGAACATGACTAGAATTGGTTGCATCTGTTCTGCAGTCTACAAATCAAATCACAAGCAGTTTTATCGACTGTGTAAAATGTGTATGGCTGTTCGATATTGACAGTAAACGTGTGAAAAATCACCCCGTGTGGTAACGCCAATAAGATTCGCAAAGTAATATTATTAACATTCCCTTTTAGTGAATTAGAGATGCATCTGGCCGGTACAAATAATGCGTTTATCAGTCTGAGTGCTGGTACAGGATTATACGCTGGTGTTGCTAACGTAGTCTATTAGGTTATCATTTAGACGTTGATGTAAATACCTAAAAGTTTGTAAGTTTGGATGTAGATGAGGTAATATCTCTGGAAGATACGTACCTATACGTATATCTGTACGTCGATTCTGTAAAATTCAAACAACAACTGTCTGTCTGTCTGTCGCACCTCACATCGCTATTCACTCTCACTTCGCATCACTTCTTCTCACTTGTTAGGGTTCCGTACCAAAATGTTAAAAAAGGAACCCTTATGGTGTGACTCAATCTGTCGGTCTGTCTGTCTGTCTGTCTGTCACAGCTGGATATCTCAAGAACCACTAATGCTATCAACTTGAAATTTAGAATAGTTTTAGATGACGTTTACCCAACTATTTTTCAAATAAAAAATAAATAAAACTATTTATATTTTTTTTGCAACAGGGACTGAAAGGGGGTCTTAAAAATTAAAAGTGGAGCTACTAGGTCATGTGGGGTATCATATGAAAGAACGCTGTTTGCACATTCTCAAACTATTTTTTATTTTTTTTTGGGCCTCATAGTTTTCGACTTTTGATGAAAAATGTAAAAAAAAAATACCGTTCCCCCCGCTTATCTCCGAAGTTTGCAAAGAGAAAAATCTGAAATTATTCTGTGTGATAGAAGTTTATGTAAAGATTACAGGAAAAATAAAACAATGTCTCTAAGTAGCACACTTTTTCAGAAATCGGAACGGAACCCTCGGTGCGCGAGTCCGACTCGCTCTTGACCGGTTTTTTTTATTTGACACTTTGAATGGTTCGAGTGCGTAGTGAGCGTCGAAGTGACAGGGAATTACCTGAATGCCACTTCTTACGTCATCTCATACTTTATCTGTCAAAATCTCACGGTCAATTTAGTTCATCTCGCTGACACGCTAGCAAGGGGATCGCTAGTGTAAATTCGAATTATCAACAGAGTTTTTAGAACGCCAATCAAGAAACTCACAGCGGATTCAGCCGATCGATTCTGTAAAAATCTCACCGTGAAAACTTATGTGAAGTGAGTTTGTTTTTGCTAGGAATTGACACTATTGACAGCTCACTTCACGCTCACTTCACCTAAGTTTTCATGGTGAGATGGTTACAGAATCGCACTGCAGATTCGAAGTTTAGAATGAGGTCTTACAGAATCATACTGGCTGATCCGATTTCAAAAATTCTTTCACTGGCAGAATGCTATATGCCTATACTACTGCCTACCGATATACTGCCAAATGCCCTAAGGTATGTTTTATAGTATTGTTGACTAAAAAACGGGCCAAGTCGCAAGCAGAAGCTAGTACATAAATTCAATTAAGTAACGTGAAAGAAAGTACAGATAGTATTCATGTTTCAAAGATTTCTAGAAGACATCTTTATCAAAGAGATGGTTCGGGGAAGTGATGATAGTTTCTGCGATTTTTATTTCACGTCCTTTCTGTTAAGCTACGGTTACCTAGAAGAGCGGCGGCCATCTTATAATAATGAAATAATAATACATGATGAAAATTTGTAATTTTGCCAACGTGTCGTGTTGCATCCTCGTCAAATTTCAGGGTCAGGGTACAGCACATCAAACCGAACAACTTTCTCCACGGGACCAACATCGTATTCGTGAAAAAATTTTCAATTGTCCCATAAAAAACTTCAATACCTATACTCGACGCAAATGTATGAGACGGCTGATTATTTTTTCGTTATTACGATGCACGATGTTGGTGCCATGGAAAAGTTGTTCGGTTTGATGGTCTATACCCTTAAATTTGACGCGATACGTTGTATATTATAGTGTGACAGTTAACTTCTGTTTTTACAAAACCAAAGTTTTATTATTATTTATTATTGTATTCTCGAGTAACTACGCATAAGAGATAGACAATCCACGATCTGCCACCAAAGGATTCTCGGTTACTTTGGTCACATTGCCCGTCGGGAAGTAGATAACCTTAAAAAGTTGGCGTTGATGAGCAAGGAAGATGGGAAAAGACCTCGCGGCCGGTCACCTAACCGCTGGGCTGGTCAGACCAAGTAACCGCCCTCACTGGACTCTCTGTTACAACCGAACGAAACAAAGTACCGAACGAAAAAAAAATGAAATAAAAAAATATGTAAGTATGTGCGTAATTTTTCGCGTGACTAAATAGTTTTACTTTCTTTTCTTTTTTCTTTCTTTTTAAGTGGAAGAACGTCATACATGCAGCCACGAACGCCTTTCAGGGACACGACCTTCAGCAATGAAGTACGCGACCAAGAAGAAGAAGAAGTATTATGTCAATAAAAGTCACAAAGTTACGAAATAAGATGGAGTGGATTGCCTTTTCATGCTTGTCGGTTCATTATAAATCAATACATCTCTTAATATGTAAATGGAGGACTATTCAAACACATTTAAAGCCAAATTGTTACCTCATAGTACTCTATGATGCTACACTTATTCAATCACTTAAGGCTTGTGCTCTCTAAAATACGGCGAAAATAAGTAAATTTGTTTCTATTTTTTACAGTAACTATTGCACTTTTTTGATAGAAAAAAATACACAATAATTTAGAATACATAAGAAGCGTTTCATGTGTCCTGAAATCTATTTTAGTTTGTAGAACTAAAAAAAAAAACCGGTCAAGAGCGAGTCGGACTCGCTCACCGAGGGTTCCGTTCCTATTTCTGAAAATGTGCTATTTAGAGACACAACGACGATTTTTTTTTGTGTTTTATTTTCCCTGTAATATTTACATAAACTTCTATCACATAGAATAACTTCAGATTTTTCTCTTTGCAAACTTCGGAGATAAGGGGGGGGGGAACAGTATTTTTTTTTACATATTTCCTCAAAAGTCGAAAACTATGCGGCGTAAAAAAAAGAAAAAAAATGTTTGAGAATGTTCAAACAGCGTTCTTTCATATGATACCCCACATGCCCTAGTAGCCCCACTTTGATTTTTTAAGACGCCCTTTCAGTCCCTGTTGCAAAAAAAAATTAAATATTTTTATTTCTTTCTTATTTGCAAAATAGTTGGGTAAACGTCATATAAAACTGTTCCAAATTTCAAGTTGATAGCATTAGTAGTTCTTGAGATATCCAGCTGTGACAGACAGACAGACAGACAGACTGAGTCACACCATAGGGGTTCCTTTTTTACCATTTTCGTACGGAACCCTAAAAATGCTAGTCCCAGGTCTATTTATGTATATTTTTTCGAGTTTTTACCTACAGTTTTCATTAAAAGTGTTCATAAATGTATACAGTTCTTTACAAAATAATAAGGAATGATTGATGATCATATTTTGCAAGCGTTGTGTCATCGCGCTTCTCTTTCTTTTCTATGCAGTCCGACAGTGACCGCGCTTTTTACGGCGGACAAGCCTTAAATATTGGTTTCTCTTTCCGAGTGTCCCATTCATATCTGTCTGGTCATATCCCAGCCGCATACAAAGTGACCGAATTATTTTTGCGCTACCGTTTTCACCTTTTCTATTACATTTTATGCTTGTTTCGGTTGTTGCAGTCACGATTTTAACATTGTATCAACGACAACTTGTATCTTGTGATTATTATCTGCATATGTCTATCTGTCTGGATCTTTATAGCCTATACTACCTCAAATGGCTTAGCATGATCGTCCGTTATGTCGAAAATGCTGCAGCATTAATTTTGAAATAAATATTTGTGGTAAAGTTGAGGATAAATTATACTGAAACCGTTGTTTTGTTAACATAAAATATATCTTTTGAATTATTTTATCGGTCGAAAGAGACTGGATCCTGCGACACAGGGTATCCTAGTGCGGGATCCAGTGTCATACTAAATTTTTTGAAACATGTACTTACAGAAATCAATAAACTTTTTTACTTTAACACGTTGAACGCCAGACTGAAAACCATGTTTAGCCCAGTGGGCCGCGGCGGACACCGTGTGACCGCCAGTATAGCGGGTCCAGGGGGCCACGTCGGACACCACGTGTCCGCATGCCCTCGGTCACTTCAGAAGCCTGTAGGCGGCCGACGGGCAGGGTTTCGACTGTTTTTAGTAAAGCAAGTGGCCCGCGCGGCCCCACAGTACAACCTGGCCTCTTGGCACAAAAAAAATCGAGAGGACTTAGAATTTATGGGCTTTTCAACAAGTTGTTTCCAAAAATGTTGTAGGTAAAAGGTAGGATAAAGTAAGTATTTTTAATCATTCAATTAACATTATTTTTTATAGGTAGACATTAATTTTTAGACTTTTTAAGGCACTGTAAAGTCATTAAAATTTTAATCTTTTCAGTCAAGTACGTATCGAATACGTAGGTAATGGGTTCAGTAGGTAATTTACGAAAAAAAAAAATTGAAGTCATAATATTTGGACATTATGTTTATTATAGACAGAAATCAATATTTTATGGAAAATAGGTAACTACCATACATAATTAAAATAATAATGAACTTTTCAGTCATGAGAACAGTACAGGCTGTCCATTGGTGGCTAGTTCACAACTGATATCAAAACAAAAATATAAAGAGATCAACAAAATGTCTTACTTATCATAAAATGCTTGGCATTACAACCAAAAAATCTTAATATTTTTAGGGTTCCGTACCAAATGGTAAAAAAGGAACCCTTATGGTGTGACTCAGTCTGTCTGTCTGTATGTCACAGCTGGATATCGCAAGAACTACTAAAGCTATCAACTTGAAATTTGGAACAGTTTTAGATGACGTTTACCCAAGTTAATCAATCAATCTGCCTAGCCTTTTCCCAACTATGTTGGGGTCGGCTTCCAGTCTAACCGGATGCAGCTGAATACCAGTATTTTACCCAAGTATTTTGCAAATAAAAAAGAAACAAAAATACTAAGTTTTTTTGCAACAGGGACTGAAAGGGGGTCTTAAAAATTCGAAGTGTGGTTACTATGGAATGTGGGGGCTATCATATAAATAAAAGAAGGCTAGTTGAACATTCTCAAACATTTTTTTCGTTTTTGTAGGCCGCATAGTTTTCGACTTTTTATGAAAAATGTAAAAAAAATACCGTTCCCCCCCCTTAGCTCCGAAGTTTGCATAGAAAAAAATCTGATAGAAGTTTACGTATAGATTACAGGAAAAATAAAACGATGTCTCTAAATAGCACAGTTTTCAGAAATCATGAAAAAAATATTACATATAAATGTTGGTACGGAACCCTCCTCGGTGCACGAGTCCGACTCGCTCTTGACCGGTTTTTTTTACATAAAAATCTTAAGAAATCAGTCAATAAAACCTATAAATCTTCATATATATATATATCAGTATAGGCTCGAGGGTGCGGGCTGCGCAGCGCGGGGGAGCCGACAGCGTGACCCGCGCGGCTCCCGCGTAAGGAAAGACGGTTGGACGTTCTCGCAGGCCGCGACGGTCACTGGTGTCTGCCATTTGACATCTCGGAAAATAATGAGTAAAACGCTGTTTCTGTAAGTCGCCCATTATTTTTGAGTTAATTCCTGACAATATTTGCAAAAAAACACCTCGGCGGTTTTTGAACGATTCTCGATTTATCGGTGCGGCCCCTGGCGAAAGTATGCTGTCGGACACATGGTGTCCGTTATGGCAGTCAACGTGTTAAAAAAAAAAAAAAATATGTTTTGTGTTAATGTTTGACGAAAATACGATTCCCTAAAATTTTCTCTATAGAAAAAGAATCCACAGTTACCTCCAAACCGAACAATAAATTCCGCTGATATTCAAAATATACTTACAAAAAAAAAAAATTGTTTCTGTGAATAAACACTTTTTCATTTTTTTTTTTTTTTTTTTACTTCAAATTAGATCATGAAACTTTGTATACCTACTAACTAAACTAACTATAAGTAAAGGTAAAGCAGGTCTTATGTTTTTTTTTTATTTTTTTCAAATAACCTACCATTGTTTTTAGCGTAAAAATGAATTACCTAAACTATCGACGCCCAGCATCGCATTCAGTCTCAGTCCGCGAGCGATATAAAAAGCTGAGGTAGTATGGGCTCTGAAAGGGATGTATGGAAAGGTTATAAACACGAAACTAATAGTATTGATAGTAAATTAGAAATAATAATAAGTAATAAGAAAGAGGAGACTAGCGATTCTCTAGCAGGAGAATCTAGTCTCCTCTTTCTTATTACAAAGGGAGTCTTTTAGAGGACCCTTCCCGGTTCGTCTATCGTCAACGCGAGCATGATAGAAAAGCTTGTTGTTTCATCCAGCGCAAGTGAGAACTGCTAATGAGCAAGTGAGAACGCGATAACATGGAACGAAAAATAGTGTTCGGAAATTTCATAAAACTTGTTCCAGGAAATACGTGTTTTTGAGTAAGCGTTACAAGTTTGTGAAATAAATGTTTGTCATTTAGAATCTCCATTACATGTGCGAGGTTTCCACGAAAATGTTTTCTTTACTTTTACAATTTATGAGTACATTATAAACGGCCAAAGTTCAGGTAAAATTTGTGCAAAAAAGCAGATTTTTGAATGCTTGTACTGAATTTGTTTCTCCAAAATTTTATTTTTTGCTTTCGTAGAAACCTAGATATAGCGCACAAAATACCTATTAGTTCAAAAATTTCAAAAAAAGATGTGTTACAACGTCATAATCACATACGAGCGTTTGTATGAGAAGTATAACGGGTTGGCCGCCCCTCTTTCGAAAAAAGCTTAAAAACAGCGTGCAGATGAAGCAGTTTTTCGCCGGAACCTACAGAGAAATTACAACTGAAAATTGTTAGTAATCTACATGATATGAATCGTAATTTGGTTTAGCCATAATTTTTCTATCGGTATCACATAATAAGAAAAAAAAACCCCAAATCACCTCCAAATCGTTAAGATGAAACCATTTAACTCCTTCATTTTATATCAAAAGAATATAAAAAAATATCTACTACTTTGCAATACAAACGAAAATGATTTGGTTTTGTTACTTTTTAAAAACATGTATATTTTTTGTGTATAATAAATTAATAATGCGTCTAATTTGGACAGCGCTCCTTGATGGGCGAGTCCTATTACTGGCTGGACGTACGACGCGTTACGTGAGCTCAGCACATAACGCGCAAGCTAACCACTCAAGGTCATTGGCGTATAGTTCGGCCTTAATTGGAAAAAAATACCAATAAGAAAATCTTATCTCAAAATTCGCCGTAAGACCGGTAGATAATGTTAATGTTATAAAAGACCACACAAGAGTGACAATCACAGGTCAAGGTTATATATTAAAAAACCGGCAAAACCTATTACATTTGAATAATTGGCATGTTAAGTGTTGCTTGGGACTTTTCGTTAGAAAAAATTCTTGTGGAGACCTTGGATTCTTCTCGACGATTTTTAGGCCGAACCGAGATTATTGTTAGATTTAAAGATAATGCCGAGTTAGATAGCGTTCCTGGACCGTGTTTCGGCTTAGATATGTTCCAACTCTGCCTTGCATAGTCGTTATGGGTCGTCAGAAGCCCAAAAGTCTGACAACCAGTCTTACCAAGGGGTATCGTGTTACCCCATAACTGGGTTGTGGAGGTCAGATAGGCAGTCGCTCCATGTAAATTACTGAGTATTCAGTTTTAGACTGGAAACCAACACAAAAATAGTTGGGAAAGGGCTAGGCAGATTGATGGCAAAATTTAATTTAACATGTTTGGCCCAAAATTCAGTCATAAGGTAAGGTAACAGGCCATGCGGCGCAAGCGCAGTATATAAAGTGTGCTATTTATTTATTTATTTATAATTTTATTTCAGAATATTGCAATCGATTCCATATAAATAGTTAGTAAAGCTTAAAACTATATTAGTAACTTAAACCTACTTGATTCAATATTGTCAGATGCCGCATACGCACTTGAGATCTGCCGGTCGATTCTGTAAAAATCTCACCGTGAAAACTTAGGTGATGTAAGTTTGTTTTAGCTAGGAATTGACACTATTGACAGCTCACTCCACGCTCACTTCACCTAAGTTTTAGCTAGGAATTGACACTATTGACAGCTCACTCCACGCTCACTTCACCTAAGTTTTAGCTAGGAATTGACACTATTGACAGCTCACTCCACGCTCACTTCACCTAGTTTTCACGGTGAGATGGTTACAGAATCGCACTGCTGAGCCGTCCATGAACCCGCATCTGTGTAGATTGTCTTTGGTCTGGACGACTTGGATTCGAAGTCATTGCATATCTGATGAACTAGGATCACGTACCTACCTAAGGTTCATCTGAGGATACTTAAAAAAAAATATAGAAATAAAAAAAATATACAGGGCTATTTTTAAATGACTAGCTAAATTTTCACAGGGTGTTCTACCCATGAATGTGAACAACTTTCACTATGGGACCAACTTTGAAATCGCAAAAATAAATCAGCTGTTTCATACATTTTGATCGAGTAGATATTGAACTTTTGTAGGAAACAGCTGATTTTTTTTTCGTGATTTCAAAGTTGGTCCCATAGTGAAAGTTGTTCATATTCATGGGTAGAACACCCTGTGAAAATTTAGCTAGTCATTTAAAAATAGCCCTGTATAATAAATAAAAAATTTAATAAAAGAAAATGAATGATAATAATAAATGTTTTTTTTATTATTTGCATGTGCCTAAAATCATATCTATTTACACTTGATATTATTATAATAAAAGACAAGTATGTACTATGTACAAAACAACATGCCATTGACCTTCGCAGTTTTGTAACATCTTTCACGCAATGTTCTAATAGTGCTAAATAGTCATAATCATTACAAAATACATGTACCGCGTTCACAACTTTTAGTTTGACAAAACATAAAGCGCATTCTTCAAACTTATTCTAAAAATATTGTGTGTACAACAAATGAACGGCATGACCAAACAATTGCCTGTGGAACATTTTTGTGTAGAAGGATATTAAGCTGGACTCATTAACATACAACGCTCAAATTAGCTTTCAGACTAGGAGCATGTGGGAAGTGAATTTCAGGCCGATTCTTCCTACTCATTATATTCCTACACAAGGTTTTACAATGGTTATTTATGCACTGACGTATAATAAGGGGTATTAAAACACGAATGTGGGATTATCACACGAGCCGAAGCCAACTGTGATAATAGTATCACATGAGTGTTTTAATACCTAAATATGTACAGTTGCATACAAGACTTTATCTACATCCATGTTATGAATCCTCTATAAAAGGTTCTGAAACAGTTTTTTGCAATAATAATACTCGTATCGAAAATGGCGGCCGGCGCCATAGTATACGACGTGAATTCGAATAAGTTCTATTTTTAAATTACGGCGCTGTTGTAGTGAAACAATGTTCTTTTTTTGAAAACGAGTTGCATTATGAAATTCAGTACAACATTATAACACCCGTTTGGATGATATTATGGTTACTATGATACTGGTTGTTTTAATGTTGGCAATAAGCTAACTGTTTCAGAAACTTTTATAGAGGATTTATAGCATGGGTGTAGATAAACACTATAATTATATTGCTGTTGTCTTTCACTTACGTAGCTAACTCGGGGGTTCACTCGGGTCGAGTTGACACAGAGCCTCTTTTTAACCGACATCAAAAAACCAGAAGGTTCTCAATTCGTCTGAATCATTTTTTTAAATGTATTTTCTCCGATTAGTCGAAGACAGCTGGGGCGATTTGGGAAATTCTTTTTTTATTTGAAAGGGTTTATACTTCCTAGGTGGTCCCATATAAATTTTATTAATTTTGTTTGGGTAGTTTTTGAGTTAGTTTCAAAATTCCTACGTATTTTTCCCATTTAGTCTATGTGGTTGATTTTGTAATAACTTCCTGTCACTCTAATTTACATAACTGGTAATGGTATTCCAATTTGTGTGGGGTAGTGGTACCATAGCATAGCTAAAAAGTGAAAAACAAAAACTTTTTTACAAAAAAAAGAATACTACAAAGTGAAACATAACTGATATCGGAAGTCGGGCTTTGGTTTTGTATTTTCGTTTTTTCCACCGATTTAATTTATATTCCTAATATTTTTTTTGTGTAATCTTGATGATCTGCCTCTTTATTTTAATGCTTTTATAAATGGAAATAAATTTATGGAATTTTTGTATGTAGAAATTCTATGGCGTATAAAATACAGATAAAATAAAAGTATGAAGTGCGCACCTTTACCATGACTTGCACTTCACAAGTGCTAAAATTGTGACGCAACTCGCCACTATACTATTGCTGACATCTCCCGCGAATCAAGTGAGTACATTCTTACTTAATTGCTGGAAATATTCCGGTCAACACTGTTTAGATGATTTTTAGAATGTTAAGAGGAAATGGGGGCGAAAAATTAGGTATTTTAAGAAGGAATTGCTGTCGTTCTGCGAGCGCTCCACCCTCGAATTCGTGCGATAAGGACAACTGCAGATTCGACTAAATAGCCTGTGTAAAAAGTCACATTTCGAGGTTTGGCTCTCGCCTATTTCCTCCTCCAATATTGGACCAATTTAAAAGATATTTCATAAACTGAATAAGAAGGATATATACTATGCCCCTATGTTTTTCTTTTTTCGTTAATAGTGGTCAAATTGGTACACTAGGCGTCTGTTGACAGCGGTTTGAATAGGCAATTTTGAGCATTTTTTGAGGGTTCTAGTTCTTATAAAAATAATATATCATCAAATAGGAAAACATAGGGGCATACAAGTGAAGAAGTGAAGGGGCGAAGTGATATTTATATTTCTGTAAAAAATCATTGCTTTATGGTCATTAACCAGAAAGAAAACAGGCGAGAGCGTTTGTATCTTTTTGTATGGAGAAAAGAGCAGCCACGTTTCCTCTTAAGCTGTTAAAACACATGATTCATGATGTTCGAGTTCGTTTACATCACGACACGCACTTCAAATCAATGGGTTTTCCAGTTTAACTGTATGTTTGAATACCAGTATTTTACATGGAGCGACTGCTTTCTGACCTCCACAACCCAGTAACTGGATAACACGATACCCCTTGGTAAGACTGGTGGTCAGACTATTTAACCGACTTCTGAAAACAGGAGGAGGTTATCAATTCGGATGTTTATATATATATATTTTTAATAAATGTTCGTTCGGGCATATCTTCGTCATATAAGTACAAAATTCTTTTTCCAAGTGAAAAATAACTTTAATTTTGGAAGTCGGTGGCAAAAAACTAAAATACAGATCCAAAGACACCGACTTCCAAAATTAAAGTAATTTTTCACTTTGTAGTGTTTTTTTTATAAGTCGGTTGTTTTTTTTTGTAAAAAAGTTTTTATTTTGGGCTTCTGACTACCCATAATGATTTTTTTGTTTTGTTCGCCTCAATAGGTAGGTACTGGGGTAGTTTTGGTTTAGGTAAAAAGAAAATTAGGAAAAACCCAAAGGAACAGCTGAAAAATCGAAAAAATCTAAATTTTGTCTCATGTGGTACGAAGTTCACCCGGACATTAGTACAAAGTAAAAACAGCTAAGTCGGCTTTTGCACCTTTTGAGTATCCAGACCCAGGTTTTGTGTTAGTTAAAAGGTCTGCGCACTAGATACCCTATACTATAGAGCCTATAGTGATTAGTAATCTATAGAAATAAAAAGAGAAGTCCTGACTGACTGAATGACTTATCAACGCCCAGCCCAAACCCTTAACTTAGAAAGCTGTAATATGGCACAGAGGTTCCCTTTATAATGTAGACAAGGAACAGATTTCCCTCCATGCGGCCGAAACCGCGGGCAAAAGCTAGTTGAGGTATAAGCTGCCTGAATGGAATAGAATTAGGTAAATACCATGAACTCAGCATAAACATCCTCTTGATATTTTTATGTAGGTCTGCCTGAACACAGATTAATACCTGAACACAGATTAATACCTGAACACAGGAAACAGTTTCACTTGCTACCCTATCTATTTTATCAGGAAGAGCTACTTATAGTTAAGTCGATCATTACATAGTTATGTCAATACCCGCTTCAGCCCGCAAATTCGTCTGCATGGATTTCTACTGGGATAAAAAATATTCTACGTATTATAAATTTAATCTAAATCCGTTCAGCCATTTGTGCGTGATTGATTAACAAACATACAAACTTTCACATTTATAATCAATCAATCAACTTTATTTTTCTCACCACAATATACATAATTATTTTACATTGGTCAGATTCGACAATAATACATAATTCTGGTACTTATTATAATGTGGAATAATGTTCAAATATAGTAGGATTCTAGCAAATACCTACAAGACCTAGAAGAACTCAATACACTGCTTATAGGTCAAGTAGAAAGAGTTAGAAATTCATAGATAAAACCTCTGACTCCTAAATGTTTGATTTACGCAACACAAAAAAATGTTCTACGCATTGACTATTAAGTAAATATCAAGACGAATCAGCCTGCAATGTCCTCATTCATTTGCCGATGAAATGTGCTGAATCATAGTTTGGTGATAACATTTCATAATGATAAAATATGTTCACACAAAATATTAGCACTTTTTTCTAAAATATTAGCAATATTTAATGACATTGTGGATGTTGCCTGGGTAAAAAAAAAAGAAATTATATTTGTAGTCCGTCAGTCAGATAATAAAACACGTATTTTTAGGGTTCCGTACCAAAATGGTAAAAAAGGAACCCTTATGGTGTGACTCAGTCTGTCTGTCTGTCTGTCTGTAACAGCTGGATATCTCAAGAACTACTAGTGCTATCAACTTGAAATTTGGAACAGTTTTAGATGACGTTTACCCAACTATTTTGCAAATAAGAAAGAAATAAAAATAGTTATATGTATTTTTTTGCAACATGGGGTGAAAGATCTTAAAAATTCAAAGTGGAGCTACTAGGTCATGTGGGGTATCATATGCAAGAGCGCTGTTTGCACATTCTCAAACATATTTTTATTTTATTTTAGGCCGCACAGTGTTCGACTTTTCATGAAAAATGTAAAAAAAAATACCGTTCCCCCCCCCCTTATCTCCGAAGTTTGCAAAGAGAAAAATCTGAAAATATTCTATGTGATAGAAGTCTATGTAAAGATTACAGGAAAAATAAAACGATGTCTCTAAATAGCACACTTTTTCAGAAATCGGAACGGAACCCTCGGTGCGCGAGTCCGACTCGCTCTTGCCCGGTTTTTTGTTTTATCATATTAATACGTCGCAACTATAACAAACTACATATAAAATTTGGCAAAAAGTGACGTCATGCCACATTTTAACTCAATATATCGCCGTAGTCTTTTGATTACGTATAAAGAAAAAAATACGTGTCCAATATTTTTTAATAATCTAGACGGACAAAACATATTTTTAGTCAACATCCCTAAAGTTCCCATCCGTTTCGCATGGGGTCGCGGCATTATGCTGAGCGGTAGCCGTTTTGCGTAGATGTGACGCATATTTTCCCCAAACTTGTTTTACAAATTGTTATTTTATTTTGTTGTGCTTTGCGTCATGTTTACCGCAAATAAACGTATTTCTTTCTTTCTTTCTTTCTAAAGAGAGCAGGGGTGGCCCAGTGGTAAAGGCCGCGACTTACGAGTTGTAGGTCGTAGATTCGAACCCCGACATGCGCTTTACTTTGTGTAAATTATTCCACCACCGCTGCTCTCAAAACGGTAGGTAAAGGAAAACATCGTGAGGAAACCGGCATGTCCTAGAACCAAAAATTATAATATACCAACCCGCACTGGGTCCGCGTGGTGGATTATGGCCCGCTCCCTCTCACCGAGAGGAGGCCTGTGTCCCAGCTGTGGGAACGTTGTAGGCTGATTATGCATCCAAGACACGTGCGTTAGTATCATTTAATTCAAGTTTATTAGCAAAGCGTGGAGGTGTTACACCAACAGCTACTTGGAACTGATTTCAAAGAGTGAAAACTGTATTGTATCTAGATAACCATGAATACGTCTCTTTTTTTTTAAGTGTGGCAGCGGCTATTTATGATGATGAAGGTAACTGCATTGTTCGTTGGAATGCCAGCGATCTGTTAACAAGTGCAGACATCATCCTACTTATTTATCTTGGTAGTCTAAAGGTCTGCATATTATGATTATGATGATGAAAATAACTACATTATTCATTGGGATGCCAGCGATCTGTTAACAAGTGCAGTCATCATCCTATGTATTTATCTTGGTAGGTAGTTTAAAGGTCTGCATATTATGATTATGATGATGAAAATAACTACATTATTCATTGGGATGCCAGCGATCTGTTAACAAGTGCAGTCATCATCCTATGTATTTATCTTGGTAGGTAGTTTAAAGGTCTGCATATTATGATTATGATGATGAAAATAACTGCATTATTCTTTGGAATGCCAGTGCTAAGTTAACAAGTCCTGACATCATCTCATCCTTCTTATTTATCTTGGTAGGTAGTCTAAAGGTCTGCATATTATGATTATGATGATGAAAATAAGTGCATTAATCATTGGAATGCCAGCGATATGTTAACAAGTGCAGGCATCATCCTATTTATTTATCTTGGTAGGTAGTCTAAAGGTCTGCATATTATGATTATGATGATGAAAATAACTGCATTATTCATTGGGATGCCAGCAACCTGTTAACAAGTGCAGGCATCATCCTATTTATTTATCTTGGTAGGTAGTCTAAAGGTCTGCATATTATGATCATGATGATGAAAATAACTGCATTATTCTTTGGGATGCCAGTGCTAAGTTAACAAGTCCTGACATCATCTCATCCTTCTTATTTATCTTGGTATTATCTACATAATTATAATTATGAGAAAACAAATTAGGAAGCTTAATTTTTCTAAACATTTATTTGCCGGTAAACTCTTAAGCGTTTGCAGCATCTTAATTAAATTAGTAACAGGACCTTATCTTATCTTAGTTATCTTGGGCGTGTTACCACATAAATGCAGCAGTATCTGATGATGTTGCTTAAGTATTACAGACAAAACATTGTCCAGTCCAAAGTTCAATCCATGAGAATTACGGGATATTGAGAAACGCCTCTCATTACGTTGCCTGATGACGAAGTGTCCAAAGTCCAGCAGACATGAACTCTTTGCTCACAAAATGATGTAAGGTCGTTAGAATTTGACGGTAATTTCTGAAGTGTAGAGGAAAATCAAATACTTCAAGAATCTAAGAGTTCAGAGGAAGTTGTGTATTTTTCGCTATTACAAAATGGAATCTTGATTGATGATGTGTGTTCATTCAAAAATTTGTCAATTTGAAAAATGTGTTTATTTTAATTTTAGCTTTACTTCAGCATTATTAGCAGACTAGAGAATTTTAACGATTGCGTTTCGCTAGTTTTGACAAACTCACCGAGGTCATCGATCAGATTCACAATAAAATAGCATGAAGAGTGGCACATGGCACCCTCATGGCACACCATGAAAAGGAAAACTTTGAATGTCGTGGTGGCATCTTCCTCTTCCCTGAAGGAAGATGCCACCATGGCACCATCCTCTGCCCCCCTTTTGCCAACTATTTGGGATCAGACTTCAGTCTAACTAACCAGATGCAGCTGAGTACCAGTATTTTAAATAATACTGATTGCCACACTTTTGGGATTCTGACAACCCGTAACGTCTGTCAAAGATCTACAAATGATGGGCGGGACCGACGGCCTAACGTGCTTTTCGAAGCACGTAGGGGTCTTGATATAACCTACGATCGACCCATACGGCTGTTAGTATTTAGCCACGAGCCCCTGACAAGAGCATATTATAAATTGTTATTTATGTCACTTTATGGCCGAACCCAATAACCTACTGTCAGTAAAACACAGATCGCTACTGATGATAGACAATATAATTCTATCTGTCCTTACGTTCCTTTCGTTCATTCGTTCGTTCGTGTTCTTTTTATGTTTCCATACCTCAAAAGGAAAAAAAGGAACCCTTATAGGATCACTCGTGTGTCTGTCTGTCCGTCTGTCACAGCCAATTTGCTCCGAATCTAATCGACCGATTAAGTTGAAATTTGGTACACATATGAATTTCTGTGACCCAAACACGGTCGGGTAAAGTAAATAAATGAATTTTGAATATGGGAGTCACTTTTAGGGGGCAAATAAGAAAAAAAAAGTATTGCAAACTGTACCGTGTGATATATCACATAAAAGGCCTTACCTACTATGAGGGTCTCAAATATATTTTTGTATAATTTTAAAATAAACTATTTTAAAGTTATTTAAGAAAATAGACGAAGATTGTCCATTCCCCACCCCCCTTATATATATAAAAAAATAAAGAAAATAGTTCTTTATCTGTAGATTACAGGAAAACCTATAAGAAATCTGTGGTCTTAAAATAACATGGTAAATCTCTCAATATTGTGAGTACAAACTAACATTTACAGATTGCAATGTATGGGAGGTCATGCTTTTCAACTACAATGTTAAGTTTGTTCTTGGGATTAATTCATCCCAATTACGGAACCCTTCATTGTGCGTGGTCCGACACGCACTTGGCCGGTTTGGTTTTATCTGTCTTACGACTGAACCCAATGACCTACTGTCAGTAAAAGACAGATCGCTACTGATGATAGACAATATAATTCTATCTGTCCTTACGTTCCTTTCGTTCATTCGTGTTCTTTTCTTATAATTGTCTTAGATTATTGAGATAGGATTTTCTATCTCCAGTATGCCAAAGCTGGTGACAGATAGGTTATTAGGTTCGGCCGTAAGCCATCTAGGTCACTATGAAGATCTGGTCAAACAACCTGCTTTGTTACCAAACACATGACATTCCAAAAGGCATTCCTTGTCCAATGATCACTATTACAAATCACGCCTTCTGTAGTCGACCTTCGCAATCCTTAGAGAAAACACATTCACAGGTAACATTGACCAATAGCTGTGAGGCGTAGCTTATTGTGGTCTCGTCTTAGATTAGTCAACTTTTGGATTTCATATTCCATGCTTCATTCATATCCCTGCCCTTATCCCAATTTATTTGGGGTTAATGCATCTGGTTAGGGTTCCGTACAAAAATGGTAAAAAGGAACCCTTATGGTGCGACTAGTCTGTCTATCTGTCTGTCCGTCTGTCACAGTTGGATATCTCAAGAACGACTAATGCTATCAACTTGAAATTTGTAACAGTTTTAGATGACGTTTTTCCAACTATTTTGCAAATAAGAAAGAATTAAAAATATCTAAGTATATATTTTTTTTGCAACATGGACTGAAAATTAAAAATTTTAAGTGGGGCACTAGAAAGAGCGCTCTCATACATTTTTTTTTCTTTTTTTAGACCGCATAGTTTTCGACTTTTGATGCAAAATGTTAAAAAAAATACCGTTACCGCATAGAAAAAAATCTGAAATTATTGTGATAGAAGTTTATGTATAGATTACCGGAAACATAAAACGATGTCTCTAAATAGCACACTTTTTTAGAAATCGGAACGGATCCCTCGGTGTGCGAGTCCGACTCGTTCTTGATGGAAGGCAATTCTCGCGCAAATCGAATTGTTTTTCTTTCCATACATCTCTGTTAGCCATCATTTCAGTAGTCGCCTTTCTTCTAGATTCCATGCTGCTGAACCAGAGAAATAATGAATGGACAGCAATATAACATAGGGTTATATAGGGTGACTGGTAATTAGTGACAGATACCCAAACCCATGATTGTGCACAACAAACAACTTTTACTATGGGACAAAACCCGAAATCGCGAAAAAAAAATCAGCTGCTCCCTACATTTTGACGAGTTATGCGAACATGAATTTAGGGGGCAGGTGATTTTTTTTTCGCGATTTCAGGTTTTGTTCCATAGTAAAAGTTGTTTGTTATCATGAGTATAATCATGGGTTTGGGTATTGGTCACTAATTACCAGTCACTCTATATATTGATATGGTATCAAGTTGACTTAGTATTTGCCTATCAAAGGAGTGGTTAACTTTCGTGATAAGTTTCTTAGATGATCGTATAGTTTTCATTAGATTATGTCGGTCGATTTGTGTATTCCCTACTCATTTATATCTTCATCTGTGTAAACTGGAACCGTTTCAACATCATCAGCCAAGCTGAAAGATGGTGTGCACACAAGATAAAGTACTAGGAGTTCATAACGTCAAAGGTACTTCAACATTTTGCAACGAAAGCGTCTTTAAGAAATACATCTGTATAGGAAAATATGGTGTAATTTGTGCTGTATCTTATGATAACTCGTGATACTCGACAGTACTCAAAGTTACTCGAAGTTACTTCATATGAAGCAAGATTATATATTGGTCAAATATTCTATAGACATTTTGTTTGCATAACATGGGTATTTTTAGGCTTACTCCATTAGTTGTATTGGTTGTCCCTATGTTATGGGTTCTGTAGGAGTAAGGTATTTTAGTTGCTGCTACGGTATAAATATTGGGTAGTATTTAACGCACATCAAAAATTACCAATTTTTCCAATACAATATGTAAATCAAAAATACTGTTTGCAGATCAAAATTTACAGGTCGACGGAGCTCCGCGCAGTGGGGCTCCTATTTCTGTCTGCAGGGCTTAAAGGAACCTAACCAAACCGAATCTCGTGGTGCCCAATAATTATGATTTGGATAGTTTTTGATATTCAATTAGTTAAATAATAGTGCAATATTGATTAAGCGTACATATTTTTATTAGATGTAAAGTAAGAATATACCTATAATAATAATAATAATAATAAATATCCTTGGACATTTCACACAACGCCATCTAGTCCCAAGCTAAGCAACCTAATGCTTGTATTATGGTAACGAGATGGCTGATAAACTACATATATACATTTTTTTTTTTTGTAAATACATACATATTATAGATAGAAAAACACCCAGACTCGGAACAAATACTTGTAGGTCGTACAAATATTTGTTCCGTGCGGGAATCGAACCCGCGACATGCTGCGCAGCAGTCAATCGCTCAACCACTGCGCCAACCTATATTTCTGGTGTACGATTAATTATTTGGATCCCTTTACATTATTGTACAAGTTTTTGGAGTAGTTAAGATTTAATTAATATAATACCTATCGATCTGTTTTTTTTTTATATTTGTATGGATAACTTTCAATAATTCATACAAATTCAAATACAATTTCAATATTTCGATTCCCATACTTTCAGTTTTCCCGGCAACTTTTCAAACATTTTCTTTCATACAAACTTGTACTGACAATTACAAACACAAACAAAAAACCGGCCAAGTGCGTGTCGGACTACGCACAATTAAGGGTTCCGTAGTTGGGATGAAGTTATCCCAAAAACATACTACATTACAGAACATACATTCCAAATGTAAATGTAAGTTTGTACTCACAATATTGAGAGATTTATCATGTTATTTTAAGACCAAAACTTCTTATAGGTTTTCCTGTAGTCTACAGGTATAGAACGATTTTCTGTATGTTTTTCAAAATCTTAGGCTCAGTAGTTTCGAAGATAAGGGGGGGAGAATGGTCAATTTTCGTCTATTTTCTTAAATAACTTTAAAACGATTTATTATAAATTACAAAAAAATAGTATATTATGCAATTAGTGAATAAAGGACGGATTTAAAGCGAGGGCCATAGATGAATCACGAGCTAGTGAAGGATTGTAATGATTGAATCACGAGCGTAGCGAGTGATTCAAGTGTTAGAATCCTGAGCGACGCGAGTGATTCATGGCCCTCGATATAAATTCGTTTTATTCAAGAGTTGCATACTATACTTTATACCATGACTACGAGAAAAAGAAAGATTTAAGTGAAAATAGACATATAATGAAGAAAAAGGAAAGTTAAATTGGCTTTGATGTAAACCAGCCGTCATTTTTTGGGTAGCAAGTTTTCCACTATATCGGCCGCCCTCTCTTTCATAAACTCAGGTGTTAACACATCTTCATCACTAGAATGCATTTTTAATCGATTAGAACAACACTAAACAAACACAAAATTAAAGATTAAATTAACACTAAACTTTGTGCTCGTACAACTTACAGTATTCAAAATACCGCCAATTTACTAAGGACAGCAAAGAACATAAAACAGTTTTTATTCTAATGCTAAACTCCTTGTAGAAAATGTCGACCAATCAAATTGAATTTAGAACACAACAATATAGGTCGAATACAAAGATTACACTTACACTAGATACGGCAAGCCACGACCAAGCGTGCCCTGCATGTTCGACTGTTCGTACTAAAAAAAGTCTGTTAGCTCAGTGACGCTTAGCGATTGAAACAATTCTGTTTTCGTTGAGCACATCACTGGGGTGAAGTTATCGTAGGTATAAAAAAGATGACACGTTCGGTTTTCATACTATCTAATAACATGCCGTATCTAGCCTAGGTCCTCTAAATCTGTGGTCGAATACATTGGTGTGTTCCATTTTCAAACATCAAAACAGTGAGTAAAAGTGACTTTTATTCACTGTTTTCAGTGAATAAAATAAGCTTTTTAGAGGTGGAATGGTATAAAAAATATTTAAGACCCTCACAGCCCTTTCATTTGATATGTCACACGGTATAGTTTGCAAAACTTTTTTTTTAAATTTTCTTATTTGCCTCCTAAAAGTGACCCCCATATATATTCAAAATTCATTTATTTACTTTAGCCGTGTTTGGGTCACAGAAATCCATATGTGTACCAAATTTCAACTTAATTGGTCCATTAGTTTCGGAGTAAATTGGCTGTGACAGACGGACAGACAGACACACGAGTGATCCTATAAGGGTTCCGTTATTTCGTTTTGAGGTACGGAACCCTAAAAATAATTAGCCAAATAGGTGCAACCGTTTTGAAGTGATGCGCGTACATACATTCGGCAATTGATTAGGATTATATTACTAAGACTCCGCTGTCCGTCCGTCTGTCACCAGGCTGTATCTCATGAACAGTGATAGTTAGACAGTTGAAATTTTCACAGATGATGATGATGATGATGATGATTTCACAGATGATGTATTTCTATTGCCGCTATAACAACAAATACTAAAAAACAGAATAAAATAAATATTTAAGGGAGCTCCCATACAGCAAACGCGATTTTTTTGCTCGTTTTTGCTCGATATTGATAACGGCAACAGGCGCTTGATATATTCACAGGATATTTAGTTATATAATCACTTTAAAAATAAATAATTTAATTAAAATAAAACAAATTTTTAAGGGGGCCTCCCATACAACAAACGTGTTTTTTTGCCGTTGTTATAGATAATTCGTGCGCGAGTCCGACTCGCATTTATTTGTATAGAAGATTAATATATATATATTAATAATAATGCAGTATGAAAAATGCATAAAAATCTATTGAAATATGGAATTCAGAGCAACGCAATCTTCTGATGTTGAAGGTCTTCCTTTTCAACACCATCTTTTCCAATAAGCTTTGTTGACAACTGTATTATTACGGTAGAATTGTAGTTTCCACAGCGAATGTCGCCCCAAAGTCGATTACATTTCTTAGAATTTTCAATAGGTAGTACAGCCATTTTCGAAACTATTTTACTTAAAATTTTATGTTGCATTCCCAACCAGCAAAAGTTAGCTGTATACAGGGTGAAATTGAATAGATGCGACAAAATTTAAGGGGGTGTTCTACGCATCAATATGAACAACTTTTACTATGGGACCAAACCTGAAATCGCGAAAAAAAAATCAGCTGTTCAGTACATTTTGACGAATTATGCGAACATTAAATGTACTGAACAGCTGATTTTTTTTTTCGCGATTTCAGGTTTGGTCCCATAGTAAAAGTTGTTCATATTGATGCGTAGAACACCCCCTTAAATTTTGTCGCATCTATTCAATTTCACCCTGTATAAGACCATATAACGTTTTGTAAAAACTGATCGGTCGTCAAACAAAAGGCCAAAGAAGGTGCAGCTTCAAAGAAAGTGTCGCAATTATATCTCCATTCAGTTTTAAAGTACAAGTGTAGCGGTATTTTGGCCTATTATCACAGATTAATACAGATGGGACACTCCGCAAAACCATTTAAATAAAAAGCGATTCTTGCTACGACACAATAAAGTGCAATTCAGGTCACAACGCTTATTACCTACTGTTATATTCAACTACAAGTTGTCTCTCTTTCTATCGCGTAACTGTTATACCTTCTGACCTACTGAATTAGCCCCGCGGACAGGGCCCGTCGCGTATTTGTAGCTTCATACCTAAACTGCGAAGTGTCCCATCTGTATTAATCTGTGCTATTACATGCAAAGATGGTCACCCATCGACGAACCAACCCCAGCAAGCATAGTTGAACCAGATAGATCGGTGCGAGTGGCTGTTATTACTTAGCCACGAGCTCCGCTGAGTCCGCCCATGAATTTTTTTCTGGAAATGTTTTTCACCACTAACCATTTCTTAACATAAACCTGTAAAAAACCAAATAAAATCAGTCAGTCATTATGTCATCAAACTGCCTAGCCTTTTCCCAACTATGTTGGGGTTGGCTTCCAGTCTAACCGGATGCAGCTGAATACCAGTATTTTACATGGAGCGACTGCCTATCTGACTTCCACAAAACGGGTATGGGTAATACGATACCCCTTGGTAAGACTGGTTGTCAGACTTTCGGGCTTCTGACGACCCGTAACGACTGTCAAAGATCCACGAATGACAGCCGGGATCAACGGCTTAACATGCTTTCCGAAACACGGAGGAGTCTCGGTATGTAAAGATGGTCACCCATCCACTGACCAACACCGGAAAGCGTAGCTTAACCTGACGGATCGACCCGTGCGGCTGTTATTACGAGCTCCTCTTAACATAACCCTGTAAAAAAACCAGATAAAATCAGTCAGTCATTATGTCATGTTAAATAATAAATCCTTCATTTAGTTGCGTGTGCGCACACCGTATGTTGTAACACAAAAATTGTAGCAACTCCAAAAGTTCCCCGAGAACCGGCCGGTAAGGTTAAAAACGGTAACAATTAAGTAATGTTGATCTGATTTCTGTATGTCACTTTCTCCGTACCAGGTGATATAATAGTAGATTATAACTTGTTTAAGTCAGTGCGTACACACGGCTCCAGGTCAAGCTACAAATTTCCAGTATAAGCTGATCTCGCATTGTATAGGATTTCCTCAAAATGAGAGGTCAGTGTAAACTGGAAATGTATAGCTTGATGTGTAGCCGTGTGTACATGTTACAATTCTTTAATGAGTGCTGTATTTCTCAAGGGTCTGTTTTGATTTTAAGATTATCAAGCTGTAGTTGTTTCAAAGCGGAGAGACGTGTCTCGTTGGTATAGTGGTCACGAGCGTTATTGCTGAAGATGAGGCACTGGTTGATTCCCGGGTTGGGCAAAGTGTTATTGGGTTTTCCATTAGGAATTTCACAGTAGCAGCCCGTGCCCGATTGATAACAATAGTGATTTTTTTTCTTTTTTTTTCCTTTTTATAAAGTGTCACGGTCTCACGGGTTCTGATACTTTATTCATATTATAATCTAGCCTATTCGCTAATAAGTAATTTAAATATAACTTAAACTGCTAAGTAACTATAAAATTAAGAAATCGTCCAATAACGACTTTCTTATTCACTCTTTGACACTTAATTCACGTGTTCTTTAGTCAGCATTTTCACTACAGTTTAGGTTCACTCACACTGCATTAATCTAAACTCAAACGGCCTTATTACAAAACGAGGTTTTTCTGCTGTCATGGTTTAAACCACCGAGCCAGTTTTTGTAATAAGAACCTAGCTGTGATAGAAATACAGTTCTTTATACAAAACTGACAACTTAGTCCGGTACTAAGTTGTCAGTTTTGTAAAACTGACATCTTAATGAGTCGGAATAAAGTTCGAAATTCAAAAAAGCGTCCATGGTTTAAACCTGTGTTTGACGATGAACCTTGTTTTGTAATAAGACGGAAAAGCTTTACCCTTTTTAGTCTTCGCACTAATTCAGTGATGTCAAGGAGTTAATGAAATAATGAAATGAAATTGTTTATTCTGTAAATAGGCTATTGGAGTCACTTTTACACGTCATATTAAAAAAAAACTTAAAAAAAAAAACCTGTCAATAGCGAGTCGGACTCGCGCACCGAGGGTTCCGTACCATCATTTATATGTAATTTTTGTTTCATTAAAACTCGAAAACCATGCGGGCTAAAAAGAAGAAAAAAAATGTTTGAGAATGTCCAAACAACGTTCTTTCATATGATACCCCACATGCCCTAGTAGCCCCACTTTGAATTTTTCAGTCCCTGTTGCAAAAAAAATATAAATATTTTTATTTCTTTCTTATTTGCAAAATAGTTGGGTAAACGTCATCTAAAACTGTTCCAAATTTCAAGTTGATAGCATTAGCAGTTCTATAGATATCCAGCTGTGACAGACAGACTGACAGACAGACAGACAGACAGACTGAGTCACACCATAAGTGTTCCTTTTTTACCATTTTGGTACGGAACCCTAAAAATTAAGCTACTTAGATGAAGTCGACATTCATAACTGACTACACTGAGTAGAAATGGCGAAACAAACACAGGGGTCAAAGTCTCGTTTAAAGTCCAGACATAATCTTGGTCAGATCATATGAGGCCCATGTGGATCCATGTCTGAAATAGTCTTTTGAGGAAAGAACCATACAAGTTTGTGTGGACCTTTCCAGTCAGTGCAAGCATTTCGTCGCTAATCTAACTAAGTGACGTAACTGATTTGAAGAAAATTTTACAGGGCAAGATGTTTTTCTTTTTTTTTGTACACTGTACATATATCGGTATCGATTTTTGCATTATCATGGAGACCGTAAGGCATAGGTACAGATACGCCGATTAGACAGATCGATTCGACTTGGGAAATGTATCAAATTACTATAGTTAGGTCGGCTATCGGCTTACTCCAAAATGTCAGATACGTCAGTTAGTTAAATTAGCGACGATTTGTCAACAACCGTGTAGCTCAACTGAGCTCAATAACTCGACGAACAATACCAAATAAAGGACAAAATAGGCTCGCGTGTTAAGTACATGGGACTGAAACATATTTGGCTAAATGGGTGTACTAAGCTGTTTACTGCTCTGCCAACCTTTTCGTGGATACAAGGCGTGATGTTTTGTTTTAGATCTGCATCGTCATCATTCTCCTGCCCTTATCCCAATATATTTGGGGTCGGCGCAACATGTCCCTTTTTTCCATATACTTCTCTATTAGTCGTCATCTCGGTAGTCACCCCCTTTCTAGCCATGTCATCTTTCACACAGTACATCCATGGTTTCTTTGGTCTTCCCCTACTCTTATAGCCATCGACATTCATACTCAATACTTTCCTCACCACATTTTCCTCATTCCTCCGCATCACATGCCCATACCATGACAACCGATTTCCGCAAACTTTTCAGTCACCGGTGCTACTATCAGACGTCCTCTTATGTACTTATTTCTTATTCTATCCATTCGTGTTTCTGTACACACATCCCTCTTAGCATTATCATCTCAGCTGCATGCAATTGCCTTTCATTCCTCCCTTTTGTGGTCCAACATTCTGATCCATACAAGACAGCAGGTATAACCATTATTTTATATATCTTCCCCTTAAGTTTAAGGGGAGGAAAGGAAAGGGGGAGGGGGGGTGTGGGGGGGGGTGTGTATAATATGCGCCACGAAAGATGAGACTTGACACACCACGTGGTTTGACTTTCGCAGTCAAAGGTCTCTTTAGCGGTGTGAGGTCTGAGGCGCGGGAACAGACCGGTCGTCATCGGGGCGGCGGGAAGAGCGCGGGAGGTCTCATCTTATGTGGCGCGTATTGTACGTAAGTTAACTAAGTATTTGAATGACAATATTTGAGTAAAAAAGTCGCACCCGGGCGCTAAACGTTAGTCGATAAACATCTATAACTGCTTTATTTTGGTTATTTGTATGGAAAAATGGCTACAATAGACGTGACAATGTTCTGCTAATTAGGGACTTAAAATATTGTTGCTTTGTATATTTCATAACATTTCAATAGACAAAACAAACGCCCACTATCGCTTCACGCTTTTCGCACACATGTCACCAATTACTTGCATGTCTTAAGAGGATACATCGAAGCGTGGTTAAGCTCGGTGTGTAAGTGAAATGGCGTTAAGCCGCCTTTCCACTATGGGATATAATCGTATAAAACAGAAAATAGACGGTGCTACTTTAGATGTTTTTTGTATCGAAAACATTTCAAGTAAATGTATCGGTTATAGTACAGCAGTACGGTGCAAACATAAAGAAGCAGCTTACCGGTACAGGCAAATCTGTGCGACAAGAAGGCCGAATTATGCGCCAATGACCTTGAGTGGTTAGCTTGTGCATTCTGGCCTGAGCTCACGCAACGCGTCGTACGTCCAGCCAGTAATAGGACTCGCCCATCAAGGAGCGCTGTCCCAAATTAGACGCATTTTTAATTTATTATAATAAAAAATATACATGTTTTTAAAAAGTAACAAAACCAAATCATTTTCGTTTGTATTGCAAAGTAGTAGATATTTTTTTTATATTCTTTTGATAAACAATGAAGGAGTAAAATGGTTTCATCTTAACGATTTGGAGGTGATTTGGGGTTTTTTTTTTCTTATTATTAGTCCGGTCAATTTAGACATTCGAGGTTACATAAAGTCCCAACAAGCTGAATTTCTGTGAAATTGTTCAAAACATAATTATAAACAATGTCTAGAAGTTCCCCATCATTCCCCTGTAAGGAAAAAATTTTATTCAAGGTCAAAGGTAAAAAAAATGAGTTTTTCGCGATTTTCAGCAAAACGGTAAGTTTTATCATAAAAGTACCTCACACAAAAATTGTAGATCATAAAATTATCAATAAAAATGTATTAATACTTTTTTTCTTACGAGCCACCGTTTCTGAGATATAACGATTCAAAAAGTTATAAAAGTTGTTATCGTCATAATATGCACACGTTTCCACGCCACCTATGAGGTAGTGTACTTAGCGCGTTTTTTTAACGTGGTTTCCCCAGTGGCCTACTCCACGGGTCAGTTGTGATCCTGTTTAATGTAAAAATATTGCATAATAACGGAAATTTTCAAAGATTGGGAAAGATAAAAGCGATGTAAATTAAAAAAAGTGTTGAAATTTATTCGTCTTATTCGTAAGTTTCAAATTCTTGTTCTTCTTCTTGATCTTCTTCTTGTTCTTCTTCTCCTGCTTCTTCTTCATCTTCATTTTGGATGCTAGTAAATTGCGTCAATAGCGATGTATCGCATGATACTTCGTCGGAGTCAAACGAATCCTCCATTGTTTGTGATTCAATATTAGAGCACGACCGGCCTTTACAATTTGTGCATGACAAAGAACAAGACAGTCCGACTTTTTTGCAACCACATTTAGCTCTGCATCCCTTTTTGCAGTTGCAAAAAATAGTGTTCAGCAGTTTTCCGGCGCAGGTGGAAGTAAAGTTTGAACTGGCTCTAATATGTTGTTGACCAACTTCCAACCCCAGTCTGTAGGGTCTAGCTGATAACCAAGCCACACTTGAACTTGGTAATATACTCGAAAAAGATGTTGGTGAGCAGCAACTGAGGTTGGAGGAAGACAAGCTAATTGAACTTGTTTTTTATTTTTAGAATTTTTAACGAAACATGCATATCGATGCTTATCTAAACAGGTAGTTTTTTTTAGGAGCTCCGTACATAGAAAGAAGAAAGCGGATGCCGTTGATAATAACTTCTTGTTGAGTTGAATTACTCTTTTTAAAAACTTCAGCTTCTTTTTTTTTTTTTTTTTTTTTTTTTTAATATAACAACTCTAGATGTATATACGTGGCGTACTCATGTATATTATGACGATAACAACTTTTATAACTTTATGAATCGTTATATCTCAGAAACAGTGGCTCGTAAGAAAAAAAGTATTATATGATGATGATGATAATTTTATGATCTACAATTTTTGTCTGAAGTACTTTTATGATAAAACTTACCGTTTTGCTGAAAATCGCGAAAAACTATTTTTTTTGACCTTTGACCTTGAATTATTTTTTTTCCTTACAGGGGAATGATGGGGAACTTCTAGACATTGTTTATAATTATATTTTGAACAATTTCACTGAAATTCAGCTTGTTGGGACTTTATGTAACTTCACTCTCATTTTTTGGTCTAAATTGACCGGACTATATATGATGCCGATAGAAAAATTATGGCTAAACCAAATTACGATTCATATCATGTAGATTACTAACAATTTTTTTCAGATGTAATTTCTCTGTAGGTTCCGGCGAAAAACTGCTTCATCTGCACGCTGTTTCTAAGCTTTTTTCGAAAGAGTAGCCTTCAGGCTACTCTTTCGAAAAAAGCTTCTTTCTGTTGTACTGTTACTGTTTCTTTATAATACCTGCACCGATCGATACCGACCCGCCCGTACCGGGAAACCTGTTTCTTTATGTAAGCACCCGTAGACAATACAACGTGTAACGTTAAATGCGCAAAACCTCTTAAGGGGTCATTGTACTCATCATTATGAACAACTTTTACTATGGGACCAAACCTGAAATCGCGAAAAAAAAAATCAGCTGTTCAGTACATTTACGTCCGCATAATTCGTCAAAATGTACTGAACAGCTGATTTTTTTTCGCGATTTCAGGTTTGGTCCCATAGTAAAAGTTGTTCATAATGATGAGTACAATGACGCCTTAAGAGGTTTTGCGCATTTAACGTTACTCGTTGTTTAGTCAAATAACACATAATTGGAAAAACCAAATGATTTAACAATACCTACTTATAGATACCTACATTTGGTTTTATAGGAATTTTAAAAACACAACATTTAATGATGATATCCCCTTAAGCCCTAGGCTCAAGACATAATTGGCGACTTGTGTGGACTTCCACGTGTACTGAATCACCACTGACGACACCTTCGTGAAACACATGCGAGGTGTTATATTATACTTACTATTATTATAAACTAGCTGACCCGGCGAACTTCGTACCGCCTAACAGTCAATGAATGTCGTGTTACCTTTTAGCTGAACTAATTTAGGCTTTGATGAACGTAATACAATGATACAAAATAAAAATACAGATAGATATAAAAAAGTATTTTATGATAAATAATACATACAGAAAGAGAATTAAAAAAATAATAATTAAGTACTTCAAACACGTGTCAGCAAAAAATGACTGAATTAAACGATTAACTCTTTTCATTCCCACTTCCCGTTCCCCTTCTCTCCCTCACCACCCCGACCCTCCCTCTCCCCCTCACCAACCCCTTTCCTCCCCCTCACAACTCACCAGGTCTTCCTCCTCTCCTCACCAACTCCTGCCCCTTTCTCCTCCTTCCAGCATCTTCCCCTCTCCCTCCTCACCATACCTCCCCTTCCTCTCCCCTTCATTCACTCTCTAATTACAACCTCCCATCGCCCGTTGAGGAACATCTATTCAAATCTGCTTAATACACTTTTCAACCTTTTTAATTCTTTAAAAAAAATACAGACAAAAGTTTATTCACCCTTTTTAAATAGTTTACACAAAATACATTTCTGAACGCATGCATAAATGTCAATCACAGTATTTGACAGGATGACAGGAGGAAAACAAATGTTTGATAGGTACGAAACAAAGGAACATAATTAAATGGAAAATGATTCATTTTCATAATTATGTATTCGTTAAGTTTTCATTGTTTTTAAAATGTATTCTGCTATTCAGGGCGGAGACAAATCCAACGAAACAAAAACCATGAAAATTGATCCAGGCGATCTCGAGTTATAAGTGTTCGAACAAACCCGACTTTGTTTTATATATATATAGATGCGAAAGTAAGTTTGTTTGTTACGCTTTCACTCTAAAACGGCTGAACGGATTTGGATGAAATTTGGCAGATAGGTAGACCATGACTTGGAAAAGGACACAGGGTACTTTTCATCCTGGATCGCAGACTAAGTCGCGGGCAACTGCTAGCTATTTATATATTTTCTGGAGTGTTTTTCTTCCATACATAATTCTTCACAATTACGTACATGCCATATTATTAAAAGCATCGTCTGCCTGTTCGTAAATGCTATTACATAACGATAACCACATGCCTAGTTCATGTGTTTAGGGATGGGGCGAAATTCGTTTCACTTTCGATCTTTCGTGCCTCGGAAAACACGTCAAGCCGTTGGCTGTCATTCGTGGATCTTTGACAGTTCTTACGGGTCGTCAGACGACCGAAAGTCTGACAACTACTCTTACCAGGGGGTATCGTATTAGGTACTGTGAGGGCTCGAACCTCACAGCGGGAGGCTAACTACGTTATAAATAAATAGACAGTAATGCACTGTAGAAATGGGGCTGAAGCCCGCTATATTAAAATAGAAATAAAATTATAATACACAGCCTAGGTCCTACGCGGAGCCCTAGCTATCCGCTATCAGTCAATCCTTATAAAAAGCGACCATCACTTTTTATAAGAATATTCGATGTTTGAATGATCGAATGTCAGCCAGTTATCCATACTTTGGCTTGTATATAATAAAACCTCTACAGTACCTACCCAGTAACTCGGTTGTGGAGGTTACATAGGTAGTCGGTCCATGTAAAATACTAAATAGTATTCAGCTGCGTCCGGTTGGACTGGAAGCCGACCCCTACAAAGTTGGGAGAAAGGCTGTGATGATGATTAAACAACAGACGATCATAAAATAAACCCAAATAAAAAATATTATATTTTAATGAAAATAAGACCCCATAAAGCTACTTTAAAAATGTCAAAAGCAGTATTTCAAAGCGAACAAACGGCTCGCTTTTATCCGAAGCGGATTGCTTTGATCTGACGCGTAGTGGCGTGTATTGGCGGGAATGCGCACTAAAGGGCACTAGGCACCTGCCAGAGACATGTTGCCAGTTTCACACTTCCAAAGTGCCACTCAACTCAACGTTTGGAAGTTAGAGCTGTGAAGGCTGCAATTTACCTGCACCCTAATTGCGTAACACACTGTCAATCGGAATCGGTTCCATTTTGACACTTCAACAACATTCATTGCGTTATTACCGTTGCTGAGCACAGAAATTTTTCGAAAATTTGAAGCAACGGATTTTCAGTTTGCTTCAAAATGGTTGAGATTCCGATTAATAGTGCGTTATGCAATTAGGGTGGGGGCTTTAAAAATGAAGACGAAGACGGTGGACGTCAGAATTGTAAGTGATTTAAAAACAAATCAAGCTCCAAACTGTTGTTACAATGAATTCTGCTTTATTCATTGTAAGTAATTCTAAAGAGATGAGTTTCCATTATTCCGGTATAATGTTTCCCTTTGCCCAACTATGTTGGGGTCGGCTTCCAGTCTAACCGGGTGCAGCTGAATACCGGGTGCAGTATTTTACATGGAGCGACTGCCTACCTGACCTCAACAACCCAGGAACTGGTAAGACTGGTTGTCAGACTTTCAGGCTTCTGACGACCCGTAATGATTGTCAAAGATCCACGAATGACAGCCGGGACCAACGGCTTAACATGCTTTCCGAGGCACGGAGGAGTCTCGGTATGTAAAGATGGTCACCCGCATCCACGGACCAACCCCGGCGAGTTCGTCTCAACCGCGCGGCCATGGCGTTAAAAAAAAAAAAACTATGCCAACATTTTGTAACAATTTGTAAAAGTTGACTCCCAAAACCACAAATTTGTCAAAGCTATGGTTAAAAAGTTAGAAGGGTTTGAACGTGGCCGCGCCATCGAAACGCGGAGAACCGCGCGGCCACGGAGATCTCAGAAACTAAGCGTTGCACAGACCTGAAATTTTGGTAAATAACAGATTCAATTTGTAAACAATTTGTAAAAATATAGAAAAAAATCCTAGGTTAATATTTTAGGAGCTGTGAGACTAAAACCCCGTGGCCGCGCCATCGAAACGGTGACAAAAACGTGATAGCCGATATCTCGCTGAAAAAGCATCGCAGAAGTCTAGAGTTTTTTGTAAAACCCAGATTTGAATTTGTCAAAACTTACAGAAATGCAACAAAAAATACTAGGTTAATATTTTAGGAGCTGTGAGACTAAAACCCCGTGGCCGCGCCATCGAAACGGTGACAAAAACGTTATCACCGATATCTCGCTGAAAAAGCATCGCAGAGGTCTGAAGTTTTTTGTAAAACCTAGATTTGAATTTGTCAAAACTTGTGAAAATAAAACAAAAAATCCTAGGTTTATATTTCAGGACCCGCGCCATAGAAACGGTGAAAAACACGTTATCACCGATATCTCACTGAAAAAGCATCGCAGAGGTCTGAAATTATTTTTAAAACCTAGATTTGAATTTGTCAAAATTTGTAAAAATATAACAAAAATCCTAGGTTTATATTTCAGGAGCCGCGCCATTGAAACGGTGAAAAACATGTTATTGCCGATATCTGACTTAAAAAGCATCGCAAAGGTCTGAAGTTTTTTGTAAAACCTAGATTTGAATTTGTCAAAATTTGTAAAAATACAACAAAAAATCCTAGGTTTATATTTCAGGAGTTGTAAGACTAGAACCCCATGGCCGCGCCATTCAAACGGTGAAAAATATGTTATCGCCGATATCTCGCTGAAAAAGCATCGCAGAGGTCTGAAGTTTTTTGTAAAACCTAGATTTGAATTTGTCAAAACTTGTAAAAATACAACAAAAAATCCTAGGTTTATATTTCAGGAGCTGTAAGACTAAAACCCCGTGGCCGCGCCATCGAAACGGTGACAAAAACGTGATAGCCGATAACTCGCTGAAAAAGCATCGCAGACGTCTGAAGTTTTTTGTAAAACCTAGATTTGAATTTGAAAAAACTTGTAAAAATACTACGAAAAATCCTAGGTTTATATTTCAGGAGACGCACCATTGAAACGGTGAAAAACACGTTATCGCCGATATCTCACTGAAAAAGTGTCGCAAAGGTCTGAATTTTTTTGTAAAACCTAGATGTGAATTTGTCAAAATTTTTAAAAATACAAAAAAAAATCTTAGGTTTACATTTCAGGAGCCGCGCCATTGAAACGGTGAAATACGGTTTTTTGTTAACCTAGGATTTTTGTTGTATTTGTAAAAAAATTAACTAATTCAAATCTAGGTTTTACAAAAAACTTCAGACCTCTGCGATGCTTTTTCAGTGAGATATCGGCGATAACGTGTTTTTCTCTGTTTCAATGGCGCGGCTCCTGAAATATAAACCTAGGATTTTTTTATGTATTTTTAAAAATTTTGACAAATTTACATCTAGGTTTTACAAAAAACTTCAGACCTTTGCGACACTTTTTCAGTGAGATATCGGCGATAACGTGTTTTTCATCGTTTCAATGGCGCGTCTCCTGAAATATAAACCTAGGATTTTTCGTAGTATTTTTACAAGTTTTGACAAATTCAAATCTAGGTTTTAAAAAAAACTTCAGACCTCTGCGATGCTTTTTCAGCGAGATATCGGCTATCACATTTTTGTCACCGTTTCGATGGCGCGGCCATGAGGTTCTAGTCTTACAGCTCCTGAAATATAAACCTAGTATTTTTTGTTGCATTTTTGTAAGTTTTGACAAATTCAAATCTGGGTTTTACAAAAAACTCTAGAAGTCTGCGACGCTTTTTCAGCGAGATATCGGCTATCACGTTTTTGTCACCGTTTCGATGGCGCGGCCACGGGGTTTTAGTTTTACAGCTCCTGAAATATAGACCTAGGATTTTTTGTTGTATTTTTACAAGTTTTGACAAATTCAAATCTAGGTTTTACAAAAAACTTCAGACCTCTGCGATGCTTTTTCAGCGAGATATCGGCGATAACATATTTTTCACCGTTTGAATGGCGCGGCCATGGGGTTCTAGTCTTACAGCTCCTGAAATATAAACCTAGGATTTTTTTTTGGATTTTTACAAATTTTGACAAATTCAAATCTAGGTTTTACAAAAAACTTCAGACCTCTGCGATGCTTTTTCAGTCAGATATCGGCGATAACGTGTTTTTCACCGTTTCAATGGCGCGGCTCCTGAAATATAAACCTAGGATTTTTTGTTATATTTTTACAAATTTTGACAAATTCAAATCTAGGTTTAACAAATAATTTCAGACCTCTGCGATGCTTTTTCAGTGAGATATCGGTGATAACGTGGTTTTCACCGTTTCTATGGCGCGGGTCCTGAAATATAAACCTAGGATTTTTTGTTTTATTTTCACAAGTTTTGACAAATTCAAATCTAGGTTTTACAAAAAACTTCAGACCTCTGCGATGCTTTTTCAGCGAGATATCGGTGATAACGTTTTTGTCACCGTTTCGATGGCGCGGCCACGGGGTTTTAGTCTCACAGCTCCTAAAATATTAACCTAGTATTTTTTGTTGCATTTTTGTAAGTTTTGACAAATTCAAATCTGGGTTTTACAAAAAACTCTAGAAGTCTGCGATACTTTTTCAGCGAGATATCGGCTATCACGTTTTTTTCACCGTTTCGATGGCGCGGCCACGGGGTTTTAGTCTCACAGCTCCTAAAATATTAATCTAGGATTTTTTTCTATATTTTTACAAATTGTTTACAAATTGAATCTGTTATTTACCAAAATTTCAGGTCTGTGCAACGCTTAGTGTCTGAGATCTCCGTGGCCGCGCGGTTCTCCGCGTTTCGATGGCGCGGCCACGTTCAAACCCTTCTAAGTTTTTAACCATAGCTTTGACAAATTTGTGGTTTTGGGAGTCAACTTTTACAAATTGTTACAAAATGTTGGCATAGTTTTTTTTTTTTTTAACGCCATGGCCGCGCGGTTGAAACGAACACACCCCGGCAAGCGTAGCGGATCGACCCGTGCGGCTGCCCGTGCGGCGACCCGTGCGGCTGCGACTTAGCCACGAGCTCCTAAAATCTTCAAGTTCCAATCAATACAACCTTAGTTTTTGTTTATACTAAACCTCTTAAGGGGTCATTGTACTCATCATTATGAACAACTTTTACTATGTGACCAAACCTGAAATGGCGAAAAAAAAAATCAGCTGTTCAGTACATTTATCTACATCAAACTCGTCAAAATGTTGGTATTGAACAGCTGATTTTTTTTTACCCCCTTAAGAGGTTTAGTATAAACAAAAACTAATGTTGTATATGCACTAGTGTGCTAGGTTTAGCACTTTAGCAGAGTGGTCGCAATGTCAGTGTACTGAAAAAATTTGCGACACAAGTCAAAATTATTCTGTCTGTGATAGACAAATCTGTTGTTTTCAAGTGAGCAGCGTAGCTTAAAATCATCCCACAACGGTCTTACTGCTGGGACAGGCCTCCTTTCTGTGAGAGGGAGTGCGCCATAATCCACCACGTGGCCCAGTGCGGGTTGGTAGAATAGGCACATGTCTTCGAATTTTTTGGTTCTAGAACATGCCGGTTTCCTCACGATGTTTTGAGAGCAGTGATCAAAAAGTCTCACAAAGTTATGTACCTGCCTGGGTTCGAACCCACCGACCGGTTACCTACATAAATCGGGGCCGTTATATGCTGGGCCTTGTGTGAGCACTGTCTTAAATAAAGCCACGTTTAAAAGAGGTGGGAAAGCTTTTCTGGTTTGAGTATTTACATGGCACTATGAATAGCCATAAACAGTATTAACAAACCGAGCCCATAATGTACTAAGTACAACGAACAGTACTGTTGACTCAACCAGTTGGGTCGTGGACGCGGGCCCTTGACACGGAATATATATAAAATGGAGACTAAGCGGTGATGTGGTCGACGATGGTGTATTCTTGCCAGAAGCTCCATGCCCCTTGCCCACGCGATACACGCTCAAACGACAGTGGCGAAAACAAATCAAAGAAGTTGTTTAGAGTATGCCACGGAAACAGGTGACGCACGCGCGTGTCGCGTGACACAAGTCGAGTAGCCCGAGGTCGTGACTGGGACCTGACGTAATGAATGCGTCACTGCAAGGTCGTGACTGGGACCTGACGTAATGCATGCGTCACTGCAAGAGACGCAGATTATATAGCACCAATGGTCATTGGATGTATTGATCGGTCGGTTGCTCCAATTTTGCAATTTCAAAACCATCATTTATTTGTAGATTACCTACGTCATTTGAATCTGAACAGTCTATTATCTCATCGGCTAGTATCGTATGCACGTACGTGGAAAGCAGGTAAAGGATGAATGGAAATAGGAAAAGACCGAGCGAATTAAAATAAATTTATATAACATTATCTTGCGCCCGATGCACGTCAATTAGAAAGGTTTAGGTAGTTAAATAAAGGTAAACAATCTTGGTGTGTCTTTTATCTTTTTTATTCTATAACCTCAGTTTAAAAATAAAATGCAACTAAAACCCAATGTAACAAATACAACAATAATAATGATTACTAAATCAATTGAAACATTAGTTTATGCAGTAGTTTATTTGAAGCATTCCCTTGTCTATTATGTGTTTGTGTAAAAAGTCACATCAAGATTGTTTACCTTTATTTAACTAATAGACTAAGAGGTCACAGGATTTTTCATAACGATCATGGATACGGTTAGATTTACTTAGATGGGTTATAGAGTAGTCCCCTAATGCGAATGACGTCGGTCTGCCTGCTCTGAGTGGTTGCAACTTCGAGTTATAGCGCTTACAAGAGGCGTCATTGTTGCGAAAAAAAAACGATCAGAGAAATGGTCAGTTTTGGTACACATTGAAAGTATGGCGTCTCCGCAGATGAAACAAGTTGGTCTGCCGGCTCTGAGTGGTTGCATTTCAGAGCTATGATGCGCGCAACATTGTTGCGAAAAAAAAAACGATAAGAGAAATGGTCAGTTTTAGGACCCATTCGAAATATGGTGTCTCCACAGGTGAAACGAGTTGGTCTGCCGGCTCTCAGTAGTTGTATTTCAGAGCAATCGTTGTGTATGAAAGACGCTTATTTGTGGAGAAAGCCTAAAAAATACATCGAAAAACGGGACAATAGGCGAATTTTTCAAGTGCACGTCGGCCGGTGTCGTGCCCCCACCCTACAACTGCGCCGAGAACCACCCACTGCGCGACCGTACCCCCTGTAAAGGAATAGGGAAAAAGCTAGAGGTGTCAAGAGGTGTCAACAAGAGAAATGGTCAGTTTTAGTACCTATTCGAAGTATGGTGTCTCCACAGGTGAAGAGTTGGTCTGGCGGCTCTTAGTGGTTGTATTTCAGAGCTTTGTTATACGCAAGGCGCTTAGTTATAGCGAAATTCAACTTAACGGTAATCAATAAAATAAAGAATGAAATCGAACAAATCCAATTTTTAACAATTCAACTTATTACTTTCACAGATTAATAATTTTGTGGAATATAGCTAATGAAGCAACTCAAAAAATATAGAATGTTAGAAATAAGTGAATATTTAACTTTAAGTCTTAGTTAAAATCTACAAAATTATTAATCTGTGATTTACCCACAGTAATAAGTTGAATTATTAAATATTGGATTTGTGCGCTTTGCGTATAACAATGCTCTGAAATACAACGACTAAGAGCCGGCAGACCAACTCGTTTCACCTGTGGAGACACCATACTTCGAATGGGTACTAAAACTGACCATTTCTCTTATCGTTTTTTTTTTCCAACAATGTTGCGCGCATCATAGCTCTGAAATGCAACCACTTAGAGCCGGCAGACCAACTTGTTTCATCTGCGGAGACGCCATACTTTCAATGTGTACCAAAACTGACCATTTCTCTGATCGTTTTTTTTTCGCAACAATGACGCCTCTTGTAAGCGCTATAACTCGAAGTTGCAACCACTCAGAGCCGGCAGACCGACGTCATTTGCATTAAGGGACTACTCTACAACCCATCGAAGTAAATCTAACCGTATCCATGATCGTTATGAAAAATCCTGTCACCTCTCGGTCTATAACCTAAACCTTTCTAGTACTTATAGTTAAGTCTCTGGTGAATTAATCTTCTCGTACATTTTACGCCTCAGCAGTATGCGTATTTTTCATACATATTTGTCTTTGCTTGATCTCAACGGGCGGTCAGTGGAATCGTCAAGGTGCCAGTGTTTTTCACTAGTTTTACGTATATTAGTGTTTGAGTGATGATGTCTGTGTGTTCGTTTGTCTGCTAATTATATTTAAAGATATATTTTGGCGATGATTTAAGAATGAAGAATGAATAAATCAGTTTAAGAAACAGATAAACAGTTATCGCATTATTACTTCGATGGATAATCACACTAGTATTATAAACGCGAAAGTTTGTGAGTGTGTGTTTGTATATTTGTTACTTCTTCACGCTCAAACGGCTAGACCGATTTGGATGAAATTTGGTACCTATGTAGATAGCTTATACACGGGATAAACACATACCCTCTTACAAATAAACACAGAATAAAGTTATTCCAAATTTAAACCTATGAAAATGTGTGGTTATTCCTTTGTTATTCCTGATATAACTTTATTCCGTGTTTTATTTGTAAGAGGGATAGGCTATTTTTATCCTGGTCTACGCGAGTAATACCGCGGGGTGCGGCTAGATATCTATGTAAATAAAAAGAGAAGTCCTGAATGACTGACTCACTCATCAACGCCCAGCCCAAACCCTTTTTTTATCGTGGAGAAATGCTCATGCGTACTGCATTACCACGGGGAGATAGTGCAGTTATGTGGGACTCTAACCCACTAAAACTCTATGGTGCCCTCCTCTGCAGCTTACGGTGGGAACACGGGCACGCGTTAGAATTCATACGTGAACGCCCAGCACAAACCCTTGGACATAGAAACCTGAAATTTTGCACAGAGGTTCCCTTTATAACGTATTCAAGGAATAACGAAGGATTTCACGGTAGTGCGTTCCCTGGATATTTTCTGACATCCACGCGGGCGAAGCCGCGGGCAAAAGCTAGTAATTAATAATAAATGGAAGGAACACTATTATTTCATTGCTCTTATAGGTACAATAACGAAATAGGTATAACGAAGCAGGTACTCTTTTCCTATCCTATTTTATATAAGTACTTTTCAAACAGCCCCTATACTTTGAATACGATTGGCACTACCCAGACAGTCAGCCCCAATCAACCTTGCTAACTGGTCCATCTTCTCACTACAGCATCAACAACCTATCCACACGAGAGCAAGATTTACAACACTCACTCACTCACTTTTCACTCACTCACTTTTTTACTCACTCACTCATTTTCACTCACTTTTTTAAGTAAAGTAAGGGTTTCATAGGAATATGAACATTATATTTATCAGAATAAGGTTTATATTCTATTTAAATATTTGTTCACATTCACATTTCACAGGGCAATTTTTCAATCGTCAGATAACTTTTTTTAAGGCGGTGAGAGCCGTAAAAACGTCGTTTTGTTTAGTGTTTTATTCGTAGATAACACGGATTTAAATTTTGAAAAAAATATATTACTTAGTTCAGACTTCCATCTACAAATTTCGGCCGTCCGATACACGATTACTTGCACTTTACTGCATCCAATTAAATCGCAAAGACAAGTCTAAATTATGATCTATATCTTATTTCATTTGATTTATATTAGGCTTTCAACAATAAAACTTATGCCATAATAAAGGTCGTAAAAAATGTAATTTATAACGGCTATCATAATTTGAAATATCAAAATATTTATATCACTAATTCCAATGTCAAGTGTTTTGCGCTCGCTCCGTGTCGTTTAGTCCCGAGCGGAACGTGATGGAGGTCGGACGTGTGCCAATTTTTCGAACCCGCCACCCCCGCTAACTTCTGTCACCGGCTGCGACCGGCACAAATTAACATGTGTTGAAAACAGTTGAATTTGAACGCTATGCCTATGTAAATAAAGACGTCACGCGCGCAAAAGCTTTATTGGTATTTATTTTTATCACGGCCTATGTTTACCAATCGCATCCAGTGTGTAAAACAGTTGAATTTGAACCCTACACTGGAGCTTATAAAGCCGCCTGACGCGCAAATTTTTGGTTCACTATTTTCAAATCTCAAATAGGTAGGTGCCACAGAATAAAGTTAGTACGGGTGGTTTTATAATGAATATCGGATAGGAAATGAGATTTCTTCATAACATCACGCCTGAATTCTTTCAAAGGGTTGGGCAGGGATGTTCAGAAAATAAGTAGGCCTTCAAATGTATTTTTCTGTATACCTACATAAATAAGATTTTTTTTTTAAATTAAGTTTTTTTTCTAATTAGGTATCTTCTTATTTTTTTTTGTATTTCAAGGTCAAAATGAAAATCCAAGATGGCGGCTGCAAAAATTTCCAATTTTTCGTCATGGGTGTCGTTTTCGTGATATTTTAGGTCGCTGAAAACGATAGTGGGGTCAAAATGAAAATCCAAGATGGCGGCTGCAAAAATTTCCAATTTTTCGTCATGGGTGTCGTTTTCGTGATATTTTAGGTCGCTGAAAACGATAGTGGGGTCAAAATGAAAATCCAAGATGGCGGCTGCGAAAATTTTCAAATTTTTCGACATGGGTGTCATATTCGTGATATTTGAGGTCGCTGAAAACGATAGTGGGGTCAAAATGAAAATCCAAGATGGCGGCTGCGAAAATTTCCTAACTTTTCGTCATGGGTGTCATTTTCGTGATATTTTAGGTCGCTGAAAACGATAGTGGGGTCAAACTGAAAATCCAAGATGGCGGCTGCGAAAATTTCCTAATTTTTCGTCATGGGTGTCGTTTTCGTGATATTTTAGGTCGCTGAAAACGATAGTGGGGTCAAAATGAAAATCCAAGATGGCGGCTGCGAAAATTTCTTAATTTTCGGTCATGGATGTCATTTTCGTGATATTTTAGGTCGCTGAAAACGATAGTGGGGTCAAAATCAAAATCCAAGATGGCGGCTGCAAAAATTTCCTAATTTTTCGTCAGGGGTGTCGTTTTCGTGATATTTTAGGTCGCTGAAAACGATAGTGGGGTCAAAATGAAAATCCAAGATGGCGGCTGCGAAAATTTCCAAATTTTTCGTCATGGGTGTCATTTTCGTGATATTTTAGGTCGCTGAAAACGATAGTGGCGTCAAAATGAAAATCCAAGACGGCGGCTGCGAAAATTTTCAAATTTTTCGACATGGGTGTCATTTTCGTGATATTTGAGGTCGCTGAAACCGATAGTGGGGTCAAAATGAAAATCCAAGATGGCGGCTGCGAAAATTTCCTAATTTTTCGTCATGGGTGTCATTTTCGTGATATTTTAGGTCGCTGAAAACGATAGCGGGGTCAAAATGAAAATCCAAGATGGCGGCTGTGAAAATTTCCTAATTTTTCGTCATGGGTGTCATTTTCGTGATATTTAAGGTCGCTGAAAACGATAGTGGGGTCAAAATGAAAATCCAAGATGGCGGCTGCGAAAATTTCCTAATTTTTCGTCATGGGTGTCATTTTCGTGATATTTTAGGTCGCTGAAAACGATAGCGGGGTCAAAATGAAAATCCAAGATGGCGGCTGTGAAAATTTCCAAATTTTTCGTCATGGGTGTCATTTTCGTGATATTTAAGATCGCTGAAAACGATAGCGGGGTCAAAATGAAAATCCAAGATGGCGGCTGCGAAAATTTCCTAATTTTTCGTCATGGGTGTCATTTTCGTGTTATTTTAGGTCGCTGAAAACGATAGTGGGGTCAAACTGAAAATCCAAGATGGCGGCTGCGAAAATTTCCTAACTTTTCGTCATGGGTGTCATTTTCGTGATATTTTAGGTCGCTGAAAACGATAGTGGGGTCAAAATGAAAATCCAAGATGGCGGCTGCGAAAATTTCCTAATTTTTCGTCATGGGTGTCATTTTCGTGATATTTTAGGTCGCTGAAAACGATAGTGGGCTCAAAATGAAAATCCAAGATGGCGGCTGCGAAAATTTCCTAATTTTCGGTCATGGATGTCATTTTCGTGATATTTGAGGTCGCTGAAAACGATAGTGGGGTCAAAATGAAAATCCAAGATGGCGGCTGCGAAAATTTCCTAATTTTTCGTCATGGGTGTCATTTTCGTGATATTTTAGGTCGCTGAAAACGATAGTGGGGTCAAAATGAAAATCCAAGATGGCGGCTGCGAAAATTTCCTAATTTTCGGTCATGGATGTCATTTTCGTGATATTTTAGATCGCTGAAAACGATAGTGAGGTCAAAATGAAAATCCAAGATGGCGGCTGCGAATATCCTAATTTTTCGTCATGGGTGTCATTTTCGTGATATTTTAGGTCGCTGAAAACGATAGTGGGGTCAAAATGAAAATCCAAGATGGCGGCTGCGAAAATTATCAAATTTTTCGACACAGGTGTCATTTTCGTGATATTTGAGGTCGCTGAAACCGATAGTGGGGTCAAAATGAAAATCCAAGATGGCGGCTGCGAAAATTTCCTAATTTTTCGTCATGGGTGTCATTTTCGTGATATTTTAGGTCGCTGAAAACGATAGTGGGGTCAAAATGAAAATCCAAGATGGCGGCTGCGAAAATTCCCTAACTGTTCGTCATGGGTGTCATTTTCGTGATATTTTAGGTCGCTGAAAACGATAGCGGGGTCAAAATGAAAATCCAAGATAGCGGCTACGAAAATTTCCTAACTTTTCATCATGGGTGTCATTTTCGTGATATTTTAGATCGCTGAAAACGATAGTCATTCATTTTGACCCCGCTATCGTTTTCAGCGACCTTAAATATCACGAAAATGACACCCATGTCGAAAAATTTGAAAATTTTCGCAGCCGCCATCTTGGATTTTCATTTTGACCCCACTATCGTTTTCAGCGACCTCAAATATCACGAAAATGACACCCATGACAAAAAATTACGAAATTTTCGCAGCCGCCATCTTAGATTTTCATTTTGACCCCACTATCGCTTTCAGTGACCTAAAATGTCACGAAAATGACACCCATGACGAAAAATTAGGAAATTTTCGCAGCCGCCATCTTGGATTCTCATTTTGACCCCACTATCGTTTTCAGCGACCTCAAATATCACGAAAATGATACCCATGACCGAAAATTAGGAAATTTTCGCAGCCGCCATCTTGGATTTTCATATTGGCCCCACTATCGTTTTCAGCGACCTCAAATATCACGAAAATGACACCCATGTTGAAAAATTTAAAAATTTTCGCAGTCGCCATCTTGGATTTTCATTTTGACCCCACTATCGTTTTCAGCGAGCTCAAATATCACGAAAATGACACCCATGACGAAAAATTAGAAAATTTTCGCAGCCGCCATCTTGGATTTTCATTTTGACCCCATTATCGTTTTCAGCGACCTCAAATATCACGAAATTGACGCCCATGTCGAAAAATTCGAAAATTTTTGCAGCCGCCATCTTGGATTTTCATTTTGACCGTAATCACATCCTCTCAAGAAAAAAAAAACTAGAGCGTAAGAAGTTATGCCCCTCCGTTTTTTTTTTTTGTGTTGACATAACGAATAAAATAAAAAAAGAACTTTCCAAATCGGCTTCTAAATGACGGAGGACTGCAGTAACAAATATAAAAAAAAAAAAAAATACAACTGAATTGATATTCTCCTCCGTTTTTGAAGTCGTTTAAAAATAACACATCATTGTTACGTTTAAAAATTAGCTGGACATCACTCACAATGCAGTCATTGGTGTCGTGGGGAATACTAGTTTCTGTCATTCCCGACGACACCACCAGTGGTGTCGTGGGGAATGAACGGTCATTTCGTGGTATTTAAGTTCGCTGAAAACGATAAAGGTCTCAAGCTAATTTCGACCTTATTGACATTTTACAAACCCTTTGTTTTTTTGGTCCAGAATACTCGGTAAATGATCTGGAAGCTGAATTTAACAAAAAAACATGAATGTCAATAAGGTCTAAATTCGCTTGACACCTCAGAAAGTGTCTAGATTATTATGCACATTATTTTTAGGGTGTCAAGCTAATTTCGACCTTATTGATATTTAACAAACCCTTTGTTTTTTTGGCCCAAGATACTTGGTAAATGATCTGGAAGCTGAATTTAACAAAAAAACATGAATGTCAATAAGGTCTAAATTCGCTTGACACCTCAGAAAGTGTCTAGATTATTATGCACATCATTTCTAGGGTGTCAAGCTAATTTCGACCTTATAGACATTTTACAAACCATTTGTTTTTTTGGTCCAAAATACTTGGTAAATGGTCTGGGAGCTAAATTTAACAAAAAAACATGAATGTCAATAAGGTCTAAATTGTTATGTAACACATCATTGTTATGTAGCTGGACATCACTAACAGCACAATACAGTCGGTGGTGTCGCATGGCGTGGGGAATAGTAGTTTCTGTCATTCCCCACGACAGCGACACCACTGAAAACGATACCACTGGTGTGGTATCGTGGGGAATGACAGAAACTACTATTCCCCACGCCATGCGACTCCTTCGTAAAGTAAAATGGTGCGCGGCGCGTAGTTTTGAATCGTACGGGTAAAGGTCTTCGTGTCAGTCAGATTTTAAATCCACCTTATTCACGAAAATAAATATGTATAAGTAGTTATTTTTATTTATTTTAACTGTTCAAGTTTACAATGCATACCTAATCTGTCTAAAACTTTAAAAAATACTTACTAGAAAAATAAAACAAAATAAACTTGTATACTAATCAGTTCAAGTTTATCTACTGCATTGCTCTATTCTGTGACGCAACATAGTACCTACTCGAGTTCATGAACTCATGAGCGGTGCGCTTGGCGCGCGTTTCCCGCGCATCGTAATTTATTACGTATCGCTACTCCTTGCGTGGGCTGCGGTAAGCATTTAATACCTACGGCGCTTGCTTTCACCCCGCCTTAATGGAATATCTAAATATGGCGGTTTGACAGCTTTTGTATAGGAAATATGTCAAACTGTCATATTTATTCTTCAGATAAAACTTATCTGACTATTGAAAAATCAGCCCTTAGTTAGACAAATATGAATATTATTAATACACAGATAAAGTAAGTGCGCTCTGTGAATTTCGCCCAGACTGCTGACCTTCGATGCACCGTGCGATTGAAATCGCTCCCAAGAAAGTAACCTAAAACTATACAAAGAAACTGTACTTGAAGGAGGTAAGTTAAAAAAAAAGCGAGCAGAGCCGCGTTCAAAAACCGGTATCTTAACTAAAGGGTCATAAAGCAAGTTCAATATTGAACCGACAAATATTTGTCGACGCTGCCGTGGATAAACGTCGCCGTGGTTTCATTTCACACGTCTGGGAAGGTCGTTATAACCAAACATTACGTGTGTTTTTTGCGTTTTGTTCCTAACGCTTAACATAGTGCAAATAGAGAAAGAATATAAATACAATCCAGGCCCCCATATTACAGGCGTTGCCTAGTTTGGGGACCACTGTTCAAATACAAATGTTATTTATTTTAGTTACAGTAAGCACTCAATATTATATATTATTTTTGTAATTTATTTTGTAACGATGGACCAATAAATTATTCTTATACTTATTCTTATATTAGTATTTTTCACTAAGAGGATACATCGAAGCATGGTTTAGCTCGGTGTGTAAGTGAAATGGCTTTATGGCTGTCTAGTTTGACGCACGAGATAGAACACTCTCACTCGCGCCGGAACTAAACGCGAAAAAACGAGGGTGCCAAGTTTTTTTCAAGGTTGTAAAAAAAAAAACTAAACGTTTTTTTTTCAATTTAAGTACATCTCTATTTCTGCCTACTCCCATGGGAAGAAGGCGAAAGTTTATGTAATTATGTAAATGTGAATAGATTCACCTACTAGCTATTTGTCACCTACCTAGTCCGTAATTTAGTACTGAACCACCAAGCACTAGAAACCAGACATTACATGGACAGATGGCCGTTACCTAACTAAGTAGACTTACGTCAGGTTGAGTAACTCCACATAAACATCATTATGTGGTTGTGACCATTTGGTTTATATTATGATCACGTTATGAAGCATCGCTTTTTATATCACTTGGTGGCTTTTATTGTGGTGTTAACAGTCCCTATCAATTTTGCGGTATAAAAACAGAAAATTTCAGTTTTCTCAGTGCAAATTTCTCAACAACCTTAAGATATCGGGTTTTTTTTAAATGCACAGTTATTCATCACTTATTTTACTAGTAAGCCTACGAATTTAAATTTTGATAAATACTCAATATAAATTATAAAAAATAAAAATCTAACACACGTTTTTACGCTAGCACGAAACACCAGGTTTTTCAAACACTTTTTTAATTTCAATGCTCTGGAATGTAGTCAGCACCCTAATTGCGTAACACACTATCGATAGGAATCTGTTTAATTTTGACAGCTCAACAACATTCATTGCGTTATTTACGTTGTCGAGCAGACAAATCTTTCGAACATATGAAGCAATGGATTAGCAATTTGTTTCAAAATGATTCAAACTCCGATTGGTAGTGCGTTACGCAATTAGGGTGCAGGAGTTATTAAACCAGGTGGAGACAAAAATACATCAGTAAAAACTTTGTATATAGCTATACAAAGTTTTTATAACATAGATCTATTAATCACATACAGTCAAAGATTGGCAAAACTTACTAGTTAGTTTGGTTTGGAAAACAGCACTTTTTTTTCGATGAGATTTAAATATTTGATAGTTTCAAAATATATTGCCAGTGTTTTCATTTATTGTCATACTAGCTGCGCCCAATATGCGCTAATTAGAGTTTACCACGCGACTAGCATATATACAACGACCCGACATCAACCGTCGGGCAGTAGCCCACCAGACAAAACACTCGTCTGGTCGGAGGATCCTCCCTTTTTCAATAGAGGATGAGTGAACTTTACACCCTGTTCCTCATGCCTCTAAACTGGTGACCCCGACGTGAACGTCAGCGCAGCCTTCGTGCAACTACATCAGCGTGACGTCATCAAGCATCACTTCCTCAAGCTTTCGAGCGGCGAGTCACACAGTCAGCCAGCATCCACGGCTTCAACAGGTATCTTGACCACCAGCATGCAGCGGACGCGCATTCCTGGTCATCACCTTCAGCTCCAACCTCAACCCAGCCCTGTACACTCCGACTCACTGCAGCATAACGCAGCGCCACCCCGACTCACTGGGGTATCACCGCAGACAGTTCCGACTCACCGTGAACTATGCGGCATCCGGTTCCGACTCACTGGAACCACATCTGGCACTGGCAAGCATCGCAAGATACACGACTCAGCCCACTATCGACCTCCGGTCTCCGGAGGGAAGTGATGTGGCGGTATCTACATCGCCACATATGAACTACGCATCAATGACATGACGTCACGAAATCCTGCATCGCGCAATTACAGTTTACCACGCGACTAGCATATATACAATGACCCGACATCAACCGTTGGGCAGTGGCCCACCAGACACAACACTCGTCTGGTCGGAGGATCCTCCCTTTTCAATAGAGGATGAGTGAACTTTACACCCTGTTCCTCATGCCTCTAAATACTAAATTTCATCTAAATTGGTCTAACCGTTTGAGCGTGAAGAAGTAACAAACATACAAACACACACACACACACACTCAGAAACTTTTGCTTTTATAATATTAGTGTGATTGTCATCTCCACATTGCAAGTAAAGAATCACCTACAAATATATAAATCCAAGAGTTGTTTGAAGCATGATGGACGAGGAAGTACATAATTTCATATGAGTTCAAAGTGGAACAAAGACTTTCAAAAGAGTTTTTATAGGGCTTAAAGGTAGAGTAAAGAAGTTGATTTCTGATGATATTTTAGATCTTAGTTGGCTGCGGTACTGACGGCCCATCATCCTAAAGAATCGTCACCATCTTTATTCTCCTGCCCTTATCCTAATTTATTTGTGGTTGGTGCAACATGTCTTTTGGTCCTATTATCTACGTGATATAGTTACAAATGACCTATTTTTAGACTTTTCCTTTACTTGTGCTGTGAGACCTTGCTTCTTGCCAAAGTTCATGATTGTAGGTCAACGGTTTTGATTTACTTACGAGTTTTAAAATAAGTGGTATAAATGGCTAAGCTTGATTTTTTTAGAGCTCCAATGGACCATAGACCTATTTAATTGATATTAATTTCAACTCGATGATGAGAAAAAGGGTCTTGACAGACTGAGCAGGCAGACAGACTCAGACAGACAGACCGACAACGAAGTGATCCTATAGTTCCATGTTTTCCTTTTGAGGTATGAACCCTAAAAACACAACACATTAACTTCATATAAACAACACCATGTATGTTTAACATATTTCCACACCACACAAAGCTTTTATAATCTAATTTACGTATAATATAATAACAATAAACACGGTCATCTTTAGCATAATCCGGTGTCGGAGTTATTATTCTAATCTGCATAAGTATCAGTTATATTGTAATACATTACCCTAAAGAGGATGGTGTGGGAGGATAATTACTGTCTAAACTAACAGTTGTTTCGTCAGATAAAGGCAAATATTTTGATTTTGAAACTTGGGTTTTTATTTTTGCAAATCTTTTCTGACTCGTTAAGATTTCGATTGAAGTTCGATTAGGATGAGGAGTTGTTTGTTGATTCTCTTTCAATCCTAAAACTCATACTTTTTCTCCAGGTAATCAAAGTCAAGTCCAGAGATGACCCATTAATTCAACAGCGTCCTTCTACAATGTAAAATATTTTATTATCTGTCACTGTAGCTTCTATCTACAAAAAGACGTGTCATTGAGTCCATTAGCCTTCTTATTATCTTTGTCGTTGCTTTAATGTGTAGCTTCATCATTTTGCTTATTATTATATTTTTTTTACTTAGCCTATACTGTTTACTGGCAAAGGCTTCCCCCAAGTCCTTCCAGGAACTCTTTTCCAGCGCCACCAATGAGCCAGCCCTCATCTAGGTCATCCTGCCACCACGATGGCGCCGTCCATCTTCAGGTACTCATTGTGTTGTGAGACTTTTGCCCAGCGGTCATCTTGCATCCCGCTGACATGACCAGCCCAATCCCATTTGATTCCCATTTTCATGCTTAGTAAGAAAAGTGATGTTACTGGGTACAACACGTGAGGTACAACATCTTACTTTCACTGCCTCTAGGTGCAAACATCACAATAGACAGCTTATTATGTAGTCCACGACCTTCTTATCCTCTTATTGTTGCGTCTAAGTCCGAGCTAAACAATTAACTTAGCATAACGTTCACTAAAACTACTTTCACGTGATCTAAAGAATTCGACACACCCAAACAACAAAAATTTTGTAAGAAAAATATTATACTATAGCCGAAAATATTTATAGAATTTGCATATAAAATAATATACATGTAATATGCATATTAATGTGGCGCCAACTTATAATATTATGTGTGAGGGATAACCCGTGAACTTTGGTGATATATAATTGGTTTTATATAATTTTAATGGTGCTGATTTGAAGGTTATCGTTGTAATCAATCATTCTGATGTTTAGACTGAGCCAAGTGATTGTAAGTACTTGATTACGTGCTCCTTGGACACTGAGAATGATACCGCCGAATGTTATCGGTGTTCCTTGGCCACTAAGAATGATAGCGCCAAATGATACCGGTGTTCCTTGGACACTGAGAATGATAGCGCCAAATGATACCGGTGTTCCTTGGACACTGAGAATGATACCGCCGAATGTTATCGGTGTTCCTTGGCCACTAAGAATGATAGCGCCAAATGATACCGGTGTTCCTTGGACACTGAGAATGATACCGCCGAATGTTACCGTTGTTCCTTGGACACTGAGAATGATACCGCCGAATGATACCGGTGTTCCTTGGACACTGAGAATGACAATGATACCAACTTTGCTGACGAGCTCATATTTTAACCTCGACATGGTCTATTGGAAGACCTAGATGAGACTCGCACCCAGTTCCAGGTAATCATGGAACAAAAGCGAGGAGGCCTATGCTCAGCAGTGGCAACAAGGCTGCCAGTGATGATGATGGTATATGGCCAAGTAGCTTGAGCTTAATATAATATCTCAAGTCATCATCTTCAACATCTGCCTAGCCTTTTACCAACTATGTAGGGGTCGGCTTCCAGGTTAACTGGATGTAGCTGAAATACTAGTGTTTTACATGGAGCGACAGCCTATCTTGACCTCCACAACCCAGTTTCGGTAATACGGTACGGTACGGTACGGTAAGTAATGTCACAAAACTCAGCATAATTATGCCAGATCACGTGTAAGTGTTTTCAAAGTGCTCGGTACTAAGGAGTCGATGAGGGCTTATACATAATATGTCTTTTCATATTCTTCACTTAGACAATCATCAGGATGTGTCAACCAGCTAATAAACATATTTTAGTTACAACATTCAATCTTAATAGCATACCTTAATAGCGAGTAAAGGAACCGTGGAAGGATCGTTTACTTGCGCTAGCGGCGGCTGTGACGACCCCAAAAGCTATGCAGCGTGAAGAAAATGATTTACACGTTGAAGAAACATCTCTGTGAGCATGACAGGTGGCAAATGCCGCCGGGATCGCGGGTTGTCCTAAAGAGATACCGTGGCCCTGGCATAGGCAACTGAAGGAACACGGCTGGGTTTTAGTCAGTAAAAGTATGACACGCCCTTCCGCTCCACCCAGAGCGGGAGAAGTCATTTCATGATTTCCCATCCACAAAAAAAAGGTGTCGTAAAATAAATGAGCTCATTTTAATTAGCTTCTTGTTAAAACAATTTAGGAAAATCGTAAACTATTTAACAATGTTTGTTATTTATGTGAGCACATAATTTTATTAATTTATCTGGACGCTCTCTTGGACGCTAAGCCTGACTGTGATGTGTTCGCGGATGAATGGAAGAAGACCTTGTCAGTATGTCTGGAGTATTGTGAGAACAGCGTATGACTGTCGTGTTGTTGTATACTTTTCTTATTGTACTTAAATAATGTGTTTATGTCTTAACTAATGTAACTGGCCTTGGCCGTTTTATGTTAAAATAAATAAATAAATCTGTCATTTGATTCATTTTAATTCTTTTTACCTATTTTCATTTAATAGCCTTTTCCCAACCACGTTGGGGTCGGCTTCTAACTGGATGCGGATAAATACCAGTATTTTACATGGAGCGACTGCCTATCTGACTTACACAACCCAGTACTGGGTAATACGATACCCACTGTTAAGACTGGTTGTTAGAATTTTGGGGTTCTGACGACCGACCCCGTAACGACTGTCAAAGATCCACGAATGACAGCCGGGACCAACGACTTAACGTGCTTTCCGAGGCACGGAGGGGTCTCGGTATGTAAAGATGGTCACCCATCCACGGACCAACCGCGGCAAGCGCAGCGTTATTACTTAGCCACAAGACCCTCTTTTTACCTATTGTGGTACGCACGGCTACAGATCAAGCTACACATTTCCAGTATAAGCTGATCTCGCATTGTATAGGATTTCCTTACAATGAGAGGTCAGTGTAAACTGGAAATGTATAGCCTGATGTGTAGCCGGTAATTATTGTAGGTGCATCGTCTTCACTTAATATTATAATCATAAATAATGTAGGCACTCGTATACAAAATATTGTAAAACATTTTAAAAGAGTAGGTAACCTAAAGTTGGAGTTTCTTGCCCATTCTTCTCCATACGAAACTACCTTTTGGAAAGGGCGACTAGAATAATTTTTTTTTTTTTTGTAAATTCTGACGTTCCAAAGTGCCTTTATGTGCCAACCTATTTGAAATAAATGATTTGATAACTTTGGCAATCGCTTTCAAGTTTCAAAGCGATCCGTATTTTTACAACGATTTTCAACAGCATGTAAGTATCAAAAAGGTGTGTTCATATTTAAGGGTGTGATACAGACCATCAAAATGAACAACTTTCTCTATGGGAACAACATCGTAAACGAGAACAAATTATCAGCCGTCCCATACATTTGGGTCGAGTAGGTAAGTATTGAAGTTCTGTAAGGGACAGTTGATAATTTTTTCGCGACTATGATGTTGGTCACATGGAGAAAGTTGTTCAGTTTGCTGGTCTGTAGCTGTACCCATACAAATGTAAAAATATGTTTGTACCACACCCTTAAACTATGACCCTTGCCCTTTCTTTTTTCTTTTTTTTATTTGCTGTAAAGCTATTCCGTACGTCATTCCGATACTTTTTTACTTTTCCATAAGTATGTCCTACATTAGCGAGCATATAAAATTATAAACGTTATAAACTAAATATTGTAAAATAGATATTGTACTATCCAATTAAACATGACAGGAACATCGTACTAATTAATATCATGAAAAGGAGAAATATTTTAGACATAATTGCTGATTAAAATTAAATCTATCCGTTACCGATGTATCTCGAAATCAAAAACTAAGTTTGCTATCGTCACACGAAAATCATGTCTTAATTTTGTAATGTCACTGGTAAATTAATGGGCAATTATGTAATACTATGATTAAGGGGATACATCGATAAAATTTAGTGTTTTTTAAATTCCTATAAAACTATAAGGATATTGTTAAATCATTTGGATTTTCCATATATCTTTTATATTGTCTACTACTACTAAAACCGAAACATGATTTTAAAAAAAATAAAAAAATAAAAAAAATTCGTTTATTTCAGACTATTAATGTCCATAATTTTGTTAGTAAAAAATTATCTTAAAAATTATGTTAGTAAAGAGGAGCTCATTTTATTAATGTAGGTAATAACCATACATATCCGTATTAACATTAAAATTTAAATAAATAATTGAAAATTAATTAATTTAATAAATAATATTATTAAATATAAATTAAAATTAAATATGTAATGATAATAATAATTTAATGTAAGAAATTGAAAGTAAATAAAACTAAAATGAAATTGCAATTGAAATAAATTATTAAATTAAAATACAAATACAAAAATAAATAATCAGGTAACATGCAACCTGATAAGCCTTCCCACAACTGGTGACACTGGTCTGTTTGCAATCATTCTTAGGTACCTACTAGATTTTTTTTCTATGGTAAGAAATTCCAAAATAACACCGTATAACATGAATCCTTTTCTAACCGCTCCTGCCACAATACGCTCGGCCAATAAGGTCGATTCAAAGCTTCTAGAAGGGTCTAGAAGCTTCCATTAAAATAATTGATGCACAGTCTTGTTGTTGACTTGTGCGAGACGTATGTCAACCGTCAACTAAGCTGTGCACATTTTTTAGATAGATTTACAAAACTTGATCTTCGTACTAAGATAATGTGTTTATGTTAAAACCGTCTATTTCATGTTTTATATGATTATATACGTAAACAGCATCACCCTACATAACACACTAACGATCGGAATCAGAATCATTTTGAAGCAAATTGCTAATCCATTGCTTCTTATGTTCGAAAAACTTGTCTTCTCAGCACCTTAAATAACGCAATGAATGTTGTTGAACTGTCAAAATGAAACCGATTCCGATTGATAGTGTGTTACGCGATTAGGGTGCAGTTCCTGATTGTGCAGTAAAATTTGCTTTAAATCAAAGGTATAATATTTTAAGAACTTACTAAGCTAAAAATTAATTTAAGTAAATCATTTTGTCATAAATCTACATTTAAACGAAGCGCTATTAGTTCCGGCGCGAGTGAGAGTGTTCTATCGCGCACGTCAAACTAGACAGCCATGACGCCATTTCACTTACACACCGAGCTAAACCACGGCTCGATGTATCCTCTTAACAGTCAATAAAAGGATGAGCCGGTATGTAAGATGTCGACGCTTCTTAATGTGATACTTACGTACGACGTGGAATACCTTTGGCGCCATCGTAGATGCATAATTAATTTAATATGCTAATTAAATATTTCCTTAGTTATAGAAGAAAGATGCATGGCTATAAAGGGGGTGACTACCGAGATGACGACTAATAGAGAAGTATGGAAGAAAAACACACGTTGCCAACCGCAAATCAATTGGGATATGGGTAACAAAATGATGAGATAGACTTATTGCTTGCACGATTTCTGCTGGATAGGTTAACATAACGGGCAGATTATTTTATTGAATTTCTAGTTTGGGGATTTATCTGGTAGATAAGTATAGTGTTTCTCCGGACACTGTGAAGCAAGCCTTTTGTCGATATTTTTAACATTGTACGCGATTGCTCAGATTTATTCAGATCAAAACAGAGTGTAACCTGGCATCTTATTCTTTTGAAACTCAAAAAATCTGTTGTTCCGTACTACATTTATGCTCGCTTAGCTCGTCAAAATGTAGGGAACAATTGATTTTTTTCGCGATTTCAGGTTTGGTCCCATAGTAAAAGTTGTACATAATGATGAGAGAAGTATGGAAGAAAAACACACGTTGCCAACCGCAAATCAATTGGGATATGGGTAACAAAATGATGAGATAGACTTATTGCTTGCACGATTTCTGCTGGATAGGTTAACATAACGGGCAGATTATTTTATTGAATTTCTAGTTTGGGGATTTATCTGGTAGATAAGTATAGTGTTTCTCCGGACACTGTGAAGCAAGCCTTTTGTCGATATTTTTAACATTGTACGCGATTGCTCAGATTTATTCAGATCAAAACAGAGTGTAACCTGGCATCTTATTCTTTTGAAACTCAAAAAATCTGTTGTTCCGTACTACATTTATGCTCGCTTAGCTCGTCAAAATGTAGGGAACAATTGATTTTTTTCGCGATTTCAGGTTTGGTCCCATAGTAAAAGTTGTACATAATGATGATCCTTTTAAGGGGTCATTGTACTAATGACCCCTTAAAAGGATAACAAGTATTTACACTCACACATAATTATGTGTGAGTTTTCTGTTATCGAGAATCTGTCCGCTTTTTAGTTCGTCCATTCATTTATTTTTTATATTTATTTCTTTTTCGTTCATAATAGGTATTATGAACTAGTGTCATGATACTTTCATACATGAAAAGAGTTATGAGACGCTGAGAAGATAAAATATTCATTAATTTACATTTTTCATACATATAATTAACTTTTAGATAACCCACATATACATACTATGAGGAATACAATAAAAATTAATACAACACAATAAAATATTCCATTTCAATTCGATGTTTCGCTAAATAACTGTAATATAATGAAAGTTCTTAACTTTTTAATCAAATAGTTTTAAATCTTAATAACAGAGGCTTAAAACTCATTTTATTTAAACTAAAGATATTAAGCTTTTACTGCAACTTTAAATGATTTTAAAGCTTTTGTCACAAAACATAAGGTTTCTTTTGGTTTAATTCAAAACTAAACTAAAGAATTCCATAATTTAATAACTTAACTATTTATTCTATAATTTTATGACACTATAAAATTAATCTTCAATTCTGATACGAGGATAGAAAATAAACTGTAAAGTAATTACAAGTTTCTAGGTTAGTATTGTTCCTGTTTATTTGAAGATTAGGCCACGCCCCTCTGCGTAGAAGTTGTTCACACTGAAGCGAACCCGTGCGGGATGCGGGACGAAGTTCGCTCGCGCTGATTGTGTCAATGGAGGTGTGGCGCGATTAGTCTGTGACTTCCTATTGTAATTAATAAAACAACCATTCACCACAGTGTGGCCAAAGCTTTGATTGGAAACAAGTTCCTATAGAAAACCACATCTTCGTTCACTAATCTGACTGAAAACCGAGCTGATTATAAATAACTAACAGGAAAATATTGCGCTTTTCAGAGAGGAGCTCGTGGTTAAGTAATAACAGCTGCACGGGTCGATCCATCAGGTTAAGCTACGCTTATCGGGGTTGGTACATACCGAGACTCCTCCGTGCCTCGGAAAGCACGTTAAGCCGTTGGTCCCGGCTGTCATTCGTGGATCTTTGACAGTCGTTACGGGTCGTCAGAAGCCCGAAAGTCTGACAACCAGTCTTACCAAGCGGTATCGTATTACCCAGTTAATGGGTTGTGGAGGTCAACTAGGCAGTCGCTCCATGTAAAATACTGGTATTCGGCTGCATCCGGTTAGACTGGAAGCCAACCCCAACATAGTTTGGAAAAGGCTAGGCAGATTGAAATGATCGTGCTTTTTCCATAATACGCTTGGCAGCATACAAGTTCCCCAGGCTATTATTATCATAGAAATATTTTGTCAGATATAAAACTAACAACGACGTACTCATCCGCATAACTAGTGGTAATTTGTTCCGCATTCGCCTCACACGGTTCGCCCCAAATAATTATGATATTCCTTGTTCGTCCCACATTTTTACTAACTTTTTAACCGACTTCAAAAAAAGGAGGAGGTTCTCAATTCGTTTGTATTTTTTTTTTGCATGTTTGTTACCTCAGCCTCAGTACTCCGTCATTTACGAACCGATTCGGAAAATTCTTTTTTTATTTGAAAGGGTATACTTCCAGATTGGTCCCATTTTTATCAAAATCCAGTTCTGATGATGGGATCCATGAGGAATCGAGGGAACTCCTCAAATATTATAGGCATGCATATAGCGATTTTGGTATTTTCATCAACAAATCAAGCGTTTGCATTTAGAAAGTATCATCTGGTGAAGTGGTACTGATGAAGAAGACCACAGATGGCCACTGGAACTCCTCAGCGATGACAAGTATTTCACGGGTGGCGATATCTCGATTAAAATAGTAAAAGTGGCTATGACGAAACTTTAAATAAATGGTTCTGATGAAAATGGTACCATCGAACCAATCTGATGAAGAAGCCGGAAGGTAAGCATCGGGAATCAGTAATAAAACAATGTATCCTAGCCGTGTTTGGGCTTATTGGAATTGTCATGAGGTGCACTCTGGCTATAAATGATTTAATGCTAACTATATGCCGCTTTAAATTGCGCTATTTGAGTTGTATGAAAGGTCTGGCCTTGACTGTCACAAGGCAGATTTCGTCGCCTCGTTATCTCCGTGAACTAAAACTACGCCTACCAAACTTCTGACACGACTTAGCGCGACGTATTTGCCTTTTTGCAAAGTTTTTCTTTGAAATGATATACTCCTGAGATGGTCGCATAAAAATATCTTCATGTTCTGATGAGTGGTTTTTGAGTTAGCTTCAATCATTTAATAGGTATTTTTCCCATTTATTATAATTATGTGGGTGATGCTCTAATTTATTTAGCAGAGTGGTATTCAGATTTGTGTGGGGTAGGCACCACTAAAAAGTGAAAAATAAAAACTTTTTACAAAAAAAAAAAAAAACGACTTCCAAAAAAACACTACAAAGTGAAAAATAACTTTAATTTCGGAAGTCGGTGGCATAAAAAAACGAAAGTAAATAAAAAACCAAAGACACCGGCTTCCGAAATTAAAGTTATTTTTCACTTTGTAGTGTTTTTTTGGAAGTCGGTTGTTTTTTTTTTGTAATGTTTTTTATTATGAACTTTCTCGAACCAGTAAGTAACCAACGCGCTCTTCCACTACTACAATGATGACAGTAAAATTAACGAGCAGGCTCTAGCACACCTACTTATCGCTCATTCTATTAACTGGGAATTAAACTCAAAACTCAAGTAGTTGTCGACAAAGCCCGGAACATGTCGGGGTACGGAGCGGAACACGTTAATAAAAAAAACTGGAGAACTCGAGAACAATGCATGTGGCCTTGTCTGCCTGACTCATTAAAGATCGGTGTTCACTTACGCGAGCGCGCTAACGGCTCTATTTAATTCCTTCCTAAAATACGGCGATACTAAGTAACTTTGTAACCATCTTTTACAGTAACTATAGCATCTTTCTGATAGGAAAAAATACAGAGTAATCTAAAAAACATAAGAAGTGATTTCATGTGTCCTGGAATCTATTTTAGTCTGTAGAACTAAGGAAAAAAAACCTAAATCCAGGTCTATTTCGGTCTATTTTTTCGAGTTGTAACCATATTACTCCTACAGTTAACATTAAAAGTGTTCATAAATTTATACAGTTGTTTACAAACTAATAAGGAATGATTTCTTGTCATTACTTTTTTAGTTTAATCAACAGATTTTTTGTAAATCGATAATTACTTCATATTTGTGTTACTTCTTACGTTGTGTCATCGCGCTTCTCTTTCTTTTCTATGCAGTCCGACAGTGACCGCACTTTTTGCGACGGACAAGCCTTAATATAATTTGTGACCAAGCAAGATGGATGGACTGTGTGAATACATGGCGAGATGACGACTAATAAAGAAATAAAGAAGAAAAAAAAAATCATGCGCCGACCCCAAATAAATTGGGATAAGGGCAGGAGAATGATTTTTGCATTTTGACACGAGATTTTATGGTATTGTTATTAAAAACTCGTGTCAGGTGGTCACACAAAAAAAAAAAAAGAAAAAAAAAAAAGGTATTTACTGATACAAATCATATTTTTTTTATATGTCCCACAGCTGGGCAAAGGCCTCCCCTTTTCCTTCCAAACCTCCCTGTCTTGTGCGATCTCTGGCTATGTTGGCCCTGCAAACCTTATCAGATCGTCACACCACCTTCGCCGCGGCCTGCCTCGACGGCGATGTCCTCCCTCAGGCGTCCAGTGAGTGACGATCTTTGCCCATCTCTCCGGGTGCATTCGTGCGACGTGTGCGGCCCACTCCCACTCCACCCTGGCTGTTTTTACTCCAACATCTGCTACTTGAGATATGGAGCGCAGGGTGGTGTTTCTAACTCGGTCTGTACGCTTGACGCCTATTGTTGGCAAATTTTGAGTTTACACTTTCCTTGTTTAGTGAAATATAAACATTATGTACAAGTAGATATACGAAATTTATAGGGGAGAGCTCATTGGGCATCAAAAAAATACGGCCGCATCGCTGTCAGTGGGGAAAAGGGTGGCAGCGTTACCACTTTGGATGGCAATGCTGATTCTTTGACCAAAAAATTGGAATTTTGTTGTTTGAAATTAAATTCCGTTAGGTAGGTTTATAGCAGGAGCAAGTTTCTATGTTTAATGCTACATCTAGAACAGGTTACCGCCACAACCGTAATATCAAACTTTTCATAGTGCTTATCACTCTCATTTCTATCAGAAGACTAGATTATTGTTAAAGATTATCTGCCTAGCCATTCCCAACTATGTTGGGGTCGGCTTCCAGTATTTTACATGTAGCGATTGCCTATCTGACCTCCACAACCCAGTTACTGGGTAACAGGATACCTCTTGGCAATTGATATATTGTATGTATGTGTCGTAGTAAGATGTTTGTAGGCCTGATATAGTTATATCCCTAGGGATATAACTACAAGCCGTAACTATACAACGTGTAACGTTAAATGCGCAAAACCTCTTAAGGGGTCATTGTATTCATTATTATGAACAACTTTTTGTATGGGACCAAACCTGAAATCGCGAAAAAAAAATCAGCTGTTCAGTACATTTTGACGAATTATGCGAACAGAAATGTACTGAACAGCTGATTTTTTTTTCGCGATTTCAGTTTTGGTCTAATAGTAAAAGTTGTTCATAATGATGAGTACAATGACCCCTTAAGAGGTTTTGCGCATTTAACGTTACACGTTGTATAGTTATTAGTAACTGGGAAATACGATACCCCTTGGTAAGACTGGTTGTTAGACTTTCTGACGACCCGTAACGACTGTCAAAGATCCACGAATGACAGCCGGGACCAACGGCTTAACGTGCTTTCCGAGGCACGGAGTCTCGGTAGATGGTCACCCATCCATGGACTAACCCCGGCAAGCGTAGCTTAACCTGACGGATCGACCCGTGAGGCTGTTATTACTTAGCCACGAGCTCCTCACTGTGGAACATTTTAATATAAAAAAAAACACCCACCACGGACCGATCTCAACAAAAGTTGCATACCCTGGAGAGCGCCCCTTGCAGTGTTATTAAGTACTAGCTTTTGCCCGCGGCTTCGCCCGCGCAGATGTCTGAAAATATCCCATGGGAACGGTCAAGTGGAAAACATAGTGCCGTCCAATAATGCAAACTCAAATCGTTACGATATATCGTTGCCGTGTATGGTGGGCTTAAAGCTCCGAGTCAGCATGATTTTTTCCGACATCTTCAACAATCGTCGTCATGTTTCAGGCAATTTATACAAAAAACCATGATGAATTATACACTGAATTACTCTGTCTATTTGTGAAAACCGTATGAAAATCCATTCGCCGTAAAAAGTGTAAAAACGTCGAATAAAATAAAGACTAAATGAGACTCAAGATACGAACTATGACTACATTTCCAATCCCTTAAATCTCTTAAAAATATGTAGGTACACAAACATTTTAATACTACTTGTGAATTTTAAAATCTACCCATATTGGACCTCTTAGGGCGAGTGCGCACTGCGGTGCGTTCCGTTAGTTCTGCCGCACTGGGCGGGGCAGTACAGTAATAAAACGCATGACCGCAGTGCGCGCACTTCAAAGACCTTCCATACTTCACAGATTACGCGTCAGAAAAACGCACCGCAGTGTACGCTCGCCCTTAACGGATGATTATTTTTTTAAAAACGCTGTAGCACACATTTCTTTATTTCCTACCAAAAGCATAGAATTTTCATATAGCCTAACTTAAGAAATGCTAGGTTTCCCACACAAACTTTCATCCCCTTTAACACACCCTGTAGGATTATTTTTTAAAAAGTTGCCCATGTCCTTTCCCCGGATGATATCTATAGATTTGCCAAATTTTATCGAAATCCGTGAGTTTTGTGAATTTTAAAATCAACCCCTATTTTACCCCCATTAGGGCATGATTTTTCAAAAACGCTGAACCGCATTTTCTTTATTTCCTACCAAAATCATAAACTTGAATTTTCATAAATATCACTAACTTAAGAAATACTGGGTTTCCCATACAAAACTTTCATCACCTATATCACCCACTGTAGTATTATTTTTATGACAAAAAGTAGCCTATGTTCTTCCCCAGGATGCTATCTATAGTCTTGCCAAATTTTATCGAAATCCGTGCAGTTTTGTGAATTTTAAAATCAACCCCTATTTTACCCCCTTAGGGGATGATTTTTCAAAAACCCTGAATCGCATACCTATTTCTTTATTTCCTACCAAACTCATAAACTTGAATTTTCATAATTATCACTAAGTTAAGAAATGCTGGGTTCCTCATACAAACTTTCATCCCCTATATCACCCCCTGTAGGATTAATTTTTAAAACAAAAAGTATCCTACGTTTTTCCCCAGGAGGCTATCTATAGCTTTGCCAAATTTTATCGAAATCCGTGCAGTTTTGTGAATTTTAAAATCAGCCCCTATTTTACTCCCTTCGGGGATGATTTTTCAAAAACGCTTAACCCATATTTCTTTATTTCCTACTAAAAGCATAAATTTGAATTTTCATATTCCTAACTTAAGAAATGCTGGGTTTCCCATACAAACTTTCATCCCCTATATCACCCCCCGTAGGATTATTTTTGAGAAAAAAGTAGCCTATGTCCTTCCCCAGGATGCCATCTATAGCTTTGCCAAATTTTATCGAAATCCGTTCAGTAGTTTAGGCGTGAAAAGGTAACAGACAGACAGACAGACAGACAGACAGACAGACAGACAGACAGACCGACAGACAGACACAGTTAGATTTAGCCACGAGCCGGGCCTCTAAGGTTGACCTCACCAACAACATAGAACATTAAAAAATAATTTCAAACGTAATTAATCATAAAAATATGACGACATGTTTGCACACAGACGACAGAAACATAAACTCTGACTTAATTTCCAATCGATCATCAATAATTAATTTAAACTTTACAAGTTAATCGTTTACAAGATAAATCTTCAAAGAGTAAAGGTTGAATAACTAATCGATTCTAATTTGTTTTAATCTTGCGGTGGCCCTGTATAATATTTAAGTAATAAAAAATTTGTGAACTTTTTTAATATATAAACAATTTTAGTTAGCAGTGGAGGTAGGTATGTGCAAAAACAAACCAATCCTTTTCAAAATATTGATTAAGGACCGATTTAAGCAAAAATGTTCCAAACCACACAAACCTCATTTTGAGATAATTGACTTAACATAGAGTTATGAGTTAACATAGAGTTATTGTTATGACTTAACATAGAGTTATTGAATTAACATAGAGTTATGAGTCTTTGATATGTTAAAATATACCTTATTTGGAGTAGGTACGTAGGTCACAAAAACTCGAAATTGTCGAGGTTGTGGGTTGGAACATTTTTGCTTAAATTGGTCTGGTCAACAATTTATTGAGCAATACCATCACTTGTTCATTTCGTTTTGAGTAAATTTTATTATTGGCCATACAAAAAAAAAAACATATTTTGCCAAATCAATACAACTTTGCTCAATTCAATTACGTTACAAATAGGCAGTAAATAAAGATACAATTTTTTTCAAGCATGCCAAAATCTATCTAAATAATAACAGCCGCACGGTTCGATCGAAGCTAAGCAGTCGGTTTAGATATCGAGACCCCTCCGTGCCCGGGAAGCACACTAAGAGACCCCTCCGTGCCCGGGAAGCACACTAAGAGACCCCTCCGTGCCCGGGAAGCACACTAAGAGACCCCTCCGTGCCCGGGAAGCACACTAAGAGACCCCTCCGTGCCCGGGAAGCACACTAAGCCATTACATGGTCCTCGGCTGTCATTCGTAAATCTTTGACAGTTGTTACGGTTTGTCAGCCAAAGCCAAAAGGGGTATCGTATTTATTTATTTATTTATTATTTATTTAGAAGGCTTACAGACTAACAAACCAATAATAAGAATAATGTAATATTTTAAAAATAGCTAATAACAAGCCTCCACATATAGCCATGGAAAAAGTCGATAAAAAGAAAATACATACAAGTTATTATAATTATATAAGATAATAATAGGTAAGTAAAGTTAATTATCATTGAAAAAAGACTGTGCCAACAGCCGTCTTAAGGTCCACACTGGTGCAGAACAAGTCGACATTAAGGTCCCTAGAAGTCTATTGAAACTAAGAGCACTTCTAATTGAAAAAACATTTCGCCTATAATTAGTCAACGCGAAAGGTACATTTAACATTGGCCGTTGACGTAATCCCATCAGATTCGTACGTAATGACAAATTAGCAACGAGTTCAGGACAGTCAAGTGTATTCCCCAGTAGGTCGGGGTTGTGTAGGTGAAATAGACATTGCAGTCTCTCCATATAAAATACCGGTATTCAAATGCATCCGGTTAGACTGGAAGCCGACCCAAACGTAGTTGGGAAAAAGCCAGGGCGATTGAATTTTGAATATTTTCTTCATAACAAAATTAACTACCCTCGATATTCCAGCTCTACACCTGTACCGGCCTCGCTGCGATTTTAAATACCGCATGCCAGTGCCTGCAGGATGGGGAGGTAATTGCATTATTTGTAAAAAATGACGCGTAAATCAAACTGCTGGTTTACAGCAGACCAGCTCGCGTGTCGATCGTACGATAAGTACATCTGATTCTGTCAGATTAGCGGAAACCAAAGAGAATGATGACGTGTAGGGTTTGTGTAGGGAGCCTTCATTACTAGGTAATTAATTACGTTCAGACATCATTGTGAAAAGATACATAATTATGTCGTGGTTGTAGCTGTAATATAGTTAGGTATATCCTTAGGGATATAACTATCTACCGTGATATACACAGTTATATGAAAATTGTCGGGGTGCCCTAATTTTGTCAACCGACTTTTCAAAAACAAAAAGGAGGAGGTTATCAATTCGTCGCGTATATATACAGGGTGTCCGGTAATGAATGGATAACCTTGAAATGTCTTATAGTATAACTTATGCCATAAGTTATACTATAAGACACTTTATTATACATTCATTTATAATAAATATTCAAACTGTCAGCCTCCCACTCTTATGCAGGCCCTACATCTACGGATAAATGATCTACGGAGCAGTCTTGTGTACCGTCGTTCACTAATTTTTGATGCGGCTGCTCTGACTCGTCTTCTTAATTCTTCTAAAGACCTTATAGGCTTACGGTATACTTCCTCTTTAAGGCACCGATGGAATCCATTCATTTCTGATCGTAGTGTTCATAAAAGTAAAACAAGGTAAAAAAAATTAGACCTTTCTTTTAAAAAAATCATAACTTGGGTACTACTTATGATATATTTTGTTTCATTTTTTTTTTCTGAACGGCCATAAGTTATACTATAAGACATTTCAAGGTTATCCATTCATTACCGGACACCCTGTATATTTTTTTTATGTATGTACGCCGATTTCTCCGTCAATTGTGGACCGATTTCGAAAATTCTTTTTTTGTTTGAAAGGGTGTGCTTTCGAGGTGGTCCCACTGTCACCAAGTCAGAATTTGATGAGGGGATCCCATGAAAATCGAGGGAAACCCTGAAATTTTATAGGCACACCTACAGCGATTTCGGTAATCTTTATAGTAACTTGTGCATTTGCTCCCGTAAAGCACCATTTGGTCAAGTGGAACTGATGAGGAAGACCACAGATGGCCATCGGAACTACTCAATAATACGTATTTCACTTGGGTTGCGATTCGATTACTTTAATATGGTTGCTAAGCAATTTATGCTCGTGAAGTGGAGTTGATGGTGACTTCACCATCAGTTCCAGTTCTACTCGACTGTGTTTAGGTATCGGTCACTAATTACCAGTCACCCTATAGGTATGAACCGCTTTCGTGTAACTATATACCGATAGATAGCTATATCCCTAGGGATATATAACTACATCACGGCCACTACATCTTATTACTGCGACACACACCTACATACACTCACTCATACTTACCATGTGGGCAAACAAAAACTACAGAACGCCACCAGCTAAGATTCTTACATACATACTCCCCTATAAATAAATCTATACTTATAATAAATCTGTAGAGAGGTCAATTCTGTACATGATATATATTTTCAAAATAACTATCAGGGTGTAATTAGTGATCGATACTGATGCCAAAAATGCAATCAGTAAAATTTTTGTCTGTCTGTCTGTCTGTCTGTCTGTCTGTATGTTCCTTATAGAAACAAAAACTACTCGACGGATTTTAACGAAACTTGGTACAATTATTCTTCATACTCCTGGGGAGGTTATAGTATACTTTTCATCACGCTACAATCAATAGGAGCAGAGCAGTGAAGGGAAATGTTGGAAAAACGGGAGAAGTTGCTCCATTTTTTAAGCTTCCGTCGCGTGTGCAGCCTTAATGGTTAAAGCTACGTAGAAATCATTTATGACGGAAATGTTCTACATAAAATTATCTAAAGAATATCCCATAACAGCATATGTCTATCTTTTATGGTTGACTCACAATAACACGTGTAACTCCCGATAGCTTAGCAGTCCAATACATTAACTTAATAACATACAAGGAGTTACACGCTGACGGAGTCGCGGGCACAGCTATTAATAATAATATTCTGCGGTTCCTTATTGCGATATTTTTCAACAGTATTGTGGATTGACATATTACTAAAATACGAAACTTAATCTGTCTGTTATATCGAAACCACTGAACCGTGAGGAAGGACATATGGTACTTTTTTACGAAAAACGACGAAAACGCGGACGAAGTCGCGGGCAAAAGCTAGTAATAAATAAATATCCTTGGACATTTCACACAACGCCATCTAGTCCCAAGCTAAGCAACCTAATGCTTGTGTTATGGTAACGAGATGGCTGATAAACTACTTATATACATTTTTTTTTTTGTAAATACATACATCTTATAGATAGAAAAACACCCAGACTCGGAACAAATACTTGTAGAAAGAAAGAAGGAGATGTGCCCAGTATGTTAAAATGTATCGGAACCCTGTGTCTCCTGGTTCGTCTGTCCTCCTATCTCATGATTTTAAAGACAAATATGGTAAATTACTAGTAATTAGATATGGAAAGTGATTCGATGATTTACATGGCTTCGGTTTTTACAAGAAACCACTGAACAACACGGCATTCTTATAAATTGTCACGGTCACAGTCAAAGCGCACTAGTTCGCGGAGACCTCAGAGACGGAATTTGTACTATTTTCGGACACATTTTCGCCCGATTACCACTTCTCCAGTTTTTTATTAGTTCTATATGCTTATAACCCTGTTCCTTCGTTTGCGTTCATTCATACATGAGAAGTTGTACATAAAAGTAAAAAAATATAAAAGTAGTTTATCGAGTAATAAGAAAATGAAATAAGCGGTGACAGAACAAGTCGATATATTATATATGTATACATATTATCTACACCCATGCTATAAATCCTCTATAAAAGTTTCTGAAACAGTTAGCTTATTGCCAACATTAAAGCAGCCATTGTCATAGTAACCATTATATCATCCAAACGGGTGCTTTAATGTTGTACTGAATTTCATAATGCAACTTGTTTTCAAAAAGAACATTGTAATGCACACGCGTTTCACTACAACAGCGCCGTCATTTAAAAAAGAACTTATTTGAATTCACGTCGTATACTATGACGCCGGCCGCCATGTTCGATCCGAGTATTAATATTGCAAAATAATGTTTCAGAACCTTTTATAGAGGATTCATAACATGGATGTAGATAAAGCCTTGTATGCAACTGTACATAATTAGGTATTAAAACACTCATGTGATACTACCCGCATTCGTGTTTTAATACCCCTTATTATACGTCAGTTGCATAAATAATCAATCTGCCTAGCCTTTTCCCAACTATGTTGGGGTCGGCTTCCAGTCTAACCGGATGCAGCTGAATACCAGTATTTTACATGGAGCGACTGCCTATCTGACCTCCACAACCCAGTAACTGGGTAATACGATACCCCTTGGTAAGACTGGTTGTCAGACTTTCGGGCTTCTGACGACCCGTAACGACTGTCAAAGATCCACGAATAACAGCCGGGACCAACGGCTTAACGTGCTTTCCGAGGCACGGAGGAATCTCGATATGTAAAGATGGTCACCCATCCACTGACCAACCCCGGCAAGCGTAGCTTAACCTGACGGATCGACCCGTGCGGCTGTTATTACTTAGCCACGAGCTCCTCATATTATTATAGGATATTATCTACTCAGACAAAAAAAATGTTTTTACGTCTTTACTAATAATAAGAATCTGACTGTAAATATAAGCTGCAATTAAAATAGATGGACAAATTTTCACAGGGGAATATGAACAACTTTTACTATGGGACCAAACCTGAAATCGCAAAAAAAAAATCAGCTGCTCCTTACATTTTCACGACTTTGGTGTAGATAAATGTACTGAACGGCTGATTTTTTTTCGCGAATTCAGAGTTAGTGCCATAGTGAAAGTTGTTCATATTCTTGGGTAGAACACCCTCTGAAAATTTGTCCATTTCAATGGGACCTTTATAGCACACTGTCATTTTGATAGTACTGTTTTTCCTGGCTGTATGTAATACATACAAACGACGCCGTTTGAATTTTAAAGCTATGGTAAAATATTTAAAATCATTACTTATAAGAAAATTAACATTAAAGTTGTAAACTTTAATTTGTATTTTATAGTTTTCTTTTTTGTGCCATTTCTTGAGTATCATATACATTATTATAACATACACAATAGGTACACACACACATACACATTATTATTTTAAACATGATACGTACATAATGTAAGTTAACTAAAACAAAAACTTGTACCTATTTGTTACCCTAACGATTATTTTCAGTTTGTATCCTTTATTTAATCTGTGAACAGCGTTGTGGGCTGCAATATTGTCTATAACTTTTAAGTATTTATTGTTCTACATTTTATATTGTAGGTTAGTTGTTCCCTTTTTACTATAATAAAAATACAATAAAACTAGAGACTACACTTGACTACATAATAGGTACACCATCCCGTATTAATATAAAATTAATAAATATTTTCTATTCCCCCTCTTCAAAGAGAAGTTCCTGCTACAGAAATCAAGAGTTTTATCAGTCATTAAAATCATTATCGGTGTGAAGCCAATTAAATCATTCCATTGGAATAACCCACTGCAGTGAAAACGTCTACTTTCCCATAATTTTAAATTTACTCTCTTACCTCGCAAGTTTTTAGTTTCATCCAATTTGCATAAAGTTAATGATAAAAACAACAAATCATTACCAAAAAAATGTCTGACCGTATATTTTTTGATTAACTGCTTCAATCAGTAAGTGTTGTATAATGTAGATTTACGAAATGTACAATCTAATTCTTGATAAGTAAATGTTAAGAACATGAAAAAAAGTTATGTAGTAACTAACATAAATATTGCTTTATCAATCATTGCAGTTAGATATGTTTTTGCAAAAAGTTTTGCACAAAATGTGGGAGGGTATCAAAAAATTTCGGATCGATTCTCTACAGCTACATAATACTTTCGAAGAATTTTAGATAGTAAGGTCAAAATATGATTTTTAAAATTAAGCTCTGCTTTCAAAAACAAAAGAGTCTTTTATTGCCACGTTATCTACTGGCATTTTAGATATCCTAATCAAGATAAAAGATACGCTTCGGAACGTCATAAACGCAAAGTTTAAAATCATGAAGATTAATTTCCTCTCAATTTATTTCAAGACTCTAGCTATCTGAATCTTGGGAGTAGGTAGGCCTACCCTACGGAAACTACAAGATACAAGTAATAAAGGCTCTTACAGACAGAGGCGATATCGCGAGCGATATTGCGATATTATCGCGTCGCAACACCGCTACGTGACACGTCGCGACGCGATGTCGCCTCTGTCTGTAAGAGCCTCAAAGCGTCTGTAATATATTTTAAAAATTGGAATTAATTTATGTTCTTACTTATAGGGAATAAAAGGCTTTTTTATTTTTTCATTTATTTATTTGAAGCGTCTGTCTGGGTTCGACTCGTTAATCACTGCACTCGATCGACCCTGCGGCTGTTATTACTTAGCCACGAGCTCCTCCAGTGCTAAAACTGCCAAAACAATTGGCTACGTGACCAAATAACTAAATAAGAGTTTGGTATTTCAATGCCGCAACATTGGGGAAGCCCTCCACGCTGTGACCGCATGAACAAGACAGTCGCAATATCTTCAATGATGTTCTAAACAAGGACATATTGTGATAACTGCCGAATGACGTCCCATACGCCGAAAGAATTACTGAATAAAATTATGATAATCAGCCACAAAACAAGCTGAGAATAAAAATAAAAAATAAAAATTTTATTTCACGTAAACCTACATGGGCACTTATGAAACATAGTACGTTCCCGTGCGATAAGTACCGCCTTCCACGCGGACGAAGCCGCGAGCAAAAATGAGTATTCTACTTAATAAAGAAATCTCTATGCTTTGTGAAGTCTAGTAGGAGTGTATGTCATTAGTGCGACAAACATGTGTGCGACATGTCATTAGTTCGACAGGTCGTTTGTTCGACAGGTCGTTAGTGCGACAGGTCTTTAGTTCGACAAGCAATGTACCTACGTTTAACAGATAAGACTTACACATAGTGTTTTTTTTTATTTCCCATAACTCTAGGGTATTAATGAGACCATCATTATGAACAACTTTTACTATCGAACCGAACCCAAAATCGCGCTGCCCCCTACATTTATGTTCGCATAACTCACGCGTCAAAATGTAGGGAGCAGCTGATTTTTTTTTCGCGATTTTGGGTTCGGTCCCATAGTAAAAGTTGTTCATAATGATGGTCTCATTAATACCATAGAGTTATAGGAAATAAAAAAAACACTATGTGTAAGTCATATCTGTTAATCGTACATTGCTTGTCGAACTAAAGACCTGTCGCACTAACGACCTGTCGAAAAAACGACCTGTCGAACTAATGACATGTCGCACACATGTTTGTCGCACTGGGTAAATCTTCGAGCGTTTCAGCCGTCGTCATTACCCTCCCCCAAATGTTCATGAAAAAGAATATATTTAACTAAATATTTCAGGAATTCTCAGATTCTGGTTCTTGAGCAGATTCTGGGAATTGCTGAAATATTTTATTAAATATATTATCTTTCATCAACTTTTGGGGGAGGGTAATGACGGCGGTTGAAACGCTCGAAGATTTACCCACTGACATACACTCGTCGTAAAAAGCACAAGAAGCCGGGCCGGGTCGCTAGTAATGTCTAAATAACTGCGGGGCATTTCGTCACATCGTATAGGTATATCGACACACGACCTGAGGAAAGTCTACAAACCTATACAACCATTATCCTTAAGGCCAATTGCGGCGCTGTCCCTCATTGCGCATGCTTGAGCCCATGAAATGACCATAAAATAAACGATGTAAACACACTACCTATGTTGTAAGGCAAGCGTATGTGCGTTTTAATAAGCTCTCTACCTGACTGTCCTATTACGCAAAGCGTCAAGTGTTTTCTTGATAGAACATAGGTTCGTGGATTAATGTTTTAATAAGGACCTCTTGGCTAAGTAATAACAGCCGCACGGGTCGTTCCATCAGGTTAAGCTACGCTTGCCGGGGTTGGTCCGTGGATGGGTGACCATCTTTACATACCGAGACTCCTCCATGCCTCGGAAAGCACGTTAAGCCGTTGGTCCCAGCTGTCATTTGTGGATCTTTGACAGCCGTTACGGGTGGTCAGAAGCCCGAAATTCTGACAACCAGTCTTACCAAGGGGTATCGTATTGCCCAGTTACTGGGTTGTGGAGGTCAGATAGGCAGTCGCTCCATGTAAAATACTGGTATTCACCTGCATCCAGTTAGACTGGAAGCCGACCCCAACGTTGGGAAAAGGCTCAGACTGATTGATTTTTGGAGTCAGTTCAATAAATTGTGTACAGTCGAGTTAATATTGACTGCTTTTGCTTTTTCGACTTTTCCTTTGGCTGTATACATGTTACTGAGAAAAAGCAGTCACATATTAATGAATCTAAATCTTGACCACAATTTAATGATGCTTATCACAATATTATTAACTTTTTTGACGTTCATATATTTTTTGATGCCTGAAAGGACCAATATATTAATGAACTCAACAGTACATATTTCAGGAAAGCATAATCAACCTATATTGTTCCCACTGCTGGGACACAGGGCTCCTCTCTGGGAGGGAGAGGGGGCCGTAATCCACAACGCGGGCTCAGTATAATATTTTTTAAAGGAAAGAAAACGGTGAAGCTTTGTCTTTATAGTTTCAGAAAGTAGCACAAATCCTGACTCCAAACCGCTACTGAACATTTAATCGTGAATAACCCTAATAACCCTTTGCCTGGACTGGGAATTGAACCCAGAACTCCTCTTCAGGTTGCGCTTGATCACTTGGTTAACAAAACAGTCTATTCAACTACGCATCTATACAAAAAGCGACGACTTAACCTCAATACTTAGAGAAAAGGCGATTGCGAATATTGTGACAGCCCAATTAGAATGCTAAGCAAATTACCTCTATAAATATTATATAAGACTATGTTATTTCATATTAAATATTATTTTTTATCGCGGTACTTAAAATTTTATCTTTTGATTTATTACGCCCCGTTTTTATACATAAACGGAACGTTTTCAAAACGTTTGAATTTGAATTTGGCAATGTCTGTCTGTGATCTTATCCAATGATTTTGAAAATAGTCTTTTGAAAATACTTAATTACCTAAGTTGTGACTAATAAGGACACCGTCTCCGTCATCGTAATCATACGATAGTGCATTGTAGACTCTTAATAGTTATTTATGCAACTGACGTATAATAAGGGGTATTAAAACACGAAAGTGGGTTTTACGAAAGTGGGATAATAGTATCACAAGAGTGTTTTAATACCTAATTATGTACAGTTGCATACAAGATTTATCTACACCCATGTTATCAATTCTCTATAAAAGGTTCTGAAACAGTTTTTTGCAATACTAATACGCGTATCGAACATGGCAGCCGGCGTCATAGTATACGACGTGAATTCGAATAAGTTCTTTTTTTAAATTACGGCGCTGTTGTAGTGAAACGCGCGTGCATTACAATGTTCTTTTTTTGAAAATGAGTTGCATTATGAAATTCAGTACAACATTATAACACCCGTTTGGATGCTATTATGGTTACCATGGTTACTCTGACACTGGCTGTTTTAATGTTGGCAATAAGCTAACTGTTTCAGAAACTTTTATAGAGGATTTATGGCATGGGTTTAGATAAAAACAATTAAATTATAAAGACCTTGTCGTCAAATTAAAATTATTTGTTTTGTCTTCAAACAAACCTAAAAACTGAGTGACTTCAGTTTGTGAGAGCCGGTACCTGCAGCAGACCACCAGGGTCCCACCAGGTGTGTATATGTTACCGGAAATGTATGACTACTTGCTTGTGAGATTTGGGCTTGAGATCACGGCCTGTCCGGCCGATACCTGTTAATGCAGGCCTGCGCCGGCAACAGGACACACACTCTGTGATCGCATAGGCTGGCATTGGTCGTCAATCCAAAACCTTAAAAGAAACTGTGAGTCTGTGATCTAGCGATTAACTGACAGGCTGATATCCGCCGGCAGACTGTAAATATGTCCCCCCTTAAGAGTACCATTGACACGGATCATAATCATTTATTTATTATACTTAATGAAGTCTACTTGAAATTCTAACACAAGTACTTAAAGCTTGCTAATATTATGCAAAAAATCCATAGTTAAAACATTTCGATAGGAAAACAACATTCTATACAGTGCTGTTCTTAATTAAATGCAGTATTAATTTATTTCTTATTTTTTTTAAACGATAAAGTTCATAATAGTACTTATGATTAAAGAATTAAAAATTTTTTGTTGATTCAAAAATTCCAATAACGTTGCGAAAATAATTTTATTTAATCTTTTATCTTTGTTGATATTGGTTAAATGGTTCTTTAGTTAGGTATTATGGTTTTTTTTTACTTATAAAAAAATGTGCGATATAACTCACGCCTCCTTCCCATGAGGGTAGACAGAAACTACAGAACGCCATTTTGATGCGATCTAGTCATACACGCACGCTGCGAGTACAACGCACCTAACCTTTCTGAAGACATCACCAATAAGGTCACTATATTAAAAAAAAAAAACTAATAAAAAAGTAGATAAAATTAATATACATATTATAATTATGTATTTACAAAAAAACTTAAAACTTTTTTTAATAAGAAAATGCTATTATAGTAATATGCTTAGTTCAGATGGTCACCCATCCACGGACCAACCCCGGCAAGCGGAGTGTAACCTGATGGATCGACCCATGCGGCTGTTATTACTTAGCCACGAGCTCCTTCTCCTTTTTAATTATTTTTCTCGCTTTAAAATAGAACACACACAAATCTCGTACTTATATAGACTTTATAATTTAATTAAATGATGATCAAAATAATCATTATGTACTTGTCCTCACTTTACATTATCTTGCACTGGTTTTATAATCCTATCTACATATTTCAGCGACTTCCTAGGCGTGGAATTTCTAACGAACCTGTAGCTTCTTCCTAGTGAAAGAATTTTCGGAATCGGATCAGTAGTTTCGAAGATTACGCCATAAATACAAACTCACAAAGTATAGATTAAATTGGTCTATGGAATGCGGGTTCCTCACATAATACACAATGGCAATTATAGAAATGGCATTTACCGTTCAGTTGATTGGAATTCAATCAAAACATGTTTGTAAGACTCACTTTTACCAAATACATAATTGGTGTTACATTACTCAATATGAATTGTATGGAGGCCTTGCTTGGCTGCGTTCTTTCACGAAATGGGAATATGGGAAAGTGTTAATGAAGTCCACAGTCTGTCTGTCAGTCTGTCAAGACCCTTTTTCTCAGGAGCGCGTGTCATCAAGTTGAAATTAATACCAAATACGTAGTAGGTCTACCTACGGTCCGTTGGAGCTCTAAAAAAATCAAGCTTCTATGAAAAAAAAAAAGTGCGTGTCGGACCATAAACAATGAAGGGTTCTGTAGTTGAAAAGAAATTATCCCAAAAACAAACTTAACATTGTACCTACTTAATCCCAAAAAAAAAATGTTTTATGAGTTAATATAATTTACAAATTAACACTTTTCGGATTTTCGACATTTTGCGAAAGAGGCATTCTGAGCAAGCGAAATTCTGCGAAATAGACATTATGAGAAAGAGACATTTTACGACTGGTAGAAATTTTGCGAATGAGCCTTACCTTTATTTGTGCTGACCTTGCTTCTGGCCAAAATGAAGACGATGGAAATAGACTGTCTGTATTTATGGTTGGTGTAATGAAATAAAAGTAAAGCTTGAGTGTTTTATAAGGATTTTAGTGGATAGATGAAAAAAATAAGACAAAATATTGGAAACGCAAACCTTTGACAGACATTAGCAGAAGGCAAAAAAAGAATAACATTCGTATCAAAAATATTTTAAAAAATTCTAAAAAGAATAACATTCGTATCAAAAATATTTTAAAAAATTCTAAAAAGTTTGCTAAGGAAACCAAGGAGTTTGCAACATTCCACCACATTGTGCACGAAAGTGCACAAAGTACTAGTTGGTTCTAGGTGGAAAGCCTTACAAGCTTCTGGGTTGGCCGACGAAGCAAGCCACTCGAAGTGGCTACATCCACCACCCTTACTATACATGATTCTAGATCAACAGAAAACACCCTACAGGTTTTGATTTACTTGCGAGTATTAAAATATGACCCAGGACCCATGACGCAGGACTTCTTGCTCATCAGGAGCGTTTGCGACAACTGGACCAACAAGGCAGCCTCGTATTGTGATGTCAAATAATAAGTTGTTTTTAGGGTTCCGTAGTCAACAAGGAACCCTTAAAGTGTCGCTATGTCTGTCCGTCTGTCCGTCCGTCTGTCCGCTTAGCTCAGAGTCTCTTAGTACTAGAAAGCTATAATTTGGCATGGATATACATAATTATTCATCACGCCGACAAAATGGTAAAATTAAATCATAAAAAAAAATTTTTTAGCGTACCTACCTTAGAAGTAAAGTGGGTATGTTTTTTTTGTCTCGTCTACCCCATGGTATGGGGTGTTATTGGATGGACTCTAACAAAAATTTGCACTATAAAGCCCAGCTAAACGGTTAGTTTTGGATGGGTGCAAAAATTCACGGTAGTAGTATACGAGTCAGGGTGTTTCTTTTAAGGTGTCAAGCCAGTGCGAGCTAATAGCAGAGTACCATACCTTTCGATTTAACCCCCATATAATATGTTTTACGATTTTTTGTAGTTTTCAAGTTATAATTTTTTTTTCGATATTTTTACTGATTTATCTGATTCAACGAGATGATGGCTTTAAAAAAATATATCTTTTTTTTGGGTCAACTTTGAACAAGAATGTACTAAATGGGGCATTATTTGCTGAAATCGGTCGTTGAAAGTGGTGTATCTTGTGATTTTCATATTTAATCATTTATTATTATTATCTTTGCATATTTTTGTCAATCCTGATATTTACTATTCCTCTAAGTTTAAGCAGAGCTCAGTTGATAATAAAAACATAAATTTTATACCTACTACTATCCTTAACCACTAGCATTGCTATGAAATGAGGGATCCGAAATAACTCGAAAACTACAAAAAATCGTAGAACATACATAGGGGTTAAATCGATAGGAATGGTACTCTGCTATCAGTTCACACTGGCTTGACACCTTAAAAAAAACAGTCTGTATAACGAACTTAAAAGGATATACATGTTTATTACGCCGACAAAGTGATAAAATCATGAAAAAAAAAATTCAGGGTACCTTCCGTACACGTAAAGTGGTGGTGTTTTTTTTTCTCGTCTACCCTATGGTATTGGGTGTTGTTGGATGGGTCTTTCAAAAATGTTGTGGGTTTGTGAAAAAAATCTTTCGATTTAGGGATCCGTTTCTGAAATATTAAGATTTAAAGTGCTATTTTTTGTTAGAGTCAAGTGTCCCCGTGTTAAAAGGAGTTAAAAGGACAACTATCATAGCTAAGTAGGCTTTTCAAGTTTACGAGTAATAGTCATTTATTCATGAAAAAACAAAAAGCCCTCTTCTTAGTCCGCATTATTTTGCAACTACGGAACCCTATTACTGCGCGTGGCCCGACACGCACTAGGCTGGTTTTTATTATAGAATAACGAAAATTAGTACGAATATCGAAGTCCTGTTTAACATGTAAACTTCACTTGAACAATTTTTCAGTCGCTATTATAAATATTTAAATAGCTGAAGCATGTCAACATATCGAAATCAACAGGCCTCCCCCAATCGGCCTCACTCCATTTCATTCACGTTGCGAATTACCTTAAGCCGCGGTCCCACGGCTTGTTAACTGTCGATGCCTTTCGCGGCCCGTGCCGAGGCACAGGCTTCATTGGATGCGAAGGTTCCCACCACGGCCTTTCGGCCTGGTCTGACGCGATCTGGCCTCTAAGAATGCGGGCCGTGGGACCGCAGCATTACTCAGATTTGTAAGTCGATAGTCACAATGTAATATAATAAGTACATTATGTAAGAAGACAACAAGTCCCTTTGTCAGTAATTTGTCATTGTCCGACATCTTGGTCCACAATCGACTGCTAAAGATAATATAATGACGCCTCTTTACTAACAGTCTTTTGTCATAAGTGGGTACTTTCGCTACAATAATACCCAGGGTCAAATTAAATTAGCTAGCGCAACTCAACAGATGTTGGTATCGATAACGCCTCAGGCGCAAAACGTCTCTTTCGCGTATTGTCGCTTTCTCATAATGTCGCTTTCGCAGAATGACTCCTTCTCAAAAGGTAGATGTCTCTTTTGCAGAATATTCTCTTTCGCAAAATGTCGCATAACTTAGAAAAAAAATAAAAAATTTAGTCAAGTTTAAAAAAAAATGGTTTTTTTTCCAATTTCTTATTAAATGTTTACAAGTTTTACAACATATATATAAGCTATGTTTGGAGTTTCCTAATGCGACATTTTCCGAAAGAGATATTCTGCGAAAGAGGCATCGACCTTTTGAGAAGGAGTCATTCTGCGAAAGCGACATTATGCGAAAGAGACGTTTTGCGTCTGAACCATCTAAACATGACAAAATAAAAAGATTTGGTGATATTTTTTGTGGTCAATGACCGCTGGTGGTTCTGTTACTTGAAGTGCGAGTTGATAAAATCTGTTTTATCGTGTTGAGATATTGATAACCGACCGTCTGTGAAGTTTACACAAAGAAAAACTGGTTTTTAAACTGATATTTTAAGTGACTAACACACATTACCGGCGGTTAATGAGCCAAAAAAAAAATCATGAAACTAATTTATTTTTTGTTTTATCATGTTTATTTATTATTTATTTATTGATATTTAGATATTGAGGAGTTTATCTAGCTTATTTAATACCCTGTTTGCTATCAATGGTCGAGCGTTTAGGGCTGATATTTCAATAGGTAGTCATGTTTTTTTATCTGACAGAGGAATAAATATTGTGGTTTGATATATTTTATATACAAAAGCTATAAAACTACCATTTTTAGGGTTCCGTACCAAAATGGTAAAAAAGGAACCCTTATGGTGTGACTCAGTCTGTCTGTCTGTCTGTCACAGCTGGATATCTCAAGAACTACTAATGCTATCAACTTGAAATTTGGAACAGTTTTAGATGACGTTTACCCAACTATTTTGAAAATAAGAAATAAGTAAAAATATTTACATTTTTTTTTGTAACAGGGACTGAAAGGGGGTCTTAAAAATTCAAAGTGAGGCTACTAGGGCATGTGGGATATCATATGAAAGAGCGCTGCTTGCAAATTCTTAAACTATTTTTTATTTATTTTTAGGCCGCATAGTTTTCGACTTTTGATGAAAAATGTAAAAAAAAATACCGTCCCCCCCCCCCCCTTATCTCCGAAGTTTGCAAAGATAAAAATTTGAAATTATTCTATGTGATAGAAGTTTATGTAAAGATTACAGGAAAAATAAAACGATGTCTCTAAATCGCACACTTTTTCAGAAATCGGAACGGAACCCTCTGTGCGCGAGTCTGACTCGCTCTTGACCGGTTTTTTTTGCTGTCAGAGAAAAGTTGGTAAGTAAGTAATTTGTAAAGTATAAGTATTCGTAACACAGAAGAACGTGCTGGGCAGTTTGTTCCATTATTTCGTAACTTTCATTGAATTATTAATCTCGACGAAAAATCACTAAAAGCAAATTTTTTGGGAATAGACCATTCTCTTTTTGACTTTCAAAAGTGCCTAAACGGAGTAATTTAATGAATTTTGAAATGATCGGCGCGTTTTGGTGTTGTTTTGTAAGACTTTCAAAAATCTGTTTCCAAAAAACGTTCGTTGAGGTAAAACCCGAATGCAAAAAATCTATACCTGTTATAAAAATTTGGCCAATCAACTGTTGAAATCGACTGTGTGAAAGATGTTAGGGCTACAAAATGGCTGACTACCGAGATGACGACTAATAGAGAAGTATGGCAAAAAAGACATGTTGCGCCGACCACAAATATATTGGGATAAAGAGAAGAAGAAATAGAAGATGAGTTATCATCAGTGGCTTTTCTCAGTATGAGCCTTTAGTAAAAACAACTTTTCTAAGTATATAAACCTAACCATTCAGCAAAACGAATTTTACAAATTAAGTATTCAGAATTTTATATTCTTGTGGCTAAGTAATAACAGCCGCACAGGTCGATCAATCAGGCCACGCTGCACAGGTAGCACAGGCAGGGCAGGCTACGCTTGCCACGGTTGGTCCGTGGATGGGTCACCATCTTTACAAACCAAGACCCCTCTGTGCCTCGGAGAGCACGTTAAGCCGTTGGTCCCGGCTGTCACTCATGGATCTTTGACAGTCGTTACAGGTCGTCAGAAGCCCGAAAGTCGGATAACTGGTCTTTAGCAAGGGGTATCGTGTTACCCAGTAATTAACTGGGTTGTGGAGGTCAGATATACAGTCGCTCTATGTAAAATACTGGTATTCACCTGCATCCAGTTAGACTGGAAGCCAATCCCAACATAGTTGAGAAAAGGCTAGGCAGATGATAGTATAGAATTTTAGTTTAATACTAACTTTTGCCCGCGGCTTCGCCCGCGTGGATTTTGGTCAGTGTCCCACGGGAAAGTCCTATCGAGAAATCCTTCCTTATTCTTTTTCTGCATTATAAAGGGAACCTCTGTGCAAAATTTCAGCTTTCCAGGTTCAAGGGTTTGGGCTGGGCGTTTATGAGTCAGTCAAACTTCTCTTTTTATTTATATAGATAAAATATCTCCATGTCACAGAAATATTTGTCTATAGGCTCTAAAATATTTGAGCCCGACCTCAAAATGAATGCGGTCGTCCATACACGGTAATTTCATTCATGTCATCAATCACATAAAGCAGCTTTGAAATGAAGTTATAAACTAACTGGAATTGAATGCAATAAGTTTATGAGACTAAGTGGTAATGGTCACTTTAGAGGCATAAAGCGTCTATTTAATGTGAGTAATGACAGTAAAATACATACTCGACATTAAATATTTTAATAGAGATATAAACTTTATGATTTGTCTTACTTGAAGCTATGCTAAAGATATACTTACCTATAATCTTTCGGCTACTTAGAACTCTCGTTCATAAAATAAATTTATGAACGAGAGGTTCGTTCATAAAATAAATTTATGAACGAAAGTTCTAAGTAGCCGAAATCAAAAGCAATTATTTGCCAATTTTAGCATAAATTTGACTAAGTTGAATATTTTTTTACTCAAAAATTTTCAAAAAAAGTGGTAAAAACTGATTAATACATTTTTTAAATAACTTTCATAAGAACATTGTAATTTTTCCACACCCTGTATACGTCAAAACGATTCGTGAATATGTGGTATTCTAAACGTCTTTTAGCAAAAATTCACAAAACAGTTAGAGGTTCAGGTTCAGTTCGATTAATCAAAATTAAATAATAAAAATAAAAAAATAGCTCATACATTGTTGATCATAATTGAAATGATCTTTCATGTAGTGCATTAAAACTTATACAAATACTATAATATAACTATAAAATTTCTTCACTCACTCACTCTAATGCCTCGCTGATGGTGGCGCGTGTGTTGGATCATTTAACGAATCCATACGTCAGGTTCGTGAACGGGCGCTGTTGGTGGAGGCTGGTCATACCTTAGCTGCCACGGCTTATTTTAATTTTAATTTTGAATTGTTTATATTTTTAATTTTTTTAATACGGACGCTTTTAACGTTCATCGTTCTCACATGTATAATTTCAACATGAATGATGTAACCAATATTTTGTAACCATATTTTGATTTAAAAGAGTGTCCGTGGAGTTTCTTGCCCGTTCTTCTCCATAGATCTACGTTTTGGAATGGGCAACTAGCTTCAACTTTCTGACTTACCTACTAACCTACTCTTTGACAATTCAAAAGTGCCTGTAATTGGTTTAATTGAAATAAATGCTTTGAGTTTGAGTTTGAGTTTGAGCTTGTACGGTCTTGTTAGTGTGTGCATGTTTGGTCAAACAAATGACTTTCATGCCCGTTTCTGCCTTTTTTTTTTGGTCCTCTATATGGACATGCTTGCACGATTGCACGTTAAGCTGTTGGTCCCGGCTATCATTCGTGGATATGTGACAGTCGTTACGGATCGTCAGAAGCCCGAAATTCAGGACAACCAGTCTTATACCAAGGGGTACCTTATTACCCAGTTACTGGGTTGTGGAGGTCAGATAGGCAGTCGCTCCATGTTAAATACTGGTATTCAGCTGCATCTGGTTTGACTGGAAGCCAATCCCAACATAGTTGAAAAGGCAGGCGGCAGATTGAGGTTGACTTAATTCATTTTGCCAGCAATTTCTAGCTTATCAACATCTTCAGTATCGCCTGTCTTGCAGTACACCACAGTCCATACTCTTATGGCACTGTTACGAGATCTGAGCGCAGGAATTCGGTGGCTGACCGCAAAACATTGTTGGTTCTACATTGTCAAAGTTAATAACGCTTTCTTGATGTTTACATTGTTCGTAGGTTTTTTTAGGGTTCCGTACCAAAATGGTAAAAAAGGAACCCTTATGGTGTGACTCAGTCTGTCTGTCTGTCTGTCTGTCTGTCACAGCTGGATATCTCAAGAACTACTAATGCTATCAACCTGAAATTTGGAACAGTTTTAGATGACGTTTACCCATCTCTTTTACAAATAAGAAAGTAATAAAAATATTTATATTTTTTTTTGCAACAGGGACTGAAAGGGGGTCTTAAAAATTCAAAGTGGGGCTACTAGGGCATGTGAAAGAACGCTGTTTGCACATTCTCAAACATTTTTTTTTCTTTTTTTTAGGGCGCCTAGTTTTCGACTTTTGATGAAAAATTTAAAAAAGAATACCGTTCCCCTCCCCCTTATCTCCGAAGTTTGCAATGAGAAAAATCTGAAATTATTCTATGCGATAGAAGTTTATGTAAAGATTACAGGAAAAATAAAACGATGTCTCTAAATAGCACACTTTTTCAGAAATCGGAACGGAACCCCCGGTGCGCGAGTCCGACTCGCTCTTGATCGGTTTTTTTGTTGATGAACATCGTTTTAAATGGTATTGACTGTCTCGTTGGTCTAGTGGATGCAAGTAGTACTGCTGAGCATGAGGCCCTAGGTTCGAGAAGTTATTGTTTTATCAGGAATATCTCAATAGCGGCCCGGAGCCCGGTTGATGGCGGGCGAAATGTGGGTGTACTATTATAGATATACCTCTGCCTAAACCTTCGGGGAATACAGCTTGACAAGGTCCTGCCCCAAGTCTATCCAAGTGCTCTTTTCCTACGACACCTTAACTTTGGCCACATGTATTTTAAGACTGAGGGCCTGTTACCCCACTTACGATAACTTATTAGCTATAACTTATTAAACTATAGTTTCTATTAACTTACTTGGACGATAATTTCATACAAATTCTGTTTCATTTTTGAATTTATATATTATTATTATTTATTTATTACACTTACATCAAACATATTTCATATTCGGTGAGTAGTGGCTATTTAGACTTCGTGAAATAGGCCCTTATAGGCTGAGAGGTGACAGGATTTTTCATAACGATCATGGATACGGTTAGATTTATTTATATTCTACAAAATTATTAATCTGTGATTTACCCAAAGTAATAAGTTGAATTGTTAAAAATTGGATTTGTTCGAATTCATTCTTTATTTTATTGATTACCGTTAAGTTGAATTTTTCTATAACTAAGCGCCTTGCGTATAACAAAGCTCTGAAATACAACGACTAAGAGCCGGCAGACCAACTCTTTTCACCTGTGCAGACACCATACTTCGAATAGGTACTAAAACTGACCATTTCTCTTGTTGACACCTCTTGACACCTCTAGCTTTTTCCCTATTCCTTTACAGGGGGGACGGTCGCGCAGCGGGTGGTTCTCGGCGCAGGTGTAGGGTGGGGGTACGACACCGGCCGGCGTGCACTTAAAAAATTCGCCTATTGTCCCCTTTTTCGATGTATTTTTTAGGCTTTCTCCACAAATAAGCGTCTGTACTTCAGAGCAATCGTTGTATATATACAACGATTGCTCTGAAGTACAACCACTGAGAGCCGGCAGACCAACTCGTTTCACCTGTGGAGACACCATACTTCGAATGGGTCCTAAAACTGACCATTTCTCTTATCGTTTTTTTTTTCGCAAAATTGTTGCGCGCATCATAGCTCTGAAATGCAACCACTGAGAGCCGGCAGACCAACTTGTTTCATCTGCGGAGACGCCATACTTTCAATGTGTACCAAAACTGACCATTTCTCTGATCGTTTTTTTTTCGCAACAATAACGCCTCTTGTAAGCGCTATAACTCGAAGTTGCAACCACTCAGAGCAGGTAGACCGACGTCATTCACATTAGGGGACTACTCTACAACCCATCTAAGTAAATCTAACCGTATCCATGATCGTTATGAAAAATCCTGTGACCTCTTAGTCTATTAGTGTAATCTAGTATCTAGATTCATTCGCACAATCAAAGAAGACCAATTGCAGTGCAGTTGTAGGTAAGTTTCTTACAATAGAATTTTGTTTATTATTGTTGCAAGTGATAAACAACGACTATGTATTTCTTCCCCTGCCGCTACTCATCGCGCTGTCGGTCATAATTAGATTATTACTAGCTGACCCGACAGACGTTGTCCTGTCCCAATTTCAATATTCCCATATAAAATCCACTTTCAGTTTTCCAATTTTCCCGGCAACTTTTACAATTTTTCTCATCGTTTAAACCTTCCCTGGACTACGTCAAACATTTCAAAACCAAAATCAGCTAAATCGGCCCAGCCGTTCTTGAGTTATAAAATTACAACGAAAAGTGGTATTGATTTTTATAGATACCTATAGATTAATAAATAAAGCAAAAGGTATTTTAATAAAATACGTACTTATACTAAAATATAAATAATTAAATTATCTTTAAAATGACGATTTCATAAAAATACGCTAAACAGTTTTTTCATGATTTTCAGTGTTTTATCCGCGTTATTCATAACTATACAAATTATATTTTACACTATGTAATATAAATATAATCTAAAATATTCACATATTAAGTTATTAAGACAATGCTCTAATCTATATATATATATATATATATAAAAGAAAGTCGTGTTAGTTACACTATTTATAACTCACGAACGGCTGAACCGATTTGGCTAAAAATTGGTGAGGAGGTAGCTTAGAACCAGGAAACGAATATAGAATACTTAAAAAATAATATGGATAAAACGTGGTATAACAACAGCTGGACCGATTTAGATGAAATTTTGTGTGTATATTTAAATGGGTTCCTGGTTGGTTTGAAAACACAATTGGACCCAGTAAGTGGCGCTGCAGACGGGTTGTAGGATCGTTCAGACAGGACGTCTGATAAATATTTTTTCCGAATCATACTATAGGTACTGGATTAAACGTGATCTTCAGTTTAAAAAAAAAAAACATTCATTAAAACTCGTTTATCGTCGCCATAAGACGTTCAAACCGCAGGAATTTAGCGGTAAACCGCAAAGCATTCGTAATGCTCGTTGTTGAGTGTAGTGAAACCACTAGATTATACCTAATTGAGTCGTCATCATTTTTTGTAACTGGTGTTTTGATTGCGATAAAACCGGCTTTAAAATTAATTCAAGTTCATTCAACTGTTTTTTTTTTTGCGTTTATTATGTATCTCATTAGGTATATGTCATTAGGTAATGTGTTTGTTTAATTTTATCTTCCCATACAAGCTGTGTGCCTGAGATGGAATTGACAAAAATTACGAACACCATTCAATCTGCCTAGCCTTTTCCCAACTATGTTGGGGTCGGCTTCCAGTCTAACCGGATGCAGCTGAATACCAGTATTTTAAATGGAGCGACTGCCTGTCTGACCTCCACAACCCAGTAACTGGGTAATACGATACCCCTTGGTAAGACTGGTTGTCAGACTTTCGGGCTTCTGACGACCCTTAACGGCTGTCAAAGATCCACGAATAACAGCCGGGACCAACGGCTTAACGTGCTTTCCGAGGCACGGGGAATCTCGGTATGTAAAGATGGTCACCCATCCACTGACCAACCCCGGCAAGCGTTGCTTAACCGTCAGGTTAAGCAACGCTTGCCGCTTGGTAAAGCCACGAGCTTCTGTTTAAAAAAATTACGAACACCATACCAACTAATTACCTATCCTATAACTAACCCTTTTAGGAGCTGTGGTAGCCCAGTGGTAACGAGGGAGCTCGTGGCTAAGTAATAACAGCCGCACGGGTCGATCCATCAGGTTAAGCTACGCTTGCCGGGGTTGGTCAGTGGATGGGTGACCATCTTTACATACCGAGACTTCTCCGTGCCTCGGAAAGCACGTTAAGCCGTTGGTCCCGGCTGTCATTCGTGGATCTTTGACAGTCGTTACGGGTCGTCAGGAGCCCGAAAGTCTGACAACCAGTCTTACCAAGGGGTAACGTATTACCCAGTTACTGGGTTGTGGAGGTCAGATAGGCAGTCGCTCCATGTAAAATACTGGTATTCAGCTGCATCCGGTTAGACTGGAAGCCGACCCCAACATAGTTGGGAAAAGGCTGGGCAGATTGATTGGTAGCCCAGAGGTAACGGCCCCGACTTACGAGTTTGTAGGTCAAGGGGTTTAACCCAAGGCCTACCTGGGTTTTTTCTGGGCTTTACTTTGTGTGAATAATTTCATCACCACTGCTCTCAAAACGGTGAAGGAAAACTTCGTGAGGAAACCGGCATGTCCTTTAACCAAAAATTCGAAGACATATGACCAACCCGCACTGGGCCTGCGTGGTAGATTACAGCCCACTCCCTCTCGAAGAGAGGAGGCTTGTGTCCCAGCAGTAGAACCATTACTATAGGCTGATTATGGAACCTCTTTGTGGGGTGAATCTGGGCACGCTCGTTCCATCACTTTCTATCAGGCGTTATCGAGGTCAAAAGAAGACCCAGTCAACAATAAAAAAAAATCCATCCTCAGTGTTCACCTTCGTTATCTATGGAACTCTTGCGCAAAATTGTCCTTCTCGTTGACCGAACGACGAGCTAATTTTCCAATAACATTAGTACATAATTAATCCACAAGATCTTAGTGCAGCTGGAACCAATAACAAACTAATTGCTTTGCTTAGTAAATACGTACAAACGTATTAATATTAGTAGTATCTACATCAGCAATGGATCAAATTGTAATTAAACTTAGGTACTGACAATTTCATGGTGTATTCAGTTCGATGTTATGAGCAATGGTTGATTAGCATGAGGAGCTCGTGGCTAGGTAATAACAGTCGCACAGGTCGATCCATCAGGTTAAGCTTCGCTTGCCGGGGTTGGTCCATGGATGGGTGACCATCTTTACATAACAAGACTTCTCCATGCCTCGGAAAGCACGTTAAAGCCGTTGGTCCCGGCTGTCTTTCGGTGATCTTTGACAGTCGTTACGGGTCGTCAGAAACCGGTCTTACCAAGGGGTTTCGTATTACCCAGTAACTGGGTTGTGGAGGTCAGATAGGCAGTCGCTTGATGTAAAATACTGGTATTCAGCTGCATCCGGTTAGGTTAGGTTAGGTTAGGTAAAGTGTTGGGGCGTAACTCCCAACAGTGAAATTGTTATGTACTTGTTATGTTATGTTATGTTGAATGTTATGTAAATGAGTAGACGAATGTTTCCCTTGATGGATTTATTGCTACTGAATATAATTACAAAAGTAGTACACTTAAATAATATGTTAGAGATGCACAGGTAAGCATTATTGGTGTGCATAACTGAGTGTGACGTACAAACTACCACACAGGTCAATGTACAGCGTAGCTCGTACATATTGCCCACTCACAAAAGATAACTGTAAATAATGGAATTGAAAATGTTATGTTAAGTATATAATAAAATGTTAAAAAAGAGATAAAATGTAAAAGAAAATAATCTAATCCTATCCTTATACAATTAAATCACAACGCGCAATAGGCGACGTTGCTTTGTTGAGTGTACGTGCACTCGATAAGTGCACTGCGCTGCTGTCGTCTGTGACGTCAAATACAGCTGCGTTGTCCACGATGTTTGCAGTCGACCTCCTTCTAGGCGCTTCGAGTGATAGCGAACATCACAAGTTCGATGGACAGTTTTTGAGAATCCAGTTCCTTCTTGAGGTTGTTCGTAAGCTTCTCAAAATTTAGCAGCAGTTTGCAGTATTCTGCTTCGACACGGAAGTCTGATTTCATAATTACAGTGCCAGGTGTTTCTCGTTGGCCTTGAACAGGTCAATGTCATGTTGATATTGTTTTGCGACTTCATCATTACTTCGAACAGGGAGCGCGCGATGGAACTGACACCGTTGATAAGCCCACGTTAGCTTCTCGTATTCACTCGGCCTTGCGGATTCAGCAACATATGGTTGTAGTGTCCTATTTCATCGGTCGAGTGCTGTAGTTGTATTAAAATTACGTTACATTGTGTTTTCTGTTTTATTTTCTCGCAGATGTTTTCTAGATGATTGGTGAATTTTCTGGATACTGCTATACCGTGCCAGTAGGGCTTGACGTCATAGGACACGATAATCTTCCACTCGCCGCGTATTAGTTGCATATTGGTCACTTTATAGGCCTTGTTGAAGCTCGACAATTTTTGTTGTGTTAGCGGCTGTGACAGGATTTTGCAAATATAGCAGTGCCATGACCAGTCCAATGAAGTTTATTTTGCTGTTTGGCTGTAGGTATGACTCATTTTCGTTTGTGTTTGACGTATTTTGCTGTTCAGCAGTTTCGTCACAGTTGATAGGTAAGACGGATAGTTTTATAATCGGCCTTTTCATATGCCCATTTCTTGTTTTTAGGCTAACGACCCGAACATATCCATCGTTCCCAGGGTGAAGCTCTGTTATTCTCCCCATGAGCCATTTTCCGGCTGGTGTATGATCATCACGAACAACCACCAGATCGCCTATCTTCACATTTTTCTGTGGTTCCTGCCACTTTGATCTGGCTGATAGTTGGCACAAGTATTCGTTTCTCCATCTCTTCCAGATTTCTACAAAGATCTTTCTTGTTAGTTCCCATCTTGTTCTTGCATCTTCCTTTGTTTCAATGACTGTCAGCCCCGGTCTACCCGATAAAAAGTGTGCTGGCGTCAGACAGTCTAGATCGTCTGTATTTTCGCTTAGTGGACACAGAGGTCTGGAATTCAAACAGGCCTCTAGTTTTGTTAGGATTGTGGTAAACTCCTCAAATGTTAATTTTTGTTCTCCTACTACTCGTTTCAAGTGGTGTTTTAGGCTTCTGACTGCTCGTTCCCACAATCCTCCCGCTGATGGCCAAGCGGGGGCATTAAAATGCCACTCAATCTTCATTTCCGCGATTTCCTTTTGTAGTTGGTCGCTTTTGTATGTATGTTCGATTTCCTCGTATTGCTCCACGAGTTGGCGGTTTGCGCCGACAAAATTTGTCCCGTTGTCACTGTATAAGTGACGAGGGGCGCCTCTTCTTGCTGCCATTCTGTTGAGGGCTGCCAAAAATGCTGAACTGGTGAGATCTGATACCAGTTCAATATGTACAGCTTTGGTCACCATGCATATAAAGACTGCTATGTAGCCCTTCGTTGTTCTTGCTCCTCTGCCTTTGTTCATTTTGACGTCCACAAATCCAGTGTAATCCACCCCTGTATGGTAAAAAGGCGGCGCTTGATTTACTCTTGCGCTCGGTAGGTTCCCCATCAGTTGGTGTCCTTTTGTTGGGTTGTTCTTGCGGCACGTTACGCATTTTCTGACTTGCATTTTCGTGACTCGCACGCCACCGATGATCCAGTATTTTTGGCGTAGGTGCGACAAGGTGAGTCGCGGTCCTCCGTGAAACGTCATTTGGTGAGCTTGGTCGATGAGCAAATGTGTTAGGTGGCTGTCGTGAGGGATGATCATCGGATGCTTCATGTCTTCAGTTAACGTGGCATTGTTCAATCTTCCCCCGACTCTTAGCAAGCCTTCTTTATCAATGTAAGGATTTAGAGGCAGTAGCTTGCTACTTGATGTCACTCTGCCGTGTTTATGTAAATGACTCATGTCAGTTTCAAATACCTTTTGTTGTGTTTGTTTTACTATTGCCTTAGTTGCACAGTTCAATTCTTGCAAAGTAAGGTAACTCGGTAATTGGCGATGTTTCGAGTCCAATGTTCGACCTGCTAAGTTCAATGCTCTGTGTATCCATGCGACTATTCGAATGACATGATTAATAGAGCTATGTTTTTGTAGTAATTGTTCGATTATGTTGATGGTTTCTGTGTTGGTTTGGACAGCATTGACTTGTTTCATTGCCGTTGATTTCACCTCTTGGTCTGACGTATAGACCCGTTTGACCGAGGTCCTTATTTCAGACGATGATAGCCAAATAGGACCTTGCCACCACAGTTTGTTTTCCTTCAATTGACCGGCGTACTGGCCTCGGCTTGCGGCGTCAGCGGGATTTTCATTTGACTTGACGTAATCCCAACACGAACGCGGTATTATATTGTTGATTGTTTTGACTCGATTCTCTACATATGTCTTCCATCGTGATGGGTCACCTTGTATCCAACCCAGGACTACCATAGAATCAGTCCAGCCATAGACTCGAATATCGTGTTGATGTAAGGATTCCTTAACCTTCTGCATTAATTTGCATAGTAGGTGAGCTCCATTTAATTCCAGTTTAGGCAACGTTGTTGCTTTTCTGTGTGGCACAATTTTAGACTTTGCAGCGACAAGTGTGACGTCTGTCGATGTGTGAACTCGTGCGTAAATAACACATGCATAGGCATCCAGGGAGGCGTCACTGAAGCCATGTAGTTCTATAGCTTGTCTTCCGTCACATCTGAGCCATCTTGGTATTTCACACAAGTTAATCGCCCTTATGTCCGCTTGTATTTTGCACCATTCTTTGTGTATGTTGTCGGGAACTTTGTCGTCCCATTGCAATTTGACCTCCCACACTTTTTGAAACAATAACTTCAGTTTTGTTGATAAGGGAGCCAGCCAGCCAAGTGGGTCAAATAATTTTGATATTTCAGCTAATAAGCTGCGTTTTGTATTTTTCTTGTTTGCGTCGTTTGAAATCGAACATTGGAATGTAAATTTGTCCTCTGTCGAATTCCAGCATAGGCCCAATGTTTTTGATGTGTGATCTGTTTTAAAGTTGAAGACCGTGTTTTCATTGTTATGTTGAGTTGTTGTATTTTCCAAGAGTGCCGGTTCATTTGATGACCATTTTCTAAGGTTGAACCCTCCACTTTTGAGTAGTTGTTTTAGGTCCGAAATTAGCTTCTGTCCTTGTTCAATGGTATGCGATCCGTGAACGAGGTCGTCGACGTAGAATGACTCCTCCACTACCTTTGAAGCTTCCGGAAAATTTTGACGCTCATCCTCCGCCAGTTTTCGTAGTGTCATTATGGCCAGGAATGGCGCCGCTTTGGTGCCATAAGTTACTGTAGCGAGCTGATATGAAAGTAGAGGTTGTTCGGGTGATTCTCGCCAGACAATCTGTTGTAGGCTTTGGTCACAGTGGGCCACTAAAATTTGCCTGTACATCTTTTCAATATCAGCTGTGTAAGCATACTTGTATTGCCTCCACTGTAATAATGTTGTTTGTAAATCTTGTTGTAGGTTTGGGCCCTTGTACATGAGATCGTTTAAGCTCCAACCGGTAGTTGTTTTTGCGGATGCATTAAACACAACCCTGTACTTCGTTGTTGTTGACTCAGCGCGTTCGACGCCGTGGTGCGGCAAATAGCAGTCGAGTGTCTTGTTACATGTTGATTGTTGCATATGACCTAAGTCAATGTACTCTGCTATAAATTCTTTATAGGCTTTTGCTAAGTGTTGTTGTTTTCCCAATCTTCGTTCTAATGTTTTAAATTGGGCTATGGCCATCTGTTTGGAAGAACCCAGCTTGCATTCCCAGTCGGTTATCATTGGAAGTCTCACTTCGTATTTTCCATTTTCCAAACGTTGTGTGGTGGTAGTGTAGTACTCAACGCATTTCTGAACTTCTCCTGAGAAATCGTCTCGTTCCGTGATATCTTCGGAATCCCAAAACTGTTGCATATCCTCCAGATTGTTTAATACCACGTTGCATTGTAATTTTGTAGTTTTGACGTGTCCGCATAGGAGCCAGCCTAAGTATGTTTGTTGTGCGATGGGCCGTGTGACGTCATCGCCTTTGATTATTCCCCCTAGCATGATCTGGGAGTAAATGTCTGCTCCAAATAGAAGATCTACTGGTCGGCTGCTGTTGAATTCTGGATCTGCCAAGTTTATGTTTTGTATTTGAGGCCATGATGGTTTTGTAAATGTTTGGTTTGGTAGATTCTTGATTAAGTTTTTCATGATGTACACTGGTTTTCTGAACGTGAAGTCGCTGAAGACAGAGCTGCATGAAATTGTTATCATGCCCTTGCAATTGCTCTCCTTTTCTCCAACTCCAAAGACAACTCCTTTACATTTCTGGCGTTTGATCCCGAGAAGTTGAGCTGCTCGTTCTGTTATCAGTGATATCTGAGACCCTTGATCTATAAGAGCTCGCATGTTGTACTGAGTTCCATCAGCTCCCTCTACCTTGACAATGGCGGTCGCTAATAGGATCTCCGAATCTTCTTCATCTTTTTGAGAGACATGAGATGATGAATTTGTTTGGTTTTGTTCGTTGTTTTTTGTTAAAGTCTCGTGCAATAACGTATTGTGCTTATCTTTGCACTTGCGACATCGGTGGTTTGACGTACATTTTTTGCCATTATGACTGTACAGGCAATTAATGCAGACTTGCAATTTGTTTATTGTGTTAAGTTTTTCGTCGTTCGACATTTCTAAAAACTTTGCACAAAAATAGAGGCCATGCTCGTCGTTGCAGAGTGGACAAGTAAATGTTGACGCATGGTACGATTTCGTAACCTTGTTGTTACTAGCCGCTTGATTCTTGTTGTTATGATAGCTGTGTTTCTTGTTATGGGATGCTTCTTGATTCTGATTTGTTGCAGAACTTGTCTTCTGATAGTTGTCTTGTTTACGCTGCGACGATTCCATTGAAGTAAACTTCGCCTCTAGGTAGTCTAAGAAATCCTTTAATACAGGTAATTCTCTTGAGTTCTTCAGTGATTCAATGTAATCTGAGTAAGTCTGAGCGTCCAGTTTTTGTGCCAAAATATGCACTATTAGCGGATCCCAGGTTCTGACATCCACTTCTAAATTCTTGATAGCGTGCAAACATTCTATTGTAACGTCATGTATTTTCTTGATTGGTGCTAATGACTGTTGTTGCATAGTAGGCAGATTGAAGAGCATGTTGATATGCGATGTGAATATAAGTTTTTTGTTGTTGTAGCGATTGTTGAGAATGTCCCAACACACTAGGTAGTTGTCCGAGCTTATTTGTAAGTGCTGTATCAACCTTTCAGCTTCTCCTTGGACCTTGCTTTTCAAAAATTGCATCTTCTGTGCATTCGATAAGGATGTATTGTTATGGATGGCTTCCGTGAAAAGGTCTTTGAACGGTATCCACTGATTAAACTTTCCGTGGAATACAGGTATCTCCAGCTTTGGTGTTGTTTTTTCTCGATATGCTCCGGACCACATCTTGCTGTTTAATGCCTTCTTCAGATCGATATATTGGTTTTCGTATCTTGTATAGCGCTCTTCATATACTGCGTTTTTGTCCCCGTCGAGTTCGCACTCGATTTCCCAATGGAGACTGTCAATAGCAGTCCAACGTGCTTGTAATGTTTGCAACAAATCCTGGAATTCCCATTTTTCTGTGATAAACTCCACTTGAATGTTGGCGACAGCTCTCATGAAGGCCTTGAAGTTTGCCGATTGTTTGCGTAAGAGATCGTCCAGTTTGCTGTAGGACCCCGTGTCCCTCTTGGTAGGGCTTCGTTGTTGCTGAGGAGGCGATTGATCCCTGTTGTTGCTCTCATGTGTCATTGTGTTCCTGGTTTCTTCTTCCTCCTCGCTGTTTTGTTGATCTTGTAATTTCTTGCTCGATGTACTTGCTTGTTCTTGTTCAGAGGTACTTTCGAACGGTGTTGTTGGTTGCACCGCCGGTCCCCCTATGGACCGTTTGTGCGTCGACAGTTGCTGAATTTGTTGGAGAACTAACTCCTTGACTTCTTTATAACACTTCAATGTTGTGTTACATAAATCACTTGTAAAGTAAGGATGATCCGCACTTACTTCTGTAGACAGACGATCGTGGTTGAACTGGAATTCACTCCATAAGTTTTCCAGCATTTGTATACGCCGTTTGAAGTAGTCCAAGTTCTTCCTGTCCCAGCCATCCTTCTTGATGTTGATGCCGACTTTCTTGATGTTTTCGTAAAGTTCGCACTGATTCTCGTAAGTATTTGCTGATGACGTCATGTTGCCAAACTTTCCGACGAATTGACGAACTCTTGTTTTGAGAAGTAGGCTGTTGCTCCACACTCCTGGTTCTTGGTATTGTGCAAACTTGCTCTTCCACGATATGCGCCTTCTCAATTGGTTACTGGGGCGACTCGCTTGTGAGAGACCAGTCCAACCGATTCGCGACCGTAAAAGATATTAATCACACAACACTAAATTGCTCGAAGGACCAAATGTTGGGGCGTAACTCCCAACAGTGAAATTGTTATGTACTTGTTATGTTATGTTATGTTGAATGTTATGTAAATGAGTAGACGAATGTTTCCCTTGATGGATTTATTGCTACTGAATATAATTACAAAAGTAGTACACTTAAATAATATGTTAGAGATGCACAGGTAAGCATTATTGGTGTGCATAACTGAGTGTGACGTACAAACTACCACACAGGTCAATGTACAGCGTAGCTCGTACATAAAGAATTACTCATCTAGACTCAGCGTTACCGAGTCAAGGTGTACCTTTTATCCTGCCCTATGTGCCCCAAAAAATGCAGCCATAGTGGCCTCACAGTCATGGTGGTCATAGTGGTCATAGTGGGTGGCGGGTGGGTGGTGGGTGGTAGTGGGGTGGGCACTGCCACCGGCGGCGGCGATACCGTGGAAGTGGCGAAGACAATGAAGAAGACTAAATACCAGTATTTTACATGAAGCAAATGTCTATCTGACTTTCACAACCCTATGACATTCCTTTTGTGCCAAAAACAATTTGTAGATAAAAAGAGATATGAAAAGTTCTCAGGAGTTTAAGGGCGCTACATACGTTTGATTCAGCATAGCCGGGCAGCCAAATCGAATATAATCTTACTTATATAAAATGCGAAAGTTTGGATGGATGTAGGTTTGATAATCAATCACGCCAAACGGCTGAACGGATCTGGATGAAATTTGGCACAGAGACAGAATAATCTGTCTCTGTGCCAAATTTCATCCAGATCCGTTCACGCGGGTGAAGCCGCTGGCAAAAGCTTAATGTTTGGGAAAAAACTGCTCAGCTTCCCAAGGATTGTGCCGAGCCGACCAGGAAATGGGTTTAGCAAGGGCAGATGCCGAACGGAGTGTGCCGATGGGCACAAACCAAATGAAAGCCGAATATGACTTCGGGTGGCTCTCTTGATCAAGCAGAACGGTGACGGTAAGTATAGACTTCAAATATTTGCATGTCAAATATTAAAAGCAAGTGTTGCTTGTCTTTAACAGCTTATGTTTACAAACGACATACTAGTATTTACTGATTACCTTTCCTAGTTAATTTTCGAAACAGTTCAGTTAAACAAACTTAACATAAGACAAACAACATACTACAGATTTCCTGGTGCTGAGTTTGTTAGCTATATTAAGCTGTGGCGGCATCTACATCACCACATAAGAACTCCGCATCACAATGACATGACGTCACGCAATCCTGCAATTAGAGTTCACCACGCGACTAGCGTATATACAACGTTACGACACCACCCGTCGGGGCAGTAGCCCCCCAGACACGACAACCGTCTGGTCGAAGGATCCTCCCTTTTCTATGGAGCGAGCTAGAGGCGACAAGCTCTATTACTGAGCATGAGCTCCTGGGTTCAATTCCCGGCTCGGACAAAGTGTTATTGGATTTTTCCATTTGGAATTTCTCAGTAGCTTGGAGTCAGGATTAGTGCCCGGTTGATGGCAAGAGGTTTGTCCACTATTACAATCAATCTGTCTAGCCTTTTCCCAATTATTATGTTGGGGTCGGCTTCCAGTCTAACCGCATGCAGCTGAATACCAGTATTTTACATGGAGCGACTGCCTATCTGACCTCCACAACCCAGTTACTGAGTAATACGATGCCCTTTGGTAAGACTTTCGGGCTTCTGACGATCCGTAGCGACTGTCAAAGATCCACGAATGACAGCCGGAACCAACGGCTTAACGTGCTTTCCGAGGCACGGAGGAGTCTCGTTATGTAAAGATGGTCACCCATCCACGGACAACCCCTCCAAGCGTAGCTTAACCTAATGGATGGAGCCATGCGGCTGTTATTACTTAGCCATGAGCTACTTCCTTCGTCTTTGTCCCCATGGGACTTAACATAATCGGCGACATGTAATAAAAAACTTTTTTACAAAAACAAAAACCGACTTCCAAAAAAAAACACTACAAAGTGAAAAATAACTTTAATTTCGGAAGTCGGTGTCTTTGGATCTGTATTTTAGTTTTTGCCACCGACTTCTGAAATTAAAGTTATTTTTCACTTTGTAGTGTTTTTTTTTGGAAGTCGGTTTTTGTTTTTGTAAAAAAGTTTTTATTTTTCACTTTTTAGTGGTTCAGTTTGTAATTTATCTAAGTTACAATAACCCAATGTCAGCTGCTCATCACGTTTTACAAAATGTTGCTTTTCCCGATGCAGGGCCGTTAATTGTTGAGGAGTTCTCCTAGTAAGAACCAGGAGAAATGGAGCTCATGGTGAAGTCACCATTATCATTATTTTGACGAGCATAAACCATATTAAAGTAATCGAATCGCAACCTGTTATATACTTAGATATAATTGAGTATTTCCGATGGCCCTCTGTGGTCTTCATCATCAGTTCCAGCACACCAAATGGTACTTTCCGAGAGCAAATGCACGAGTTACTATAAAAAATACCAAAATCGATATAGGTGTGCCCATAAAATTTGAGGGTTACCCTCGATTTCCATGGGATCCCATCATCAGATCCTGACTTGATGATCATGGGACCACTTGGGACATATACCCTTTCGACCAAAAAAAGAAAAATCCAAATCGGTCTAGCCATTTTCGAGTAATCGGGGAACATACATAAAAAAAAAAAAAAAAAAAAAAAAAGGTTCCGACGAATTGAGAACCTCCTCCTTTTGGAAGTCGGTTAAAATATTATAAGTCCACGTCTGCCTAATCCTTGGGGGGCTAATAGAGGCTTGAATATGTAAATCAGCCTATTGGTTTCTAGGATCAAACATCCTCCAAAGTAACATCAGAAAGTCGCATTTACCATGCGATTTGCGCGCGTTACATAAACGCACGTGAAGGCACTTACACCGTTCTTCCACGCCCGAGCGATCGTATCCTCATCATACTAAATAGGCGATAAGCGTACGTTGGTTTGTACGTTTGTTATAAAGTGAACCAGATAGGAAGAGGAATACAGGGTTATTGGTAAAACACCAGCAACCTCTTAAGGGGTCATTGTACTCATCATTACGAACAACTTTTACTATGGGACCAAACCTGAAATCGCGAAAAAAAAATCAGCTGCTACCTACATTTTGACGAGTTTGTTATAAAATAAATAAATAAAATAATATTTATTTGTTCAAGACTTAAACCTTTACAGTATTACATTTATTATGTAATTAGACTAAGATACTGGCAAGATACAAAACTTGTGTAACTGGGCTTAAACTAGGAGGATTCCTGTGCTATAAGCAGCAGTTACTTCCGTCACCACCGTTTCGAGCTACCATTACAAGTGCGGTGCGGAGCAAAATAAGTACAAATTACAATATTATTAAATTAAATTATTAATATAAACATGCGTGAGTGTGGATGTGTATGTTCGTATGAGTGTGTGTGTATGATTGTGGGGTGTGTCTCAGTGTGTGTAGGGGTGAGTGTGGATGTGTATGTTCGTATGAGTGTGTGTATGATTGTGGGGTGTGTGTAGGGGTGTGTTTGTCCGCATATGTATATGTATATGTATTATAGATAAATGTACTGAGCAACTGATTTTTTTTCGCGATTTCAGGTTTGGTCCCATAGTAAAAGTTGTTCATAATGATGAGTATAATGACCCCTTAAGAGGTTACTGGTGTTTTACCAATAACCCTGTATATTGCATTTGCCTAAAGCATGCACTTTTGATGCTTTTTTGAGAGTAGATATTTAGAAAACCTGGACCAAGCATGGTGATCATGCTCGTGTCTTATCTGTATGAGAAGGGGCCTTTGCCCAGCAGTGGGACTGGTATTATTAGGGTTCCGTACATCAAAAGGAAAAAACGGAACCCTTATAAGATCACTTAAGACCCTTTTTCTCAGGATCGCGTGGAGGTATCAAGTTAAAATTAATATCAAATACGCAAGTCTATGATCCCTTGGAGCTGTACAAAATTTAAGCTTCTAAGTCAATACAATAAAAAAATACGGCAATTTAAGCGATATATTTTGATACTCGCAAGTAAATCAAAACCTCTATAGTATTTATTTCCCGTTGACCTAGAAACATGAAATTTGGCAAGAAGCAAGGTCTCACTGCACAAGTAAAGAAAAAAGTCTGAAAATCGATAGTTTGTAATTTTATCTCGTAATTTTTTTTTTTTGTGATTACAAACTTAAAGCCGTTAGAGAATTGACCGTAACCTAATATCAATCTATGAGAGAACATGTTTTTCAACTACAATGTTAAGTTTGTTTGGGACAAATTCTTTTCAACTACGGAACCCTTCATTGTGCGTGGTCCGACACGCACTTGGCCGGTTTTTATATAGATATTTCACTTCTTTGATTCTTTTATATGGCACGTACTGTTCCTGCCGATAAGTCTCCCGCAGACAGACTCGACGTGACGAAAGAACAATTTCCATAGACATTGTTCTACTAGAGTCGCATCTACGGGAGCATTTAAGGATTAGGTTCTTCTTCACCCTTTTTGGCACAAACTATGGTATCGCAGCTTACGGATAAAACTGTGTGCCAATCAACAAGATTAAAAGTGAGATTTAGGCACTAGAGGCATTTGCGTATCAATAAGTAAATAATTACATAATATATTATATACTAAAACCTTCCTGAAATTATATAGATCACGTTAGTGAAAGAATCATCAAAATTGGTTCATTAGTTTTTGAGAAAATCGCGTACAAACAAACATACACACATACATACATACGGGTCGAATACAGAACCTCCTTTTTTGAAGTCGGTTAAAAATTAAGCTATTTCAATGCACCAGCCTGCTGTTACGCGTGCTTGTAAAAGTAAAGGCACGACGCCACTTATGCGGAGGTCATACCCCGAGAGTGCGACCGTCCGTAAGTGGACGTGACCGCCGGAGTAATGTCGTAAGCAGAGATTATCACTAAACATCAGTAAGGAAGTTAAGCAGTTCCGTTGCTGATGCTAAAATGATTCAGGTAATGCAACGTTTTTCTCTTTATTACCATACTCTTATTACAGATATGTTTTTAGAAAAACTCTGTAATAAGAGTATGGTAATAAAGAGAAAAACGCGCCCCCCTTGGGGGTCGTAGAATGATTCAAGGGGGGCGCGGTGGCTTCAGCTGTATGTTACTTTTTATTCTTTTTTTCAACGCTGTTGGGAGTATAAACAAAGCAAGAAACAGGCTGCATGTTGAAAATGATCTCAGCTATGCACTGACTACTGCGAAGCCACGGATTCACCAATTTATTAAGGCCCTGGTTCCAAGCTTGGTTTAGCTCGGTGTGTAAGTGAAATGGCGTTATGGCTGTCTAGTTTGACGCACGAGATAGAAGATTCTCACGCGCACCGGAATTATGTCGTCAAAGTGCAAATAAAATCGTATAAAATTAGAAATTAACTATTTAATAAAAAGTAATCCATCACTGGATGCAGTTTGGAATTTGACATGTCATTCATGGTATATTTTTAATTATAATTATAATTGATAATGAAGGGATAAACAGCTTTTAAAGATTATTAGGAGGTATGTTTAAAGATTTTTTTGGTGCATTAAAGTATGTTTAATTATGTTTTGGCTTCCATCACTGTATGCGAAAAGGACTTGAAAATATCATTATTTTTTTTTGCATGTCAAAATTATTTACGGTTTATGAGATACACAGCTTTAAAAAACCACCTTTTTGATCGTTTTCAGGAAATCTGCGCCTTAATAAAGTTCAGTCGCAGTGCTCTCTCTAAATGAATACACTGATTTAATATTTTTGTGTGTTTCATTTTCTTATTTCGACTTCCCATTTCGGCCCCTAGGGGGTGTAGTATTTTTGCAAAACGATGGGTGAGGCGCATAGGGTAAAGGTTGGGAACCCCTAAGCTGTTCTAGCGTATCTATGTATGTGGGATTTTTTATTCCTACCGTAACATAATAGCGGTTGTATGGATTTGAATATGTCGCAATAAGATCTTTAAAGCCGTGATATATACCAGATGACTTTTTTTACCGTCTCGAAAAAAATTGGGTGTATTAGGTGAACAGAGTAGAAGCCTATGGCATTCCTAGTTTTTTTCATGTGCCGGTCATCTTAGTATGATATACTGAATTCACCCCATCAGTCTGCGGAGGGCTGTCCCTTACACCCTGTATAATATATTTTTTTTTGTTATTTTTCTAGGGAATACAGCTTTAAAGGTACTTACCGTAATATAGTTTTAAGAAAGCGGTTCATATTAGGAATATAACTATGATACGAGCATGATCTAAAAATATAAGTATTCTCGAAGAGTTTTTCGAAAAGATCTCTCAATCCACACGCACAAAGAAGCCCGAAAGTCTGACAGCCAGTCTTACCAAGGGGTATCGTATTGCCCAGTTACTGGGTTGTTGAGGTCAGATAGGCAATCGCTCCATGTAAAATACTGGTATTCAGCTGCATCCGGTTAGACTGGAAGCCGACCCCAACATAGTTAGGAAAAGGCTAGGCAGATTGAACCTATTTATGTACTTGTATACATAGTCTTTTTTTATAAATATTACAATTACTGAATTTATTAATTTATACAAATTTGAACTATTATTATTATAAAATGTAATACTTTATAATTAGATTATTACCAAAACCATTATGATTACAAATTAAAGAATTAATGTTAATATGATGTAGGTATACTTAATGAATAAGATGTTATGGAAATTGAAGAAATGATAGATCAACAATCAACTAATTGTAACAATTCTTTTTAGATTATTACATTGTATTAACATACATAATACATGTAAAATGTTAAATGTTTTCAATACATGAAATAAAAGGCTTTTTTATTTTATTATATATAATTTATAATTAAGTGGTAATTAAGATATATTTTTAGTGTTTTTAGGGTTCCGTACCTCAAAAGGAAAAAACGGAACCCTTATAAGGGTTCCGTTTTTTTCAGACAGACGGACAAACAAGTGATCCTATAGGATCACTTGTTTGTCCGTCTGTTTGTCTGTCTGTCAGTCTGTCAATACCGTTTTTCTCAGGAACGGGTAGAGGTATCAAGTTGAAATTGATATCAAATACGTAGGTCTATGGTCTCTTGAAATCCTAAAAAACTCAAGCTTCTAAGTCAATGCAATAAAAACATACGGCCATTTATGCAACATATTTTGATACTCGCAAGTAAATCAATACCTATAGGGTACTGCCCGTTGTTCTAGAATCACGAAATTTGGTAAGAAGCAAAGTCATGCAACACAAATAAAGGAAAAAGTCCGAAAATTGTTAATTTGTAATTCTATCACATAAAAAAAATGTTCAAGTCTGTCAGTCAGTCAAGACCCTTTTTCTCAAGGACGCGTGGAGATATCAAGTTAAAATTAATACTAAATACGTAAGTCTATTGTCCCTTAGAGTTCTAAAACAATCAAGCGTCTATGTCAACGCAATAAAAAATACGGCCATTTTGCGACACATTTTGATACTCGCAACTGTCGCAAGTAAATCAAAACCTATAGGGTACTTCCCGTTGACCTAGAATAATGAAATTTGGCAAGAAGCAAGGTCTCCCAGCACAAGTAAAGGAAAATGTCCGAAAATTGTAAATTTCTAATTTTTCGAAATAAAAAAAAAAATTGGGATCCAATTTTACCTAAGTTTGTATCTGGGATAAATTCTTTTCAACTACGGAACCCTTCATTGTGCGTGGTCCGACACGCACTTGGCCAGTTTTTTATATTTATTCCTCTCAAACTGCACCTGCCATAAATCTCTTCACCACCCTTGGTTCACTGAGAATGCCTAAGGCATTAAGTCCGCCTTTGTACAGCTCATAATGCGAAAAGTTTAAATAAATATGTGGCCACAACTGCCTCATACAGTCATACCTACTCATAATCTAGGTAAGTAGGTATAACGATTTTTAATGTCATTACATTAAAGTCTAGCTTTTGCCCGCGGCTTCAACCGCATGTAGGTCGGAAATTATCCCACGGGAACGTACCTACTACAAAGCTAGAAAGTATCCAATGTCCTAATCCAAATCCGTTCAGCCGTTTTGTCGTGAAAGCGTAACAAACATGGATGACACTCGGCAATACTGTAACTTCCCATTAGTGAAAGAATTTTCGAAAGATCAGTAGTTCCGTTGATTATTACCCCTTAAATTCAAACTAACAAAATGTTACCTCTTTATAATAATACTAGCTGCGCCCCGCGGTTTCACCCGCATATACCGGGATAAAAAGTAGACTATGTGTTAATCCAGGGTATAAGCTATCTACATACCAAATTTCATCCAAATCAGTCCCGCCGTTTGATCGTGAAGAAGTAACAAACATACACCCACACACACACACAAACTTTCGCCTTTATAATATTATACTGTGATTATTATGTAACTTATAAGTCGGTATAGATAAGTAGGCTATGAGTCCAAGAACCCAAAATATCCAGATGAAAAACAATAACACAAAAAATGTGACAAAAATGTAGCAAAATGAAGTTAATTTGACTCAAAACAGACTCAAGTTCTCACTGCCAATTGCGTTGGTTGCACAAGAGTGCGTGTAGGCACTCATCTGTGAGGAAACTATTGCCACTTTGTATACTAGTCAGCTAATTGAGATCGAACTATGTACTTGTATTGGTAATAGTGCTGTTTAGGATTCTGCGAGAATTTACGTAAGTACTAAGTTTACACAAAAACCAGAAGTTTATATAAGGTCCCATTAATAAAATAGATACGAACAACTTTCACTATGAGACTAACTCTGAAATCGCAAAAAAAAAATCACCTGTTCAGTACAATTATCTACTCCAATCTGCCTAGCCTTTTCCCAACTATGTTGGGGTCGGCTTCCAGTCTAACCGGATGCAGCTGAATACCAGTATTTTACATGGAGCGACTGCCTGTCTGACCTCCACAACCCAGTAACTGGGTAATACGATACCCCTTGGTAAGACTGGTTGTCAGACTTTCGGGCTTCTGACGACCCGTAACGACTGTCAAAGATCCACGAATGACAGCCGGGACCAATGGCTTAACGTGCTTTCCGAGGCACGGAGGAGTCTCGGTATGTAAAGATGGTCACCCATCCACTGACCAACCCCGGCAAGCGTAGCTTAACCTCATGGATCGACCCGTGCGGCTGTTATTACTTAGCCACGAGCTCCTAATTATCTACTCCAAACAATTATCTACTCCAAACTCGTCAAAATGTAGGGAGCAGCTGAATTTTTTTTCGCGATTTCAGGTTTGGTTCTATAGTAAAAGTTGTTCATATTTATGGGTAGAAACACCCTGTGAAAATTGTCCACCTATTTTAATTGGACCTTATAAATCAGAAAATTTGTACAAGATTTTTTTAATAATTTGTCATTTGTGTTGCCCTGCTTTCGTTTTCAATCGGCAGGCAAATATAATTATCTTTCTTACCCGTAGTCCCTGGAACGGAGAAATTTTAACCTGTGATCCCTCCGTAATACACAATGCTGCCGAATTAGAATGGCAGTCTCGAAAATGTGATTCGCGCCATTACAAATATGTCTATAATTTATGTGAGACACAAGTCATTAAAAATACCTATGTAATATGTATTTTCCGTGGTTTGGCAAAACTACAAACCACGGCAAATCTACCATAAAGAGATATATTTATAATTCTTAATGGTTAGAATTATGTAAATACATAAATATTTATTATTGTCGCGAATCATATTTTTAAGACCACCATTTTAATTCCGCAGCATTGTATTTTTCGGAGGTACCACGAGGCATAAACTTTTCTTTCTTTTTCTTTTTTTTCTATTTCGGAAAATATTTATTTATTAAAACTTTAGGCACAAGTACAAAAATACTGTACAAAGGCGGACTTAATGCCTGAGGCATTTTCTACCAGTCAACCTTAGGTGATGCAGAGACAAAACATGGTAGGTGCAAGATAGGGGATAGATAACTCGAAAAAGAATAAATACTAATAAATACATATATACATTCATACATTTATACATCTGAAATGATCATGAATATCTGTATCATTTTGCCGTTATGAACCAAAATAAATAAACTCTTACTATAGTGTTTACTCCACAAATTCAGTTAGCGTAAAGATACAATACGTAATGTAAATAAGGCCGACGGGCGTCTCCGTTAACCCGAGAGATCACCTCGATGCACGACCCGGCCATCGAACCCACGACCTTTGCAAAGAAAGTCGCTTTATGTAACCAGTGCGATGCGCAGGCGCACATCTCACTTTAACCATTGTTTGGCTGTTATTTATCTGTTACTCGTAAATTACTTTACAGATTTGCTTGCGGTTTTCTAGGTAAAAATTCTTATCTTTTTAGCTAGACATTGAGTTATGTGCCATCGACATGTGTGCAGGATTTCAAGAGATGTGGGCGTATTTGAAAGTGCGAATTATCATATATTTATTGCACCGGGCGAGGTTGGGTCCGTGGCATTAAGTCTTTTCATTATAATTTATTTGTCTGATTGTCTGTCGTATTGATGACATAATAGGATTTTGAGAACACAGTTTTGATAACTTTTGGATTCCGCAAGAAATTTTTAACTGTGTTTTAAATAGTTTTCTGCAATTATAGTTAGTTCTCTATCTTTTCAGGTTTGAGATGACAGGAAAATAGGCTTCAGCAATCATAAGTAGGTAAGTAAAAGTGACTTCAACCGTCGATTAAGTATAATAAAGTAGTTATATGGAAACAACAAGTTTTATATGAAGAGTCAAGAAAAGGTGAACGAAAGTTCACCTTTTCTAAAAAAAAACAAAAAAAAAGACCAAAGCTAACAAAAACTACACTTATGAATACGTAAACAATTATGACTACGTTTTTACGTAGTCATAATTATGACTACGTAAACAATTATGACTACGTTTTTACGTAGTCATAATTGTAGTTTTTGTTAGCTTTGGGCTCTGCATTATGTTAAATAACAATCAATTTTTTTTAACCATAAGTAAGTACCTACTTATATCTGGAACCCACCCAAAACTCCATTAATCTGTCAAGTAGTTTTCGAGTTACGAAGTCATTACATATACAAACAAACGTTGAAAAAACAAGTACGGAACATTAATCACGCAAGGTCGACGATACTTGACCGGTTTTTAATAACTTCTTATGCTAAACAGCTTCAAGAATTTAAAAAGGAGAGAGGTGCATCTGCAATTTACGAAGCGGTTTGCAATAACGAATTTGATTTATTGTGCACTAACTTTTACGTGTCTTCGTTTGCATCACTGTTGATTAGTAACGCCATTTCAAAAGACCTAAACATGTCTTAATTATTATTATCAATTTCTAGGTAAGGTCTGCGTTGCAATGCCTTTTTTTTGTTAGGAACCTTCTCCGGCGCGCACACAACAATTTACCAAAGTTTTATCACAATCGGTCGAGACATTTTTGAGTTTTAGCAAGAAGTCTGAAAATGGCACCGGTGACTCAAAGTTGTGTCAAAATCGGTTGTCTTGGTATGAGCATGTGATGCGGAGGAAAAGTTTTGAGTATGAATGTGGATGGCTATAACAGTAGAGGAAGACCAAAGAAATGATGGATGGACTGTGTGAAAGATAATATGGCTAGAAAGGGGGAGACTACTGTGAGGAGTTGAACATCACAGGGGGTAGCTACACTAAAAATCAAAGAGGTAGACGGGAGGTAAGAGGGCCGAGGCCGCTAGTAAATTAATAAATCTCAGTTCAACTTATTTATTTTATTTATGTATTTATTTATTCATCGCAAAGCTTACAGTCTAATATCTTTAAAGGTAAGTTATGTAACAATATCGCTTCAACAACATAAAAACTATGTACCTAAAATTAAACAAAAAAGAAAGAAATAGAACATACAAAAATTAAAATTAAAAATAAAATCTACAAATTTTTCTAAACAAAACAAAACATATTCTTCTTTAAAACAAAACAGAATATCTCACTGCCCTAGCGGAACCCTAGATAGAATCTGACTTCTACCATTGAACAAAAGTAAGTTCCGCTTTTCTTCAATAGCAATTCGATGAATGATAGATATGTCTGCCAGTAACATACTACGGTAGACTAAGGTAACAAACCTCTAAAGTACCGATATGACGACTAATAGAGAAGTATGGAAGAAAAAGACATGTTGCGCCGACCCCAAATATATTGCGATTGGGATGGGTGACCATCTTTACATACTGAGACTCCTTCGTGCCTCGGAAAGCACGTTAAGCCGTTGGTCCCGGCTGTCATTCGTGGATCTTTGACAGTCCTCAGAAGCCCGATAGTCTGACAACCAGTCTTACCAAGGGGTATCGTATTACTCAGTTACTGGGTTGTGGAGGTCAGATAGGCAGTCGCTCCATGTAAAATACTGGTATTCAGCTGCATTCGGTTAGGCTGGAAGCCGACCCCAACACTGTTGGGAAAAGGCTTGGCAGATTGGTTTTTAATTAAACTCTCTCGACTACAAAATAAATTCTGAAATAATCGTGTTCAGTCTCCGTCTGGATAAATCATGTCTTGCAACAAAGGCGAGAAATCTTCAACTTTAAAACAAAACCCAATCAATCTGTATCGAGGACAATAATTTTCAAATCTGACATCTCAAAATAATAACCTCAGAATCTGACACAAAAATAAATGCTTGTTGCCAAATAAAAAATGTGCAATAACCATCAGGCATTTGTGTGTATTTTGCAAATAAATCGATTATAATCTCGTTTTTTAATCGATTAGAAATCTCGGCTCGGTCACTCGTCGTTCACTTCCTATATCGTTATGTTCCCACAATTATCTTAAGGACACAGATTAATAGGTAATTAATGCAGATATGACAGTTGTGTCTAGGAGTAGCAATCAATCTGCCTTTTCCCAATTGTGTTGGGTTCGGCTTCCACTCTAACCGCGGATGCAGCTGAATACCAGTATTTTACATGGAGCGACTGCCTATCTGACCTCCACAACACAGTAACTGGGTCATACTACGATACCCTTTGGTAAGACTGGTTGTCAGATTTTCGGGCTTCTAACGACCCGAAACGAATGTCAAAGTTCCACGAATGACAGCCGGGACGAACGGCGTGCTTTCCGAGGCACGGAGGAGTCTCGGTATGTAAAGATGGTCATCCATCCACGGACCAACCCCGCCAAGCGAAGCTTAGCATCAACCCTTGCGGCTGATATTATATACATCAGTCGTTAGGGGTAGTCAGAAGCCCAAAAGTCTGACAACCATACTTAGGTATCAAGGGATATTGTGTTACCCAGTAACTGGGTTGTGGAGGTCAGATAGGCAGCCGCTCCATGTAAAATACTAATGTTCAGTTTGGAGGTCTCGAAAAACTACCTGCCACCGACTTATGTTCGAGTTCGACGTACGGTTCGTTGATGTAACGAATTGATTATTTATTATTAATGAACTGGCATATTAATAATTATGACGTCATTTTAGAATAACAAGTTACTAAAATGATCACTTTGTATGTATTCCATGCGTCTGCGCATTCATTTGAATTGAATGTTGAGTAATTATTTTAGTTAAATTTTATTTATTTATGTGAATTTTACATAAATTTTAGTTTTTTTAACATAATGCTGAAAAATAAATGAATTTTATTTTTTTCCATAATAAATGCTTACTTTTAAATATATCGTAAAAAATATATAAAAAACTTTTAAAAATATAAAAAATAGTGGTTCGCCGGTGTCGGGAGCAGGGTCCAAGGTACCGGTGCTTAGGGTTCCAGAACAGGAACCTCCTCACGATTCGAGCCGTATCGAGGAGTATTTTACTATTTTTTCTATCTATAATATGTATGTAGGGATTGACAAAAAAAAAAATGTATATAAGTAGTTTATCAACCATCTCGTTACCATAACACAAGCATTAGGTTGGGACTAGATGGCGTTGTGTGAAATGTCCAAGGATATTGTTACTATTATTTTTAAGTGTCTTGACAATTCTCGGGACCCTGGGGTCCCGGACCTTTAGAAGGCGTACGAGGGGCCAAAGCCAACTCGCAGAGGCCCGTTAGACGCTTTCAATGAAATGAATTATTTTAAAACGTCTTTGACATATCTGGGGATCCTGGGGTCCCGGACCTTTGGAAGGCGTACGAGGGGCCGAAGCCAACTCGCAGAGGCCCGTTAGACAATTTTAAATTATGAGGAGGCACCAACCGACGATTATCCCTGTGTGCACTATGCAAGTGCACACAAGGACAATTATTATTACTGCCTTCTGAATCAGGTGTCCTACTCCCTAAGTCCGTCCGTGCGTCCGTTCGCCCGTCCGTCTGATAAAATGATCCATCAACCCAAGTGTAAAAGTTAAATTTTTCGGACAGGCAAAACACATCGGGAGTAGGGACAACTGTCAAATCGTGTTGTCGTTCATACTTCGTTCGGGCCCCGAACCAATTATCTGTCTGTAGGTGATACGGAGTAGAAAACGCCCGTAACCGACGGACTTCGTGCTTAAGGAGTAGACCCCCAGGTTCTTGTCCAACCGCCTAAGGAGAGAGAATTGTTATCATTATTTTAAAATGCCTTTATCATATCTCGGAATCCTGGGGTCCCGGACCTTTGTAAGGTGCACGAGGAGTCGAAGCCAACTCGCAGAGGCCCCATAGACAATTTTAAATTATGAGGAGGCACCAACAAACGATTATCCCTGCACTATGCAAGTGCACCCAAAGACAACCCCCGGTTGGTGCAGAACATGGAAACAAAACATATTGGGTTATGGGTTTGGGTGGCTGTGAACTGGTTACCTAGGTAACCAGTACTAGAACTATGGAAAGACTAAGGCCCCTGCCTGACCAATACAATACATAGATAAAATGGCAATAGATGACTTACACACTCAATAATGGGCCCCCGAAAACGGTCGCTAGCTCATAGTGTCGTAGTGACAAGGGAGCAACATGTTCTGAGGGGCTTATGAGCAGTAAACGGCTATCAAGACAATCCCGGAAGACGATCAAGATCTCTACCAGCATCTTACTAGAATACTTCCTTCCTCCGAGCACTCACAATAAATAATAAACGCAAAGAAGAGGTAAGAGCTCTGTTTCTCTTCAGTGTTCACTCAGCCGATAAAGGCAAGCCAGAGGTGAAGAACAAGACTTCTGCCGGGAGATAGGGTCCGTGGTGTCGCTACTGCCCAACAGCTTGCCACATGCTGCCCTGCGGGTTCATGTACCTGTTTCGGCTAAGTAAACTCTACTAACACAGACCTAGACTTCAGAAGCGCGCAAGCCCCATCAATCTGCCTAGCCTTTTCCCAACTATGTTGGGGTCGGCTTCTAGTCTAACCGGATGCAGCTGAATACCAGTATTTTACATGGAGCGACTGTCTATCTGACCTCCACAACCCAGTAACTGGGTAATACTACGATACCCCTTGGTAAGACTGGTTGTCAGACTTTCGGGTTTCTGACGACCCGTAACGACTGTCAAAGATCCACGAATAACAGCCGGGACCAACGGCTTAACGTGGTTTCCGAGGCACGGAGGAATCTCGGTATGTAAAGATGGTCACCTATCCACTGACCAACCCCGGCAAGAATAGCTTAACCTGACGGATCGACCCGTGCGGCTGTTATTATTTAGCCACGAGCTCCTCATCCATCCCCCATCACGATGTCAATGTAGAGATATGTCGGTGTGGTTATTATTATTATTATTCAGTTTAGAAAGAAAACACATTTATTTATTACAAAAAAAAAACAACAACATTTGCGATAACAACAACAAAGAATTACAAAGTAGGAATGTGTGCCTGACGGCTGTGCTAAAAAGCCCCAGTTTAGCCAAAATACCAGACAAGTGCCTGACGCTGGTTTTCAACTGGACCGAACTGTGAGATAACGGACATATATCAGTCTTATACTGCAACGTGTGATGTAATTTCAATGCTAAAACTAATACTGATTTGATCAATTAACAATGTTGACCATAAACACAAAGTCCATATTCGTATAGGTGAAACATAGTTCTAAAAACAAAATTACCATCCATTAGTTAAATCGCGTCTCACCCGGAAATTACATATGATATCACTTCTGCTGATTACCTTAATCTTTGCCTCATGCGTGGGAACAAAACGTACTTGAACTTACTACTACGTACTTACTTTCGATTGTCTCCCGACAATGATGGGAAATTGTAACTGTCATCTTCAAATAATCGTCGGCTAAGTGCAGTGATTTGTTGAGTAGCATAGTGCTGGTTTGTGTGAACATTATGCTGGTAGCCAAATGTTGAAGGAGTGTTCTAATGGGGGCTTCCCATTGGTCGATTTTCGCCGTGACGTTGCTGAAGAAATGGCCTTAAAAGGCCGCAGATGGAGTGTTTGATAAAAACTTTAAAGCTTTGGTCATGATTTACGATAACTTTTCATGTTATAACAATTATAAATAAATAAATAAAACATTAATTTCAGAATCAATCCATAAAGCATAGGTACTTAATAGTAATAAAAATAGTCAGCATACAAATATAAAAATTAATAAAATAAAATGATTCAAATTATGCACAAGAAAAACAAATTCAACTTTTCGTATAAAACGCTAGACAAAATTTACGCTGTCACCAATGTGATCCCTAATTTCGTCACGATATGGCCATTTCTATGATGATAATTTTATGAAGTGTTCGGTCATTTCATGAAGAAATGGTTGTGTTTCATGATTGGTCAAACGTCGAATGACATATCATTAAACGTTGACGTTTAAACGATATGGCCAATTTTAGCAGGTCATTTCATGAAACTTACAACCATTTCATGAAATGACCGAACACTTCATGAAATTATCAGTTCTAAGATCTGGCCACGACAGATACACAATGTTCCAAACACTGTGTGAGAAGCCCTATGGACTATGGACCAGGACTATGGCCCTAAATATTATTATACTAAGTATACCTAAATTACATAAATAACAAGTATTATCATACCGCGGAAATGGTTGATATTCAGAATGCATTTTAATTACAAATTACAAACAATAAGAGGAACCTTGTAATGACATTATTTAAAATGTTAATTTCAAAAACCCGTGGGATAATATTTTGATATTCTAACTGCATATATTAATTAATTTAAATATAACTTAAACTGCTGAAATTACTGAAATACAAAGTTATCTTTGCAGCGAACATCATACAGGAAACGTGTTTTTTTTTTTAAACTGAAGTTTTTTTTTTAATATTATGTAGTGTTCAATATTGTACAGTGGTACGGAACCCTTCGTGTGCAAGTCCGACTTCAACTTGGCGGTTTTAAATCTTTGCACTTTTGAAAGTATGAAAAGGAAAGCTGTTTTTGGGGTTACTAACTTAGCACAATCTGGGAAATTAAACTTAAGGCCTCAATTTTCAAAGCTTACCTATATTATTATCTATATCTCGTGAATATACCAAGTCCTAAACAAGTAGATTATACAGGAAGGTAAGAAATCTCTTCCTAAAAAGTAGTTTATAAATGTACTAACACAATAATAACTCGTCACTACACCTCAGACAATAGCTCATTAAGCACTGGCCTTAAAAACAAAACACACCTATAAAGTGTTCAAGTAAATATTACCACAGAAGTTTAAAACAAATTCATCAAAATAAAACCTTTTAAAAAATATATTACCTAATAGCAGACCAGACAGACGTTGTCCTGTATGAACGATCCTAGAACACGACTGGAGCGCCACCTACCGGGTCCAATTGTGTTTTCAAACCATCCAGGAACCCATTCAAATGTACACACAAAATTTCATCTAAATCGGTCCAGCCGTTGTTATAGCACGTTGTATGCGTTTTTTTTTAAAGTATCCTATGTCCGTCTCCTGATTCTAATAAGCTACCTCCCCACCAATTTTCAGGCAAATCGGTTCAGCCGTTCTTGAGTTATAAATAGTGTAACTAACACGACTTTCTTTTATATATACAACGTGTAACGTTAAATGCGCAAAACCTCTTAAGGGGTCATTGTACTCATCATTATGAACAACTTTTACTATGGGAACAAAACCTGAAATCGCGAAAAAAAATCAGCTGTTCAGTACATTTATGTTCGCATAATTCGTCAAAATGTACTGAACAGCTATTTTTTTTCGCGATTTCAGGTTTGGTCCTATAGTAAAAGTTGTTCTTAATGATGAGTACAATGACCCCTTAAGAGGTTTTGCGCATTTAACGTTACACGTTGTATATATTAGCATTCATTTTTGCCTCAATCCCAATTTTGGGGTCGGCCTACTCGGTTTGTACTAACAGCCACACGGGTCGATTGATCAGGTTAAGCTACGCTTGCCGTAGTTGGTCAGTGGATGGGTGACCATCTTTACATACCGAGAACCCTCCGATGTCTTGGAAAGCACGTTAAGCCATTGGTCCTTGCTGTCATTCGTGGATCTTTGAGTCGTTACGAGTCGTCAGAAGCCTGAAAGTCTGACAACCCCGGAGGCACGGAGGAGTCGAGGCTCCTCCTTGCGTGGTATTTAAAGATGGTCACCCATCCACGGACCAACCCCGGCAAGCGTAGCGTAACCTGATGGATCGACCCGTACGGCTGTCATTACTTAGCCACGAGCTTCTCATGATGCATGAAATGGATATAACACGACAAATTGACGAACAGTGTCAATTTGCTTATCAGTTAATTTCCCTAACCAATTTCACGTTGTGTTGTGTTATTATTCCATTTATAATAACATCAGATAAATATAACCCTTTTAGCAAAGAAATGTGTAGAAATAAATTACTCGTTTCCTTTTGGCAATTCAATCTCCCTAGCCTTTTCCCAACTATGTTGGGGTCGGCTTCCAGTCTAACCGGATGGAGCTGAATACCAGTATTTTACATGGAGCGACTGCCAATCTGACCTCCACAACCCAGTTACTGGGTAATACGATAACCCTTGGTAAGACTGGTTGTCAGACTTTCGGGCTTCTGACGACCCGTAACGACTGTCAAAGATCCACGAATAACAGCCGGGACCAACGGCTTAACGTGCTTTCCGAGGCACGGAGGAATCTCGGTATGTAAAGATGGTCACCCATCCACTGACCAACCCCCGCAAGCGTAGCTTAACCTGACGGATCGACCAGTGCGGCTGTTATTACTTAGCCACGAGCTCCTATTCAACACAATTTATAAACCAACGGTCAATCAACGTAATAGCTGAAACTCGACTACGAAGTCTGGGATTTGTACATTGTATGGAGATTCTGCAAAAATAATAATCTCTACCAATTTGGCAATTAGTTCCTAATAGTAGGGTTCGTTGCTAATTGCATGCGAGGGTGCAACCCGATATCATACATTGATATGCTGGCGGTAATCCCGAAGCCCTTTCAACCCACGGTGGGAGGGACTTGCTTTGCCCAAATCCATCATGGCGGATTGCTACAATTTTATAGTTAGGTACCTGTAGTTAATTAACTTTAGTTAGTTTGTTTACACTAGCCGAATATACTGTAGGTACCTAATTAGCAGTTAGGCAAAATAAAACCGGCCAAGTACGTGTCGGGCTCCGTAGTAATAGCGTTCCGTAGTTGCACAATAATGCGGGAGGAGCTCGTGGCTAAGTAATAACAGCCGCACGGGTCGATCCGTCAGGTTAAGCTACGCTTGCCGGGGTTGGTCAGTGGATGGGTGACCATCTTTACATATCGAGATTCCTCCGTGCCTCGGAAAGCACGTTAAGCCGTTGGTCCCGGCTGTTATTCGTGGATCTTTGACAGTCGTTACGGGTCGTCAGAAGCCCGAAAGTCTGACAACCAGTCTTACCAAGGGGTATCGTATTACCCAGTTACTGGGTTGTGGAGGTCAGATAGGCAGTCGCTCCATGTAAAATACTGGTATTCAGCTGCATCCGGTTAGACTGGAAGCCGACCCCAACATAGTTGGGAAAAGGCTAGGCAGATTGATTGAGTTGCACAATAATGCGGATTAAGAAGAGGGCTTTTTGTTGTTTCATGAATATTTGACTACTACTCGTAAACTTGAAAAGCCTACTTAGCTTTGATAGTTGTACTTTTGACTTCGTTATAAACCACTACCACAGTATAAAAACAAGACTGTGCTATTACCGTGAATTTTTTCACCTGTCCAAAACTAACCGTTTAGCTGGCAGGGACACACACAGCTGACTATAACAAAAATTAACACTTTAAAGCTTAATATTTCAGAAACGGATCCCTAAATCGAAAAATTGTTTTCACAATATTTTTGAAAGACCCATCCAACAACACCCAACACCATGGGGTAGACGAGAAAAAAAAACACCACCACTTTACGTGTACGGAAGGTACCCTGAAAATTTTTTTTCATGATTTTATTTTACCACTTTGTGGGCGTGATAAATATGTATAATAACCATGCTAAAATAGCTTTCTAGTACTAAGAGTCTTTGAGCTAAGCTGCGGACGGACAGACGGAAGGACATAGCGAATGGGTTCCTTGTTGATTACGGAACCCTAAAAAGAGTGCGTCTTCGTGGATGGCACTAACTATAAATACATGTAATATTGTTTAGGATTTGGTCAAGGTGACCTTATCATACAAACTTAATTGATGAAAGTCAGAAGAGTCACAGTGCACATTATCAGTATCATTTAAAATCCTCATCTGCCTAGCTTTTTACCAACTATGTTGGGGTCCAGCTTTTTACCAACTATGTTGGCTCCCAGTCTAACCTGATGTATTGTACATGGAGCGACTGCCTATCTGACCTCCACAACCCAGTTACACTCAGTAACATATCCCCTATGGTAAGTAAGGGTCTCGATATGTAAAAGATGGTCACCCATCCACGGATCAACCGCGGCAAGCGTAGCTTATAAAATAAAAATAAAATAAAAAATAAAATACTTTTAATTCAGACATGGTCCATAACATTGTTAGTAAAACTTAAAAACTATGGCTAGATTTAAAAAAAAATAATAAGTATTTGCCGCCCTCTGGGGGGGGGCACACGCACTTGTGCTTGAACCCAGTGCCCCAGAAGGGGGCTGTCCAGCTTGTAGCTGAGCACGTTCAGGATGGTGTTGGCGCTCCCACGCGTGCCGAACATCAGCGAAGCGATTCGGCGCCGCAGCACAGTGTGAAAGCCGTCTGTGTGCGCGTGCGCAAACATCGCAGATGCAATACATCAGCGAGGGAGCCCCACCTGATCGATGGATCCGTGCGGCTGTTATTACTGAGCCACGAGCTCCTATTTATCAGTATTATTCAGTAATAAAAAAAGGAAATGGTGTGTGGCGAGCAGTTTGGCAGTAGTGACTCCACAGATCCTATTTCCCAGGAGAAGTCTTGTACCTTACCTCTGCCTTACCTTTATTGACTGGCCAGAGTGAACACTGACGAGGGACAAGCTCTCACCTCTTTCTTGCCTTTATTGGCGGCTTGAGTGGAGATTCGCAAGAGTAAACGTGCTCGGAGGAAGGAAGTATTCCAGTAAGATGCTGGTAGGGTCCTTGACCGTGCTTCCGGGATTGTCCTGGTAGCCGTGGAATACCTCTCCACTCCTCAGTATACATTTTTTGAGAGAGATAGAGAGTTAGAGATAATTTATTTGGCAAAACACATGCGTTTACACACTGACTAGTCGGGCATGCAGGGTATTTAAACTCCATTTACATTATGATTAGACATTTAAACTAACCTTTTTTACAGTCCGTTCAACCGATTTTGACTTCTATTCCGTAGGCTCAAGGATGGCATTAAAGGCAAAAAGTGGTTACAATACCAACTGTTGGTATCAACTGCTGGTCAAAATCGGTTGAACGGACTGTAAAAAGGTTTGTTTAAATGTCTAATCTTAATGTAAATGTAGGAGTATTAATAATCCCACCAAAAAAAAATTTCATGTAAAATGTTGCCAAGACGAGAGTACGTGACCACATATAGCTCGCACTGACAAAAAGCTATCAGATCTCATGTAGAGCCAAGCTTCTAACTCTACACGCCCTAACTCTCCAAGCCCTAACTTCACAAACTCTACACCTTAGTCAAAATATGAGGCTTGGCCGTTTCGTTACTACAAGAACTATTGTTTATGTAACAGAAAAGTAATGAACAGTGAATACATTTTTCACCTTGCGCCCATGTGATGGTAGCGAAACGGCCAAGCCACATATTTTGACTAAGGTGTAGAGTTTGTGAAGTTCATCATATCCCAAAAATTTTGTTTATCTGGCATAATCCAAACCCAAGTTAAGAAGGTTCAAAAATACGACGAAGTGCTTCGAGAAAAGGTAGGTAGTGCCCTTGCGCTTCGCTTGGCTCGTCTTGGCGGGGGCACTCCCCTGCCCCCAGATTATGAATAATAAAAATGTACGAACATGTTTTGCCAACTATGTAGTACAAATTGAATATCGATCAAAACGTGTAAAAATTAAATTATAATGATATTGACCGGTTTTTTTTTAACATATTTGTGTTTATTTCTTTGTACTTTTTTGGGATTTTATTGTAAATAGTAGAATCCTATTTAATACCATACATAATACTCTTCCTCATGAGCGCAGTTTCTGCAGTATGCAAGCATAATTTGCTGTTGCCACGTCTGTTACGAGTGACGTATCAGAAAGTCGTTGGAAGTCAGGATTAGATTTTAAAACTCCATTTCAAAAATATACAGTGATGGTAGCGTTAGTAATTTATATTTTTAGGGTTCCGTACCTCAAAAGGAAAAAAACGGAACCCTTATAGGATCACTCGTGTGTCTGTCTGTCTGTCTGTCTGTCTGTCCGTCTGTCCGTCTGTCACAGCCAATTTGCTCCGAATCTAATGCACCGATTAAGTTGAAATTTCGTATACATATGGATTTCTGTGACCCAAACATGTTCGGCTAAAGTAAATAAATGAATTTTGAATATGGGGGTCACTTTTAGGTGGTAAATAAGAAAATTACCGTGCAAACTGTACCGTGTGACATGTTAAATGAAAGGGCTTACTGTGAGGGTCTCAAATATATATTTTTTTATAATTTTGAAATATTTTTTTTTAAAGTTATTTAAGAAAATAGACGAAAATTTACCCAATGATTTAATAGATTTATCTCCAAAACTACTGATACTAAAATTTTGAAAAATATACAAAATATAGTTCTCTATCTGTAGATTACAGGAAAACCTATAAGAAGTCTGTGGTCTCAAAATAACATGGTAAATCTATCAATATTTTGATTACAAACTTACATTTACAGTTGGAATGTATGAGAGAACATGTATTTCAACTACAATGTTAAGTTTGTTCTTGGGATAAATTCATCCCCACTACGGAACCCTTCATTGTGCGTGGTCCGACACGCACTTGGCCGGTTTTTTAAAAAAAAGGTCTGTAGCTATCCGTCGGTTTTAAATTGAACATGGTGCGAATCACGGAGCAAATACAGTTCGCGTGGTGCGAATACATCGCTCTTGGGCCTTGATTGCAATATCCTTGTGTGTGGAATTGCCCCAGAAAATAAACCATAACTGGTGATGATAGCAGAGCGATATGACTGCCCCTATATTGGACAATGCTGTGACAGACATCTGTAGCCAGGGGGCGCCTACATTTTATTGACCTTGGCATATATTTTTATAATGACGTGTTTTGTACTGTATTGTTTTAATGTGAAATTTAATTTTTTAATTCTGTGACACTGACAATTTTGTAATTTTGTATTATTGTTTTGTTGACATCTTTGTTTATTTGAATTGCATTGACATTTTATTTTATTTTATTCTCTGACCCTTTTCAATTTGTATTCGTCCATTCGTTTAATTTATTCCGATGTATTATGGGGCAGTATTGTGAAATTTTATTTTATTATGTAACATATGGGTTTTTGCCTGAATTAAATTAATTTTATTTTATTTATTTTTATAACGCAATACCGATGCGACAAACCCATGATATGCAGCTTTATCAATGTATCCGGGTTGAGTTCCGGTGCAAGTTTGTAAAATACAAATGCAGACGACCTTAGTCTTTCAGTCCAATTTCTTGTCTATTATAAAACCAAAACGTTGTTGTGGAGTTGGCTTCAGTAAGTACTGCATCACGATATTTAATCTCAATGTCATTATTGGGGTATAATATATTTTGATCAAGATACAACCTGACACGGACCTGCAAATTGCAAAAAGTCCAAAAAAAAATTGAATTTCGCGAGCTGCAACTCCGCATCATCCTTAAATAAAGAAGATCTCAAGAGCAACACTTCTACATCTCCTATGTCTTGTGGTTTTAATCCATTGTTCTACAAACGTTAGAAGTGCACTGTAAGAACATCGGATAATCCATTTTATTGATTTATGTTTGATGTTTCCAGGTTGGATTAATGTGAATGAAAAGCGAGCAACTTATGTAAGATTGTTACTTTCTGTGATATTTATTGTGAAGACTACGGTCTGTTAATAAGAGCCCTAGCACGAACGCGCGAAGTAATCATAGAGTACCTATTATAATTATCTGTGACATAGGTAAGTAATGTGAAGGAGGAGCTCGTGGCTAAGTAATTACAGCCGCACGGGTCGATCCATCAGGTTAAGCTACGCTTGCCGGGGTTGGTCCGTGATGGATGTGTGATCTTTACATACCGAGACTCCTCCGTGCCTCGGAAAGCAGGTTAAGCCGTTGGTCCCGGCTGTCATTCGTGGATCTTTGACAGTCGTTACGGGTCGTCAGAAGCCCGAAAGTCTGAAAACCAGTCTTACCAAAGGGGTATCGTATTACCCAGTAACTAGGTTGTGGAGGTCAGATAAGCAGTCGCTCCATGTAAAATACTGGTATTCAGCTGCATCCGGTTAGACTGGAAGGCGACCCCAACATAGTTGGGAAAAGGCTAGGCAGATTGATTGAGGTACTTAACTAATGTGAATTCGAACGATTTTGAATCGAAAATATAATAATCCTACAGCATTATATGGTTTAAACTAGCTTTTGCCCGCGGCTTCGCCCGCGTGGAAGTCGGAAAATATCCCATGGGAACGTACATGTGGAAAACATAGGGCCGTCCGATATAACTGTGCAAACTCAAATTGCTACGATATATCGTTACCGTGTATAGTAGGCATAAAGCTACCAGTCGGCATGATTTTTTCCGACATCTTCAACAGTCGTCGTCATATTTCAGCCAATTTACACAAAACCATAATGAATTACACCGAATCACTCCGTTCATTGGAGAAAACCGTATGAAAATCCGTTCGGTACTTTTTGACATTATCGCATTCAAACAGACACAGTTACGCGGCGGGGGGACTTTGTTAATTACTTAAAATTTATTATGCCAGTCACGCTCTAATAACAAATAACTTTTGTCCGAGTGTCCACTCGTTCAAATAATTTCCTCGTAAAAACTTCGAATGAAATAAAGACTTTATGTTACCTCAAGATTCGAACTATGACTACATTTCCAATCCCTTAAATCTCTTAAAAAGAGGTAGTTACACAAACATTTGTCAACCCCTATTGTACCCCCTCAAAAACGCTAGACCACATATTTCTTTATTTCCTACCAAAAGAATTTGAATTTTCATATCCCTACCTTAAGAAATGCTGGGTTTCCCATCTTTCATCCCTTATATCACCCCTTGTAGTATTGTTTTTGAAAGTTTCCTGTGTCCTTTCCCAAGATGCTATATAAAGCCTTGCCAAATTTTGTCGAAATCCGTGCAGTTTTGTAAATTTTAAAATCAACCCCTATTTTACCCCCTTAGGGGATGATTTTTCAAAAACGCTGAACCGCATATTTCTTTGTTTCCTATCAAAAGCATACATTTTAATTTTCACATCCCTAACTTAAGAAATACTGAGTTTCCATACAAACTTTCATCCCCTATATCACCCCCTGTAGGATTATTTTAAAGACAAAAAGTAGTTTATGTCCTTCCCCAGGATGCTATATAAAGCCTTGCCAAATTTTATCGACGTCCGTGCAGTTTTGTAAATTTTAAAATCAACCCCTATTTTACCCCCTTAGGGTATAATATTTCAAAAACGCTGAACCGCATATTTCTTAATTTCCTACCAATAGCATGAATTTGTTATCCCTAACTTTAGAAATACTGGGTTTCCCTTACAAACTTTCATCCCCTATATCACCCCCTGTAGTATTGTTTTTGAAAGTATCCTATTTCCTTTCCCAGGATGCTATATAAAGCCTTGCCAAATTTTGTTGAAATCCGTGCAGTTTTGTAAATTTTAAAATCAACCCCTATTTTACCCCCTAAGTGGATGATTTTTCAAAAACGCTGAACCGCATATTTCTTTATTTCCTATCAAAAGCATACATTTTAATTTTCACATCCCTAACTTAAGACATACTGATTTTCTCATACAAACTTTCATCCCCTATATCACCCCCTGTAGGATTATTTTTTAAGACAAAAAGTAGGCCATGTCCTTCCCCAAGATGCTATATAAAGCCTTGCCAAGTTTTATCGAAATCCGTGCAGTTTTGTAAATTTTAAAATCAACCCCTATTTTACCCCCTAAGTGGATGATTTTTCAAAAACGCTGAACCGCATATTTCTTTATTTCCTATCAAAAGCATACATTTTAATTTTCACATCCCTAACTTAAGACATACTGATTTTCTCATACAAACTTTCATCCCCTATATCACCCCCTGTAGGATTATTTTTTAAGACAAAAAGTAGTTTATGTCCTTCCCCAGGATGCTATATAAAGCCTTGCCAAATTTTATCGACGTCCGTGCAGTTTTGTAAATTTTAAAATCAACCCCTATTTTACCCCCTTAGGGTATAATATTTCAAAAACGCTGAACCGCATATTTCTTAATTTCCTACCAATATCATGAATTTGTTATCCCTAACTTTAGAAATACTGGGTTTCCCTTACAAACTTTCATCCCCTATATCACCCCCTGTAGTATTGTTTTTGAAAGTATCCTATTTCCTTTCCCAGGATGCTATATAAAGCCTTGCCAAATTTTGTTGAAATCCGTGCAGTTTTGTAAATTTTAAAATCAACCCCTATTTTACCCCCTAAGTGGATGATTTTTCAAAAACGCTGAACCGCATATTTCTTTATTTCCTATCAAAAGCATACATTTTAATTTTCACATCCCTAACTTAAGACATACTGATTTTCTCATACAAACTTTCATCCCCTATATCACCCCCTGTAGGATTATTTTTTAAGACAAAAAGTAGGCCATGTCCTTCCCCAAGATGCTATATAAAGCCTTGCCAAGTTTTATCGAAATCCGTGCAGTTTTGTAAATTTTAAAATCAACCCCTATTTTAACCCCTTAGGGCATGATTTTTCAAAAACGCTGAACCGCAAATTTCTTTATTTCCTACCTTTTGGTTTTGGTTGTGAAAATTAAAATGTATGCTTTTGCATACATTTTAATTTTCACATCCCTAACTGAAGAAATACTGAGTTTCCCATACAAACTTTCATCCCCTATATCACCCCCTGTAGTAATATTTTTGAAAAAAATAGTATGCTATGTCATTCCCCAGGATGCTATATACAGCCTTGCCTAATTTTGTCGAAATCCGTGCAGTTTTGTAAATTTTAAAATCAACCCCTATTTTAACCCCTTAGGGGATGATTTTTCAAAAACGCTGAACCGCATATTTCTTTATTTCCTACCAAAAGCATACATTTTAATTTTCACATCCCTAACTTAAGACATACTGATTTTCCCATACAAACTTTCATCCCCTATATCACCCCCTGTAAGATTATTTTTGAAAAAAAAAAGTAGCCTATGTCCGTCCCCAGGATACCATCTAGCCTTGCCAAATTTTATCGAAATCCGTTCAGTGGTTTAGGCGTGAAAAGGTAACAGACAGACAGACAGACAGACAGACAGACAGACAGACAGACAGACAGAGTTACTTTCGAATTTATAATATTAGTATGGAGTATGGATGTATATGGTAAGCGCAATTACAATACCACCCAATCAATCTGCCTAGCTTTTTTGTTGAGGTCGGCTTCCAGTCTAACCGGATGCAGCTGAATACGATATCACTTGGGAAGACTGGTTGTCAGACTTTCGGGGTTCTGACGACCCGTAACGACTGTTAAAGATCTACGAATGTCAGCCGCAGCTTTCTGAGGCACGGAGAAGTCTCGGAATGTAAAGATGGTCACCCATCCACGGCTAAACCCTGGCCGGCGTAGCTTAACCTGATGGATCGACCCGTTTGGCTGTTATTACTTAGCCACGAGCTCCTCAGTACCAGTCGTAGATGTGAAGAAAGTCTGACGACGCTGTTACAAATGGGTAGTCAAAGAATTACTGGACAAGGCATCGTCTGTGCTAATTCAGTACGTCCCCTCAGGCGGAGACGAATACCTAGAGTTAGCGCATTTCCAGGCGTTAAAAAAAAGTAAGTGCTAGTATTCAGTAGCATTTACGCGGAATTAGCATTTACGTGTGTTTAACGCTTAGAAATGATGCTATCTCTCCACCTGAGGGGACGTACTGAAGTAGCATTTCTATACAACATGTTAATGAAATAACCTAAAACCTCTTAAGGGGTCATTGTACTCATCATTATAAACAACTTTTACTATGGGACCAAACCTAAAATCGCGAAAAAAAAATCAGCTGTTCAGTACATTTTGACGAATTATGCGAACATAAATGTATTGAACAGCTGATTTTTTTTTCGCGATTCCAGGTTTGGTCCCATAGTAAAAGTTGTTCATAATGATGAGTACAATGACCCCTTAAGAGGTTGTGGGTTATTTATTTTACACCTTGTATACGCTGCCGGGTCATTATAGTTAGACTCTTTCTAAATCTGTTGTTTTATTTCTTTCAAAATGTATTTATACTAAGGGCCTTACACGATGTCCGAATAACCACTACTTACCGAATAAATTAAAAATTGAACAGAATTTGTATGAAATCATCTACCAATTAAGTTAAGGAAGATCGTAAGGGCCCTAAGTTTATTGTTAAGTTATTTCTATTTATTTTGAATGCTTGTTTTCCCTTAGAAAATAAAATCAAAATAAAAACTTATCAAACATACAACAACTTATTAACAAAACAAACAAACTTCAACTCAACTTAACTTCAACTTTCAACTTATCAAAGGTTGCATGGAAGACCCAAATAGGCTATAATTTCTACACTACTTATCTACATTTCCTTTGTTTTCTACTGCGTATTCGTTACCCATTTGTTAACACAATTAGGTTTTACCAAGAATGAGTGTATCTTCCCACCGTTCGGAAGCAGTGAGAGTTCGTTTAAGGAAACAAGTTATTAAGATAATAGGTATCTGTACTAATTAGACACCTTTTACTCTTATGAAAAGTACCTATTGATTTTCCCCATTCTCTTCTCTAAGTACTAATTAAAATAGAACAAGAGTAGGTGCGTTTTACGGTTTACGGAAATGGTGACTGTTGTGTTATTGGGCGTGTGGGTTGCTTTTTAGGGTTCCGTACCAAAATGGTAGAAAAGGAACCCTTATGGTGTGACTCAGTCTGTCTGTCTGTCACAGCTGGATATCTCAAGAACTACTAATGCTATCAACTTGAAATTTGGAACAGTTTTAGATGATTTTTACCCAACTATTTTACAAATAAGAAAAAAGTTATAATATTTATATTTTTTTGTAACAGGGACTGAAAGGGGGTCTTAAAAATTCAAAGTTGGGCTACTAGGGCATGTGGGGTATCTTTGAAAGAGCGGTTTTTGCACATTCTCAAACATTTTTTTATTTTTTTAGGCCCCATAGTTTTCGTGTTTTGATGAAAAATGTAAAAAAAAAATACTGTCCCCCCTTTATATCCGAAGTTTGCAAAGATATAAATCTGAAATTATTCTATGTGATAGAAGTTTATGTAAAGATTACAGGAAAAATAAAACAATGTCTCTAAATAGCACACTTTTCACACACACGCACACTTTCAGAAATGGGAACGGAACCCTCAGTGCGCGAGTCGGACTCGCTCTTGATCGGTTTTTTTTTAATAGTTCCTAGTTAACAGTATGCACCTATAGTATATCTGGTTTAATTTAATGCCTCTCGCTCGTATTAATTTTGTATAAGATCTTCATTGATGTGTATTTACCAATCTACCAGGGGTAGGTATCGTATTACCCAGTAACTGTTGTGGAGGTCAGATAGGCAGTCGCTCCATGGAAAATTCAGTTGCATCTGGTTAGACTGGAAGCCGACCCCAACATAGTTTGTTAAAAGCTAGGCAGATTATTTATGTGTATAATGTCCTTCTAATACCATTCCTAGAGAATTCGTATGGTTCTTCTTCTTCGTGTCGCTGGCGCTACAATATTTCAGATCACTTCCACGGAGTCGTCGGCGGCAGATCCGAGGTTACTAACTCACTATGTCTGCATGTTTTGGGGCACAGAGGGCAGGATAGGACGTGGAGCATAGTTTGCGACACAGCTCTATATTTATTTATTTATTTTATTTATTAAATCTTTATGCACAAGTAAAAAAAATACCGTACAAAGGCGGACTTAATGCCTGAGGCATTTTCTACCAGTCAACCTTAGGGTGATGCAGAGAGAAAACATGGCAGGTGCAACATAAAGGATAGATAACACGAAAATAACTATAAAATACAAGAATAAATACATACATATTATATACCTACATACATACATATATATAAATGGAATAAACTTTGTAAGGAGAAATAACGATCGGTAGAGGAGAAATAACGATCAGTAGAGGAGAAAATGAACCAGCAAATTAGCGCTGAGATGTTTTTGCCAACTTTATACTCACGTGTCTTCACTTTAAAAGACAACCGATTGGTTGCCATCCTGATGTTCAGAGGGAGCACGTTCCAAAGAAAGACCGCCTGTACAAAGAAAGAAGAGTGAATGAAACCAGAGCGGTGAGAAGGACATCGTAAAAGACGATTATTGGTGGAGCGAAGGTTTATACTATGGGCAGAGCACAAGTATTGAATATGGGAAGTCAGGTACGAAGGAGAAGTGGGTTTGTTAACAATAGAAAACAACATAGACAGAGCCCTCAGCTCTCTGCGCTGACGAATAGGTAACCATTTTAAAAGCAAACGTTGCGCGGATACATGGTCATACTTCCGAAGATTGAAAACGAATCGAATGCAATTATTGAGAAGGCGGTCAAGTTTATTGAGGAGATCTGCATTCAGGTCGTAGTAACACACATCACCATAGTCAATTATGGGAAAGATTAGGGACTGTACAAGCATTGCCTTTATGTGTGATGGGAGAAGGTTTTTCAACGGATACAGTGACCGCAGCGTTCCGGTGACTTTTTTACTAACAGTAGCGACCTGCTTTCGCCAGTCAAGACGAGTGTCGACATGCAGACCAAGATCCTTAACATCGGAGCCAAACGGAATGATGGAGTTGTCAAAGATTACAGGTGGCACAGTTAAACCATTCAATTCTATATCCACTGCTGTCCTATCAAGGAAGCCCCATTTCATCGCATTGGAGTTACATCTTCCCTCTTGGGTCCGGAGATGGTCCAAGGACTTCTGAGTGGACCACGAAAGGTTACACAAAAATAGGTATGATTCATCGTGTGACATACACTGGCGTAGCCACCATCAGGGATTTTAATTTTTATAACACAAAAAATTAGTCGATAATTATAATCTTCGATATAACTCTTGGATTATACTTAAAAATTGAACTCATTATACCTTCTAAACTAAAACCCGACTAAATCTGTGACTTGGCAAAAAATTACGACTAATTAGCGACTAAATTTGGGAGAAAACAGATCTTCGCTAGGTGGCTTAGTTTTTGAGATATAAATGTGGCCAAGCTGGGGAGATGCTCTCCATGAACCTTTATAACTTTTGAACCAGTGACCGACAAATTCTGATATTTTGCGACAAATTTCGACTAATTAGCGACAGATTTTTTGTGTTATCAAAATTAAAATCGGTGATGGTGGCCATGCCAGTGTAAGTCACACTGATTTATCCAATGTATTACAAACAAACTTGTATGTTGAAACAATGTTGTAAAAATGCTGGAAACTAAGAAATCAATCATGATATTTCCACCGTTTCTAATTGATGTGATAAAGTAACTTGGCATACAAGTCGAGGGCCACACTGCCTGCCATGCCACATTAGATTCGTTGTTTTTAGGGTTCCGTACCAAAATGGTAAAAAAGGAACCCTTATGGTGTGACTCAGTCTGTCTGTCTGTCTGTCACAGCTGGATATCTCAAGAACTACTAATGCTATCAACTTACAAATTTAGAATAGTTTTAGATGACGTTGACCCAACTATTTTGAAAATACGACAGAAATGAAAATATTTATATATTTTTTTGCAACAGGGACTGAAAGGGGGTCTTAAAAAATCAAAGTGAGGCTACTAGGGCATGTGGGATATCATATGAAAGAACGCTGTTTGCACATTCTCAAACATTTTCTTTTTTTTAGTCCGCATAGTTTTCGACTTCTGGTGAAAAATGTAAAAAAATACCGTTATCTCCGAAGTTTGCAAAGAGAAAAATTTGAAATTATTCTATGTGATAGAAGTTTATGTAAAGATTACAGGAAAAATAAAACGATGTCTCTAAATAGCACACTTTTTTTAGAAATCGGAACGGAACCCTCGGTGCGCGAGTCCGACTCGCTCTTGACCGGTTTTTTTAAAGAAAAATAATTGGTATTTATGGAGTCATACTAACTTGCAAAAAACATGACCTGTGTGGCGGTAAATTGAGTTGAAAGACCTCTAAAGTTATTTGTTGATGTATACATAGATATAGATAAATACATAGTTTACTTACATTTAGATTTAATGTTTGAGCACATGTTTCCCATGTTTGAACACGATCACCCTTAAACTATACATTCTCTTCGTTAAGTATCGAAAATGAACGTCATGAATGTATAGTATAACAAAAATAATCTTGATTTTTTTTCAGAGATAGACCACACATGAACTAAACCGCTGGGTCTAGTAATAATTCTATGTATAGTCAGCGTCAATAATATCGGGACGAACAGACTGTTCAAAATGATCTAATAAACAACTATGAAAATAAAATAACTCAATGACACAAGGAATGTTTCAAATGAAGACTCAACACGACAACTGTCATTCTGACAAGAACCTTATCCAATTGAGATAAAGTTTAATTTTCTTAGTTGTTGAGATCATTTTGTCTGTTAGCCCCGACATTTTTGACGCTGACTGTACAAGCAGACGAATCCGCCAACTTACCGATACGCTAATATTGTACTCAAAATGACGTAACTTTGGAATGCAATCAACAAACAAAAATATCTAACGCCTCTGCCAAACATTTGTCAAACATAACCATCGCTGCTTTTGTATCAACAACATTTAAATAATTGGTAAGTAAGCCAGTATTGTGTAGCGTTCATTGGCCAACATTTGGAAAAGAGGTGTATGTATATTTGTGGATTGTAGGAATAAAACTAACAGTGAAAGTGATGTGTTTAATCGATTTGAATTATTTTATGGTACTTACATGTAATTGTTTGGGTCGATTGATCGATTGTGGGAATTTTATCGATGTTTCTTAATTTATTATCAAAGATATTTTGATTACACTTTATGATTCAACATATTTGGGTTTCTAGGTCCATGTTTAGACGATTATTTATAACGATACGTAATATTATTATGTAAAGTAGACAGACCGTTCTTAAGCTTTTTAACCCCCTTTCTTGTTTTGGTAATGTCATCAAGTAAAACTATTGGCACACCGATATTATCTTAAAGAGCGACGGAAACCACAAATCATCAAATTACCAAGAGCAAAATCAATCGGATCCGGCTCGAAGGACCAATGTTCGGAGTTGGGGTGAATTTAAATATAGACTAAGATTAAATATTATAAGATAACTATATTTCAGTACCAAATGGGATAACTATATGTGTATATGTGTATATAAAACTAATGAGGTGAGATTGAGTCGCGCCCGATATGCTGTCCGAAAGCGTAATAATTACATTTACTTAGGTAATACATAATATTGCGAGGCATGGAGCGCGGTGTCACAATTACGCTGACATGTTTAATAGTTCGGTGATTGACCCGAACAATGAAGTTCAAAAGACACCATCACACTGTTTCAAGAATGGCTAGGAGAGTTGGTAATGGTCCAATCCTTTAGTCAAGTGTAAGATGACGACTAATAGAGAATTATGGAAGAAAAAGACATGTTGCGCCGACCATAAATAAATTGGGATAAGAGCAGAAGTGATTTTAGCGGTAGAAATCTCTAATCTGACATGTCTACAATGCTGCAGCACGTTTCTTCTTCATTTCAACTCTAAAGAGCTATTATGGTATCAACCGGAGCGTTATACTGGAGGTTCCATTGATATATTAGAGGAAGATATGTTACGCGCTAATATCGCAATCACTAAATCTGGAGTTGGCGCACGACTACATGTACCGAAACTAGCACATCTGTGATCACAGTCGCAAACCTACAGTTACAGAGAACAACATATATAGGAGCCGGCGCTGTCGTGCAAGCGAAATCTCGTTAGCTGTCGAATGTTGGCCGAATAATTACGATTACGAATGACATTGCATGTCTATCTCGCTCTCACAAACATGGCGAAGCAAACATTAAATATTATTATAATTTTCAACAAATTAATATTTTTGGCTCTACTTACGAGTGAAAAGTAATCCCGTGGATTTAGTTTTTTGGTTTTTGACCTATTTGTGCACTTGAAAACACAGGTAGGCATTCTTGCTGCTCATTTAGACGATTACAGTAATTTTACTTAAGGTGCTACACAAACACCATTTCGATTGTGACTAAGGTCAATTGTGTGCGTTAACACAATTTATGCGGTCCACGTCGAGGAGCGCGAACCATGTCTTCCTAATGTATACATCAATGGGAGGTCCTAATTATGTCAAATATTATTTGGTAGAAATTACAACAGCTCTTTGACAGTACTTTACAGTACAGTACAGTACAGTACTTTCGTCTATGACATGATGTACATTTTGATACAAGTGGAGAACGTTTGTTATTGCATTCGAGGCGGAATTAAAACACCCCAGCCGCAGGCTAGGTTGTTTTTAAGCCGAGAACTGCAATAACAAATGTCCACGAGTATCAAACGACGTTTTTCAAGACACTTTTGAAGAAATAAAATAAAATAACGGAAAATATTTTGGTATGAATTAATAGGAAACTATGATTTATATTTTCTTTTCTTTCCGCGCTTTGCTTTAGCCAGGTTGAAAGAGAAGCAAAGGTATAAAGCCGATAAACAGCTTAATATGAAAAATAGAAAATTCAAATATTTTTGAGTTTAGAACACAAACAAATGTTAATTTGTTCATAAACGTTTTTTTATTGTAATAATAATGATTTCTGATATTCTACAGGGTGTAAGGGACAGCCCTCCACAAACTAACAGGGTGCATTCAGCTCCTCATTTTAATCATATTCCACCGGAAATTTTCTCAGGAAAATTTTAATTTTTTCTAATTTTTTTTCAGTTATATTTTCATTATTTCAATGTAAAATTGCATTGTGTGTTCGCAGCACTCCATTTATGTAAAAAAAACTGCAAAAAAAACAGCAAAAAAAAAACCAGCAATGGATCTCGAAATACTCTAACCAACGACGCGTGAAATCAGCTGTTACCTTTCTGTCTAGCTACAGAGTTCATCGAACTCACCGCATACCTATTACCTACCCCTCCCAACCAGTAACAGACGCTCCGATTTGTGCACAAAAACACAAACAAATCAGGTTTATTGGATTCCCATATTAACGTTCCTGAAAAAAATTCATGTACCGGTCATCTTAGTATGACATACTGAATTCACCCTATCAGTTTGCGGAGGGCTGTCCCTTACACCCTGTATATAGAAACATTATTTTTAAATATTCAAAAAATATTAACGCCATAAAGACGCATATCTCTTTGACGAGATTAAAAAAAAACATTCACCTCCGAATAGAGAGTTGTGAACAGAGGCATTAAACCAATTTGGACTAACTATAGGTCTGGTATAAGTTATCTGTGGCAATTTTTATTCCCGCACACGGGTGGGAAAATGTAACATCGCACGCGTGCGATATACATTGCATTGTGAACCTAATCGTAGTGCGATATGAACCAGTTTTCGAGGAAGTGTATTGAAAAATATGTTTTTTTTTACCGGTTGTCCTAAACACATTAACAGCATGGCTGCCAGACTGAACAATGGTGGTTTCACTTTTACTCAGAGGTCACAGAGACTTGCAAAATTTATGATACGATATTATCGCGATTCTGCGGGGTCAATTAAAGTCAAGCTGGTAATCGACAGTATTTATAATTGAATTAATGTTACCCACGGTTTATTATACCAACCTGTATTGCCTAGCAAGATAAAAGTAGATTCTCATAATAGAAAAAACTTTTTACAAAAAAAAAACAACCGACTTCCAAAGTAGTCAGAAGCACGAAAGTCTGATAACCAGTCTTACCAACGGGTAGCCGAAGAAGCCGACCTCAACATAGTCAGGAAAAGGCTAGGCAGATTGATTGATGTATTTGTATATACCTAGGTGTATGCGGTTTCCACACAGAAAATCCCTATGCCCATATTTTATCCACTTTGTCTGGCAAAAGGTGACGGATGGTGATGTACACATTCTTGTAACCTTTCGTCGCAGGTCAGCATTGCATTGCCGACTAGGGGAACACTAACACTTGTCGGAAGCAAGAGGTCGTGTGACGTAACTCTGCGATAGTATCGCCAGTACTGGTGATCACAGAACTGTTACACCATTTGGAATAGTAGGTATTAGTTTTATTTTTTAGGGTTCCGTACCAAAATGGTAAAAAAGGAACCTGTATGGTGTGACTGAGTCTGTCTGTCATAGCTGGATATCTCAAGAACTACTAATGCTATCAACTTGAAATTTGGAACAGTTTTAGATGACGTTTACCCAACTACGAGTATTTTTCAAATAAGAAAGAAATAATTTTTTTTTTTTTTTTGCTACATGTACTGAAAAAGGGTCTTAAAAATTCAAAGTAGGGCTACTAGGGCATGTGGGGTATCATATGAAAGAGCGCTAGTTGCAACATTTTTTTTCTTTTTAGGGTTCCGTACCTCAAAAGGAAAAAACGGAACCCTTATAGGATCACTTCGTTGTCCGTCTGTCTGTCTGTCTGTCTGTCTGTCTGTCAAGACCCTTTTTTTCAGAAACGCGTGGAGGTATCAAGTTGAAATTAATATCAAATACGTAAGTCTATGGTCCATCGAAGTTCTAAAAAAATTAAGCTTCTAAATCAAAGCAATAAAAAAATACGGCCGTTTATGCGACATATTTTGATGCTCGCAAGTAAATCAAAACCTATAGGGTACTTCCCGTTGACCTAGAAACATGAAATTTGGCAAGAAGCAAGGTCTTACAGCACAAGTAATGGAAAAAGTCCGAAAATTGTTAATTTATAATTTTATCACATAAAAAATATTTTTAAGTATGTCACCTGTGGAGCCCCTTTTTCTCAGGAACGTGTAGAGGTATCAAGTTGAAATTAATATGAAATACGTGTCTAGGGTCTCTAATAGTTCTAAAAAAATTAAGCTTCTAGATCAACACAATAAAAAATACGGCCATTTATGCGACATATTTTGATACTCGCAAGTAAATCAAAACCTATAGGGTACTCGCCGTTGACATAGGACCATGAAATTTGGTAAGAAGCAAGGTCTTACAGCACAAGTAATGGAAAAAGTCCGAAAGTTGGTAATTTATAATTTTATGACATAAAAAAATAGTTTTTAGTTTTCTTTTTCTGGCAAAATGTGAGTGTACTAACTATAGTTACGCCTCTACCCAACCCTTCGGGGAAACAAGGCGTGATGTTATGTTTATAAATATGCAGTTGGAGAATTTTCCGTGACGTATATCAATGTATGGGAGAACATGTTTTTCAACTCAATGTTAAGTTTTTCTTTGGGATAAATTCTTTTCAACTACCGAACCCTTCATTGTGCGTGGTCCGACACGCACTTGCCCGGTTTTTTTTTTAGGCCGCATAGTTTTCGACTTTTGATGAAAAATTTTAAAAAAATACCGTTCGCCCCCTCATATCTCCGAAAGCGAAAAATCTGAAATTATTCTATGCGATAGAAGTTTATGTAAAGATTACAGGAAAAATAAAACGATGTCTCTAAATAGCACACTTTTTCAGAAATCGGATGGGAACCCTCGGTGCGTGAGTCCGACTCGCTCTTGACCGTTTTTTTTTTTTTGTTAATTCAAATTCAAATTTTTATAGGTTATGTTTATTAAAAGTCTGAAATAAGAAAAAAAAAAAAAAATTAAAGTTCAGTTTTTCCCTTTTTCCTGATCCTCAATAGTGACGCTAGCTGGCAGCACTACTCGCCTTAAGGTAGATCCGCAAAATTAATTTTTTCTTGCATTTTTTGCCATTTGCAGGGCGACTATAACAAATATTACAGACCTGCAAATTGCAAAAAAAACACAAGATAATTTGAAACTCGCGAGTGAGCTACCACTGGAGATCCATCGTTAATTAAGTTTAAACCACAGTCTAGCCAAAGTCACGTGAGATGTCTATCCTAAATAGAAGATACATTTATATTCATCGACTGACCTAATTTGCTTATCTATTTCTATCCTGTCTGCGGGCCTTACAATTATTACAGTTATTATTTTTTGCTAATATATCTTTTGAAGAATAATTCTGTTATTTAGTAGGTAGGAAACGTAACGATTATTACTATTTATCAAAGGATAATATAATATTGCCTTGACTTGATTTCCAGCACTGCTATTTTGGCTAAAATGATGACGATTTTCTGGAATTAATCTAGCGTAGCTTCTAACAGCAACGAAATTAAGTAGAGATAAAAGTTAACATTAGGCTCTAACAGTTGTGTTAATAACTGTACATTGTAATCTCAACACCGTCGATGAGGAGAAATTGTGCGAATGTCGTGAATGGAATCAACATTACATGCAGTTGAAGCTGACCGGATCAAGCGATGAGAGCGAGCGGAGTTAACTGAGCGGTGAGCGGTAACGTAGCTTTCAGAAAAGATACAGCCATAAAAATCAATCAATCAATCATTTATTTTGTAAAACATAGATATGATTACAGATAGTGTTTTAAAATAAGTGCGCTATGTTTTGCCAATAAATGGCGTACAAAATTAACACAAATAAGCAATACAATAAGACCAGGTGACATGTCAATAGTACCTACATTAAAAAAAAAAAAAACAAAATATTCCAATTAGATAAACAGATCATTACGATCATAAAACACATTCATACTAAACCAATAAATAAAATCATAAGCGTTTACTATGTGGCGGCATCTACATCGCCACATACGAACTACGCATCACAATGACATGACGTCACGCAATCCTGCATCGCGCAATTAGAGTTTACCACGCGACTAGCGTAATATACAACGTCCCGACATCAACCGTTGGGCAGTAGCCCACCAGACACAACACCCGTCTGGTCGGAGGATCCTCCCTTTTCAATAGAGGATGAGCGAACTTTACACCCTGTTCCTCATGCCTCAATTTTTTTTTTTACAACATTTTTTTCTTCTTCTAAATAGAGAAAGGGTTTTTTTTTTTTTTTCTCTCTTTATTTATTTAGAGGCTTTTACCTTACAAAGGTACGTCAGCCTCATCATAACCTAATCTAACTAATTATTACCCGTAATTATAATATTACTAATAATGTATTATTGCGTAAGCGAGGGACATAGTAGTGATGCAGCAACCATTTCGTAAACCAGTTTAGCTTCTCTCGAATTAGGTGTAGATAGTATTCTAATGAAAGCCCCAACATCATACATATTAACTTTTAACTCCCGCATCACTATCTCCCTCTCTCTCCTGTTCTTTTCACATTCCACTAGAGAAAGGGTCGTGATGACGGAATTTCATGACGTTTCGTGACGGAAAAATTAAATTATTTTTTTTTCGTCTAGCCCTCATCCGCCAAGCCCGAACCGTCCAATAAGGAACTTCGTTCAAATAATGTCAATTCATAATCCGCACCTCTCACATGCAGATTGATGAATAGACTGAACACAGCCGCGTCGAACCTCAAAAGAAATCAGTTCAGTCACAGTGTCTTGCCCGTTCTTCTCCACACGCTAAAGCGTAGTATGTACCTGTGGAGAAGAACGGGCAATTAGCAATAAGCAATTAGCTTCATAATTCTGACTGACCGACTCCTTAACAATTCAAAAGTGCCTGTAATTGGTAATTGGTAAATAAATATAAAATTCAAAGTCCTGACTGACTGATATATCAACGCACAGCCCAAACCGCTGGACCTAGAGACTTCAAAGGATTTTAAATAAGGATTTTTGGAAATGCTATCCCTAAGGGGGTCAAATAGGGTGTATGCAAGATTGTATGATAAATCTTATTCCTTGAGATAATAGACTTGAAACCTTGGCACAAATACTTATGTAAATTATAAAGTATGTAATTTTTAGTTTTCCTAAACTACTCTTTATGGAGTGATTGGAGGGTGTCAAAGTTTGTATGCAGGAATTGTAACGCGCGATCCGATTAAGGCTGCTCCTTCCTAAAATACGGCGAAACTAAGTAACTTTGTAACCATCTTTTACAGTAACAATAACATCTTTCTAATAGGAAAAAATACACAGTAATCTACAATACATAAGAAGTGATTTCATGTGTCCTGGAATCTATTTTAGTTTGTAGAACTAAGGAAAATAAAAATTCACACGGGCGAAGCCGCTGGCAAAAGATAGTAATTGATATAAATGCTTTGAGTTTGAGTTCACAAACCCGCTACATCTTATGTCTTGTTCAGAAAAATGTATTCCTTGATGCCCACTTACGCAACGCATTACGCACTTACGGCCGCGGCTCTTATTATAAGTACATGATGAGTACGGACTTTGGCACACACCGGTAGATATGCTTAGTTGATTAGGAGTAGGTCTGGTAGGTACTACTGTGACGTTACAGCGAGGGTTTATTTAAGGCGATCCCCCGACCAAAACCTTGCGATAGGGCGTTATTCAGAAGCTATTAACTCATTAATTAAGAGTAATAAATTACATCTAAAAGCACATTATTAATCTTCGATATTCTATCATCACATTGCACGTTTACTTTTGTTTTTATTTGAAATAAATATATTTAAAATCTCCTTGTAAAAAAGTGTCTAAAATTATTGATTCCATGCATCTTTTGCTAAAGGTGACGTTCTAATCATTTCAGGATTACACTAATGGATAGATAATTTAAAAATCTAAATTATCCACGTTTTTTTTTAAAAGTTCGCTATTCTTTTTTTATTTAAATAATTTCAGAAAAAATGTGAATTTTTTGATGAAGGGGCGTGCGCAGGGAGCGGGACAGAGCGAGGCTGAGCGGCGGGACAGAGAAGGACCGAACGCTCAAGGTCGTTTGGTCTGGGTACGGCCTTAAAGGATTTAGTGGTCTCAGGCGCTGATCTGGTCCTGCGTTAAATTCTCAGGTCCACCAAAGTGTTATTGGGTTTTTTTATTAGGAATTTCTCAGTAGCCTTGATTCTGGATTTGTGCCCGGTTGATGCCAATACTCGTCCCGTCTAACAATCAATCTGCCTAGCCTTTTCCCAACTATGTTGGGGTCGGGTCGGATGCAGCTGAATACCAGTATTTTACATGGAGCTATTGCCTATCTGACCTCCACAACCCAGTAACTGGGTATACGATACCTACCCCTTGGTAAGACTTGCTGTCAGACTTTCGCGCTTCTGACGACCCGAACGACTGTCAAAGATCCACGAATGACATCCGGGACCAACGGCTTACGTGCTTTCCGAGGCACGGAGGAGTTTCGTTATGTAAAGATGGTCACACATCCACGGACCAACCCCGGCAAGCGTAGCTTAACCTGATGGATCGACCCGTGCGGCTGTTATTACTTAGCCACGAGCTCCTTGTTTGCAATAGTGTGCCAATACAGGTTGGAAAAAAACCTTCCAGTTAAACATGCTTGAGTTCATTGAAGTGGTATCTAGTTGTCTCTTAATGGAGGATTTGACAGGCTTCCTGTCCGGCTAATTAATTATTCCATTTGTTTTCTACCTTCATTTTGGAAAGTTGATAAAAATGTGATCCAAACATAATAAGTACTTATTTTCTAGGAACTTATAGAAAACTAATAAGTAGCTGTTTTCACGATAATACCTACATACAGCTCGTGGCTAAGTAATAACAGCCGCACGGGTTGATCAATCAGGTTAAGCTACGCTTGCCGGGGTTGTCCATGGATGGGTGACCATCTTTACATACCGAGACTCCTCCGTGCCTCGGAAAGCACGTTAAGCCGTTGTTCCCAGCTGTCATTCGTGGATCTTTGACAGTCGTTCGGGTCGTCAGAAGCGCGAAAGTCTGACAACAAGCCTTAGTCAGCATCCAGACTGGAAGCCGCCCAACATAGTTTCCCAACGTAGTTGGGAAAAGGCTATTACTTCCCTGTAGGTATTATCGTGATGCCGTTGACATTCACGACAACATCGTCACTTTAGAAATTATATGTAGAAAGAAGCACACATTAAAAAATTCCAATTCCCAGTCAAATTACTCTCCAAGATTATAAAACAGACCTAAGAATGGTGTAGGCAGTCAGGAACCGATCTAGTGCTGCAGTTGGTATGATAACACATAACAAACATGCCTTATTCAGGCTCTTAAGAGGAAAGGCGGGTGGCCAGACTTTTGAAAATTAGGTATTTTAAGAAGGTATTCCTGTCGCTCTGCGAGCGCTCCGCCCTCGAATTCGTGCGATAAGGACAACTGCAGATCCGACTAAATAGTCTATGTAAAAAGTCACATTTCGAGGTTTGGCTCTCGCCTATTTCCTCCTCCAATATTGGACCAATTTAAAAGATATTTCATAAACTGAATAAGAAGGATATATACTATGCCCCTATGTTTTTCTTTTTTCGTTAATAGTTGTCAAATTTGTACACTAGGCGTCTGTTGACAGCGGTCTGAATAGGCAATTTTGAGCATTTTTGGAGGGTTCTAGTTCTTATAAAAATAATATATCATCAAATAGGAAAACACAGGGGCATACAAGTAATTGATATTTATATTTCTGTAAAAAATCATTGCTTTATGGTCATTAACCAGAAAGAAAACAGGCGAGAGCGTTTGTATCTTTTTGTATGGAGAAAAGAGCACCCACGTTTCCTCTTAAGTGGACGATTCCTTAATTCCAGATAACTAACGCATATGGCACAAACTGCTACAGCTTCTACAATTTGTTCCAAATATGTCAAGTTGCGCTAAACGGCATTGCGATTGCACTCGCTTACAAACATCTAACCATCGAATATTATGAGTTACAGAGTTATAAAATACTTCCCTATTTTCAACTCTTAAAAGGAAACGTGGGTGCTCTTTTCTCCATACAAAAACATACAAACGCTCTCGCGTGTTTTCTTTCTGGTTAATGACCATAAAGCAATGATTTTTTACAGAAATATAAATATCAGTTAATTGTATGCCCCTATGTTTTCCTTTTTGATGATATATTATTTTTATAGGAACTAGAACCCTCCAAAAATGCTCAAAATTGCCTATTCAGACCGCTGTCAACAGACGCCTAGTGTACCAATTTGACAACTATTAACGAAAAAAGAAAAACATAGGGGCATAGTATATATCCTTCTTATTCAGTTTATGAAATATCTTTTAAATTGGTCCAATATTGGAGGAGGAAATAGGCGAGAGCCAAACCTCGAAATGTGACTTTTTACATAGGCTATTTAGTCGGATCTGCAGTTGTCCTTATCGCACGAATTCGAGGGCGGAGCGCTCGCAGAGCGACAGCAATACCTTTTTAAAATACGTAACTGGCCACCCGCCTTTCCTCTTAAATAACTGTAAGAACAACCTCGACATACCAGCAACAGCGTGGATATGGAGCTGTGTCGCAAACTATGCTCCACCTCCTGTCCTGCCATCTGTGCCCCAAAAAATGCAGACATAATGTTCTCTGCGCTGCCACCGATGCCGTGGAAGTGGTGAAGTTTTGGGCCAGCAAAATTTAATACACTAGCTGTCGTGCCGTAGACACGACGAAGAAGAAATTCTTAAATAGCTATGTAATATCTATATATCTATCTTCTTCTTATATTTATAAAAAAATCAATTGCTGTTCGTTAATCTTGTAACAACTCAAAAACAACAACAATTTTTTACAATTAAAAAAAAATAGGAATAATAAAAATAAATGGAAATTTTGACAGGACAATGTCTGGCGTATCAGCTAGTATTTTCTTCTTATACATAATATAAAAATCAATTGCTATCTGGTCTGTCCGTTAGTCTCGCCAAAACTAAAAAACGGCTTGATTTGAATAATAATTTTGTTTTGTTTGCTCTGACATAGAGGTGATATAGAGGAAAAAAAATTAAATTGACATTTTGACAGGACAAACACTGACGGGTGAGCTGTAGTATAATAGGCTAGGTATACTAGTTGCAACCCATTGTTGCAAAACATGGGCTGGTGAAATGCACCTACTTACCTTTTTTTGTGGATGGGAAATTATCAAATGACTTCTCCCGCTCTGGGTGAAGCGGAAGGCAGTGTCAGACTTTTACTGACTAAAACCCACCCGTGTTCCTTCAGTTCTCTTTCGAACAACCCGCGTCCCCGCCTCAAAATCTAAAATCAGACTGTTAAAAAATAAAAGAACTTAAGGTTATAAAAAAAACAGTGTTCTTCGTGTTACAGAAAAAAAAAACTCCATTAATGAATCATCAAAATATTTAGTTTGGAGCCTTCAATCGGAATATTCTCCTGATGGTCCAGCCGCAGTTCAAAAAGCAAAAATTGAACTTTTACAAGTTTGATTACTGTTTGCTTTGATGTCGGATATGAAGCTTTTGAACCGTACGTAGCAAATCTCTAAGCCAATATTGATGTTTGCAATCCTGGGACCCAATTCCGGGCTCGAGCTAGATATCACGACCATGGAGATAAATCTCTGTTTCAAATCTCCGCATCAATGTCCGGTCCAAATCTCGATACTATCAAAAAACCGTATTCTGGTAGACCATGGAGAAATATTTACAACGGAGAAAATAATCTCGTCTAAAAGACGTTCCATTTTTATCGACTCACTTTGATTGTAATCGATTATGCTACGTTTTTCTTTTTTTAGTATTAATGACGTGTTTAATTTATTAAATCCAAGCAAACACATTATAAAAGATAATTTTTAGTATATTGTGTTTCTTTACCTGTGTTTTTTTTTATAATTACTTACTGAAAATAGTAATTGCAAAGTAGCGTGATCAGAAACGCATTTCGCATGATTTGTGAACAATGAACACTATTCTAAGTATTAAAATAATTATCACGTAAAAAATTAAGTTAGATTAAAATTGCTTATTAGTCTTGTAGGCTAGATTGTAATGAATTATTAAGAACCTGGTTCTTTTTAATAAAGGATAAAAAAAAAATGATTTGTGTCCATTTTCTGACGTAGGTAGGTTTTAATTTTCATATTAAATAAGACTATTTTTAATCGTGATTAAAAAGGTGTGGTATAAAATTAGTTGTCATGAACTAAAATTCACACCAACACCTTGACTTCAAGTGCAAAAACAGTACTGTATTTTTTTTTCTTTTGCTTATATCTCGAAAACGGTGTGTCCTATCGCAAAAATAATGAAAATTTGGCCCCCCTTTATGAAACCTATAAACTCTTAAGCCTCTACATGTGGGTACCAAAAAAAAAAATACGAAAATAAACCTACGAATGTAAATTTTGACAGATGTTCCAACGGAGATTTCATATCTCCATACCTTAGGACCAGCCGTGATATCTCGCTGGTTTGCGATCGAACAATTTATGAATGGAGATCGTTAGAATAGCATTTTTTCGTTTTCGACGGAGATAAGCAGTTTCTCGACTGATATTTCGACCATGGAGATAATTTCCATGCCACCGGAATTGGCCTCCTGGAAGTGTCTGCAGCCGCACAAAGGTCACCACACACTGAACGAGAACTGCACGGAAAAGCATGGCCTCAACTCGATCCGTCCAGGATTTTTTTCTATGAAACCATTCTGCAAAGCATTTATTTCAAATAAACACCACGGACACTCTTTTAAATCAAATATTTTTACAAAATATCGGTTACATCGTTCACAATGTAGAAAGACGTGCACGTTAAAAGCGTCCGTAATAAAAAAGATAAAAACTAAAATCAACTAAATTAAAAATTAAAAATAAGCCGTGGCAGCTAAGAGACGACCAGTCCCAATTGACGGCGCCCGTTCACGAACATGACGCAATTTCAACCATTTTGAAGGGAACTTAAGGGCGAGCGCGCACTGCGGTGCGTTTTTCAAACGCAAAATCTGTGAAGTATGGAATGTCTTTGAAGTGCGGTCATGCGTTTTGTTACCGTAGGCCCCGCCCAGTGCGGCAGAACTAACGGAAACGCACCGCAGTGCGCGCTCGCCCTAATGATTCAACACATCTGCAACGCACACTTATAAGCATCGTAATGGCATCAGCTCGGGATCAGATACAAAACTTACGGCGGGCATCACGTCACTTCTCTTAGGTAGGGTCGTCTTTACATTCACACAGACCTAAGCGAGTCCATGCCTCGGCGAATGCTTTGCTGACTCGGTTACCTGTTTACGTGTGGTTGACTCCTGGTTGCCGACAACTCTATGAGACGAGGCGACGCATTCACCTCAATATTGTCAATCAGAGGGGTAGAGACATCAAAGCAAAATGTTAATTCCACATTCGCTCGATGACGAACTACATATCTACATGGATTTTCGTATCGAATTGGACAGATCGAAACTCACACATCTGTGATCACCAGTCGCAAACCTATGTACAAGTTAGCGATAGACAAGAACAGAGATAGGAGTCGTCGTGCAAGCATCGCGTTAGCCGCCAAATATTGGCCGAATCTTTACGATTATGAATGACATTGCATAATTATCTATCTCGCAAGCATAATTTTCAAGAAATTAACATTTTTGGCTGTATTTAAGAGTCAAAAGTAATCCCGTGGAACTTGTTTTTTGGTTTTTGAACTATTTGTGTACATTTTGAAAACACAGGAGCATTGTTGCTGATTACGTATTTAGTATAGAATAGAATAAACGTTTGTTGTCTCCAGTATTACAGCTAATAGTACTGGTACATACACAAAAGTATATACCGGAAGCAAAAGGTTTAAGCGTCAGCATTATGCTTAGCTCCCCTAGCGGGTTGCTAAGCGCTGGTTTTCAGCTCAAACCCTAACGACAACAACGGTAATTTTACTTAACATGTGCTATACAAACGCCAGTTCGATTATGATAACATTTATTATAAATGAAAGTCCTACATGGTAGGTAAATTGAAGATCCAATAATTACAACACAGTCCCAGCCAGCCAGACCGCCAGTCAGTGCCTAGCCTTTTCCCAACTATGTTGGGGTCAGCTTCCAGTCTAACCGGATGCAGCTCAATACCAGTATTTTACATGGAGCGACTGCCTATCTAACTTCCACAACCCAGTAACTGGGTAATACGATACCCCTTGGTACGACTTTCGGGCTTCTGACGATCCGTAACGACTGTCAAAGTTCCACGAATGACAGCCGGGACCAACGGCTTAACATGCTTTCCAAGACACGGAGTAGTCTCAGTATGTAAAGATGGTCACCCATCCACGGACCAACTGTGGCAAGCGTAGCTTAACTTGATGGATCGACGCTCCTCCAGGGTTTACTACTCAGTAATGGGTCTTACACCAGCCAAAACATAGAATAGCAACCAACGCCACCCCCTCTCGATCTCCCAGTACGACTAGTCTCCGCGGGAGATATAGACTGCAACCCTCCCAAACAAAACCTTTTCATTTGTGCATACAATGTACGATCTCTCAAGTGAGAACAGACACCTGAGAGATGACTACTCCTCAAAGAATCCCTAGCCAACATAAAATAAGACATAATAGGCCTTTCTTAATTACGAAGAACTGGAAATACCTAACATTATTGAAGATGAAGACCACATATTCTTCACGCGTGGAAACCAGGAGGACTCAACAGTGTGGGATTTCTAATAAAAAAAGAAATATAAAACAAATCCACAGAACTATACTGGACTTTCGGATAGAGTACCTTTATAGTGTTCTCAACTTCCAATTCGAGGAAAAAATCTACTATGGGCAGGAGGCCTTTACCCGAAGAGGGGTCCTTAATTAATTTATTATTTTCGTTTTTTAACCATTTTCCTTGTTTAATTTTTATTTTTAATTAAGGAATTAAAGAGGCTTTATTATTATTATTATTATAATGGGTCTTAAAGGATTGGCCCTCAATCGCAGTAGACCGGGAAAAGTGGAAAGAGGGAAGGGAGGCCCAGCAGTGGGACAGAGGCATATAATAATAGTAAGGGGTCATTTTCCTAAACCTGTACCTATGTTACCACCACCTAAACCTGTACCTATGTTACCACCACCTAAACCTGTACCTATGTTACCACCACCTAAACCTGTACCTATGTTACCACCACCTAAACCTGTACCTATGTTACCACCACCTAAACCTGTACCTATGTTACCACCACCTAAACCTGCACCTATGTTACCACCACCCAAACCTGTACCTATGTTACCACCACCTAAACCTGTACCTATGTTACCACCACCTAAACCTGTACCTATGTTACCACCACCTAAACCTGCACCTATGTTACCACCACCCAAACCTGTACCTAAGTTACCACCACCAATTACCCGTTCTGACAAGACCTCAACAACACGTCATTATAAATAGAAACAGATTTTTTTTTATTTGACATATCTCGGCACCCTGGGGTCCCGGACCTTTGGAAAGGCGTACGAGGGGCCGAAGCCAAACTCACAGAGGCCCCTTAGACAATTTTAAATGACGAGGAGGCACCAGCCGACGATTATCCCTGTATGCACTATGCAAGTTCATCCAAGGACAACCCCCGGTTGGTGTAGGACTTTATTATTATTATCTCCTTTATTTCACTTACAAACTTATAATTTACATTTTTAAATATTTTTATAAAAAATAAAATAAAAAACATTTAAAAATATAAAAAATAGTAGGCCACCGGTATCGGGAACAGGGTCCAAGCTACCGGCGGTCAGGGCTCCAGAGAGAGGAACCTTCTAACAATGCGGGCCGTGTCCAGGAGCACCGCTTTCTGAATCAAGCCCTTGATCCAGCTGCCCAACGAGAGCCTCCTTAGGTGTTGGTCGAGGCTCTTGGCAATTAAGCCATTGGCTGATACGACTATCGGCACAATGATTGCTGAGTCCACATCCCACATGTCGACAACCTCGCGAGCCAAGTCAAGGTACTTGATTTGTTTATCTTTCTCGGCTTTCACGAGGTTCCCGTCATGCGGGACTGTTATGACAACAATCACTGCGCGCCGCTCTATTCGATCCACCACCACTATATCAGGCTTATTGGCTACTACTTATTATTGTTGTTTTGTAGTTTTCGCCTAGTTCGTTTATTTGTTTGTATATTTTATTTTATTTGGTTTTGTAATCTCGATGAGGCTAACTAGCTTAAATTGCAGCCAATTTCAACTTTTACTTTAATTTATTTAATTTGAAAATTATCAAATTGTATTACTTATTTTGACGACACGGTTGGCGCAGTGGTTTAGCGATTGACTGCTGCGCAGCATGTCGCGGGTTCGATTCCCGCACGGAACAAATATTTGTACGACCTACAAGTATTTGTTCCGAGTCTGGGTGTTTTTCTATCTATAATATGTATGTATTTACAAAAAAAAATGTATATAAGTAGTTTATCAGCCATCTCGTTACCATAACACAAGCATTAGGTTGCTTAGCTTGGGACTAGATGGCGTTGTGTGAAATGTCCGAGGATATTATTTAAAAAAAAAAAAAAAAAAACTTAGCTATTTATTTAATGGGCAGTGGCTCCATGTAAAATACTAGTATTCAGCTGCATCCGGTTAGACTGGAAGCCGACCCCAACATACTTGGGAAAAGGATAGGCAGATTGATTGAGCAATTTATTTAATGGTGCGCAAGATACAGGCTGTGCCTAGTTTGGGACCAACGATACTTCTATATTGTACTAGCTTTTTCCCGCGGCTTCACCCGCGTGGGTGTCGAAAAATATCCCACGGGAACGTATTACCGGGAATTCCTTCCTTATTCCTTGTCTACATTATAAAGGGAACCTCTGTGCTAAATTTCAGCTTTCTAGGTCCAAGGGTTTGGGCTGGGCGTTGATGAGTCAGTCAAATAGTCAGTCAGGACTTCTCTTTTTATTTATTTAAATTAATTTTCGAATGTTGAATTAAATGATTTACGATTATAGCGAACTGAAATGTTCGAATTTCCATCCTATCAAAAAATGTTACTCCACCAGCAGCAACAGACGCATGTTATTATCACGGTAACATTTTAATTACACGCTGTCACGGTAAGTCAATACCATCGGGGTAAGTTCAAATTGCCTCTGGCTACCAAAATAGTAACTAGGTATATAATTGTGTCCATCAAATGCACCCCGCTGCATTCAGGTTTGAAAGGGGTCTGTTTGATGTTTTGGCACAGGAATAGTTAGTGAACAGAGATAAAACGAGTGTAAGTGTCTAAACACACTATGCTGAAGTTACGCGACCGAAGTTCCGCGGCTGATGTTACGTTCCGACGTGTTCGGCTGATATGACACACCATAAGTGCCGAACTTACGCGGCGGAAATTCAGTTGCGGAACTTCAGTGTCTTGAACGCCTCCCCCCCCCGTCCCTCCCGTCCCCCGCCCCGGATCTTCTTCGGCAATCGAACCGAACTTCGGTCGCGTATAATGTGTGCTCTACAGCATACGTTGCCGCCGAATTGCCGCTGAACTTACGCCCGACCGAAGTTCGGCTGTACGCTAGAGCGCAACGTAATTTCGGCATAGTGTGTCGTCAGTAATTCAAATAGCATTGCAGGCGTAATCATGCCGAACTTCGGTCGCGTAACTTCGGCATAGTGTGTTTAGACCAATGACGTATTTATTGGTTTAGACTTTAAAAATACCTTCAACGTAGACGAGAGTCACTTGTTCTTCCCGTCATTATGATTTTTTTAGGGTTCCGTACCAAAATGGTGAAAAGGAACTCTTATGGTGTAACTCAGTCTGTCACAGCTGAATATCTCAAGAACTACTAATACTATCAACTTGAAATTTGGAACAGTTTTAGATGACGTTTGTGCAACTATTTTGCAGATAAGAAAGATTTTTTTTTTTTTGCAACGGACTGAAAGTCGTTGTTAAAAATTAAAAATACTATGGCATGTGGCATGGGCTGTTTGCACATTCTCAAACATTTATTGGAACGAAGTTCCTTATCGCGCGTTGTGAAAGGGGGCTAGACGGAAAAAAGTCTCACGAAAAGTTGTCACGACACTTTTTGCTATAGGTAGCTATTGTAAGCCGTGCGGCGTGCGCATGTTTCTCTGTCTGTCTCTCTCTCTCTCTCTTAAAGAAAGCAAGCCAGATATTTTCATTTCTATTTCGCATAGAACAGTGTGGTGTCGCGATGATGATGATGATGATGATGGTGATGATGATGATGATGATGATGATGATGATGATGATGGTGATGATGATGATGATGATGATGATGATGATGGTGATGATGATGATGATGATGATGGTGGTGATGATGATGATGATGGTGGTGCTGGTGGTGATGATGATGATGATGATGATGATGATGATGATGATGATGATGATGATGATGATGATGATGATGATGATTATGATGATGATGATGATGATGATAAGTATAAAAATAAAATTTTGTTACAATTCCTTCACTAATTAATCGAAAGGAACTTCGTTCCATCCGGGTGTCCCTTGACACCTCTCAAGTTTTTTTTTTTTTTGACTGCATAGTTTTAAAAAATACCGTCCCTCCCCCTTATCTCCGAAGTTTGCATAGAGAAAAATCTGAAATTATTCTATGTGACAGAAGTTTATGTAAAGATGACCGGAAAAATAATACGATGTCTCTAAATAGCACACTTTTTCAGAAATCATCAACAAAAGTACTATTATGATGGTACGGAACCCTCTCGGTACGCAAGTACGACTCGCTCCTGATCGTTTTTTTTGTTCTGAACCATATCTGGGAACTGTCTTAATAAGGAGATAATAAAGTTCCAATTTTTTTGGTTTTTTTACTAAACCATGTTTTAAACATTATATTAGGTCGGGGAAAAAGTTCCTTCGTATTTTATATACAAATTCAAGACATTTTTTTTTCATAGTTTATTATTTAGTTATGTGTCATTTGCCAAATGGGTCAAAACTGTTTTGTGGTCAATTCCCAGTTCTTCAGCTACGTCGTAACTGATATAACTGATAACTATATGCCGATTTTGCTCCACTTTTTCAATAATGGCATCGATTTTATCCGTAATAGGGCGACCAGAGCGACGTGCATCTTTGACATCAACATTTCCGGATTGAAAACGCTTAAACCTGTGCTACTCTCACTAGGTCCATAAACATCGCAAATTTTTTTCGCGGCTTGCTTTGCATTTTTACCTTTTTTGTAGTAAAATTTTAAAATTTATCGAATTTCTTCATTAGATTCACTCATCTTGACAGTACGAAAAACAAATGAAAATCACACATTTTCCTAATTTGAATTTGGAATTATGTTCTTTAAAATTTAAACTTTCAATGATACCAAAACCAGCCAGATACAAATAGTATAGCCAAAGAAATTTCATTACAAGTTCATACATACTATAATACGAAAAAACTTTTTCCCCGACCTATTACTTAACTTAACTTTGAATACTCCCCCCACGATCCCCGTACTGTTGCATGCAATTATCAGTACAATTAGCACATCAATGAAGTCGGTTAAAAATAGAAGCCGTTTCCCAACAATTAATTTTCCACAAACTTACCTATTACACGTATTTTTGGCTTTAAAAAAAATACTTAGATAACACGCATTAAAGTTGAGCAGTGGGGGCTCGCTACGCCACTTCTACGTATAAAATCTAGCTATATAGGCGTGACATCATGCCATATTTTAACTCAATATAATGCCGTAATCTTTTGATTACGTAAAAAAAGAAAAAGACGTATCCGTATATATACAGGGTGTTTGGCGCATGGACCGACACAATTTTTTGGGGGATTGGGGGGGTCATTTGCTAGGTTTCACCTAAAGACCTCCATGTCCTAAGTGTGACGGTAATTGAGATATGTTTTTTTTTGTGCTTTCTTTGAATTACCCAAAATCTCGCCTTTGAATCGATATATTTTTTTTGTTTATGGTTGCAATAGAACAAAATAAATTTTATAATAGTCTGCAATGTATTTTTATTCTAAATAAATTATTATTTGATGTAATTGATCAGTAGAAAATGACTTACGTGCTTCCAAAGTCTTAAAAATGTTTAAATGTATGAAAAGTTACTACTCTTAAATTCATTTTTTTTTTAAATAAAGCCATTTTGACCTTATTTTTATCTCAAAAAGTTCTTTAGCTTGTACCCTTTCTAAAGGTATGCTACACGCTATGAAAAACAATTCAAATGTAGTCAAAATACTAGTTAGAGAGTCAGTTATGGAGTGTTTTAAGAAAAGACTTATTACGGTTACTATATTTTTTTATTTTATTTCGAATAAGAATACATTGTAGACTATAATAAAAATTATTTTGTTCTTTTACAACCATAAACAAAAAAAATATATCGATTCAAAGGCGAGATTTTGGGTAATTCAAAGAAAGAACAAAAAAAAAATAAAACTATTACCGTCACACTTAGGGCATGGAGGTCTTTAGGTGAAACCTAGCAAATGACCCCCCCAATCCCCCAAAAAATTGTGTCGGTCCATGCGCCAAACACCCTGTATATATCTGCGTAGCCTTTTCCCAGCTATGTTGGGGTCGGCTTCCAGTCTAACCGGAGGCAGCTGATACCAGTATTTTATATGGAGCGACTGCCTATCTGACCTCCACAATCCAGTAACTGGGTATTACGATACCCCTTGGTAAGACTGGTTGTCAGACTTTCGGGCTTCTGACGACCCGTAACGACTGTCAAAGATCCAAGAATGACAGCCGGGACCAACGGCTTAACGTGCTTTCCGAGGCACGGCGGAGTCTCGGTATGTAAAGATGGTCACCCATCACTGACCAACCCCGGCAAGCGTAGCTTAACCTGATGGATCGACCCGTGCGGCTGTTATAACTTAGTCACGAGCTCCTCTTCTTAATAATCTACATGACGAACAAAAAAACAATTCTAGTCATCATCCCTATGGGCCGCAACATTGCCACGGCAAAATATAATAGAAATTAAATATTGACAGTACAGACCAAGGGGCTTTTAATAAATGACCACATAGATATTACCCTCGTCCTGTCAGGGAGGCAAAAAACATAAGGTTGTATTTCCATTGAAGCGGACAATCGCAGAGTTCGAAAATACCAATAGAATCTCTATAAAAACCCATTACTAGACAGAGCCATTTCGCTTTCCTCGCTTAGTCCGCTCAAATGGACAGCCACCCTAAAGGCCAGTCAATTTTTCGTCTGCCACGAGCATAATGTAAACAAATCCGTGGATTTTGTCATATACGCAGCCACGTTTGTGTAGCACTGTGGCTTTGAGTGATGGACCCCTCTGCGTGAATGATTATAAAAACTACGCGAAACAGTTATAATTACACCCTTTGATGGTACAACAGTCATTACTTTGAGCTATAATTGGGGATCGGCGTTTGTTTGGTTTCATTTATATGTAACTATCTATAGTCATTAATTTAGTTTTTACTCATATAAACCCTTAAAGCAACACGGCCCCGGCGAAAAAACGCTATGGTTACTCCCCTCCTGTCCGGCGGGGGCCGTGTTGCTCTATGTATAAACCATACCTACACATAGAATAGAATAGAATAGTTCTTTATTTTCGAACAGCTTAAGAGGAAACGTGGGTGTTCTTTTCTCCATACAAACAGATACAAACGCTCTCGCCTGTTTTCTTTCTGGTTAATGACCATAAAGCAATTATTTTTTACAGAAATATAAATAAGAGCTACTTGTATGCCCCTATGTTTTCCTTTTTGATGATATATTATTTTTATAAGAACTAGAACCCTCCAAAAATGCTCAAGATTGCCTATTCAGACCGCTTTGAACAGACGCCTAGTGTACCAATTTGACAACTATTAACGAAAAAGAAAAACATAGGGGCATAGTACATATCCTTCTTATTCAGTTTATGAAATATCTTTTAAATTGGTTCAATATTGGAGGAGGAAATAGGCGAGAGCCAAACCTCGAAATGTGACTTTTTACATAAGCTATTTAGTCGGATCTGCAGTTGTCCTTATCGCACGAATACGAGGGCGGAGCGCTCGCAGAGCGACAGCAATACCTTCTTAAAATACCTAATTATCAAAAGTCTGGTCGCCCCCATTTTCTCTTAAGCTATAATAATAATGACACATTCAAAATATATTACTATCACATTGAATCAAATCAGTACAAGTTTACCATGTCAATATGAAATTCAACAAAAAAAAAATAATAGGCAATACTAAGATTAATTAGTCAAGTAATAAAATGGGATTATGGGGTCAAGTTTGAGGTCAATACAGTTAAATTAAAAATATAAATGAATAGAAAAAGATGGCTGGTGGCTGATGGATGACTGGCGCTTCTATAGGTACTTATTATAAAATTAGCTGACCCGACCACTTATATCTGTGGACCCTACAGACGTTGTCCTGTCTTAGCTATGAATATTCTAATGTAAACGGGCGAAGTTAAAATTGTCGTTAAGTTATAAAACAATATCGAGAACGGGTCTTATCGCGATATTCCATTTATAATGTGTACAAATCGCGAAAGATTAAAAAGTTTAATTTTCTTTAAGTTTTCTGAATTTTTCCAACTTTAAGCGCAATTTTCAATTTTCTTAATTTTTCTTTACGTAAAATCCTTTTTTATAGTATTAGGAAACTTAATCGGTAAAGTCGTTCTCAAGTTATGGCGTGACCAAGGGAAATAGGGATTTATTTTTATAAATATACAGAGAAAGTCGCTTTTCGTGTCTGTCTGTGTGGCCGCATTGTTCTTTTTAACTACGCAACGGATTTTGATGAGGTTTTCACTACCATTTAGAGAATTTATTACGGAAGGTTTATGAGTAAAAAAAAATTAAAAAAAAAACCATAATACAATAATGTAATCCATTAAGTGTACTTATTATGTATTGTGTTCCATAATTATGTAAAATTAAATAGTAATCGCGAAAAAATAATCAACTGTCCCCATACATTTGGGTCCATTTCAAAGTTTTGTATGGAGCAGCTTGATTAGTTTTGTATGGAGCAGCTTCATTATTTTTTCGCGATTACGATGTTGGTCCCATGAAGAAAGTTGTTGACTGCCTATCTGACCTCTACAACCCAGTAAATGGGCAATACTTGCCCCTTGGTAAGACTGGTTGTCAGACTTTCGGGCTTCTCGACCGTAACGACTGTCAAAGATCCACAAATGACAGCCGGGACCAACGGCTTAAGGCGCAGATTTCCTGAAAACGATCAAAAAGGTGGTTTTTTAAAGCTGTGTATCTCATAAACCGTAAATAATTTTGACATGTAAAAAAAATATGATATTTTGAAGTCCTTTTCGCATACAGTGATGGAAGCCAAAACATAATTAAACATACTTTAACGCACCAAAAAAAACTTTAAGCATACCTCCTAATAATCTTTAAAAGCTGTTTATCCCTTAATTAGCAATTATAATTATAATTAAAAATATACCATGAAATGTCAAATTTCAAATTGCATCCAGTGATGGATTACTTTTTATTTAATAGTTAATTTCTAATTTTATACGATTTTATTTGCACTTTTACGACATAATTCCGGTGCGCATGAGAATGTTCTATCTCGTACGTCAAACTAGACAGCCATAAAGCCATTTCACTTACACACCGAGCTAAACCAAGCTTGGAACCAATGCCTTAACGTGCTTTCCGAGGCTCGGAGGAGTCTCGGTATCTAAAGATGGTCACCCACCACGGAACACCCCCGGCAAGCGTAGCTTAACCTGATGGATCGACCCGTACGGCTGTTATTACTTAGCCACGAGCTCCTCTCGGTTGCTAGTGAAGGATAAACAGGTTATTCGTCATACCAACTCTTGAAACGTAAACAATAATATAATTAAGACAACTCATCTCATTTTTTCTCGACCATCAATAAAGGAGTTTTTATTGTAAGTAATGATATTTTACCTTGACAGTAGTTAATTAACACTCGTAACATTACATAAGAATTGGAATCCATATTGTTTTCCATTAATATCTGACCTCGGGCGGTGTCGGGTTGCATTATATATAAACTTTCGCTGTTTCTTCGTCTGCCGCGGTATCCGCGGAATGCGACTGTCGTATTTTTTAATGAACTAAGTATGTTGATCCTTGTCTCTGAGAATATTTTAATAAAACATATTATGTAGGTATTGAAGGTAATGCAAAATGCCTAGTTTCTCAAAAATTTGGAAGTTTTTACCAGACTACGGCGAAGCAAACAGGAGGTTTATGATTTTGACTGGTATGTTCATCTGTTCCCTCATAACTTCTAAACTGCTTGTCATAATTTGACTAATGAGGTATCGTTGGAAGCGTCTTGATCGTCCGCTGTTTATGGGCGATGTGACGTCACATTAAATTGTATATGGCACCCTCTAGCGGACACAAAGTCGTGACTAGAAATTAACCTGATCGATCGACCCGTGCGGCTAGAGCCACGAGCTATAAACACAAATATTATAGGAAGTGTCTTGACGGTTAAAATGTTACACTTTTTAGGGTTCCGTACCTCAAAAGCAAAAATGAAACCCTTATAGGATCACTCGTGTATCTGTCTGTCCGTCTGTCACAGCCAATTTGCTCCGAATCTAATGGACCGATTAAGTTGTTTGGTACATATATGAATTTCTGTGACCCAAACACGGACGTGTAAAGTAAATAAATAAATGTTGAATATGGGGGTCACTTTTGGGGGCAAACAAGAAAAATAAAATAAAAGTTTTGCAAACTGTACCGTGTGACATACCAAATGAAATTATTGTGAGGGTCTTAAATATATTTTTTTTATAGTTTTAAAATAAATCGTTTTAAAGTTATTTAAGAAAATAGACGAAAATTGACCATTCCCCTCCCCCCTTATCTCCTAAACTATTGAGCCTAAAATTTTGAAAAAAAAATACAGAAAATAGTTCTTTACTTTATATTACAGGAAAACCTATAAAAAGTCTATGGTCTTAAAATTACATGTTAAAACTCTCAATATTGTGCGTACAAACTTACATTTGCAGTTGGAATGTATGGAGGAACATGTTTTTCATTTACAATGATAAGCTTGTTCTTGGGATAAATTCGTCCCAACCCTTCATAGTGTGTGGTCTGACACGCACTTGGCCTGTTTTTTGGTCTGACTCTCATTCACCAAATGTTCAGGTCGTAACGTTCCAAAAATTCAATGCTCCAAATAAGATTGTAAGATGTCTCTCTTCCATTTAAAGCTCATCAAGCCTTAAAAAACTGACATTACCAAGATCTTTTTATTCCAAAAGTATTCAACATACGAACAGAAATTACAAATACTGTGCCCATAATAAAATTATGGTCTATGCCCTTTTCTGCGACAGTAAGAGGCGGCCATCTCGGTCCAGCTACAATGGATTACGTAAGTCGTTTCGAAAGGGCAGTGGGTTCGAAACTCGAGCGAAACAATGCTTCGGATGAGCTTAATAAGTATGGGGCATGTGTTACGTGTGAACTTAGTATTATAAATGTGTGAAGTTATTCTTTTATATAGTTAATGACGTGATAGTTTTCACGTGGTTGATGACGACGGTATACAGGATGTTGGTAAGTGTAAACAGTGTCAACCTTCTAAGGGGTCATTGCACTCATCATTATGAACAACTTTTACTATGTGACCAAACCCCATGAAATCGCGAAAAAAAAATCAGCTGTTCAGTACATTTATGTTCGCATAATTCGTGAAAATGTAGGGAACAACTGATATTTTTTTCACGATTTCGTGCAAACCTAGTATCCTGACAAAGTATTGAAGATGATAATTTACCCTATCTATCTGTCTAAAGTCCTGACTGACTCATCACCGCCCAGCCTAATTTGGACTTTAAAAGCTGAAATTTTGTACAGAGGTTCCCTTTATAATGTAGACAAGGAATAAGGAAGGAACTACCGGTAGTACGTTCCCGTGGGATATTTTCCGATATATACGCTGGCGAAACCGCAAAAGCTAATATTGCAATACGACAAAAACATTAAACTTATTTGTTATAAGTAGATGATAACGCTTTTGTTAAGTGATCAATAACATATCAGGGACCATTTTGGTTACTATCGGTAACCAAAATGGTCCCTGATATATTATTGGGTTTTCATACGATGTGGCCGTTCAAAAGGGTTATACTTCAATTCTCTTACAAACGATAATAACGTAAAATTCCCACTCGGAGCAATGTAATATGATCTCTCAATGATGGTCATACGTTAGAAATAGCTAATATGGTAACCTGAACAAAACCCTTATATTATATAGTGGCGGCATCTACATCGCCACATATGAACCACGCATCAATGACATGACGTCACGCAAACCTGCATCGCGCAATTAGAGTTTAACACGCGACTAGCATATATACAACGTCCCGACATCAACCGTCGGGCAGTAGCCCACCAGACACAACACCCGTCTGGTCGGAGGATCCTCCCTTTTCAATAGAGGATGAGTGAACTTTACACCCTGTTCCTCATGCCTCTAAAATATAGGTTATCATAATGAAGGGGTAACCTTTTTTTGGATGGGAAATCATCAATGACTCTATCTATCCCGCTCTGGGCGGAGCGGGAGGGCGTGTCAGACTTTTACTGACTAAAACCCACCCGTGTTCCTTCATTCCTGTGCCAGGGCCACGGTATCTTTCGAACAACCCGCGACCCTGGCAGGCATAGGCCCTATCGGACTCCATCACTGCTGACATCTCTTTGAGGCACGCGTGGAACCTGGTGCTCGACGTCGGCAAGCCCGCGCCTACGGTGGTCAGGAATCGGATACGCGCCCATGAAGGTAACCCTTTCACTGGGTTTCAAGTATAGAACCCATTCAATGGGTTATCCATATTGAAATGATAACCCTTTTACTGGGTTTCAGGCTTAAAACCCATTCATTCAAGGAGCTGCCTTGGGCCCTGTTGGGGCCTCATGTCGGTACTAAAATGCCCAACAATTTAACTTCACACCAGCTATTTTTAGTTGAGGGTTTTCACCATCCTTTAGAGTATTATACTAATACTCCAGAAGGTTTTATGTGTAATACATTAATAATATACATCTTAATGTTCTGCTAAGGGTGAACTCGACCAAACTTTTATACCTAGTAGTCTTAAACTTCGAATATGAATTTTTGGCAGTTTCTCCATACAAAAACAGTCAGTCGTAAATTTTATTCCACGGATAAAAGTAATCTGACTTTAGTCAAATTTGCCCTTAGTCGATAAAGCGTGAGAAGCAGGGATGGGACGCTAGTTAGTTATGTGTCCGAAACTATAAGAACAACGCGGTCACACAAAAAGCGACTTTAATTTTTAATTAGTATAGATGCTACATTTGAACGCGGACTGATGAGGGCATCGTGAATAGTTTCCATTACAGTCATCAGACTACGCACCATGCAATAACTATTGCTATTAGTTCTAATAATAATTATGTTTGTATGGGCACTTCGATTAAAGCTTAGCGGACAAAGGGCAAAATAAAGTAATAAATATTTTACCTCGTCAATTTTATTATTAGCATCTTTTATTTATTTACTATTCTATTGATTTAAAATTAACCAATCCCGTCTTATCGAAATAACAGCATCTGGTCAAGTAAAAAACCTCGAGGAGCTCGTGGCTAAGTAATAACAGCCGCACGGATCGATCCCTCAGGTTAAACTGCGCTTGCCGTGGTTGGTCAGTGGATGGGTGACCATCTTTACATACCAAGAAGCCGTTGGTCCCGGCTGTCATTCGTGGATCTTTGACAGTCGTTACGGGTCGTCAGAAGCCCGAAAGTCTGACAACCAGTTTTACCAAGGGGTATAGTATTGTGGAGGTCAGATAGGCAGTCGCTCTATGTAAAATACTGGTATTCAGCTGCATCCGGTTAGACTGGAAACCGACCCCAACATGGTTGGGAAAAGGCTAGGCAGATTGATTGGTCAAGTAAAAACCCTCCCGAAGGCTCTGCTAATAAAATCATGTTACAGGAAAAACCTGTTTGTCTGGTATACGTACTTATTTATGATTCACTCCAACAGCATTCACATAAATAAAGAATTACTTCATACAGCGTCCTGTCCTGTCCTGCCCGCCCCGACGGGCGTAAGGACGTGGACGGAGCGGAGACGGAACATGGTGTTATGAAAACAAGGACGGGTGTTTAATGCATACGCATTGTGACAGTGACATGAAACTATCTTGCTAGTGTAGAAAACAAGAAAAGATGGCACTACCTTGGCTCTTTCGAGCGACAGGAGCGACGGAGTATACGCAACGGAACCACGAGCGGGACGCGTGTATAGAAATGGTAATTCAGTAGTCGTAGGAGTCGAATACCTAGATTTAGCGCATTTCTAGGCGTTAAACGCACGTAAATGCTAGTATTCAGTAGCATTTACGCAGAATTAGCATTTACTAGCATTTACGTGTGTTTAACGCCTGGAAATGACTCTATCGTCTCCGCCTGAGGGGACGTACTGAAGTAGTATTTCTATATACGCGAGCGGGACGTGGTGTGCTGGGCGGGACGTGTTAAACATCGTCACCGACGATATTTTTTTCATCCCTTGGGGCGTCGCCGTCCCTTCCGCACCCGTGACATAAGTAATGCTCTTTCGTTTACATAATTTTAAGAAACGATATTTCCAAAAATTGTCGTCTCGTTCCGTCCGGGTTAGAACGCGTTATGTATGCAACGACCTTTAGTACATTATAAGTCAGACAGACACGGACGGGGCCGCTTCCCCACGTTGAGACTGCGATTTCCCATATTGCATTTTACTCACGTGAAACTATGAGCTAAATTAGAAAATCTCGATGAGAGGTTGATGTTGCGTTCAATAAAAAGGTGAAAGTACTTTAATATGAAAATGATGGAGGTGATAGTATAGCACAGATATCGATTTGTTTGGTCTTTGTAGACTCAGTGGTACAAAAAGTACTAAACCCTATTTCTGTCTGAAGAGTATGGGCTGCGCTCTGATCGGTGTAATTTAATAAAACATACAGGTACTTTAGACATTTCTGCTTTGGCCCACCCCGTCTAATTAATAGTAATTCATTTTCGCTTAGAGTTCCTTCCGGCTTTTTTTCTTTTTGCTCTGATCCTAAGGGTTATAGCGTGATGTTAAGTAGCCTATAAGCTTCCTCAAGAATAGGGCTATCAAATGCAAAAATATTTTTTTAAATCCAACCGAGAGAGATCCAAGAGATCCAGAGATTAGCTCGTTCAAACATACAAACAACCGAAAAAATCAACTCTTCAGCTTTGATTACTAATAAAAGATAAAGATTACTAAAGGTATACGTATTGAAGATGTCCCGATGAGGTATTCAGTCACAATCAGTCAATCAGGACTTTATTCAAGAAAAGGCCTGCATCTCGTGTACTTTCAAATAATTTAAACAAGAAAATAAATGGTAATTTATAAAGCTATGTATTTTCTGGTGCTCAATAAATAAATAATAAATGCCAGATGTCCAGGTAACTAGTGCTTGTGAAGTTGAACAGCGGAAAGATATAAAAACGAGTCAATGGAGTTTCTTGCCCGTTCTCCTACATAGGAACCTACGCTTCGTAATGGGTACGTCTTTTTGATTGGCCAACACCTTGTCATTTCAAAAGTGCTTGTAAATGTTTTCTGAATATCACACTAATATCAAAAGTGCCTGTAAATGTTTTCATATCACACTAATATCAAAAGTGCCTGTAAATGTTTTCATATCACACTAATATCAAAAGTGCCTGTAAATGTTTTTATATCACACTAATATTAAAAGTGCCTGTAAATTGTTTCATATCACACTAATATCAAAAGTGCCTGTAAATGTTTTCATATCACACTAATATCAAAAGTGCCTGTAAATGTTTTCATATCACACTAATATTAAAAGTGCCTGTAAATTGTTTCATATCACACTAATATCAAAAGTGCCTGTAAATGTTTTCATATCACACTAATATCAAAAGTGCCTGTAAATGTTTTCAATCACACTAATATCAAAAGTGCCTGTAAATGTTTTCATATCACACTAATATTAAAAGTGCCTGTAAATTGTTTCATATCACACTAATATCAAAAGTGCCTGTAAATGTTTTCATATCACACTAATATCAAAAGTGCCTGTAAATGTTTTCATACCACACTAATATTAAAAGTGCCTGTAAATTGTTTCATATTACACTAATATCAAAAGTGCCTGTAAATGTTTTCATATCACACTAATATCAAAAGTGCCTGTAAATGTTTTCATATCACACTAATATCAAAAGTGCCTGTAAATGTTTTTATATCACACTAATATTAAAAGTGCCTGTAAATTGTTTCATATCACACTAATATCAAAAGTGCCTGTAAATGTTTTCATATCACACTAATATCAAAAGTGCCTGTAAATGTTTTCATATCACACTAATATTAAAAGTGCCTGTAAATTGTTTCATATCACACTAATATCAAAAGTGCCTGTAAATGTTTTCATATCACACTAATATCAAAAGTGCCTGTAAATGTTTTCATATCACACTAATATCAAAAGTGCCTGTAAATGTTTTTATATCACACTAATATCAAAAGTGCCTGTAAATGTTTTCAATCACACTAATATCAAAAGTGCTTGTAAATGTTTTAATATCACACTAATATTAAAAGTGCCTGTAAATGTTTTCATATCACACTAATATTAAAAGTGCCTGTAAATGTTTTCATATCACACTAATATTAAAAGTGCCTGTAAATGGTTTCATATCACACTAATACGAGTATAATAAAGGCGAAAGTTTGTGAGTGTATGTTTGTATGTTTGTTACTTCTTCACGCTCAAACGGCTAGACCGATTTGGATGAAATTTGGATAGCTTGTACCCTGTATTAACACATAGGCTACTTTTTATTACGGCCCACGCGAGGGAAACCGCGGGGCGCAGCTAGTTTTGAAATAAATACCGAGATGCCGACTAATGGAGGAGCATGGAAAAAAGGGACATGTTAAGGACACAAGGGAATAAAGTTGAAAATTCAAAAAAGGTCCATGGTTTAAAACAGGGTTTTAAGATGAACCTTGTTTTGTAATAAGACGGTTTGAGTTTGAATCGCAGCAGGCACAATTTTTTCACCACTTTTTAGGGTTCCGTACCAAAATGTTAAAAAGGAACCCTTATGGTGTGATTCAGTCTGTCTGTCTGTCTGTCTGTCATAGATGGATATCTCAAGAACTACTAATGCAAGCAACCTGAAATTTGGAACACTTTTAGATGACATTTTCCTAACCATTTTTCAAATAAGAAAGAATTAAAAATATATGTTTTTTTCGCAATAGGGACTGAAAGGGGCTCTTAATTATTCGAGGTGGGGCTACTAGAGCATGTGGGGTATCTTATAAAGAGCGCTGTTTGCACATTCTCAAACATTTTTTTTTTTCTTTTTTTTAGGCCCGCCTAATTTTCGACTTTTGATGAAAAATGTTTAAAAAAATACCGTCCCCCCCTTATCTCCGAACTTTGAACAGAGAAAAATCTGAAATTATTCTATGTGATAGAAGTTTATGTACAGATTACAGTAAAAATAAAACAATGTCTACACACACACACACACACACACCCCCACACAGCACAGTTTTTCAGAAATAATCAACAAAAATTACATATAAATTACGGAACCCTCGGTGCGCGAGTCCGACTCTCTTGACCGGTTTTTTTTTAAACGTGAAAACATAGGTGCACCCAGTTTATGTATACGTTGATCCTTAAAGTGACGTGACACGTGACATCAGCCCCACAAACTATTCGATGCACGCTACCAATTTCAGACATACAGCTGATCAAAAATGCATCGCTCTCCACACAACTGGCATAGCCTATCATTTTGTCCAAACCGGACGAGAAGTGATCAGTTTTAGCCTCCTACGGCCTTATACTAAACAATGTTTATCTTTATACACTCAGCTTTCAACAATTGAGCTATTTTTAGGGTCCCGTACGCAGAGGGTCCAATCGGAGCCCTATTGCTGTCACTCACGTGTCCGTCTTTTTTTTTTCTTTTTTTTTTATTCAAATGGAAAGGGCTTTGTCGCACATGCGATTATGCCGCCCTGGTTGGCTTAACAAAATCATACTAATAACTATTTAACGTACTCTTAGCATAGCTAGTTTGTAAAGTACTCTAGCTGCATCAGAAAGTGGCGCAGCTAGAACACTATTACAGTAACCTATCTCTCTAATCCTACAATCTAAGCTATTTCTAAATTCCTCGTTGCGGACACACTACATCATCAACGGAATTGGTACAAAAATCACAATTAGTAGTTGTTGATTTTGCCATTAGGTATAAGAACTTATTACACGGAATGTGTCCGGAACGAAGTCTCACATCTACGTGTCCGTCTGTACGTCGTCTGTCACACAGGTTTTACAGCCAAAACGCTTGGAGCTACAGTCTCCAAATTTTCACAGTATAAGCATCTTGTTGACCCAAAGCCATACAAACTGTAAAAAAAAATTTAAAATGTTTTTAATGGACATACAGCTAAAGGGGAGCGGGAAAAAAATGTTTGACCTACCTTATCGAATGGGGTATCATTGTTTAGAACTCATTGAGTAGATAAATAATGTATTTTTGTTTTAAAAAATATTGGAAGCGAAGCCATCAAAGTTAACATTTTTTTCAAAATTTTGTTCCGAACAATTTTTTAACTTCCCATTGACATAATAATATGAACTTGAAAGATAGCCTTCCTCAAGAATTGGGCTATCAAATGCAAAAATATTTTTTCAAATCCGTCTGGTAAGTTCAAACGTATAAATAAACAAAAAAACAAAAACTTTACAACGTCTTCAGCTTATGTATAGATTATATTATCACTGAAGAATTGCGTGGATGTGACTATAGGGAATCCAATCCCACATACGCGGAATCCCGGTAAATTTCACATGTCTTCGATTTTTTATTTATTTATTTATTTTGGGGATCTCCAACAAAGGATACACATATACAATATAAATTACAATAATTAAAAAGTTTGTTTCAAGTGTGCTCCTTCAATTATAGGAGACCTCAGCATGCTCATATAACTAGGTCCAAACAGAAATAACAATAGATAATTATGTGATTAAATTTGAGAAAAAAATAAATAAAAATTACATGTCAAGATTAAGCATTCATAATTATTAGATACAATTGGTTAATATACTTAATGATAATTATTTCACATTTATTGGAGGGAAGAATATTAGTTAAATCAAATGAAAAAAATAAAATAAATTAAATTAACATGTCAAAATTGAGCATTCGTTTAGTTTAAAATAATTAATTATGTCAGTCACATTTATTGAATATTCAGACGGAAGAAACATAGTTTTTATTTTGCATCAAAATTGAGCATTCGTTTAGTTTAAAATAATTAATTATGTCAGTCACATTTATTGAATATTCAGACGGAAGAAACATAGTTTTTATTTTGCGTCAAAATTGAGCATTCGTTTAGTTTAAAATAATTAATTATGTCAGTCACATTTATTGAATATTCAGACGGAAGAAACATAGTTTTTATTTTGCGTCAAAATTGAGCATTCGTTTAGTTTAAAATAATTAATTATGTCAGTCACATTTATTGAATATTAAGGAGCTCGTGGCTAAGTAATAACAGCCGCACGGGTCGATCCGTCAGGTTAAGCTACGCTTGCCGGGGTTGGTCAGTGGATGGGTGACCATCTTTACATATCGAGATTCCTCCGTGCCTCGGAAAGCACGTTAAGCCGTTGGTCCCGGCTGTTATTCGTGGATCTTTGACAGTCGTTACGGGTCGTCAGAAGCCCGAAAGTCTGACAACCAGTCTTACCAAGGGGTATCGTATTACCCAGTTACTGGGTTGTGGAGGTCAGACAGGCAGTCGCTCCATGTAAAATACTGGTATTCAGCTGCATCCGGTTAGACTGGAAGCCGACCCCAACATAGTTGGGAAAAGGCTAGGCAGATTGATTGATTGATTTATTGAATATTAAGAAACATAGTTTTTATTTTGGGGTGGTTAAATTCTTTTTGTATTTAGAAATGGGCATGGTTTTGGTTCTAGCATGCCAGTTTCCTCACGATGTTTTCCTTTACCGTTTTGAGATCACCGTTGTGATTGTTTACACAAAGTAAAGCGCTTGAGTATGCTCCTACGGCCTACAACTCGTAAGTCGGTTCGGGCCATCACTACTCTACAACAACCTTAGTAGAAATAGCTTTTATATTTATTACATAGATGCACTCACTATGCAACCCACTCGCTGCGGATGGAACGAGTCCAAAAAAGGTTCATCCGATACCTAGGGTACTCAAAGGGAAGGCAATTTAAATATCTCTCCTACCTTGATAAACTAGGCTGCTACAAAATGAGTACCCTGGAAGCTCGAAGGGAGCTCTTGGATTTAAGATTCGCATATAAACTGCTCAATAATTGACTGCCCACAATTGGTATATAAGTTCAATTTCAGAGTACCGAGCAGACCACCTCGCAAACCCATAACACCCTTAGCTGCACCTATTCGCCGTACAGTGTTTGGTGCTAATTCGCCTATACCACGCATGTGCAAACTTATAAACGAACGCAGCGACCTGGTTGACGTCCACGCAGACTCAATGTCGATGTTTGTAATACGTAATTAGTATTGGCATTTTAATTTAATAACTATCTAGAATTTAAACTACACTTTCTGACTAAATTCTGTCTTTATAACTAAATTTATAATTACAAAGCATTTTGCATGTGGTGTTTGCCTGTAATTGGTTGTTATTAGACATAAGACACAATTACTTATATGTTCCTATCAGTATAATATCTGTAACAACTGTTGGTGAACCTTAAATAAATAAATAAATAAATAGATAACTTAATAAAATCAGTAGGTACAAAATAAGTTAAATTCACTGACAGACAACGCACAGCCGTTCCCTAAATTAAAAAGGTGAGCACTGAGCACTAAGAGAGGATTTTCAAAAATTCACCCTCTAAACGCGTTTATTAAGTCACGAAAGTGTGCAAGTCACGACACGGCTTGTATTTCTTAAAGAACAAAGGCGTAATCGTAGCTGAATTAAATTTGAGTGTCTCTAAGTGACTTTTATACGAAGGCAGTTCTATTATTTTATGCTATGCGCGAGTTTTTTAACTTGATAGTGCAGGAGTTGTTGAATCTCGTAATTGAATACAAGATACTACAAAATACACCATTACCTTTTTAGGGTTCCGTACCAAAATGGTAAAAAAGGAACCCTTATGGTGTGACTCAGTCTGTCTGTCTGTCTGTCTGTCTGTCACAGCTGGATATCTCAAGAACTGCCAATGCTATCAACTTGAAATTTGGAACAGTTTTAGGTGACGTTTACCCAACTATTTTGCAAATAAGAAAGAAGTAAAAATATTTTGTTTTTTTTTTTAACAGGGACTGAAAGGGGGTCTTAAAAATTCAAAATGGGGCTACTAGGGCATGTGGGGTATCATATGAAAGAGCGCTGCTTGTTCATTATCAAACATTTTTTTATTTTTTTTAGACCGCATAGTTTTCGACTTCTGATGAAAAATGTAAAAAAAATACCGTTCCGTACCCTTATCTCCGAAGTTTGCAAAGAGAAAAATCTGAAATTATTCTATGTGATAGAAGTTTATGTAAAGATTACAGGGAAAATAAAACAATGTCTCTAAATAGCACACTTTTTCAGAAATCGGAACGGTACCCTCGGTGCGCGAGTCCGACTCGCTCTTGACCGGTTTTTTTCTTTTTCCTTTTGTTAATTATTATAGTCATAGTATTTGGTACACACTTTTAACTTTAATTTAATGTGAGTAATGTGTCAACAAGCGCATTTTACCTATTATTGATGGCTATACTTGTTTAAGTTTTTTCTTTTGTTTCTCTCGCTACTTTCCAGTTAACCTAGCTTTATCAATGCCGTGAAACTCTATTATTGACTTAAGTGATAATTGTCATCATCTCGCTGTCACTGAGCAGTGTATGCAGACTGTAAGATGATGATAAGATGTTGTAACATTGACGCATTGAGCTGTACATTTCATTGATAGTGGGGTGAACATTCATAATGCATGTAAGTCAATTATAAGCTGTTGAGTTTCCTAATAAAATAAAATAAAATAAGACTTGAATCTCAGCTAAATTATGAATCTCAGCTAAATTAATGTATGGGTGGCTGCCGATGTTCATACAAGTTAGATTAAAAAGATTTTAAGTTGATGCTAAGTAGAAAATTGGTAAAAGGTGTGAGCTATTTTGACATTTTTTAGGGTTCCGTAGTCAACAAGGAACCCTTATAGTTTCGCTATATCCGTCCGTTTATCTGTCTGTCCGTCCGCAGCTTAGCTCAGTGTCTCTTAGTACTAGAAAGCTATAATTTGGCATGGATATACATATTCATCACGGCGACAAAGTGGTACAATAAAATCAAGAAAAAAAAAATTTTTTTACGGTACTCATAAAGTGGGGATGTTTTTTTTTTCTCGTCTAACCCATGGTGTGGGGTGTTGTTGGATGGGTCTTTCAAAAATATTGCGGGTTTATGAACACAATTTTTCGATTTAGGGATCAATTTCTGAAATATTAAGCTTTATGGTGATTGAGTTGTGTAGCCCGCGATATTCATTTTTTTTTGCGTTTTTTTGCAATTTGCAGCTCCGTGTCACATTTTATCTTGATGAAAGTATAATACGCGGCAATAAAACATATGTCTTTACACAATTTTAACCATAAAAAATATGAACACAATGCGTTTCAACTAAGAATAGAAAAGTCAATGACCTTTAACTGTCAACTGAAGCTAGAAATCTAAGGCTTGCAAAGTTTTGTAGTGTTATCCTTATGCATTTTAGTTCTGTTTTTGGAATTTGTTTTTGTTAAAATATGTCACTGACTTTGCAAATGTGTAAACGAGATGCTATTTTGCTAAATCTTCACAATATGGCGCAAGGTCATTCCTATTCTTAGTTGAAACGCACTGTACATCTCTCTAAGTTAGATTTCGTGCAGATTCGTCAAACGAACGAAATCTAACGAATCTGCACGAAATCTAACAAATCTGCACGAAATCTAACTTAGAGAGATGTATTGATGATTTTTATGATTAAAATTATATAAATACATATGTTTTATAGCCGCGTATCATACTTTGATCAAGATACGGACCTGCAAATTGCAAAAAACCAAAAAAGAATTGAATTTCGCGGGCTACCACTGCGTATCATACTTAAAGTGGTAATTTTTGTTAGAGTCAATAGTGTCCCCCCCCCCCCCCGCCCTACCAGCTAAACGGTTAGTTTTGGATGGGTGAAAAAATTCACAGTAGTAGTATATATAACGAAGTTAAAAGGAAAACTAACACAGCTAAGTAGGCTTTTCAAGTTTACGAGTAATAGTCAAATATTCACGAAACAACAAAAAGCCCTCTTCTCAGTCCGCATTATTGTGCAACTACGGAACCCTATTACTGCGCGTGGCCCTACACGCACTTGGCCGGTTTTTATTGTAAAGTACGTAATTATTTTACGTGATAGTTTTAAAACTCATCGTGCGTTACAGTTTGTATACCTACCTAAAGTGGTGTATATATATGTTACCGTCGGCCATATTTTCCCGGGCATTCCAGGAACTCAGCTCAAATGATTGAACCCCCATTGCACCGGAAAGGCTGGGGCTGGGCTGCACCACCCACCGCCCTACACCCACCCACCCCCACAAAATCCCCGGAATCTGAAACGATCTCGTTTCTACGTATTTGTAAATTAAGTATTGCATTAAATTACGGGGATGCGCTAAGGTAGCCCGCGAAATTCAAATTTTCTTACGTTTATTTCAATTTGCATGTCAGTGTCAGTTTGTATCTTGATCAAATTAATTTCGACCATAAAAATCATCAATACATCTTAGATAGTTAGATTTATCGTGGTTTGATCTGATTTCGGAAATCGAACCAAATCACGGCAAATCTAACTTATTTATTTTATTTTACTTTACAGAAAGCTTACATACTTGGAGGAGCTTGTGGCTAAGAAATTACAGCTGCACGGGTCGATCCGTCAGGTTAAGCTACGCTTTCCGGGGTTGGTCAGTGGATGGGTGACTATCTTTACATACCGAGACTCCTCCGTGCCTCAGAAAGCATGTTAAGCCGTTGGTTCCGGCTGTCATTCGTGGATCTTTGACAGTCGTTACGGGTCGTCAGAAGCCCGAAAGTCTGACAACCAGTCTTACCAAGGGGTAGCGTATTACCCAGTTACTGGGTTGTGGAGGTCAGACAAGCAGTCGCTCCATGTGAAATACTGGTATTCAGCTGCATCCAGTTAGACTGGAAGCCGACCCCAACATAGTTGGGAAAAGGCTAGGCAGATTGATTACATCTAATAGCAAAATTAACAATAATTTGTGGGTCGGAAAATTTGCTAGTAACAAACTTCCGCATCTATAAAGATGTTAGACACATGTGTTGATGATTATTATGGTTATAATTATTATGTAAATACATATTTGTTATTGTCATGAATCATATTTATTTGAATTTCGCGGGCTACCACAGCGGATACCTATAAGTTTCTGGTAAAAAGGAATATCGCGATAAGACCCGTTCTCAATGTTGTTTTATAATGTCGAAAACGTCCTTTTATACCTACTTTATTTTAGTATTATTTATTCTAAAGGCAGAACGCCTTACAAACTTCTATTACTTCACCCACGATTCCATCTTGACACATCATTTTTGACTAACAAACTTCTACTGTCGACTGACCAGGGTATACATACAATAATTTCCTGATTTACAAATAATTGTGATTTCCATGTACTGTGTTCTTCGCTGCAACAGTCACCATTCGCGATGCATTTCCGTAGTAAGTCATCCTATGCCGTGGGTTCCGGACGCGTGAAGCCCCTGAAAGCGGCGTGCAGAAGCACCATGAAGGAACGAAGAAATTTTTAAGGGTTGATAAGTGTTGCACATTTAAGTTTAATTAACGACCGTATCTCGTTGACATAAGACATGCTCTTGATCGGCTGAAGTTCGTTCTGCGGTGAAGAGGACTTTTGCACCAGGCTGGCTACAAAGCCAACCTGACTCCTAGACTGCTAGACGATAAAGGTATGTTTTCCATAATTTAATTGATTTTCTACTTAAACTGCGTTTGTCTGTATATTAAAGTCGTTAAAGGCGCCTCCATTGTTCAATTGAATCGTACAAATAATAGACTGTGGGCCTGTCCGCCTACGATTATGTTCTTAATAACTTCTTGTTCTTACTTGGCAAATAATTTCATACAAAATCTGTTTCATTTTTGAATTTATTCGGTGAGTAGTGGCTATTCGGACATCGTGAACATTTCAAAATTGTAATCGAATTGCCGCCATCGCCGTGTATTCCGCGTTTACTCAGATTCATAGGGTTACCTTAAATACCTTATACCTGCATGTTATTACCTACATATGTTTATTGACACAGATGTGAATATTCAGTCTGGGGGCGAAAATCCGACATTCTATGCTGAAAATCGTTTAAATTCGTTATTATTTTGGATTGGAATAAAGCGCCTTTTAAAATATGACACGTTAATACGACACGATACAACTTGCTTCGATAAATGTATGTAAGCGAGGATATTATGCTCAGGAGCTTTTAATCAGAGAAGTCTATGCCCAGCAGTGGCCTACTGAGACTGATGATTATGGAATACAATTAATAGCTGATAGTAGGTAGGTTCTTTGTAAAAGAACATGGTGCGGTTTTTAAAGTTTTAAGATTATGAGACTTTTAATGAGTGGCTGAACATTCAAAGGACAGGCTTATTTGTATCAATTTTGAGGAAGAGTTTAATTTGCTTATGACGTCACATGGCAAGTACCTACACCAGAATACGCACGCACACTATTTCTCTATTCCTCAATTTTTCACTGTGTATTGAAACTTTAATTCGTATACTTAGAGCAAAAATGTGTTTAGCTAGAACGGTAATTCTGGTGTCGTTGTCAAGAGTAGACAAAGCAGTACCTGAACCTAAAGAGAAACAACAGAAATATTAGCCAAACCTGGGTTTAAAATGCATATGAAGTTGACAAAAAAAAATTACTTAGAAATGAAAAATCCCAATCGAAGAAAGTTTGCATTATATGGAATGGAATGAGCCTAAAAATTATACGGCAGCGCGTCAGAAACCGTATGTAAATAGAAAAAAAAAACAAATTGAGTACAATAAAGTCGAATTATATCGTTACTATGAACGCCAATTATAATATAATACAAAGGATTTCAGTCTTTCCGACCACAATTTTTGAACACGAATGCAAATAAAATACTATTCACTTCTCACACTCGTGAGCGCTAAACTTCAGACGTCGTCGTATCAAGAAAACTTCAATTGTGTCTCGTAGCGTCAGGGAAAGCATTTATTCACGTGAAAGGTTCACCACTTTGCCAATTCACAAAGGTGTTGTTGTAAAGGGCAATATTTTGCATCATTATCTACGGCTTAAGTCTGGGTAGTACAAAATTGATACACTCTCGTCACCCCTCTTTAAAAAGAACTCATCAATTTAATGGCGTGTTATATAGAGTTTGTTGTAATATTCACAAAACTTGGGTAACTATACAGGGTGTTCGGCGCATGGACCGACACAATTTTTTGGGGGATTGGGGGGGTCATTTTCTAGGTTTCACCTAAAGACCTCCATGTCCTAAGTGTGACGGTAATTGAGATATGTTTTTTTTTGTTCTTTCTTTGAATTACCCAAAATCTCGCCTTTGAATCGATATATTTTTTTTGTTTATGGTTGCAATAGAACAAAATAAATTTTATAATAGTCTGCAATGTATTTTTATACTAAATAAATTATTATTTGATGTAATTGATCAGTAGAAAATTATGTGCTTCCACAGTCTTAAAAATGTTTAAATTTATGAAAAATTACTACTCTTAAATTCATTTTTTTTGTTAAATGAAGCCATTTTGACCTTATTTTTATCTCAAAAAGTTCTTTAGCTTGTACCCTTTCTAAGGGTATGCTACACGCTATGAAAAACAATTCAAATGTAGTCAAAATACTAGTTAGAAAGTCAGTTATGGAGTGTTTTAAGAAAAGACTTATTACGGTAATTATATTTTTTTATTTTATTTCGAATAATAATACATTGTAGACTATAATAAAAATTATTTTATTCTTTTACAACCATAAACAAAAAAAATATATCGATTCAAAGGCGAGATTTTGGGTAATTCAAAGAAAGAACCAAAATAACATATCTCAATTACCGTCACACTTAGGACATGGAGGTCTTTAGTTGAAACCTAGCAAATGACCCCCCAATCCCCCAAAAAATTGTGTCGGTCCATGCGCCGAACACCCTGTATAGCATACATAATCAGCCTATATTGTTCCCACTGCTGGGACACAGGCCTCCTCTCGGTGAGAGGGTATTCATGGGAAATCAACAACGCGTATTGCAACAACTAAATGTAAGTACACATGAATACATTATAGAGAACTCTATAATGTGCTTAAACCAATACCTACTAGCCGGCTGTAACCAGCCACGTACCTACACATAGAGATGGTTCGATATAATGACGCGTTCGATGGTTACTGCTTACTTATTGCTAAGAGATGATGGTCTATGATCAAAGAAACCTAATCATGACAGAGATTCATCCCCAACCACCTCATCTTATAAACGGTAGTTAGGGTGCTTAGTTTCAACTTGTTCTGTTACTTAGTCAGGTAGGGTTATCTAAAACATTATCTAATCTTACTACAAAAGTACTAAATACCATGTTCCAAGCATGTCTTGCGTTTTTTATGTATGGAGTTTGATGTTAGACATACGTTAAACGTGCGTTTAAATATTTTGTAGTGAAACTGTTATACCACCTAGACCACAGGGTTTTTTCCTTTGAACATAATTTAAATTAGCAGGCAATAACTATGTACCACCAATTTACTCAGCAAGTACGTACTAGACTAAAACACATCAATATTCTTGGAAACACGATAATCAATAAACTCGGTTTCAATAATTTACAGAACTGCCACTCCAGATATAGGTTTACACCATTCACCTACACGCCACACGTTGCATTGTGTTCTAATGAGTATTGTTGCTATACTTTTTTTGTTAGGCGCTCTTTTTCCGTCAAGTTATTATATTTCGCTCATAATGCACATGAGCTCGTGGCCACGTGGCCACAGAAACAATATTGTTATTGCAAATACATGTGTATGTGTGTACCTGTATATCTTTATATAGAACGGTTGTGGGACAGACACACGAACACTGGATGCGTAAAAATAAGGTGATGATATGTGTGTGTGTTTGGACTGGGTGGTAGTAGACGGAGATTAGTAACTGGATATAGAGTACCTTCTGCCGTACACGACAAACTCAAACTCAAAGCATTTATTTCAAATAAACCATTTACAGGCACTTTTGAATTGTCAAGGGGTCGGTCAGTCAGAAAGATGGAGCTAGTTGCCCATTCCAACGACACGAAGGGAGGGTCCTAGTTTTCATGGAACTTCCCTGAACTGGATAGCTCTTGCCCCAAGTGTAGAACCAGAGCGAGCTGGCTTAGTAATCTCCGAAAAATCCACCATTTGAGAAACCTCTTGGTTTAAAAACATGAGGCTCCAAATTCCTTGATCTTCGACTAACAGAACGGCACGTTCTATATAGTTCAATTTAAACTATTAATTGAAAACATTCATCATTTTTTAATTGTTTTCATTTAAAATATTTATGTATACTTTCTGATTGAAGAAGAACTCGGTAACTACTGTCCTAGACCTAAACTAAAGTGTATATTGGGAGGGAGAAACAAAAGTGTATTTGGTACTAGAAAAATTCTCTGACAAAACCACAGACGAAGTAGGACAAAACTAAGGACAAAAACGAGACAAAAACTAAATAGAAAAACAAGAGAAAAAATAGTGAAAAAAAATAGACTGCCAACGTTAGGTAGAAAGTAGTTCATAAACTTCTGTAAATCGAAAGAGTTTCAATGCGAAAATCATGAAAACAATATTCGTAGAATGGGGTAATTTGAGACTACATATTTCAAAATTGCAGTTTCCGCTCCCCAAACCCATTTTAAACGTAAACATCAATTATATCCGTGATATTTTCCAAAAAAATCTGCAAATGGAAATGGAAATTCTACAAACGGATATTTTACAGCAAGCTCAATTTCATACCAGTAATTAAAATAAAAACGGGAAATATTTTGAATTGAAATCTGTATTCAACCGAATGGAAAATTGCACGTAGTTAGTAATAACATTCGAATCAAAATAATGATCCATTCGCAATAGCCCATCGGGTAGTCATCCCTCGTCAGATTGCATACAGGGAGATGGGGATAAAAATAATAGCCATTCGCTCTGAATGAACCCAAAAGAGTCTATAACGGCTAGCGTTGAAATCAATTAAATTTCAATGTAGACTGATGTATTATTTAAATCTGATACTTTCTGCGCAATAAATTATTTTTTGACTACAGTACTACCTCATAGCTGTGGGTTGTATTGTATGAATCAATTTGACTCTAAATGAATCGTTTAGGGTCACGCACAATACAGTAAATAGTGTCCCTTGTGTCCAGTATTGTAATTCGCAACCTTTCAGTTATTCGTGAGAAGAAATAAGATGAAGAGCGTGAAATATTTACTTTACCTGTTAAACTTTGAATAAAGGAACAGTGTATCTTTTTATTATGTAATTTTTATAAGTATCATTGAGACCTTCATTCAAGAATACTCAGTTTCAAGAGCTTCAAATATCGAGGTCGAAGCGACATCGTCACGACATAGACGACACGGTTGGCGCAGTGGTTGAGCGATTGACTGCTGCGCAGCATGTCGCGGGTTCGATTCCCGCACGGAACAAATATTTGTACGACCTACAATAAAATTATTTGCTCCGAGTCTGGGTGTTTTTAGGGTTCCGTACCTCAAAAGGAAAAAACGGAACCCTTATAGGATCACTCGTGTGTCTGTCTGTCTGTCCGTCTGTCCGTCTGTCACAGCCAATTTGCTCCAAATCTAATGGACCGATTAAGTTAAAATTTGGTACACATATGGATTTCTGTGACCCAAACACGTACAGCTAAAGTAAATATATGAATTTTGAATATGAGAGTCACTTTTAGGGGGAAAATAAGAAAATTTAAAAAAAAAGTTTTGTAAACTGTACCGAGTGACATATCAAATGAAAGGGCTTACTATGAGGGTCTCAAATATATTTTTTTTATAATTTTAAAATTTATTATTTTAAAGTTATTTAAGAAAATAGATGAAAATTGACCATTCCCCCCCCCCTTATCTCCGAAACTACTGAGCCTAAAATTTTGAAAAAAATATAGAACATAGTTCTATACCTGTAGATTACAGGAAAACCTATAAGAAGTCTGTGGTCTTAAAATAACATGGTAAATCTATATATATATAAAAAATCAAAGTCCTGCCTGAGTCACTGACGAATATACCAACGCACAGCCCAAACCAATGGACCTAGAGACTTGAAATTTTGCACATAGATACCTTATATAGTGTAAACATCCACTAAGGAAGGATTTTTGGAAATTCCATCCCTAAGGGGGTAAAACAGGGGATGAAAGTTTGTATGAAAAATCCTATCCCTTGAGTTAATAGACTTGAAACTTAGCACGAATATTCATCTAAGTAAATTATAAAGTTTATCATTTTTAGTTTTCCTAAACTACCCCCTAAGGAGGGATTGGGGGTGTCAAAGTTTTTATGGAGGAACTTTAACACGCGGTCCGATTAACTCAAAACTCAGTTTTTATACTTGAGACCAAAAATTAAGACTAACGTGTATTAGGGTTTTCCAAAAATCTACCCCTAAGGGGTGAAAAGTTAATTTTATAGCGGAGGATTTTATTGGGGGCTTGATTAACTCTAAAATTGGTGTAAATAATGTTTGAGTCAAGTTATGAAACATACCAGACGATTTTTGAAATTCTTTAGGTATCTGTGTTCGTGAAAACAGAGATCAGATACAGTTTATATGAAAAATCTTATTAATTTGGTTAATGAACTTGAAACTTAGCACAAATACTTGCATAAGTAAGTAACAATGATTGTCATTATTAGTTTTTCAAAACTACGCCTCAAATGAGGTTTGGGGATGTTAAAGTTTGTATAGAAGAATTTTAAAGCGCAGTCCGATTAAAAAAATGGTACTTTGAGTCAAGTTAGGAAACTTGTCAAACGAATTTTCACCGATTTTGACGGCATATAGCTGATGTTATAAGGCTACTTAGGCTATTTTTATTTTAGAAAAATAATTAGGGTTCCGCGCAAGAAAATTAAAATCCATGAAATCAGACAACCACGTACAGCCCAGTACAAACTTACTAAGCCTCCGCTGTCTATTACGGCTATAACAACAAATAATAAAAATAAGGCAAAGTTAAAAATTTAAGGGGTCGGTCCCCATACAATAAACTTTTCATTTTGAAAAAAAAATAAAAATTTTAATCTAGCATGTGGGGTGTCATGTCATTATTTCATAACCGCTGCTCTCAAAACGGTGAAGGAAAACATCGTGAGGAAACCGGCATGTCCTAGAACCAAAAATTCGAAGACATGTGACATCTACCAACCCGCACACGGCCCGCGTGGTGGATTACGGCCCACTCCCTCTCACCGAGAGGGGCCTGTGTCCCAGCAGTGGGAACATTATAGGCTGATTATGTGTTATGTGGGATGTCATCGTCTAGAACTCATTGAGTAGAGTACAAACATATTTTTTTTAATCTTTTAAAATAAAAGAAATAGGGGGCCTCTAGCGCAACAATTCAACAAATTAGGAATTTGAAACTTCTTTATACCATGTAAATACCATGAATACTGTATTTAATCAACAATACTGAAAACGGCGATTCATAAGGTATTTCGTTTAAACATGGGTGATTTTCTGCAACTGCAAAAAATAACCTTGTAATTCACAGTATCATTATAAAATAAGTAAAAAGTTATCTTTGCGATTGTTAAACATATATATGGTACGGAAGCCTTCGTGCGCGAGTCCGACTCGCACTTGACCGGTTTTTTTCTATCTATAATATGTATGTATTTACAAAAAAAATGTATATAAGTAGTTGATCAGCCATCTCGTTACCATAACACAAGCATTAGGTTGCTTAGCTTGGGACTAGATGGCGTTGTGTGAAATGTCCAAGGATATTTATTTATTTATTATTTATCGTTGATGTGCTTTTGTTCCATTTCTTGTTTGTCGCCTCAAAGGGTTAAAAATGGAAGTATTAATAATGGTACTGGTAGAAAATCAAGGAGTGACGTCACAATTCGATTGAAAGCATGATGAAATCACAAAATCGCCTCATTGCTTTGCACGGTGCACCTCGTCACTGATGGAAATTCAAAACTACAACTCCATTTTTAAGGTTCCGTATCAAAATGGTAAAAAGGAACACATAAGGTGCGACTCAGTCTGTCTGTCTACATCTATCTATATATCAAGAACTAATGCATCAACTTGAAATTTGGAACAGTTTCAGATGACGTTTGCCCAACTATTTTGCAAATATGAAATTTTTTTTTTTTTTTGCATCAAGACTGAAAGGGGTCTTAAAAATGGAAGGAAGGCTACTGGGGCATGTGGAGTACCATAAATAGCGCAGTTTGCTTTTTTTTTTTGGACGCATAGTTTTCGCCTTTTGATGAAAAATGGAAAATTAATACCCGTTAGCCCTTCTTATCTCTGAAGTTTTCATAGAGAAAAATCTGAAAGTATTCTATGTGATAGAAGTTTATGTATCGTTCAGTTTATTCATCGTTTTATTTTTCCTGTGTCTTATACAGAGATATTAGCACACTTTTTCGGAAATCACAACGGAACCCTCGGTGAGCGAGTTCGACTCGCTTTTGACAGTTCATAGCAAGCATACGTCACGATACTAATTGAAATCCCAACAACTACCGTCCATTAGGTATTAGCGAATGCTAATTTGATAGGCCTATCCCCCCATCGCTACGTTTCAATCCGACGCATCCATTGTGTTAGTGACCGTACAAAATTAACTTTAGTACTGAATGATTTCCAAAAAACGACTTTATTGCTCCTAGCCAGTTAAAGTCGAGAGATTATGCTGATTGTATGCACAGCAACATCCAATGTTTGTGTAGAGAAGGATCTGGCTAATTTGATGGATCTAACTTTCGAACTGGTATTATTTATCCATTTCCATCCATCTGAATTAAGCGATCCAGTTCAATAAAATAGTTTTCTAATGCCTGTAAGCTGTGTAACGGGAATGCACCAGTGAGGGTGAATGACGTTGGAAACTAAAACATTTCAAGCATTTGCGAATTACCGGTCGGTACTATTCTAAGTATGTTTTTTGGAATGTTTTGACATAAAAAAAACTTTTTAGCAAAAAATACAACCGACTTCCAAAAACAACACTACAAAGTGAAAAATAACTTTATTACCTGCATTATTAATTTAATTTCAACAGAATAATGAATTTCTGAACAAGAAATATGCCTTAATTATAAACAGAAACAAAAACAAATTCAAATTCAAATTCAAATTCTTTATTGCGAACTAAGTGTACAATTTTGAAGATGTTAACAAATATATAGGTTCTTAGAACTTAGTTGCCTGTTAAGTCATTGCAATTTAAATTGTTATAAATGAAAAAGTATAGGTACTCAATACTACAGTTAAACAATTTACATTACATTAATAATTATCATTGTTCATACATTTTATATTATATCAGACTATTCTTACAGTTTATATCACATTATAATTATCAAGTATCAACAATATTTTAGTATTATATATTATATAATTATTTTTCTTCAAGGAATTCCTTTACAGAGTAATATGCCTTTTTAATCAGGAAGTCTTTTAGCTTCCTTTTAAAAATACCAATTGAGTGTTGGTTCTTAATGTCTATGGGTAAATTATTATATATTTTGATGCCCATACAAAAAATGCTATTGCTATACACTGCAGTGTGGGATGTTTTATTGCGTAATGTATTTTTGAGTCTACTGCTTGTTAATGTGTCATAGCTACTGATGTTTGATTTAACTAAAATTGAGGCCGCGTAGATATATAGAGCAGGGAGGGTTAATATCTTGAGATTTACGAAATGAGGTTTACATGAATTGGTTTGGTGTATCCCACATATTGATCTAATACACTTTTTTTGTGCCTTGAACGCAATTTCCTTATCAGATGAGTATCCCCAATATAGTATCCCATAAGATAGAGTGGATCCCACATAAGCATGATAAGCACTAAGCAGTGTGGTTTGGTTAGATACTTTTTTGAGCATGTAGAGGGCATAAGAGAATGGGGTTGGCTACTGTCAAAGTGGCGCTAGCATAGCTTTAACCAAAATTATATTCATTTGTATGAATTTTTTGATTTGGTTTGATTTTACAAAATGCCTAAGAAATGTGAAGTGCCTTATTGCAAAGAAATAGGTGCACACCAATTTCCGATAGCTGTAGAATTAAAAAAAAGTGGTTAAAAAAAGTAATTAAAAAAAAGTGGTCTAATTTGGCTATTTGTAGTAATGTAATTGGCGAAAAGTATTATGAAATGTATACTTCCTACAAACAAAACTATTTCATAAATAAAATAGCTTGATGTATAATTTTAAGAGTATACTTTTCAATAAGGTCTGCTTTTCTTCCTTGTAAAGAAGCACCTCGTTTTTTTCAGTTCAGCATTTAGCTCGCTTATTCTCCATGTTGAGTACATGTTTATCTTATCATCCATCCTGGTATTTTGATGAAAAAATTTACAAAACCGAACACACAAATTGAGTAAACAAATGTGACAGGTAAAAGCTATGCTAGCGTCATCTGCCAAAAGTTTTAAGGAGCCAATCCCATTGATTTAATTTGTTACATACACTATTTACATGTGTTTTCCATGTCATATTAGAATCTATATAGATACCTAGAAATTTTGTACTAGTAACCTCAGACACAGTTGCGTTATTGTGCTCAATAGATAATGGAATTGATTTTGCGTTTTTATTCTTGAAATTCATGTAATGGGTTTTTGAAAGATTTATTTTTAGATTATTTATTGTAAGCCAATTTATTAATGGTTTCATGTTCAAATTTTAAAAATCGTCAACAAATGGTTTCATGTTCAAATTTTAAAAATCGTCTTTATTTTTATGTTTGGTTTTTAATACAATCACCAAAAAGAAATAAAAAGGTTTTACTTCTTCATTTATTTGTAATGAAATTAACTTTAATTTAGTTTTTATTGTAAAAGGATTGCTCAAATCTTTTCAAAGTTATCGCATTTTTTTATAACCGACCCGCTTTCTTTGCGGCCCAGTGTTTCAAACTATATGAGAAATTAATTGACATTGATCAATGGAACATAACAATTAAGCCCGTCAAAAACGTAGCTATAATTATTATAGCAAGATATAATCAAAATCAAAATCAAAAATCAAAAGTCATTTATTTTAAATTAGGCTGAGAATCAGCACTTTTTGAACGTCGAAATTAGAGTAAGACAGTCCCCACAAAACGCCCGCCCTTCACCACTTCCTAGTGCTTTAGCTGGGAAGAAGAAGTAGCGGAACAAACTCCCCAGCAGCACAGCTGTCTGTTCTATTTTTGTCAAATAGCAAGACATATTACGATACATTTTCCATAGTAAACTTCGAGCGACCTCAGACATAGCTAATATTTATATTGCACTAAGAAATTCACAGTAAATTAATATAATTATATTATAGCTACGTCTGTGACGTGCTTAAAGCACTTGAAACAGCTAGCTAGTCCAATTTAAATGATTGCTGCTAGACGTAAATGGCACTTTAGTTGTGATTTTATTTACACTGAGCTTCGATTTCAATTTGACGCTGTGATACCTTAGAAGTTAGAAATTAGTAACTGAAAATTAAATACAGCTGTAAGTGCTTTCAATATATCTTATGAGAACTGTCTAAAAGGAAGTATCTAGATATTACTTTCATCCTTTTATATTAAATAAAAATTTGAGCAAAATATTAGCGATAACTTGATAGTATTATACGGAGTGTTTCTTTTAAGGTGTCAAGCTAGTGCGAGCTAATAGCAGAGTACCATACCCATCGCTTTAACCACCATGTATGTTCTACGATTTTTTGTAGTTTTTACCTGACAACGGCGAAGCAAAAAGGAGGGTTATGATTTTGACCGGTATGTATGTATGTATGTATGTTCATCTGTTCCCTCATAACTTCTAAACTGCTAGTCATAATTTGACAAATGAGCTATCATTGGAAGCGTCTTGATTGTCCGCTAGTTATAGGGTATGTGACGTCACATTCAATTTAAAATGGCGCCCTCTAGACGACAGAAAGTCATGAACTAAAAAAAAAACTTTTTTTAATGATGTTGTGTTGGGTATCAAATGAAAGGGCTTAAATAGCACATTTCAAAAATATATATATTATTAGCTATTGCGCGTGGCTTTGCTTGCATGGACCCGATAATTGGGAATAATTTCTAAAATCACGCCTCAGATGTGAGCTAAACATGTTCCGTCTTACTAATAAATACAGAATAAAGTTATTCCAATTCTAAACCTATAAAAATGTATGGTTATTCCTGATATAACTTTATTCCGTGTTTTATTTGTAAGAGGGTTAGTCTTTTCAAACCTACCCAAAATACATATAGAATAATGATTCTTCTTTAAAAATTTAATTTGACTCTAGTCAAAACGAAATTATAACCCCAAAATAATTTAAATAAAAAGTTTAAAAACTAAAACCCGACTACTGAAAAATCACGCTCTAAAAAGTATAAAACAAGAAAATATTCTCATCTGAAATTAGAAAAAGACAGACAATTTAAAAATCCGGAGTCACACGTCATGATAGGGGCATAAATCGAACAGATTACGTGTGAACGTGTGACTCCGGATTTTTAAATTGTCTGCCTTTTTCTAATTTCAGATGAGAATATTTTCTTGTTTTATACTTTTTAGATCGTGATTTTTCAGGAGTCGGGATTTAGTTTTTAAACTTACTGTTTCTAATTACAGCCACTTTTGAATTGTCAAAGAGTCGGTCAGTTAGTCAGAGTTTTGAAGCTGATTGCCCAATTTTAAAACGTAGGTAGATCGCTATGGAGAAGAATGGGCAAACACTTCACGGTCACTTTTAAATCAAGATAAATATTACAAAATCCGGGGTACATTAACTTTAATTGTAACAATAGCAAAGATAACTTTGTATATCATAATGACACAGTGAAATACAAAGTATTTTTTTTTTGCGCATGCAGAAAATCACCCTTCGACAAAATATCTTATCATAACTTTTCTTATCTTTTTTTTTCTTTATATATAAACAAAATATGTTATGAATCGGCGTTTTTAGTATTTGTCTATTAAATGCAGTATAATTTATGGCACGCACGGCTACAGATTAAGCTATACGTTTCCAGTATAAGCTGATCTCGCGTTGTATAGGATTTCCTTGCAGTGAGAGGTCAGTGTAAACTGGAAATGTATATATAGCTTGATGTGTAGCCGTGTGTACATGATATACAGAATTTTCAATTTCCTAACTTGTTTAGTTGTTGAGTAGCTTGTACACTAATGGTCTAAAACTGACAACTTTTGGGGCCCGTACATTTCTGAAGATAAGAAAAAATAAATATTATATTTGTACTCTACTCGATGAGTTCTAGATAATGAGTAATGACATTCCTTATGCAAAGGTAAGACAAAAAAAAAATCAGAAGTTTATTCGGGGTATGGGGACCCCCTTTAATGTTTACCTTTATTTTATTTTAATTATTTGTTGTTATAGCAGCAATAGAAATACACAATTTATGAAAATTTCAACTGTCTACCTATTACGGTTCTTGAGATACGGCCCGCTGACAGACAGATGTAGGTACGGACGGACAGCGGAGGCTTAGTAATAGGGTTAAGTTTGGCACCCTTCGAGTACAGAACCCTAAAAAGCACACTTCAATACAATGACAAATAAAGTTACCGGTTTATAAATTTCTTTTCATACAAACTGAATGATAATTTTGTTAAAATTTTGTTTTACCGTAAGGAACACAAATAAATGAATATGAATAAGAAAATAAAATAGCTGCATTACTTGCACCTGAGGTGCTCGTGGCTAAGTAATAACAGCCGCACGGGTCGATCCATCAGGTTAAGCTACGCTTGCCGGGGTTGGTCCGTGGATGGGTGACCATCTTTACATACCGAGACTCCTCTGTGCCTCGGAAAGCACGTTAAGCCATTGGTCCCGGCTGTCATTCGTAAAGATCCACGACAGTCGTTACGGGTCGTCAGAAGCCCGAAAGTCTGACAACCAGTCTTACCAAGGGGTATCGTATTACACGGTTACTGGGTTGTGGAGATCAGAATAGGCAGTCGCTCCATGTAAAATACTGGTATTCAGCTGCATCCGGTTAGACTGGAAGCCGACCCCAACATAGTTGGGAAAAGGCTAGGCAGATTATACCTACTTGCACCTGACACTAGACTTGCAAAAAGCGTTCTGTATTATCACCATTAAAATGATACTTAGATATTTGAGCTGTGCTTTTCTAAGAACAAGCTAAACTTACAAGTGTAGGCATTATGCATCATTTTCATCTTCGACATTAGATTCTACTTTGCTAGTAGTCGATTCTTCAAACAATATCATATAATAAGGTAGAGGTAATAATAAGGTAGAGGGGTATAAATCGGAAGAGTATTATACTCGATCAGGGGTTAGTCAAGGAAGTACTGTAGGTCCTACGCAATTTTTGATAGTGATCAATGATTTGCCTACTGTTGTCTCTAACGCAAAATGCCTTATGTTTGCCGATGATTTAAAACTGTACCTTACTTTAACCAAGCCTGAAGATTGTGCAACGTTGCAACATGATATTGACGCTGTTGTTGAATGGAGTATAAGAAACAAATTACCATTTAATAATTCTAAGTGTAAAGCTATAACTTTTTCTCGATCCCGTAATCCGATTACAAATAACTATAATCTTGCTGGCGCACCAATGGAACGTGTTGTTTCAATCAGGGATTTGGGAGTAATAATGGATAGTAAATTGAATTTTCATGACCATATTATTAAAGCTTGTAAAGACGCTCATAAATGTCTGGGTTTCATTATTAGAATATCATCACAGTTTAAGAACACTCAAGTTATAAAAGAAATATACAATGCCTATGTCCGTAGTAAATTGGAATATAATGCAATAGTTTGGAGTCCTCAAGAGTCATTGTATACTATTATGTTGGAAAAAATTCAACGTAAGTTCTGTAGATACCTATACAAACGTCAATATGGATACTACCCCTTTCTCTATCCTTCTATGTTTGTGTCAGGAATGGTAGGTTTAGATACACTCCAACTCAGGCGGGAATCCACACTTATAATTAGTTATTATTTAATACTAGCGGATAAGGTAGATAGCCCTGTTGTACGGGAATCAATGCATTTTTATGTTCCCGATCAATATATCCGTGGCGTTGGAAGACGGCAGCATAGGCTCCTGTGCTATCCGCCTATATGGCGCTCTCCCCGAGCTGGCAACAGCCCCACTGCTAGAGCAGTTGCACTTATCAATGAGTTCCTTAAGTGTATTCCAGATGCAGATATATTTTTTGACTCGCAAAGTACAATTGCCAAACATGTTTATATTTACCTGAATGTCAAAAAGTAATTGTAGTAATTTTAGTTGTAGTAATTGTAGTTGTAAGTAGTTGTAGTTGCTAAGTTGATGTAAGGTTCTACCTGTTTGAATTTTTTTGTCTTACTTCGTTTTTTGAAATTATAAGTTTTTTATCTATTTTTATTATTATTATATTTTTTTATTTTTTATTATTGACATTATAATGTAATTTGATATTAGTGTAATATTGTAATTTAATATTAGTGTAATAATTAGCATAGATATAAGCGATTTGGTGTAAACTGTAAGCTTATATTTAATGAATAAATGAATTGAATTGAATTGAATGAATATCCTACTAAGATACAAGGAAACCTGACAAATGGTAGGTACAGAATTTATCAACGAACCAAATGTTTTGTAAAAATTCTTCAGATTCACTCTCCCGAAAAACACAAAGACATCAGCGACATCTAGTTATAAGATTAGGCAGTGTATTCGACGCACTTGGTATCCATAGCAACTCCAAGTACAACAATGTCACTGTCGCCACTAGAGGTCGCTATTATCTCAGCATGATTCTTTAGGGTTGTACGCTTTTTTTTTCAAATAAACCATTTACAAGCCCTTTCGTTTTGTCAAAGAGTCGGTCAGTTAGAAAGATGGAGCTAGTTGCCCATTCCAAAGCGTAGAAAGGTTCCTTTGGAGAAGAACGGGCAAGAAACTCCACGGACAATTGGACACTCTTCAAATCACGCCTGAACGTCTTAGTAACTTAAAAAAACCGGCCAAGTGCGTGTTGGGCCCCGAACAATGAAGGGTTCCGTAGTTGGAAAGAATTTATCACAAAAACACACATTTTTTAGGTGGTAAAATTACAAAATAACAATTTTCGAACTTTTTCCTTTACATGTGCTGTGAGACTTTACTTTTTGCCAAATTTCATGATTCTAGGACAACGGGAAGTACCCTTTACTTTACGGGTTTTGATTTAAGTACTTGCGAGTATCAAAACATGTCGCAAAATGGCCGTATTTTTTATTGCATTTACTTAGAAGCTTGATTTTTTTAGAACTCTAAGGGATCATAAACTTACGTATTTGATATTAATTTCAACTTGATATCTCCACGCGCCTCTGAGAAAAAGGGTCTTAACAGACTCACATACTTGTATATTTTTTTATGTGATATAATTACAAATTAACAATTTTCGAACTTTTTCCTTTATTTGTGCTGTAAGAACTTACTTGTTGCCAAATTTCAACTTGATACCTCCACGCGTTCTTGAGTAAAAGGGTCTTGACAGACAGACAGACAGACGGACAATGAAGTGATCCTATAAGGGTTCCGTTTTTTCCTTTTGAGGCACGGAACTCTAAAAAATATTTTTAGACTGATATCTCAAGTGACTTAATACTAGCTAGTCTACTTAGCTAGCCGATTTAAAATAACCCTGTGTAGTTGAATTCCACGCGGTCTGAAATAATTACATAATTGAAGTCTGAAAGGGCAGGCATAATAATATATCGGTGTTACTGAGCCCTTTTCGGTTCACGGTCAATAACTGTGATTTCCTGACAGAAAAACCCAACTAGTCTTTTCCCCCAGACTGTTTCAAAATTCAATGATAATCAATTAACTTAACCTATCAACGGTTGTCGGTTGTACCCTAATTGCGTAACACACCATCAATCGGAATCTGTATCATTTTGAAGCAAATTGCTAATCCATTGCTTCAAATCTTCGAAAAATTTGTCTGCTCGACAACGTAAATAACGCAATGAATGTTCTTGAATTCTTAAAAAGAAACGCAACTCCGATTGATAGAATTAGGGTGCTGGACTTGAACATGCTGCAAACTGCAACAGGGTCGCTTAGTTAAAAGTTTTTCTTTAAATTTCAAAGATGTTTATTTAAATGTAATATAAACATACCTAATCTAAAAATATCAAAATTATATCCCAACGTCTACGTAAGTAACTAAAACTATTCGTAACTAAAACATGATGGCGTCAAAAAAATCATCCGCATCGCTGTCCACGAGGAGCTCGTAGCTAAGTAATAACAGCCGCACGGGTCAACCATCAGTTTAAGCTACGCTTGCCGGGGTTGGTCCGTGGATGGGTGACCATCTTTACATACCGAGACTCCTCCGTGCCTCGGAAAGCACGTTAAGCCGTTGGTCCTGGCTGTCATTCGTGGATCTTTGACAGTCGTTACGGGTCGTCAGAAGCCTGAAAGTCTGACAACCAGTCTTACCAAGGGGTATCGTATTACCCAGTTACTGGGTTGTGGAGGTCAGGTAGGCAGTCACTCCATGTAAAATACTGGTATTCAGCTGCATCCGGTTAGACTGGAAGCCGACCCCAACATAGCTGGGAAAAGGCTACGCAGATTGATAGATCTTTAGTGGATGACGTCGTATAAATGTGTATGATAATTTTAAATTTGTATGTCCAGCCATTTTTGAGATATTTGCGAAAACCACTTTCCGCTAGAGAAATTTTCTCCCAGCGGAATTTTTTCTCTTAAAGGACATACAAGAAAAACCAATACCTATATCAATAATAATATTAGAGTAGGTATAATGCGAGATGTGTTTATAACTACCATTGCCGTCTAGTAGTTGAAGGATAACATATTATCCAGCTTCAGCGGAATGAGGTGTTGGTCATGGACCTGTTCGGCCCACTTCCGGAGGGTGACCGGGGGGAGCGGTGGATCTTTCTCATTGAAGACACTGCTACCCGATGGACGGAGCTGTTTGCTCTAAAAGAAGCAACAGCGGGTTTGGTTTTTTGAGAGAATTGGAAACACTCAATATAATATTATTAATTGCTAGATTTTCCGTAAGGCTACCTAAGTACTCTCAATACGAGTGTACTTAGGTAGCCTTACGGAAAATCGATCAAGCAAAGAGCAGAGAGGCTGAAATCATTATATAACAATGCGCCAAGTTTAGTTGTAACTAAAGTTATGATGGCAAGACATAGCAAGATTATAACATAATCAGCCTATAATGTTCCCACTGCTGGGACACAGGCCTCCTCTCGGTGAGAGGCAGCGGGCCGTAATCCACCACGCGGGGTCAGTGCGGGTTGGTAGACGTCACATGTCTTCGAATTTTTGGTTCTAGGACATGCCGGTTTCCTCAAGATGTTTTCCTTTACCGCTTTGAGAGCAGTGGTGATGAAATAATTTACACAAAGTACAGCGCCTGTTCAGGAATGAAGTTATCCGGAAAATAACCGGAGTAACCGACATAGCTTGCAGAATAAGCAAACTGAAGTGGCAGTGGGCTGGCCATGTTTTTCGAAGGACTGATAGCCGGTGGAGCAGACGAGTCCTGGAGTGGAGACCGCGTATCGGTAAGCGTAGTGTGGGACGCCCCCCAGCTAGATGGACCGACGACCTGAAGAAGGTGGCTGGGACAGACTGGATGCAGAAGGCGGAGGACAGGGTGTTGTGGCGCAGCCTGGGAGAGGCCTATGTCCTGCAGTGGACTGCGGTAGGCTGAGCTGATTGATTTGACAGCGCCTGCCGGGGTTTGAACCTACGACCTACAACTCGTAAGTCGCGGTGGCCGTTTCCATTGGGTCATCACCACTCTCATATACTATAATTTCGGTTACCAAGTTTTTGAACAAACTGGCTTGCGGAGTGTGAATTTTTCAAGATTACCTGCATCATTATCTTTATCATCTGCCTAGCTTTTTCCCAAGTAGGCACCTATGTTGGGGTCGGCTTCCAGTCTTACCGGATCCAGCTGAATACCACTATGAAACCCTTTGAAATATAAACACAAAATTTCATCTAAATCAGTCCAGCCGTTTAGGAAGAGTTAGGTGACAAATACACGTACAGAAGAATTATACTAAGAAGTAATAGGATTATAAAATATTATAAAACAAAAATTATACTAAGAAGTTATAGAAGAAATAAAATTATACTAAGAAATAAAGTATACGATTACCAAAATCGTATAAGGAACTGCCAATCAATCTCTTTAAAACAGCGTTATTCAAATGGCATAAAGAACAATCATTATAGTGGATGAGTACCTACTGACATTTTAATAATTAATTAATTTAACTTTTTTTTTAATTTTATAAAATTTATCATATAAATAATGATTATGATGCTATGATAACTATAATAACTATGATTTCTGTTTTAATTTTATTTATTCGAATGTATTCAATTAGTTTGCATGCTAGTTTTAGTGAATTGTATTAGAAACTTTTAAAAACCCGACCATCTGTAATGTACTATTCTTGTAATTAAAATTTCATTTCTAACCCTTTTGGGATTACCAGGCGTGATGATATATTATGTGTTGAAAGGGTAAGTTACAGAGAAAAAGCTTAGCGTATACTTACTCTTCGAACTGACAAAATCACGATAAAACGCACAGATTTTGTCAGATTGAAAATGGCAAATTAAAGTTTCGTCTCATCTTACCCAAGTGCTCCTTATTGTAACCTTTTATTAAGTACCTGGGGGACCGAGCTCTGCTCTGGTAAACTGCGCAGGCAAATCTTTTTGCGTGATAATACGGAGAAAACGAATTTTCCTAGATATGATAACTAGCTAGATAGATTTTGCACCCCCGTAAACATCTATATTGCAAGTTTCATCGAAATCGTTAGTCGTTTTCGAGAACGTGATTACAAATTTAGATATATACAAATATTGCTAACCACAATAACTAATAATTGATTATTATTATTAAATAATTATTATTAATGAATTATTAACTAATAATTTACTAATTTACTTTAATTTAACAAATTTAAATTTAACAGAACCTGTTTTAAAATTCAAGACTCTAAGTCATGAATTTTAAAACAGGTTCTGTTAAATTTTATTTTTTTGCATCATGATCATCACTCGTTATTTTGTACAGTTTTATAAACAATCTCCCTATCTCCTGTGATACAGTTTTTTTAACTAGTACAGGATACAAGTGATCTTTTCCACCAAAGTTAAGTACTGTATTGTATTACATAGTTTTTACTTTTCAATAACTGGTGGAAAAGCAATCTGTAACTCTGTTTTTGGAACAATATAAAAATATTATTAAATTATTATTTCTTTTATTTCATTTTACACATATTTTTTACATTTTTAAATATTAGAATAAAAAGAATATAAAAACATTTAAAAATATAAAAATAGTAGCCCACTGGTATCGGGAACAGGGTCCAAGCTACCGGCCGTCAGGGCTCCAGAGAGAGGAACCTCCTAAGCTCCCTCCTCCTCCTTCTCCTATTATTAAATTTATTACTATTATCTACTACCTATTACGGTTCATAGTTTTTTACATTTGAGCTGGTTGAAATTAAACATAGCCTGTACATATGTTTAATTTAGAGGCTGTGGGAAAATTAGAGAAAATCTTGTTGATATTTTCACCAAGAGTTATTTTGTGTTCCCTTCCTCATCGACCTTTGTTCTACTTTCGAATCACCATAAATGTTTATGGCAAAAATAAAGGTCAAAACAATTTGTTTTGATTTTAACGTAACTCTTTTTGAGTTGAGAAATACCAGGGTTGCGTTTCCTTTAATTTCTCGAAAATTCTTCAAACGTGCGTTATGAAAAGTCCTTCATGTACCTTATATAAAAAAAAACGTTTGAAAATTCCGAAAGAAAGGGATGTTTTTCCATTTCTTTTGTTTTGGTCTATATCAAAACAGTCTTTGTTACAAACGATGCTGAAATTGCGAAGAACTTGCAGCAACAGGTAGCACACCTCACAGAAGAAAAGAGACAAAAACTCATTACAAACCCGGTTTTGTAAGACATTGGTGCAAAACGTGACTCTTTTTCATACCCTTGGCTGTTGTTGCCTCACTTGCTTGTTTACATGTGTTTATCGTAATAGTTTGGTAGTCTCAAGTTAGAGTGACGTACGTCCTCTCTCTGAGAGCTCTAGAGCGTTACTGACGTGACGGTTTACGTTGTACATTCGATTCGCCCCACTCCCGACGCTGGCCACGATCTGTCAGCACCGTGTTTGCACACAAGCACAAGCTACCAGTTTCCCCGACACGTAGATTTCAGTTTATCGTAGCATTCCCTTTCAGCTGTTGCTACGAGACTCGTGGCAGTAAATTTTGCGTTAATTTGTTCGATATTATCTTCTTCAAGTCTAAATTGAGGTTGCTTTGCGTTGCTTTTTGGTTTTGCGATCGATTTTTGATTTTGTTCCTCTTTCATATCATTAATTTGTTCGTCTAAATTGTTAATTTTTACTCAGTTAAGGACACTTGACGCCGATTAAAGGTTTACTTTTCTAAAATAAAACCGCTACAACATGTTACGTCATATTGGAAAAATCCAAAATATAATGTACTGTACCTATCACACTAATATTATAAAAGCGAAAGTTTGTGAGTGTGTGCGTCTCTTCACACCCGTTGAACTTATCAGAGCTTCTGTAAACTTTGGCGAGGATTTCTTAGTATTTAACATTAGATAGTAAGGTGGGATTGATGTTACATTACACCTTATGGAAGTTTCTATGAAGGTACCTTCAGTAATGGTGTTGTTTGTCTCGGTTTTGTTTTGTAATTTTAATTCAAAGTCTTGTGCCGAAATTGGGGTTGTTTCCCTCACACCACTAAGCTCCTAATGCGTGCCCTCCCTACGAAAATAATGACTCAAGGAAATCCTATGCAAAATCTTACTTGTATTGTATAGTATGCTTCCTTCTTAGAGACGAGAGAGATGAATTTTTGGTACAAAATCGTTGGAGGACTGGCGAGTATTTTTAGAACCATCATGATTTGTAAGGTACTTTAAGGTGGCTGCAATTGCATAGTTAGTAGTGCAATGTGAAACAGTTTGTCTGCTTTGGCGTCCGTTATCAATAACAAATAGTGTTCCACCGGTATCGGGAGTAAGGTGCAAGCTACCGGTGGTTAGGGCTCCAGAGATAGGAACCTTCACACGACGCGGGCCGTGTCGAGTAGTATCGCCTTCTGAATCAGGCCCTTGATCCAACCGCCCAACGAGAGCCTCGAGAGATGTTGGTCGCGGCCCGGTTTTCGGCCATCAGGCCATTGGCGGTTACGACAATCGGCACAATGACAGCCGAGCTCACATTCCACATGTCAACAACCTCGTGAGCTAAGTCGAGATATTTCATTTGTTTCTCTTTGAGCTATTATTGTTACTGGGAGTTATATTTTCATAATAGTCGGGTTAGACTAGAAGCCGACTTCAACATTGTTGGGAAAAGGCATATGATGACGATTCTCATAATAGTCCGTGCCAATATGGAGATTTTCTCGGAATGTGTGGTTTTATTTTTCATTGAAATAAAGTTTTTTTTTTTACATTAATGAAACTTCTTAATTATGACTGTTGCTGATATCTCTAGCCCTAGAGACATCAGCAACAGTCATAATTAAGAAGTTTCATTGATGATGCCCATCAACGGAATATTTGAATTTATATTAAGGTGACAGAGTGTTGAAAAACACGAGTAAAGGAAAAAATAGTAACGAAATGTATTATTTGCTCATTTTTGTTTTTTTAAAGAAAATAAACATCCGACGGCAAACGAAATTATGCGGGTAAAATGAATTACAGTCGTCATTTAATTTAACAACTCATACTGAACTTACGTATACAGTTTTAAGACTCAGGAAGAGTGTTTTAACTACAAAATTATGCGGAAAAAGCATCCCAAGAAAATATTGACTATCAAAGATTTTCTTTAAAAATGTTATCGCATAATTTTCATAAATTCACGTAACGGTGTTCTGTTATTATTTGGACAAACCGGAATAGGAAAAAAACTTTTCATTCGATGTTATTCATCAATTGATGGCAATTTCAAAAAAACGTAAATATAAAAGTAACTTTCTCGACTGGACTGATATAGCTGTAATCAAGTCATTAGGAAGAATATAACATATTTTCCACGTATTTAAATATATGCTTTAGTGGAAAACAGAAGTTTTAAGTAAGTTTGAAGATGACGACGGATGTCGGTTGTTCAGTTACTTTCGAGTTTTCTTGCCCGAAAAGTACATAATCATGTCGCTTAGATTATTTTAGACACACAAACAAAAATTTGTTGCAGAATCTATTTCAGTTATTTTTTTATGATCGGTTTTCAGTTCCCGACGGCAAGTTGCAAATACTAAAAAGGTCAAAAACTCTCAGGTTGTCAGTTTTAAGAGTCAGAAAGAGTGTTTTAACTACAAAATTATGCGGAAAAAGCATCCCAAGAAATTATTTATCGCATAATTTTCATAATTTCACGTAACGGTGTTCTGTTATTATTTGAACAAACCGGAAAAGGAAAAAACTTTCCTTTCGATGATATTAAGCAATGGCAACTTTAAAACACGTAAAAATAAAAGTAACTTTCTCGACTGGACTGATATAAGCTTTAATCAAGTAATTAGGAAGTTTATAACATATTTTCCACGAATTTAAATGTATGCTTTAGTGGAAAACAGAAGTTAAAGTATGTTTGAAGGACGGGTGTCGGTTGTTCAGTTACTTTCGAGTTTTCTTGCCCGAAAAGTATATAATCATGTCGCTTAGATTATTTTAGACACACAAAATAAAATTTGTTGCAGAATCTATTTCAGTTATTTTTTTATGATCGGTATTCAGTTCCCGACGGCAAGCTGAAAATACTAAATAGGTCAAAAACTTTCAGGTTGTTTCATCAGAAAATATAATTATGATATTATTTATTGTGGTCAACAATTTCAATTCAATGAATTTCAGGAATTTTCTCTGACGGATCCGCGGACGTTCTAAGTCCAAAAATTTCAAAAGTTCAAGATTTTTTTTAAATTCCCGTCACAATAGATTAGCTCTAAGAAGAAGATAAGAAGACATTTAAAAAAAATCCTTAATAAAAATCTAGACAAAGGAAAATCAAACATTTTCATAAGGTTCAGTTTCGAACGAAAGCATTTTCCAGGAACCCCCCCCTGGTGCATGGGCGTGGATAAAATAGGGAGGGAATTTCGCAGCAGTGGTGGGGATAAAGGGGGTCTAAGGCGATAAACCAAACTCGGACAAACTAAGAATTGACTAGACAGTTAGAAAATTAACGATTTGGTTTTTTTAATGTTTTCAGGTGTATGATCTGATAGTATGAAAACTTAAAAAAAACAATACCTGAAATTGTGAAAAATGCTTTTTTTCGCAATTTCAGGTAAGTATTGTTTTTTTTTTACATTTTGCATTTTGACGAGCAATGTTAACATCATGTAGGTAGCAGCTTTTTGTTCGCGATTTCAGGCTTGGTATCATAGTAAAAGTTGTTCATAATGATGATGATGATGAATACAATGCTTACGGGATTAGCGATACAATTCGCGATTTCAGGTTTGGTCCCATGGTAACGGTTGTTCATGTTTAAGGAGTTAACGGTGATTAAAATTACATTCTGTACTTATAATTTAACCCTTTTTATATTCGAACTAACCAATTAGTTCAAAGAAACGAATCAAATATCTTTTAACGCAGCAATGCATATCTGCAGCAAACCATTCTATGGATTAGTTATGATGCACATCCGCATCACCACATATTTTTTTTTTTTAATAAATTTTCTTACATATTTTTTTTATTATTTTTCTCATCATTAAAACCAATTTTATCCACTTCTCTGTTTAGTTTTACAAACGAAAATGATTTCCAAACTTAGCCAAATAAAAAATTGGCAGATTTGCAAATTTTTATTTGTACCGTGGCAGTAGGTACCGGCGACCCGTTCCACAGCCTCCACCCCTTCAGTTGCGTCTGTGTGAGTTTCACCCTAACCACCCCCTGGCTATAAAAGCTTCTGTAGGGCTAACCGGGACTGCACTGGATCAGAACACTTCGTACTAGCAGCAAGAATAGTAACCACGGTCGGCAAAACAGTATCGCCTGTACCCCGTGGCGAGAGGCCGCGCCGCGTCGCTCTATGTTCTCTATGTGTTAAATTGCCAAAATAAAAATATTAACCTCTTTCTGAATTATACAGTGTAGCTTCATGAAAAACCCGTGTTTTTTCGTATGAAAATGTACCTTCATGGCTGTTATCAACAGATTTCGGTAAGTAAATAGACTTTGTATTCTTCATTTGCTTATTTCTCAGTTTTCTGTTTTCATTTTCGTAATGCATGGTTTTGTTTTGGTTTTTAGACTTATTATTTATGGGGTTTTCGAGTTTACTTTAATAATTCTTGCTTAAATTAGTTTTTTCATGTGTTTAATATTGGGATGGGTTTCTTCATATTCTTTTCATTTATTTCTTTACGTACCAATTTATTATCTTTGCGGATACGAATTTTTTATATTTTATACATACGTTTTTGTGGAAATACGGCGTGAAAATTTTCTAAGTCCTGGAAACTTTATTTTTCGGAGTTTAGCTTAACAAATTAAAATAGGTAATATCAAAACGCTTTCGTCGTAACGTTTAGTTACAATTTCCGCGTTTACATTTAAAAATAGAGCGGTTTACAGGTTTTATAGACGCGGAAATTTCTCCGACGGCGCAGAGCGACGGCGAATTTGATTTTTTTCGCAGAAAATTATTCTTTTAGGTGGCGTTTTCTAAGTTACTAACAGATGCAGGGGTAAATTCTTCTAACAGTTAAAGTGCGGATAAAATAAGAGTTTTAGGACTTTTCCTAAATCACCTTTTCTGAACAAAGGACTTCAAGTTATCGTGATAAAAGATTTTAAATCTGAATGAAATCAGGGACTTAGCGTGAAGCCAATTTTTAGGATCGCGTTGTATTACAGCCCTTTGTCTAAATTCACGAATAGACTAAAAAATGCCAGGCAATTATTCTATCTGCTAAAATTTGAATAAAATAGAAGTCACCACCGAGATGACGATTAATAGAAAAGTATGGAAGAAAAAGACATGTTGCGCCGATCACAAATATATTGGGATAAGGGCAGGAGAATGATGATGCGATTACAAAGTTATATCCGTAGTAACAATCATCTAAAAAATGGCTGTAAAATCTAATATATCTATCTGTTCTAATAGGGTGAAGTCCGAATAAAATAGAATATTCAGGACTTTTCCGCTAAAGTAATATCAAGCAAGTCCTTAGGACTTAGTAATTTTGAAATTTAGAATTTTCTAAGTCCCTTAGGACTTGTAAAAAAATACAGAAAATTCTACTAACTGGCAGTCCGAAAAAATGGAAATTCGGGACGTTTTCTAGATCACGATTTCATAATCTACAAAGAACTTGTAATTTTTCGATAAATGATTTGAAAACTGAAATAAATCAAGGAATTACGGCAAAAAAGCCAATATTATCAGGACTGCAATTTATTACACGCTTGTGTCAGTAGTAACAGAAAAATGAATTTTAATGAAATCCGGTAACTTATTAATGTGCTTGCGCTGTAGCTATTTTCTAAGTCTTAAGGCATATCGCGAGGTATACTTAAACTATTTACGCCAACTTTTTTTTGTTTTTAAAACTTTTTCGTCATAATTTTAAGTTTTTTCACTTTTCCTCTTAGAAATAGAGTGTTTTTCAGATTTTACAAAAGCATAACAATATTTTTTTGCTACTGCGCGCAGCTCATGCAACGGCGAAATTTTCCAAGCGTTATTTTTTTCAGGTCCATGATTTCGACGGGTTTTTAATAAACTTCTGCCTTAAGTTCTTTTATCTAGTAAAGTTCTAAAAATAGAAAATTCGGGACTTTTTCTAGATTGCAATTTATTAAAATAAAAAGAACTACTCTTTTTTTCGATAAAATATTTGAAATCTGAATTAATTCAGAGGCTTAGCATGAAGGTACCAATTTTCAGAATCGCAATTTGTTATCCCGATTATGTCTGTAGCAACAGAGAAATTAATTTTAATGAACTCCAATAAGTAATTATTAAGCTTGCGCAATTTTTTTTAAGTTCTAAGACATATCGCGAATCTTATTATAAAATGTCGTGAATTTTTATAAGTCTTGAAAAAAAAATCGGATGAAACATAAAAAAAATGTTTAGTTTGAAACTTTCCGCATTTTCTACTAGAAATAGAGCGTTTTACAGGTTTTTAAAAGGAGATTTTTTTTCCGACGGCGCTGTGCGGAAATAATTTGACTTTTACTTAGCAAGTGGGACATCACAGCCAAGCCAAAACACATCCTACGGGCAATTAAATATAAGTACCAATCTATATAAATAAAAAGAGAAGTCCTGACTGACTGACTGATTGACTGACTCATCAACGCCTAGCACAAACCCTTGGACCTAGAAAGCTGAAATTTTGCACAGAGGTTCCCTTTATATAATGTAGACAAGGAATAAGGAAGGAATTCCCGGTAGCACGTTCCCGAGGGATATTTTCCGACATCCACGCGGTCGAAGCCGCGCGGGAATTGCTAGTTAAATATAACTACCTAACTGCATTAATTATGATTATGACGGACGCGCAAATGTCTAGTGTTGAAGACATTGTATTTAAAGCACTTTAATCAATTTGAGAAACAGCGCGGCTGAAGGCGTCCATTACTGAGGTAGCTACTTGTAGTACTGTACAAGTAGCTACCTCAGTAATCGACGCTTTCAGCCGCGCGTCAACCATTGGTCAATGTGTTAGCTAAGATTGTTTTGCTCTCAATCTACAGGGTGTATCACTGTGGGGGTGAACACAGGGAATATAGTTTATATGGAAAATCTTATTCATTTGGTTAATTAACTTGAAACTACAAATACTTAGCAACTTTATACAAGCAAGTAATAAAGTATGTTATTAATAGTTTTTCCTCCAGAGAGGAGGGGGAAGGGGAGGCGAAGGTGTGGGGGTGGTGAGGAGGGAAAGGGGGAAGGGGAGGAGATGGTGAGAAGGGAAAGGGGAAGGGGAGGGTGCGGTGAGGAGAGAAAGGGGGAAGGGGAGGGTGTGGTGAGGGGGAGAGGGGAAGAGAGGGGAGGGGTGGACTGGAGAGGATGTTAGAGGGAGGGGGAGAGGGAGGGGTGGGATTGGAGGGGCGAGGGGAGGGGGCGGGGAGGGAGGTATGGTATGGATGAGGGGAGGAGAAAGGGAGGGGAGGGTATGGAGGGGAGGGGAAGGATGAAAGGGGAGGGTGAGGAGGGGGAGGGTATGACGATAATAGTTTTTCCTGCAGAGAGGAGGGGGAAGGGGAGGCGAAGGTGTGGGGGTGGTGAGGAGGGAAAGGGGGAAGGGGAGGGGATGGCGAGAAGGGAAAGGGGAAGGGGAGGGTGCGGTGAGGAGAGAAAGGGGGAAGGGGAGGGTGTGGTGAGGGGGAGAGGGGAAGAGGGGGTAGGGGCGGACTGGAGGGGATGTTGGAGGGAGGGGGAGAGGGAGGGGAGGGATTCGAGGGGCGAGGGGAGGGGGCGGGAGGGAGGTATGGTATGGATGAGGGGAGGAGAAAGGGAGGGGAGGGTACGGAGGGGAGGGGAAGGATGAAAGGGGAGGGTGAGGAGGGGGAGGGTATGAAGATAATAGTTTTTCCTGCAGAGAGGAGGGGGAAGGGGAGGCGAAGGTGTGGGGGTGGTGAGGAGGGAAAGGGAGAAGGGGAGGGGATGGTGAGAAGGGAAAGGGGAAGGGGAGGGTGCGGTGAGGAGAGAAAGGGGGAAGGGGAGGGTGTGGTGAGGGGGAGAGGGGAAGAGGGGGTAGGGGTGGACTGGAGGGGATGTTGGAGGGAGGGGAGAGGGAGGATGAGAGGGAGGGGAGGGATTCGAGGGGCGTGGGGGAGGTAGGGTATGGATGAGGGGAGGAGAAAGGGAGGGGAGGGTAGGGAGGGGAGGGGAAGGATGAAAGGGGAGGGTGAGGAGGGGGAGGGTATGAAGAGGGGGAGAGGGGGAGGGGACGAATTGGTGAGGGTAGAGGGAGGGAAAGCAGTGAAGGGGATGTGAGAGGTGGTGATAGGGGGTGGTGAGGGGATGATAGGGGAGAAGGGGAGGGGTGAGAGGTGGGGGAGAGGGAGAGCTGGATGGGGAGGATGAGCGGGGGTGGTGAGGGGAACGATAGGGGACAGTGAAAGCGGTTGGGAAGGGGAGGAGAGTGAGAGAGAAGTTAGAGGGAGAGGAGGAATAATTTTGCATGCCGTAAGGCAAACTGTATTGGGACTCATCAAAATAACCATCATATCTGTATACCTACATTGTTGGAAAATAAATTATTTCTGATTTCTGAGAGGGGGTTAGAGGGATAGGGGGAGGAGTGAGAGGGGAGGACGAGTGCCTTTACACGTTAAAGTTGCTTTTTGTATAGCACTGACTCATTGAAGAAACCCAGCCCGACACAAGTGACCGAAATATAGAAAGTCGGCAACTCGAAACGGCACACTAAATAGGAGTAAACACCAGTCGGGCGTCGGAGATGACACACACACTTTTTTTTTGGTTGTTTGAACGCGTTAATCTCTGGAACTTACTCTCTGGACTTTATTTTTTTTCATTATTTTGATAGCCCATTTGTGTATTTAATATCACTCTAGAACTCTTAGGTGCTGAGCAAAAAGAAAAAAAAACCGGTCAAAAGCGAGTCGGACTCGCGCACCGAGGGTTCCGTTCCGATATATGAAAAAGTGTGCTATTTAGAGACATCGTTTTATTTTTCCTGTTATCTTTACATAAACTTCTATCACATAGAATAATTTCAGATGTTTCCCTTTGCAAACTTCGGAGATAAGGGTGGGGGGACGGTATTTATTTTTACATTTTTCATCAAAAGTCGAAAACTATGCAGCCTAAAAAAAATAAAAAAATGTTTAAGAATGTGCAAACAGCGCTCTTTCATAATTATGATACTCCACATGCCCTAGTAGCCCCACTTTGATTTTGCTAGTGAATTTTGATGAAGAATGCTAAAGAATGCTAAGTGAAAACGAAGTAATAGCGCGAGCAGGCAATGCGGTGCGACGGGGTGGGTCGGGGGAACAAGAAATTTCACGCGGGCAGAATCTCAATACATAAAAAGAAAAGTCCTGACTGACTGACTGACTCATAAATGTCCAGCCCAAACCCTAGGACCTATAAAGCTGAAATTTTGAACAGAAGTTGCCTTTGTAGACAAGAAATAAGCATGTATTTTTTTTTCCCGAGGATATTTTCCGACATCTACGCGGGCGAAGCCGGGGGAAAAAGCTAGTAGAAATATAAAAATGACATTAGGAAAAAGGCTTGAGGAAAACCCAGTCAATTTTGACGTCATTTCTCTTTGTACCTCGTAATTTTACCGTTTTGCAGAAGTCACAACACACAATAAAATTAATCGATATAAGTGCCTAACTAAAATAGGTAATACGGGCTGGAATCCGCAGCTATCGATATAACTAAATCCATTTTTAAATTGACTGACTAGGTACTACGCGCGGTGTAGTTTCAGTTAGAACTGTCTGTCTGTCACTTTTAAACGCCTAAACTACTGAATAGGGTATACACCCATTTTTGAAAAGCCTCTCAATTAGATTCTCAAGATAGTTTTCCAAGACATCGCTAAGCGATTGGTCGACTCTTCACGTGACCAGAGGGCTGGCCTATTTTTTGGCCAAAGAATCAGCATTGCCATACAACGTGGCAATGCTGTCAGCCTTTTGGGTACTTTTCCTGTTGACAGCGATGCTACGAATGTTTTGATGCCCTATGATCCTTTCCCCTCCTTTTTTTATACAATGTACATATTTTTATTTTAAATCTGTGTTAGTTTATAGGTATATTATGTACATAAAGAAAGCTTTAAAAAAGTTGACAGTTGACATTGACACTTTTTAATTTCTTAAGATACAGCCGTAATGACGTAATAACATGGCGGCAACTTTCATGGTGTTAGAAAACAGATAAAAAAAAACTGAAAAGTTTGAATTGAATTTTAAAATTTATATTATTATTTTATGAACTAAAACTAACATTTTCCGACTGCTTTTTGATATCTAAATAATATATTTTTAGATTTTTTCTCATAAAGAGTAAAATACCGTATTGATCGTTATGAAATTTGACAGAAAGGACCTGGAGAAGTGTATAGGCTACTTTAATCCTGGATTTTCAATAAAAAAATGATGAAGTACAAAACACACGTAGACAAAGTTGTGGGCAACAACTAGTCTCACTATAAACATATGTAACTATGATTACCCTACTGCAAGTCGAGTGCCTGCATCGCTTCAGCTGTTGCTTCCCTCATATTTCCCTCAATTCATAAATCGCGATACGACTATCGCCAGTGACAGTTTTTTAAAACGTCGCCTTGGTAATTATGTTACTGGCTCTATAACGTAATTTGTCGAATGACATGCATACTTGCCGGATCGTCACCCATTTTAAATTCTACTACTTTGTAGATGAGGAGCTCGTGGCTAAGTAATAACAGCTGCACAGGTTGATCCATCAGGTTAAGCTACGCTAGCCGGGGATGATCTGTGGATGGGTGACCATCTCTACGTACCGAGACTCCTCCGTGCCTCCGAAAGCACGTTAAGCCGTTGGTGTCGGCTGTCATTCGTGGATCTTTGACAGTCGTTACGGGTCGTCAGAAGCCCGACATTCTGACAACTAGTCTTACCAAGGGGATCATATTACTCAGTTACTGGGTTGTGGAGGTCAGATAAGCAATCGCATCATGTAAAATACTGGTATTCTGCTGCATCTGGTTAGACAACATGGTTGGGAAAAGGCTAGGCAGATTGATTGATGTAGATTTTGCCACCCTACTACTTATCGCGTATGAAGTTGATAATTGATTTAGAAATCAAGTTTGGGACACTATTTGGTGTCGACTGGACTCAATTAGTGTGAAAGGCAGTGTAAATTGGAACTGATGGCATTCGATATTAAAAAAAACGGTCAAGAGCGAGTCGGACTCGCGCACCGAGGGTTCCGTACCATCATTTATATGTAACGTTTGTTCATGATTTCTGAAAATCTGTGCTATTTAAAGACATCGTTTTATTTTTCCTGTAATCTATACATAAGCTTCTATCACATAGAATATTTTCAGATTTTTCTTTATGCAAACTTCGGAGATAAGGGCCCCCGTTTTTACGGTACGGTATTCGGGGTACGGTATTTTTTTTTAACATTTTTCATCAAAAGTCGAAAATTAAGCAGCCTAAAAAAAGAAAAAAAAATGTTTGAGATTTGCAAACAGCGCTCTTTCATCTGATACCCCACATGCCCTAATTTCATGAACAGACCTTGGGTGTTTAGATAATAAGAAAAAAGTTGGTACTTGATGTATTTATTTGAATTCTTTAATAAATTATTATTCCTATACGGTAAAAATTTTCCCACTTAAAGACTCCGAGAGCTATTTATTTACGGCCAAAGATGCGTTAAGCGTTATTGCGTTATTGTAGAAATATGGAAGTTTCGATGCTCATAACTTCCAAACTGGTTTTTTTTTTTTCGATTCTGCTTTCATACGAGAAAAATTGAAATAATTTTTAGTTTTGAACATACACCGTCAAACGGTAACGTAATCAAACGTACTCAAACCAAAATATGTTATTAGGGAAATATGAGCGACTAGCGTGCCCTTAAGTCATAATTATTAGCTCTGACAAAAAGACTTACCTAAAAGATTTTTGGACTTATAGTATAGTTAAAATCTCGCTGCAGACTCGGTCATAAATCATTCGAGTGTTTCGCTCTCTTTCCCACTCACGGGCCTTATGGGCAGGCCACGCCCACACGTAGTCCTGTGCATTACTGCAGTCGATGAGTGATATCGATAGTTTAATATATTTATAAATGGGTGATAGAAATAAATACACATTTTTTTTTATTTTATTACCAAATGTACTACAAAGCATATTAAACAAAAGAACGTATATATAAAACTAAAAATAGAAAATTAAAATTCTTCGTCTGAGTCATCGTCATCATCATCCACATGAATCGTTATCGATAATGGCCTTGAGCGCGCGCAACTAGCGCACATCCCTACTCCGATTATGATTTATGACCAAGACTGCAGCGAGATTTTAACTATACTATAACCTAGTTTTCGTATGTTCGTATGATTAACAGTAGCTATTGTATTACTTTCTCTTATTTACTTCAGTTTTATAATAATACGTCATTTTAAAATATCGTAAATATAACTGAGTAGAGTATTATCAGGTAATGAAGCGGTAAAGCAAGTCACTTAAGTATTTACACTCACATAATTTATCAAAGCAAATTAAAACCTTGGTCGGTTTTTATGCCTAATAAAACATAAAAACCGGCCAAGAGCGAGTCGGACTCGCGCACCGAGGGTTCCGTTCCGATTTCTGAAATAGTGTGCTATTTAGAGACATCGTTTTATTTTTCCTGTAATGTTTACAAAACCTTCAATCAATCAAATCAATTCAATCAATCAATCAATTATTAACTTAAAATTTGCATGCTCATGTGACGGCAGAACATGGAGAACTAAATTTTATGACAACATCTGTGTACCAATCTACCCATGTTTGCAAAGGAATAAATGATTATGATTATAATCACATAGAATAATTTTTCATCAAAAGTCGAAAACAATGCGGCTTAAAAAAAACAAAAAAAGTTTAAGAATATGCAAACAGCGCTCTTTCATAATGATACCCCACATGCCCTAGTAGCCCCACTTTAAAAATTTAAGACCCCCTTTCAGTCCTTGTTGCAAAAAAAACATACCTAAGTAGGTATATATTTTTATTTCTTTCTTATTTGCAAAATAGTTGGGTAAACGTCATATAAAACTGTTCCAAATTTCAAGTTGATAGCATTAGTAGTTCTTGAGATATCCAGCTGTGACAGACAGACAGACAGACAGACTCAGTCGCACCATAAGGGTTCTTTTTTAGCATTTTGGTACGGAACCCTAAAATGACTACGCTTGCCCTAATTAAATTCCCTCGGGAAATCATACAATAACTATGTCCTGAAACATAATAAAAATAAAACGATTATGTGACTAACACAGATAGAGAATTTAGTGCGATTCAAACTTAATGGCGGGAAGTTAGCTACGAGTGCTGACCGTGCAGGTACAGTCAAGTCGACAATAGCTTAGGCTCCATTTAGCTCGATTAAGTTTTCAGTTTTTTTTTTGTATTTTTTTTTAAGATCTATCTCCAATAAGTTTGAATCGCAAGATACTTGCACTTACAGCTAACATCCGAGCCGCCATTAAGTTTGAATCAAACTATATTATGGTTGAAAGGAAAGAAAGATGAAAAAAAAAATTTAAAAAAAACAAAAAAAAAAATTTAAAAAAAAATTGAAAATAAAAAAAAAAATAATAAACGTAACGTAATTAATTAACTTTTAAATTTGAAAAAAGAAATAAGTGGGACACGCACAGGAAGTACAGTTTAGAAGGACCTTATAAAAGTAACCAAGCAAACATTAAAAAATAAAAATAAATAAAAAATAAACAAAAATTCAAACTAAACTGGTTGTAAATAGTTTGTACTTCCTTTATAAACAGAGTGAAGGTACCTAGGTATAAACAGAGTGAAGGTACCTAGGTATAAACAGAGTGAAGGTACCTAGGCATAAACAGAGTGAAGGTACCTAGGTATAAACAGAGTGAAGGTACCTAGGTTTAAACAGAGTGAAGGTACCTAGGTATAAACAGAGTGAAGGTACCTAGGTATAAACAGAGTGAAGGTACCTAGGTATAAACAGAGTGAAGGTACCTAGGTATAAACAGAGTGAAGGTACCTAGGTATAAACAGAGTGAAGGTACCTAGGTATAAACAGAGTGAAGGTACCTAGGTATAAACAGAGTGAAGGTACCTAGGTATAAACAGAGTGAAGGTACCTAGGTATAAACAGAGTGAAGGTACCTAGGTATAAACAGAGTGAAGGTACCTAGGTATAAAAATTCCTGCACATGCCATTTCAGCCCTTACAGTACGATAATAATTACAGTAATGATACCATAAGTAAAATACGCGCATTGTCGTGCAGTTGCGGATACCAGCCCGTATTACCTACAGTAATAATGTGTGCTCAATTCCCATGATATATCGATCGTTATTATTGTTAATAATTTATTAGATATCATTGCCATTTTACTTAGACATCAATCAATCTGCCTAGCCTTTTCCCAACTAGGTTGGGGTCGGCTTCCAGTCTAACCGGATGCAGCTGAATACCAGTATTTTACATAGAGTGACTGCCTATCTGACCTCCACAACCCAGTAACTGGGTAATACGATACCCCTTGGTAAGACTGGTTGTCAGTCTTTCGGGGTTCTGTCGACCCGTAACGACTGTCAAAGATCCACAAATGACAGCCGGGACCAACGGCTTAAAGTGCTTTCCGAAGCACGGAGGAGTCTCGGTATGTAAAGATGGTCACCCATCCACTGACCAACCCCGACAAGCGTAGCTTAACCTGATGGATCGACCCGTGCGGCTGTTATTACTTAGCCACGAGCTCCTCTTTTTACTTAGACATACGAGCCATTAAAACAACGATAGGTTTTTGGAAATAGGAACCGAGCAAATTAAGATTCTATCAAACCTTCAAAATAAAACAACAGTATCTCTAGAAGATAGCCCCACTACCCCCAACATTGCTACGATTAAGATATTTCTATTATAACGTTGGTCAGCCAAAGCCTCTTCAAATAAAAACTCAAGTGGTCAAGCAAGGGACATAAAAGTTAAATATCAGCCCATTCCTGGACATGACAGGAAAAAAATAATTTAGAATATTAACACATAAAAAAAGTTACAAACTTAAATTTGCAGTTCGAGAATTGACCGTTCGAGAATTGGGAGAACATATTTTTCAACTACAATGTTAAGTTTATTTAGTTAGACATTAGTACCTAAATACACCAACGATACACTTTTATTTCTGTTATATTCTAATTTTACTTGGAAAATTGTTTTTGTGCACCGTAAATGTGTTTTTTCTGAAATAAAAAAAAAATTATTATTATTATTTATATTTTTTTTTGGGATTAATTATTTTCAACTACGGAACCTTTCATAGTGCGTGGTCCGACACGCACTTGGTCCCAGCAGCAACGATCCGAACGAAATAATATTCCTTTTGCTTCGTTTACGTTCATGTTTATAAGTAGGTACTGGTGCCGATTCTCTTGTCACAAATGCCTCTAAACTAGACTAAAAATCACTAAAATTTAGTTTATTCCTGTCAAACGACGATTTCCCATTCTGAAATTGATTAAAGTGACACAACTTAACTAAATTTTAGTTTTGACAGCACTAAGATTGTACTGAGATTATAATTTAGTGAAAATGGCAATTTTGCTATTCTGAATTTGACGTTTTTTCACCTAAAATTTTGATTGTCAAACTAAATTAGACTTGGTATTTTTAATCGTGATTAAAAAGGTGTGGAATAAAATTAGTTGTCATGAGCTAATAAAATTCACACCAACAACTTGACTTCAAGTGCATAAATAGTACTGTATTTTTTTTTCTTTTCCATATATCTCGAAAACGGTGTGTCCTATCGCAAAAATAATGAAAATTTGGCTCCCCTCTATAAAACCCATAAACCCGTAACCCTCAACACGTAGGTACCAAAAAAACAAAACCACAAAAACACGTTGAAGCTGCCCCCTCCCTGCCCCCCCCCCCCCCTCCAGCTCTAAAAAATATCTGACACGGTAACGGCGGCGATGTCGGATTGTCTGTAAACAAAATATGACAAGCCTTCTCACTTTTCATAGTGATTTCGTTAGTTCCAATTAAAGCCACCGGGTCAAATATACTACGAGCGTACGAGCACTATACCACGCGGAGTCACGACTGTCAAACTTAATTTTAGTTGTGTCAAATTTTTTTCTAAATTTAGAGGTTTTTTTTTGCAGAATAGCTCTAAGATTCTCATAGAAAAAAGTAAGGAATTTTAGTGATAGTTTAGTTAGTTTAGTTCGGTGTACAACAGAATCGGCACCATTAAATAAATAAATAAATAAATATCCTTGGACATTTCACACAAAGTATGAAAACAAAATATGACAAGCCTTCTCACTTTTCATAGTGATTTCGTTAGTTCCAATTAAAGCCACCGGGTCAAATATACTACGAGCACTATACCACGCGGAGTCAAAAAAGTCAGTCTATTATAAACATTGTCCGTCTTATTACAAAAAAATGCTTAAGTACTGGTTTAAACCAAGACTAAAAGGTCTAGGATTGTTACGGTATTAATGCTAGTACCAGGACCAAAATGTGTTCCGATTACAAAACGAAGACTATCGGAGGATCAGTTAGTACCATGGTTAGTACCAATGAAGGTCCATGCTGGTCCATGCTTTTAAAATATCCACAGATAAGAAACAAAAATGGCATTCTTTCATTCGTTCCTACAGTATTTATTTGAAGCAACGTTCCGTTTCTCTATATATTGATATAATAGTATCACTTGAAATGTTTAAATAATTATTTATCAATACAAAAATAGGTCAAAAATTGTTCTTTGTCTATGTTACAATATATTGAACAAGCACAATTCGTACTTTTGACGCGCTTTTTATAAACAAGTTGTCATATTTTTTAACACCTCTAGCGTGAAGTGGAGCGACATATATACGGCGAGCGACGCATGTAATTTGAGAGTTGAGAGCCTTGAGACGAATGTTTTTGTTGCGTCCTATAATAATAAATACCTGGATGAACTTCTTATTTTCACTAATTGTTTTTAATATTACTGTTACTGCTATGTGGTTTGCTCGTGAGTTGTTGTGTCTGGTTAAATTGTGAACTACTAATCGTAAAAAATGGAAAACAACAAAAGAAAAAACGGGTTGAAAACTGGATTTCTGAAGAAAAAGTTAGTAAAACATGGATTTTAAATTATTATTAGGTAAATAATAACCATCTTATTTCGACTACCTAACGCGATGTTCTTATATTCTTATTATTATATTAGTACCGCAGTTAGTCCAATAGATAAACTAGGGGTCTCTGTGGTTTAACTTTAGTACCATAGATAGTTCATGAACTAGTGATAAACTTCATTTTATAATAACGTTTTATTTAGTCATGGTTTAAACCTAGTAATAATCCCAGTACTATATTTAAGTCGCGTTTTGTAATAAGACGGTGTATGTTTATAATAGTTTTAAAAAATGCAGCGTTTTGCCTGTTTACTTCATGACACCAATTATTGAACAATCGATAATAAACTTCGCGTGAGGTACATTTAGTGCTAGTAATGTTCTTGCAGAAGCTGTAACTCTGCGAGCCATAATTATCGCCTTTGTGCGGGTCATATCTTTATTTGATTGATTAGTACGGGCTTGATTCGAATATAGAGCAAATGGTATTAAAGGACGTTTATACTAGGACATGGTTTTTATTAAATTTTCCGGAAAATCCATCGGAAACGCCCGGTGACGCCGAGCACGAACAGCTTGTTAATAAAATAAAAAACCGGTCAAGAGCGAGTCGTACTCGCGCACCGAGGGTTCCGTTCCGATTTCTGATAAAGTGTGCTATTTAGAGACATTGTTTTATTTTTCCTGTAATCTTTACATAAACTTCTATCACATAGAATAATTTCAGATTTTTATCTTTGCAAACTTCGGAGATAAGGGGGAACGGTATTTTTTTTTTACATTTTTCATCAAAAGTCGAAATTTTGCGGTTTAAAAAAAAATAAAAAATAAGTAGTTTAAGAATATGCAAGCAGCGTTCTTTCATATGATACCCCACATGCCCTAGTAGCCTCACTTTGAATTTTTAAGACCCCCTTTCAGTACCTGTTACAAAAAAAAAATATAAATACTTTTACTTCTTTCTTATTTGCAAAATAGTTGGGTAAACGTCATCTAAAACTGTTCTAAATTTCAAGTTGATAGCATTAGTAGTTCTTGAGATATCAAGCTGTGACAGACAGACAGACAGACAGAGAGACAGACAAACAGACTGAGTCACACCATAAGGGTTCCTTTTTTACTATTTTGGTACGGAACCCTAAAAATTTAACAAACTAAAACATGGCGTCGAAATATTCCTCCGCATCGCTGTCGACTGGTGGAACCCAAGAGAGTGGCGGCATTGCCACGTTATATGGCAATGCTTAGCCTCTGGCCAAGGTAAAATCCCGCTCTTCGTCTCGACGTTAAAAGAAAGACAAGTCATTCGCACGCTACGATAGAATGGTTATAAAAACACGAACATTGTCAAAGTAAATATTTACATGACGTCATTATCTGCCTTAGTGTCAACATTGCCTTTGCCCAGCCACATTATGTATGTAGCATAGTGGGGTAGGCTTCCAACAAACTGGACCTTGACTATAATAACAACATTATTCAATCATTACACTGTTGACTGTTGTATACATATTTAAAGACACTGTCTTCTACACCGTCCTGCATCGTTGTCAAAACAAACACTCATTATATGCGTACGTTTCAGCCTCTTGCGATCCATTTCCATCGTATACAAACGAATGCTACTAGCTAGTTAGGGTTTCGTACCAAAATGGTAAAAAAGGAACCCTTATGGTGTCACTCAGTCTGTCTGTCTGTCTGTCACAGCTGGATATCTCAAGAACTACTAATGCTATCAACTTGAAATTTAGAATAGTTTTAGATGACGTTCACCCAACTATTTTGCAAATAAGAAAGAAATTAAAATATTTATATTTTTTTTTGCAACAGGGACTGAAAGGGAGTCTTAAAAAATCAAAGTGGGGCTACTAGGGCATGTGGGGTATCATATGAAAGAACGCTGTTTACACATTCTCAAACATTTTTTGTTAGGCCGCATAGTTTTCGACTTCTGATGAAAAATGTAAAAAAAAAATACCGTTCCCCTTCCCCCCCCCCCCCCCCTTATCTCCGAAGTTTGCAAAGAGAAAAATCTGAAATTATTCTATGTGATAAGTTTATTGTAAAGATTACAGGAAAAATAAAACGATGTCTCTAAATAGCACACTTTTTCAGAAATCGGAACGGAACCCTCGGTGCGCGAATCTGACCCGCTCTTGACCGGTTTTTCAACCTGCATCCACCCAATGTTGTCTGTACGTCTCCTGCACTGAACGCCACGTTACCTGGATGTGGGACCTTCCCGCATTCTACTCCTGCCTGCTATTTTGACCTTCGCTCTTGACCGGTTTTTTTTCTCACTAATGCCGGGGCTACACTATACGGACATCGCCGTTGATCATCGCGTTGAAGGGCGATAATGCTGGGGCTACAATATGCGCTTTAAACATCGCGGTAATTGTTCCGTTGTTCAACGCGATGAATTGAGTGGCCACACTTGAACGGTCAACGTCAATGCTCATTGAATTCTCACCCCTCGTCCATAGGCCATAGAGTATAGTAATTATTAAAAAGCCCATCGGCAATGTCAATGCCGTTTTCAAATTATATCCGTAATATTGGCTACGCCTTCGGCTATCGTGTTGATCAACGGCGAAGTCCGTATAGTTTAGCCACCACTACTCGATAATTTGACAACGGCATTCACATTGCCGATGAACGAGGAGTATGAATTCAATGAGCATTGTCGTTGACCGTTCAAGTGTGGCAACTCAATTCGTGGCGTTGAACAACGGAACAATTACCGCGATGTTTAAAGCGTTTAAGACACATAGTGTGGCCCCGGCATGAGCGATGAGGAAACCAATTATAATTATTTACATTCAACCACTATTAGTTCATTACACGTCGAACCTAATTATGTCTAACCATAATAGAAAAAACCGGTCAAGAGCGAGTCGGACTCGCGCACCTAGGGTTCCGTACCATCATTTCTAAAGTAATTTTTGTTGATGATTTCTGAAAAACTGTACTATTTAGAGACATCGTTTTATGTTTCCTGTAATCTTTACATAAACTTCTATCACATAGAATAATTTCCGATTTTTCTCTTTGCAAACTTCGGAGATAAGGGTACGGAACGGTATTTTTTTTAACATTTTTCATCAAAAGTCGAAAACTATGCGGCCTAAAAAAAGTAAGACAATGTTCAAACAGCGCTCTTGCGTAATGATACCCCACATGCCCTAGTAACCCCACTTTGAATTTTTAAGACCATATTTTTGTTTTTTTCTTTTTTGCAAAATAGTTGGACTAACTGTTCCAAATTTAAAGTTGATAGCATTAATACCTAGTTCTTGAGATACAGACAGACAGACTGAGTCACACCATAAGGGTTCCTTTTTACCATTTTGGTACGGAACCCTAACAAGAACACTAATGACCGACGTCACTTTGATTTTAAATATCGAACTTAGCAGACATGCCATGACACGTCTAGTTTTAAAGTTGCCAGTGTTAAAAAATAATAAAAGATGAATTCGAATAACCCATCTTTCATAGACAACTATCAGTAAACATCGTTGACATTTCAAAAATAATCACTTACTTATTCATTTCGCACAGTTATTTGTTTACTCATGATCGAATGACAATTATTTTCGCTACGGTACCTATATTTTTATCATCCAAGTACAGACAACAGCCACATCGGGTTACACCAACAAACTGTCAAATTTCTCCATATGATTTTAAACCTTAAAATGTTAACGGTTAAGTTCAAAATCGAATGAGGAAATTTGACAGTTTGTAGTAATTTGAGATGCTGCTGTGTGTACATTTTATTCGATGCTGACTTCAAAAGATAAAGCCATTACTGCTAACTATTCTCTTGACTAGTACAATTATTATTATTATGTAAGTAACAGGACGGATTGTTTTAGAAATACTTGAGTAGTGCTATTTATCTCGTATTTCTGTATGAGTAAGTACCAATAGGTATAATGATGTTAGTACGCACGGCTACAAATCAAGCTATACATTTCCAGTATAAGCTGATCTCGCATTGTATAGGATTTCCTTGCAATGAGAGGTCAGTGTAAACTGGAAATGTATAGCTTGATGCGTAGCCGTGTGTACCTACCAGAAGGTACATGTTTTTCTTTGTACTTGACATGCTTGGATTATAAATCTCACATTTTAAGACGAAGATAATTTTAAGCCAATGGCCTTGAGTGTTTAGCTTGCGTGTTCTACGCTGAGCTCACGCAACGCGTCGTACGTCCAGCCAGTAATAGGACTCGCCCGTCAAGCGAGCGCTGTCCCAAATTAGACGCATTATTAATTTATTATAAATAAAATAAAAGGTATTATATTAAAACACGTATACTAAAAGATAAATAATTAAATACTCTTTAAAATGGAGAAGGTTTTGTAAAAATACGCTTGATAGTTTTAGCGTGATTCTCAGTTTTTATCCGCATTAGCCATAACTTTATAAATTAATTACAATACGTAATGTAAACACAATAAAAAATATTAACATATTAAGTTATTAAAAAAATGCTCTAATTTAACATACCTATATTTTTTCTAAATCACTATCAGTACTAGTTAAGATGTGATCTTCAGTTTAAAATCATTAAAAGTTAGTTTTCGTTGCCATAACAAGAATGAAGTTAGTTATCGTTGCCATAACAAGAATAAAGTTAGTTATCGTTGCCATAACAAGAATAAAGTTAGTTATCGTTGCCATAACAAGAATAAAGTTAGTTATCGTTGCCATAACAAGAATAAAGTTAGTTATCGTTGCCATAACAAGAATAAAGTTTAAAAAACTGTAACCCGACTACGGAAAAATAAAATTGATATAAAAAGTTCAAAATATTTATTTACTTAAACAATAATGACATAGGTATATACATATTTGTAATGTGCTCGTCAAGACCTTTCTTTTAATACCAAACATGTCATGAATATCTCAATTTAATTTTTTTCGAGGTCAGAAATTTACGTGTTAAGTCCGCCATATTGAATTTAGGCAGAATTTATATAGCATATGTCACCCGGACCATTATTTCGAATCTACTGATACCTCATTCATCAAAATCGGTTCAGTAATTTAGGCGCTACGGTGGAACACAGGTAAATACATACTTATATACCTACATACATACACAAGTAGACTGCTAAAATCATAACCCTTCCTTTTGGCTTTGCCGTAGTCGGGTAATAAAAAGGGGCATAGGCAAGAACCAAAGGGTTACCCAGTTACGGGTTGTGGAAGTCAGATAGGCAGTCAATCCATGTAAAATACTGGACTGGAAGCCGATCCCAACATAGTTGGGAAAAGGTTAGGCTAGGATTGATTGACGGGCAAAAACTAAGTGCAATAATTGGTAAATCTTTAAGACGTATAAGTACCCTAAGTTATACTAATTTTCTAATTTAGGTATTTTTATCTGTGTATGAATTAACTAAGTAATCTTTAATATCATGTCTACAGATGAGAAAGTTCTTAACGAAAAGCGCAAAAGAAATCCCTAACAACATTTTAAAATATAAAATTTAGTCTTTCATCTTTACACCTAAGTACAGTCAGCAACATAAGTCGATTAACACTTGTTTTCTAAATCTTAATTATTGAGTTAAATACTTCATTAAAATCGGAACTGATGTAAATTTTAAAGAAAATTAACTCTTCTAATAAATTAATTGCTAAAAAGCAGGTTATCGTATCATTTTGTGTTAATTTAGATGATGTCAAAAAGTAGCAGTGGTAACCGACTTCTGTTGCTGATCGTACCTATATTAATATTTTTTAAAGTCTTACATTATTTAAATTGGGTATAGCAGAAACGAAACCATTCTACGACGGGAACTATTAACTATGGTGGGTTGCACCACGGGCTAGGTTATAGTTCCCGACAAAGTACTATAAAAAGACTACCTTTTTATAGTACTTTGTCGGGAACTATAACCTAGCCCGTGGTGCATAGTTCCCGACAAAGTACTATAAAAAGACTACCTACTGTTGCACCGTCATGTCAAATGTAAAAGATAAAGTTCGGAGCAGGGACATGACATTCGACGCGTCTGACAGAAGTGACAGATATTTAACAATAACTTTAACCAGCGAAGCGTGGCCGGTTAAGAGGAAAGGCCACCCGACTTTTGAAAATTAAGTATTTTAAGAAGGTATTGCTGTCGCTCTGCGAGCGCTCCGCCCTCGAATTCGTGCGATAAGGACAACTGCAGATCCGACTAAATAGTCTATGTAAAAAGTCACATTTCCAGGTTTGGCTCTCGCCTATTTCCTCCTCCAATATTGGACCAATTTAAAAGATATTTCATAAACTGAATAAGAAAGATATATACTATGCCTCTATGTTTTTCTTTTTTCGTTAATAGTTGTCAAATTGGTACACTAGGCGTCTGTTGACAGCGGTCTGAATAGGCAATTTAGAGCATTTTTGGAGTGTTCTAGTTCTTATAAAAATAATATATCATCAAAAAGGAAAACATAGGAGCATACAAGTAACTGATATTTATATTTCTGTAAAAAATCATTGCTTTATGGTCATTAACCAGAAAGAAAACAGGCGAGAGCGTTTGTATCTTTTTGTATGGAGAAAAGAGCACCCACGTTTCCTCTTAAGGTTACAGTTATGACGTCAACTAACAAATTGTCCAATGGAACAACCCATTTTTTGTCTAACAGGTACTTTAACAAACATGGGTTGCACCATCTTACTTTAACATTAACAAACATCGAACTGAAGTTGCGATGTTTGTTATTGTTAAAGTTAGATGGTGCAAACCCCTAAGAAGTTTGACTGGGTTTAAGAGGTAAAAAAACCGGCCAAGTGCGTGTCGGACTATGCACAATGAACGGTTCCGTAGTCGGGATGAATGTATCCCAAGAACAAACTTAACATTGTAGTTGAAATACATGTTATCCCATACATTTCAACTGTAAATGTAAGTTTGTACTCACAATATTGAGAGATTTACCATGCTATTTTGAGACCACAGACTTCTTATAGGTTTTCCTGTAATTTACAGGTAAATAACTATTTTCTGTATTTTTTTTCAAAATTTTAGGCTCAGTAGTTTCGGAGAAAAGGGGGGAATGGTAAATTTTTGTCTATTTTCTTAAATAACTTTAAAACCATTTATTTTAAAATTATAAAAAAATATATATTTGAGACCTTCATGTAAGCCCTTTTATTTGATATGTTATACGGTACAGTTTGCAAAACTTTTTTTTTTTAATTTTCTTATTTGCCCTCTAAAAGTGACCCCCATATTGAAAATTCATTTATTTACTTTACTTGTTCGTGTTTGGGTCACAAAAATCCATATGTGTACCAAATTTCAACTTAATCGGTCCATCAGATTCGGAGCAAATTGGCTGTGGCAGACGGACAGACAGACACACGAGTGATTCTATAAGGGTTCCGTTTTTTCCTTTTGAGGTACGGAACCCTAAAAACACAGTTTTTACGGAACCCTAAAAACTGTGTCTTCACTACTTAACTTGATATCCTTCAAATATTATAAGCACAGCCGATCTCTCTGTCATTATTACAAACATTCAATGTTAGTTGCGTCATGCTATTGTTACAAATTGCAGGTAGCTATAGGCATTGTTTAAGTTGATCACTTGATTAACTTGAGATAATCATTGCGTGGTTCAAATAGACCTAGCCATCGATTTAGAAAATATATCGATCTCTCTCTCCTTTTAGGGTTCCGTAAAAAAAAAACCTGGTAGAACACGAACCCTTATGGTGTGACTCAGTCTATCTGTCTGTCACAGCTGGATATCTCAAGAACTACTAATGCAAACATTTGCCCAACTATTTTGCAAATAAGAAAGAAATAAAAATATTTAGGTATATTTTTTTTGCAACAGGGACTGAATAGCGGTCTTAAAAATTCAAAGTGGGGCTACTAGGGCATGTGGGATATCCTATGAAAGAGCACTGTTTGCACATTCTCAAACATTTTTATTATTTTTTGAGGCCGCATAGTTTTCGACTTTTGATGAAAAAAAAAAAATACCGTTCAATTATCTCCGAAGTTTGCAAAGAGAAAAATCTGAAATTATTTTATTTGATAAAAGTTTATGTCAAGATCACAGAAAAAAATAAAACGATGTCTCTAAATAGCACACTTTTTCAGAAATCGGAACGGAACCCTCGGTGCGAGTCCGACTCGCTCTTGACCGGTTTTTCAACCTGCATCCACCCAATGTTGTCTGTACGTCTCCTGCACTGAACGCCACGTTACCTGGATGTGGGACCTTCCCGCATTCTACTCCTGCCTGCTATTTTGACCTTCCTACACTCCTCCAGTTCTGGCCTTCTTGCCAACACCTTCTTACCCCACCTACTATCAGATCTATGGCACATGTGGCCTGCTCATTCCCCCATTAAATAATATAGCTGAGTCACACTTATCCCTTGATTCATTCCACTACAGTGAAGTTGTGACAAAAAAGAAGTCAACCCAGCCTTTTTCCAAATGTGTTGGGGTCGGCTTCCAGTCTAACCGGCTGAATATCAGTATTTTATATGGAGCGACTGCCTATCTGACCTATCTACCTCTTGATAAGACTGGTTGTCAGAGTTTAGGATTCACCTGTCAAAGATCCACGAATGACAGCCGGGACCAACGGCTTAACGTGCTTTCCGAGGCACGGAGGAGTCTCGGTATGTAAAGATGGTGACCCATCAACGGACCAATCCCGGCAAGCGTAGCTTAACCTAATGGATCGACCCGTACGGCGGATGAATACTTAGCCACGAGCTCCTCGAGTGACAAGAAAGAAGTAAAGAGTCTTAACTTGGGCTATGAGAGAAGTACAGCAACAATAGTCCAAGATCTCAAGGCCGCCATACCTTACTTATTTTCTGAAAAGGGATAGAGTAGTGTTAGTATGTACTTTTAACGTACGCATACCAGCTAGCTTTTCAGGTAGGTATTAGTTACTAAAGTTATGTAAAAATATTACTCACTTTTTCTTAAAGTCTGAAGAAATCATAAGTCAGGAGATATTGAACATTTTATTTCCTATGCACACAATTTTTATGACATTCCATATCGCCAGACATACGATTTTTTTTATAAAATAATAAGTTATAGTTAAATTGCTTATTAGTCTATTAGGCTAGATTTTAATAAATTATTAAGAACTTTAATTCTTAATTATAAAAAAAATATTTTAAAAAAATCTCCAGACCCCCCTCAAGTGTCTGAGTTTGGCTGATTTTAGACCCAAAACCCCATTATTAGTAGTTGCGAACCCCGTAGGTTCACAACTACTGATAATGATGTTTTCCATCGGATGATGTTTTTTTACGTTTATATATATGTGATCTAAGCTTATATACCTATTATGTAAAGTTTTGTCCTTTTGCACACTTGGGGTGCATTTGACACCCGGGGGGGGGGGGGGTTGGAGGGGGGGGGTTAACTGCGAACTCCATAAGTTCACAACTAATATGATTGGTTTTCCATCGGATGATGCTTTTTTACATTTATATATATGTGATATAAGCTTATGTACCGAATAAAAAAAGGGTTTTTCTTATGCACACATGGGGTGCATTCGACACTTGAGGGGTTAATAATTTTTCAACGGTGGCGCTGCCGTTAGCAGATATTATATACTCGCCTTAACTGCCTTGGTACATCGTACAAACCTGCGGGCCAGCATGTTGCCACGGACAGCCAGCGAACCACGTTCCCTTTCAATGTCACAGTTATCTATAAGGTATTCAGTGACCCAGTGGCCCAGATACCTGAACTTGTCCACTCTTCGCAGGGATTCTCCACATAGTGCGATATGAGGAAACAAACATGTCACGCCACCTGAAAACCATTAGTTCGCAACAGTGGCAATCTTTTAAAGGCTCATTTGTAGGTACTCATCATTATGAACAACTTTTAGTATGGGAACAAATATAAAATCGCGAAAAAATAAAAAAACCGGCCAAGTGCGTGTCGGACTACGCACACTGAAGGGTTCCGCTTCCCTAGTTGGGATGAAATTATCCCAAGAACAAACTTAACACTATAGTTGAAAAACATGGTTCACCCATACATTCCAACAGTAAATGTAAGTTTGTACTCACAATATTGAGAGATTTGACCACAAACTTCTTATAGGTTTTCCTGTAATCTACAGGTATAGAAATATTTTTTGTATTTTTTTCAAAATTTTAGACTCAGTAGTTTCACAGAAATCCATGTGTACCAAATTTCGACTTAATCGGTCTATTAGATTCGGAGCAAATGGGCTGTGACAGACGGACAGACAGACAGACACACAAGTGATCCTTTAGGGGTTCCGTTTTTCCTTTTGAGGTACAGAACCCTAAAAATCAGCTGTTCAGTACATTTATGTTCGCATAATTCGTCAATATGTAGGGAACAGCTGATTTTTTTCGCGTGTGTGTGATCCGCCGTTGCAATTGGACGCGCTTATGTACACTGTTAGCGGAAATTATTATTTTGCGCTGAGCGCGGCAAGTGCCGCTGCCACCATGCGCAGCGTGCGCATGCGCATGCTGCGTCCTGGCATTCCTGCAGTACCAGCTGGATGTTATGGACGAGATCAGTGTTATCCAGGGCCTCAATTCCGGGCTCGAGCTAGATATCACGACCATGGAGATAAATCTCTGTTTCAAATCTCCGCATCAATGTCCGGTTCAAATCTCGATACTATCAAAAAACCGTATTCTGGTAGACCATGGAGTAAGATTTACAACGGAGAAAATAATCTCGTCTAAAAGACGTTCCATTTTTATCGATTCACTTTGATTTTAATCGATTATGCTACGTTTTTCTTTTTTTAGTATTAATGACGTATGTTTAATTTATTAAATCCAAGCAAACACATTATAAAAGATAATTTTAGTATATTGTGTTTCTATAACTGTGTTTTTTAGGGTTCCGTACCTCTAAAGGAAAAAACGGAACCCTTATAGGATCACTTGTTTGTCCGTCTGTCTGTCTGTCTGTCAGCCTGTCAAGACCATTTTTCTCAGGAACGCGTGGAGGTATCAAGTTGAAATTAATATCAAATACGTAAGTTTGTGGTCTCTTGAAGTCCTAAAAAACTCAAGCTTCTAAGTCAATGCAACAAAAATATACGGCCATTTGTGCGACATATTTTGATACTCGCTAGTAAATCAAACCCTATAAACTTCTCGTTGTTCTAGAATCATGAAATTTGGTAAGAAGCAAGGTCATACAACACAAATAAATGAAAAAGTCCGAAAATTGTTAATTTGTAATTTTATCACATAATAAAAATTTTCAAGTCCGTCAGTCTGTCAAGACCCTTTTTCTCAAGGACGCGTGGAGATATCAAGTTAAAATTAATATTAGATACGTAAGTTTATTGTCCCTTACAGTTCTGAAAAAATCAAGCGTCTAAGTTAACGCAATAAAAAAAAAACGGCCATTTTGCGACACAACTTGATACTCGCAACTGTCGCAAGTATATCAAAACCTATAGGGTACTTCCCGTTGACCTAGAATAATGAAATTTGGCAAGAAGCAAGGTCTCCTAGCACAAGTAAAGGAAAAAGTCCGAAAATATTCAATTTGTAATTTTTTGACATAAAAAAAATTTTGGGATATTGTATCTAAAAAAATTTTTTTTTTGTTAAATTGGCTACGAAACCCTTCGTTGTGCGTGGTCCGACACGCACATGTCCAGTTTTTTATTTATAATTACTTACTGAAAATAGTAATTGCAAAGTAGCGTGATCCGAAAGGCATTTCGCATGATTTGTGTCCTTTTTTAACCCCCGACGCAAAAAGAGGGGTGTTATAAGTTTGACCGCTATGTGTGTGTGTGTGTGTGTGTGTGTGTGTGTGTCTGTGTGTCTGTCTGTGGCACCGTAGCGCTTAAACGGGTGGACTGATTTGGATGCGGTTTTTTTTATTTGAAAGCAGGTTTTCCAGCGATGGTTCTTAGACATGTTTTATCAAAATCGGTTCAGCCGTTTCAAAGTTATTTGCTCTTTTGTTAGCTGCGGTAGGGATCTTAGACGCGTAATGGGTATTTACTTTACTTTCAAACCTTAGTGTGACCTAAAATTTGAAACATCCATGTACGCTATCTATCTATGCAAGATTATGGAATTCTTGGTCTGATGCTGCAGCCAGGATATCCAGCACTAGTGTGCTGGATACACTCTTGAAAAATTAATAGCAGAAATGTCGTGTTTGGATTCATTTACATCAGTATTTGATTCTATATACAATGCAATGGTGGCAACAGGATGAGCTGATGCTGCAGCCAGGATGTCCAGCACACTAGAACACTCTTGAAAAAGTAATAGCAGATATGTCGTGTTTGGATTCATTTACATCAGTATTTGATTCTACATACAATGCAATGGTGGCAACACGATGAACTGATGCTACAGCCAGGATGTCCAACACACTAGAAGACTCTTGAAAAAGTAATAGCAGATATGTCGTGTTTGGATTCGTTTTGATCAGAATTTTATTCTACATACAATGCAATGGTGGCAACACGATGAGCTGATGCTGCAGCCAGGATATCCAGCACACTAGAATACTCTTGGTAAAATAATATAGCAGATATGTCGTGTTTGGGTTCGTTTTGATCAGTATTTGATTCTACATACAATGCAATGGTGGCTACACGATGAGTTGATGTTGCAGTCAGGATATCCAGCACACTAGTACACTCTTGAAAAAAAAATAGCAGATAGTAGTGTTTGTATTCGTTTTTTTATCAGTATTTAATTCTATTTGCAGTACGATGGTGGCATCATTATAAGTTAATGTTATGTGCAGAGAAACTTAACATTCTGCAGTATTAAAAATTCATTTATGTATTGTTAAATTGTTTAAAAAGTTTAAAAAGGTTAAAATAAAAATTAAATTAAAAATTTAAAAAACCCCCAACGCAAAAAAGAAAAGAGAACATTTAAAAAGTCAAAAATAATACCTATCGTTGAGCCATCAAATTCGATTGAGTAATACCTATATATATTTTAATTACAGAAATTGATGGATGGCACGATAATGTTTGCTCATTGAAATGGCGCTATAATGTCACGGCGGGGTACCGCATAAGTAAGTCAGACCCTTCACTTGATTGACTATGTACATATGCGGTACCCCGCCGCGAAATTATAGCGCCAATTCAATGAGCAAACCTTATCGTGCCATCCATCAATTTCTGTAATTAAAATATATATAGGTATTACTCAATCGAATTTGATGGCTCAACGATAGGTATTATTTTTGACTTTTTAAATGTTCTCTTTTCTTTTTTGCGTTGGGGGTTTTTTAAATTTTTAATTTAATTTTTCTGACGTAGTAGTTAGGTAGGTTTTAATTTTCAAACTAAATAAGACTATTTTGAATCGCGATAAAAAAAGTGTGGAATATTTTTTCTTTTGCTTATATCTCGAAAACGGTGTGCTATCGCAAAAATAATGAAAAATTGGCCCCCCTTTATGAAACCCATAAACCCCTAAACCTCTACATGTAGGTACCAAAAAAAAATACGAATATAAACCTACGAATGTAAATTTTGACAGGTCTTCCAACGGAGATTGTATATCTCCATACCTTAGGACCAGCCGTAATATCTCGCTGGTTTGCGATCGAAAAATTTATGAATGGAGATCGTTAGAATAGCAATTTTTCGTTTTCGACGGAGATAAGCAGTTTCTCGACTGATATTTCGACCATGGAGATAATTTCCATGCCACCGGAATTGGCCTCCTGATCTGCAAATCCAACTTTAATGAAGAGGAGATACGCAGGGCGAAAACACTGCTGTATGAGTCGCTACATATGGCTGACCGAATGCCCTCCCCCAGGAGGGATGAAAAGGGAGAGAGGAGTCTCCAGGACATCATAAAAATGTTGAAGGAGACCGATACGGATGACGTGCCAACTTTCGTGGCGAAGGATTTGCGCAAGCTGCCCCCCGTCACCTTCGACCACGTTGACGTCACCAGACTGCTGCGGGACATCACAACCCTAAGATCAAGCCTGTTTGAGATGCAGTTGAAATTGGAAGCATCGCAATCCACCATCAGTGGTCTACGTTCTGAGGTAGCAGATTTACGCAACACGATATGTTGGTCACACGAGCCATCTACCAACGTCAACACACGCCACGGCGCATTCAATGCATCGCACCTGAGTGTCGAGTCAACAGAATTCGACTCGTCGCCGGCCGCAGTCTTTGCAAGCGATGCACAATCGTGCCCCGCCCTCCCCGTCCCCCATTGTTGTGACGCCGACCAATGTTAGCTCGTCAACACCGAGACATACTTACTCGGCTGCCGTTGTTAAAAATCCCGCAAATCTTCAGCAGCAACCTATACGAGGGGTGCACAAAGGCCCTCCGAAGCAGTTCGAAGCTCGTTACCAAGCCAAGCTCGGTAACAAGCCAAGGGGAGCCCGATGAAGAAGGCTTCATTCGCATGGAGAATAATATGAAGAAGAAGAAGCCTGCTTGTCGCAATCAGTGCGGTACCACATTGACTGGTCCCGACATGTTGCTGCGTGCCGCTGTTCCATCAACGCAGCTGCGTGTCACGTTTACATCACTCCACGAAGGTAAAGGAGGTCGTGGAGTACATCAGGACGAAGACCAAGCTCACCTTGAGAGTCGAGAAGTTGGAGTCGCGCCATACGATTAACTTCAAATCTTTTGTGGTGCGGGTTCCGACTCATCACCTGGAGACTTTCATGAAGGAGGATTTTTTGCTGACGGGTGTCGCGTATCGGTGTTTATGCGGAAGACTACACGACACCACGACTCAGCGCAATACGTCGCCGACCCAACGGAGTAAATAGATTTTGTAGTGATGTTTTTTATTATTTTATTAGTTTTTAGTTTATATTTTTGTAAGATTATATTGTACATTTTATGTATGGCCCTAGCTGCCTGAAAATAAAGCAAATATTATAAAAAACAAACCCAAAAACAAACCTATAAACAAACATTGTAATCCAAAAAAAAAGTTTATATGTGAATAAATTACAAATTATCAATTTTCGGACTTTTTCCTTTACTTGTGCTATGAGACCTTGCCTCTTGCCAAATTTCATTATTCTAGGTCGACGAGAAGTACCCTATATGTTTTGATTTACTTGCGAGTATCAAAAGTATGTCGCATAAATGGCGGTATTTTTTATTGCCCTTACTTCAAAGCTTGATTTTTTAAATAAATCCAAGGAACCATAGACCTACGTATTTGTTATCAGTTTCAACTTGATACCTCCACGCGTCTCTGAGAAAAAGGTCTTGACAGACTGACAGACTTGAAAATACTTTTTTAAGTGATAGAATTACAAATTAAAAATTTCGGACTTTTTCCTTTACTTGTGCTGTGAGACCTTGTTTCTTGCCAAATTTCATGATTCTAGGTCAACGGAAAGTACCCTACAGGTTTTGATTTACTTGCGAGTATCAAAATATGTCGCATAAATGGCCGTATTTTTTATTGCGTTGATGTAGAAGCTTGATTTTTTTTAGAACTCCAAGGGACTATAAACCTACGTATTCGATATTAATTTCAACTTGATACCTCCACGCGTTCCTGAGAAAAAGGGTCTTGACAGACTGACAGACAGACGGACAACGATGTGATCCTATAAGGGTTCCATTTTTTTCCTTTTGAGGTACGGAACCTAGCTAAAAAGAGGGGAAGGAATCATAGCAAAAGCAGTGTTCTAGATATAAGTTATTATTAAACACCGCTTCACAGAAGTCATTAAAAATGCATACACGCCGACGTCAGTCGTCGCTTTGAAGTGAAATTCACAACGATTAATTGTTGAAATGCAATTATAATTATTTCAAAATGATACTATTTTACAGTATTTGATTAGAAGCCTTTCAGGAAGGTGCTTGTAGGGAAATACTACTGAAAATATCAAATTGCTTTTTATCAAAAATTTACGTCAGTGTTGTATGATTTATCGTGATTTTAAAAGTCAAAATCTTAACAATGTCGCCGTTAGAAGAGATTACGTTGCTGTTATTACTACTTCTAATCGCATTTGGCTACAATGAAACGATAATCTTCGTGATTTTAGTGATAATATTCCTTGAATGGTTGGTTGAAGCACTATAAAATGCTAATAGGCTCAATAATTACGAAGTTGTGGACGCCTCATGTCAGTTTTGAATCGGTGGATCTGAATGGGACTTCCTGCCATGTTCAAACAATGGATTGTGGTATAAATATAAAAAGAAATGGTAAGATTATTTTTGCTTATATTTTACTACCTACGCAATTTATCAGTCCATGTAAAATTCTGGTATTCAGCTGCATCAACCCGAGCCCCATAGTTGGGAAAAGGCTAGGATAAAATAAGTTTTTTTTTTTTGCTAAAAATACAAGTTTTATCAGATGTAAAAATTGGTGGTTTAAGTATGCACATATTTTGTCTAAAATTAGTTTTACATTGTGATGATGACCACGCAATAATAACGAATAAACCCAGTACGGTAAATAGTGTCTGTTATGCCTATAAATGGATTTTTTTTTTAAGTAGAAATTCTTTAGTGGTAGGTAGGTATTTTTTTTTCATTATTTATTGAGACTAAAGGAGCTCGTGGCTGAGTACTAACAGCCGCACGGGTCGATCCGTCAGATTAAGCTACGCTTGCCGGGGTTGGTCCGTGGATGGGTTACCATCTTTACATAACGAGATTCCTCCGTGCCTCGGAAAGCACGTTAAGCCGTTGGTCCCGGCTGTTATTCGTGGATCTTTGACAGTCGTTACGGGTCGTCAGAAGCCCGAAAGTCTGACAACCAGTATTACCAAGGGGTATCGTATTACCCAGTAACTGGGTTGTGGAGGTCAGATAGGCAGTCGCTCCATGTAAAATACTGGTATTCAGCTGCATCCAGTTAGACTGAAAGCCGACCCCAACATAGTTAGGAAAAGGCTAGGCAGTTGATTGATTTATTGAGACTAATAAGTTTTGTTATAAACAAATATTCAAAGATTACTAGTAGGCTATTATAAAACAATACATCACGGGAGCATCTGCAGCCGAACTAGGTGTAAACCCGTATCTCCGCCAATCCTCTCAGATATTTGTCAAAATAAAAATTAAGCCAACAAGTACAGTTTTGCTTCATACCTAAATACAATCAAAATAAAATAAATTTAACAAGAAAGAAAAAAATATATAGAAAATACATAAATGTGTTGGAGAGTGTAGGCGTGTGAGTTAAGTTTTTCTAAGTGTAGGTGTGTGGATGTGCGGGTGCTTAGATGTGTGAGTGTGTAGTATGTATGCGTAATTTTTTTATGTTGCCTTGGATATTTGAATGCAGTTATAAGCTTTTCTGTTTCTACATAAGTTAAAGCTGAAAGCTGCTCTTATAGATGCCTTGTTTTTACAGTTACTTTTTGGTCCTCTTCAGCTGAATTCTTACCAACATTTATAGAATAACCATTTATTTTGTTTAACAATTTATCAGGCGAAGAATCAGTTTTCAGGAGGTAATCAGTATGCCTCGGGGAGGTATTCATGTTCGAAATGTCTCTAAGAACTTTCCAGAGGTATTTTGGATATTTTTTTTGTATTTTCGACCTCAGATTTTTCAAAATTACGAATGTTTTTCTCTTATAACCGCGTTCTATTTTTAAACAGTTACAAAATTAGAACGCAATTAATACGCTTCCCATGTAATGGGTCAGTGCATTCGTCCTTATTAAACTGTTTCCTTCTGGTCAGATGATTCTTAAAAGACGTTTTTGAATTCATTCGGATTTTCACGGCCCTCATGAACTGGATTTTTATAATACTCATCTTTTGTATTTCTTCCCTATTTAATAGCGTTATATAGTCGCTCTTTATTCTATTTATCAAATAAAATGCCGGCTTTGTTGGGCCCCACAGATTATACAGTCAGTCCGTCGTAAGCGGTCCACTCAGACATACACTGTACAATGCGTTTCAACTAAGAATAGGAATGACCTTGCGCCATATTGTGAAGATTTAGCTAAATAGCATCTCGTTAACACATTTGCAAAGTCAGTGACATATTTTAACAAAAACAATTTCCAAAAACATAACTAAAATGGATAAGGTTATCACTACAAAACTTTGCAAGCCTTAGATTTCTAGCTTCAGTTGACAGTTAGAGGTCATTGACTTTCCTATTCTTAGTTGAAACGCATTGTAAATGTGTGGGGCCCTTAAGAAACAGCTGTATCTTGCAACTTTAGTATTATCTGAATTTAAGTTGGTATCAAAGGAGATCAATAGAACTAAGGTCTTTTGTTACTTTTTGAAAAGATAATCTTAGTGAAACTAACCTGAGACTTAAGGGTTTTTAATTTAACGTGGTTAGATAAACGAATGGTTCTCTTAAGGCGAGTAGTGCCGCCAACAAGTGCCACCATTGAGAAAAAAATCATAAGTCTGGAGATAAATGGAACATTTTGAAATGTCATGCTCACATTTTAGTCACCTGAGGTAGATCAAAAAATTCTACCCCATCCAACTACAAATGTTAAGTAATTTATTGAATGATTATGTATTCTGTACATACACTTCACTCACAAAGCTAAAAAGCTGGAAATCTGAAAAGGTTTCGTTTTCTTTTCCATGTTTTAGTAAAGTTATTTTCTTTGTCAAATTAAAATTATTGTGCACATGGTCTGTCTACGTCTAGTAGGTATCCATTACATCCATTAGCAAAGCACTATGATTAGACTAAATCAAACGCCTGATTGCCATTCCATTTATTGAATTAATAATGTTAATTAATTTTATTTATTTATTCCTACCGGAATAAATTTTGTAAATGATGGTGAACACCGCATGAAATCCATTACCAACAATATCTTCCTGTCCTTGTCCATGACATAGGGACTTGTTGAAACGCCTACACTGTCCTGCCATACCTAACTATTAAGAGGATTTGTATTGTATAATTGCTTAGCACATGTGTGAGTACTATGTACCTAACTACCTACTCTAAAGCTACCATTTACTGGGTACGTCTTTATTTGACTTGGATGTGCCCTGGCGGCTGAGAGTGTGTTATGCTCACTCTAATGCCTCGCTGATGGTGGCGCGTGTGCTGGATCATTTAACAAATCCATGCGTCAGGTTCGTGAACGGGCGCTGTTGGTGGAGGCTGGTCATACCTTAGCTGCCACGGCTTATTTTAATTTTAATTTTGAATAGTTTTTTTATTTTTTTATTACGGACGCTTTTAACGTTCATCGTTCTCACATGTATAATTTCAACATAAATGATGTAACCAATATTTTGTAACCATATTTTGATTTAAAAGAGTGTCCGTGGAGTTTCTTGCCCGTTCTTCTCCATAGATCTACGTTTTGGAATGGGCAGCTTCAACTTTCTGACTTACCTACTGACCGACTCTTTGACAATTCAAAAGTGCCAGTAATTGGTTTAATTGAAATAAATGCTTTGAGTTTGAGTTTGAGTTTGGATATATTGAAGCATGGTTTATTAGCTCGATGTGTACGTGAAATGGCGTTATGGCTGTCTAGTTTGACGCGTGAGATAGAAGACTCTCACGCGCACCGGAATAAAACGTGCTTAGTTTAAATGTAGATTTATGACAAAATGTTCTGATTAAATTAATTTTTAGCTCGGTAAGTTCTTAACATATTTAAATACCGATTTAAAGAAAATGTGTTTTAAGGAACCCTGTGTCTCCACTTTTTCCCTTTGTCGCTTTCATGATTACGGTAAAATACTTGTAGGTACTTATTACAATCATGTGGAAAGTGATTCCATGATTTACATGGCTTCGGTTTTAACAAGAAACCACTGAGCAACACGGCATTCTTATAAATTGTCACGGTTACAGTCGAAAGCGCATTCGTTCGCGGAGACGGAATTTGTACTATGAACGGCTCATACTGAGCATGTCGCGCGGACAGAGATTCGCCCGCTTGCCACTTCTCCTGTTTTCTATATTTCTATGATCAAATCCATTATGTGGTTTAGAAGAACTAAGCGTCATACAGACAGACACGCACAGCGACTTTAATTTATAATATGAATTATTGATAACATATCTGGCTACATGTCAAATTTACAGCTGGCGTAATATTTGAGTAGTGGTGGCCCAGTAGTAACGGCCCCGACTTAGGAGTCGTGGGTAGTGGGTTCCAACCCAGGCAGGCGCTTTACTTTGTGTAAAAAATTTCATCACCACTACTCTCAAACGGCGAAGGAAAACATCGTGAGGAAACCGGCATGTCCTAGAACCAAAAATTCGAAGACATGTGACATCTACCAACCTGCATTCGGCCCACGTGGTATATTAAGAGGAAATGTGGGTGCTCTTTTCTCCATACAAAAAGATACAAACGCTCTCGCGTGTTTTCTTTCTGGTTAATGACCATAAAGCAATGATTTTTCACAGAAATATAAATATCAGTTACTTGTATGCCCCTATGTTTTCCTTTTTGATGATATATTATTTTTATAGGAACTAGAACCCTCCAAAAATGCTCAAAATTGCCTATTCAGACCGCTGTCAACAGACGCCTAGTGTACCAATTTGACAACTATTAACGAAAAAAGAACATAGGGGCATAATATACATAATTATATCCTTCTTATTCAGTTTATGAAATATCTTTTAAATTGGTCCAATATTGGAGGAGGAAATAGGCGAGAGCCAAACCTCGAAATGTGACTTTTTTCATAGGCTATTTAGTCGGATCTGCAGTTGTCCTTATTGCACGAATTCGAGGGCGGAGCGCTCGCAGAGCGACAGCAATACCTTCTTAAGATACCTAATTTTCAAAAGTCTGGCCACCCGCCTTTCCTCTTAAGCCCACTCCCTCTCACAGAGAGTAATGTTAACGTTTAGTTATAACTTGAAGTTCTAAATTCGAAGGTCACTAACAGTTTTCCTTTCTCCCAGCTTTAGAATGGCGCACCCCAATACAAATATTGGCCGAGCCTTCAGCGGCCGTATTCTCGCTCCGAGGAAGAAAATAGCTACCTTCCTTCTGATGTTACTCTTCGTGGTCTCCAGCTTAATTATCTTCTCATCATCTAATGGTAAGTCCTAAGTTTAAGACGATAATCTTGCTGCGATTGGCATAATTGAATTAGGAATCTCAGATAATTATCAAGTTTTGGGAACACCAACTCAATGTCATTTGAGACAATGTTAAATTCCATTGCAACCAAAAATGTTTAAGATTTTTATTACAAACGGTCAATCAAAAATTAACTTAGAGCCCTTAAAGCTAAAGTAGATAATTGATCGAATGTCAATACAATTAAAAACTTATCTGAGATTGTGCATTCAAGTATTGACCGATGTGGCTGGCTTGAACTTCTTCCTTCACATTGTCATAGTTTTAAGACGCTTTGGCACACTCAATGATCCATCAATATTATTGTGTCATGGCGTTATAAGTACCTTTCTTTTCATTCAAGTATTGACCGATGTGGCTGGCTTGAACTTTTTCCTTCACATTGTCATAGTTTTAAAGACGCTTTGGCACACTCAATGATCCATCAATATTATTGTGTCATGGCGTTATAAGTATCTTTCTTTTCATTCAAGTATTGACCGATGTGGCTGGCTTGAACTTCTTCCTTCACATTGTCATAGTTTTAAAGACGCTTTGGCACACTCAATGATCCATCAATATTATTGTGTCATGGCGTTATAAGTATCTTTCTTTTCATTCAAGTATTGACCGATGTGGCTGGCTTGAACTTCTTCCTTCACATTGTCATAGTTTTAAGACGCTTTGGCACACTCAATGATCCATCAATATTATTGTGTCATGGCGTTATAAGTACCTTTCTTTTCATTCAAGTATTGACCGATGTGGCTGGCTTGAACTTCTTCCTTCACATTGTCATAGTTTTAAGACGCTTTGGCACACTCAATGATCCATCAATATTATTGTGTCATGGCGTTATAAGTACCTTTCTTTTCATTCAAGTATTGACCGATGTGGCTGGCTTGAACTTTTTCCTTCACATTGTCATAGTTTTAAAGACGCTTTGGCACACTCAATGATCCATCAATATTATTGTGTCATGGCGTTATAAGTATCTTTCTTTTCATTCAAGTATTGACCGATGTGGCTGGCTTGAACTTCTTCCTTCACATTGTCATAGTTTTAAAGACGCTTTGGCACACTCAATGATCCATCAATATTATTGTGTCATGGCGTTATAAGTATCTTTCTTTTCATTCAAGTATTGACCGATGTGGCTGGCTTGAACTTCTTCCTTCACATTGTCATAGTTTTAAGACGCTTTGGCACACTCAATGATCCATCAATATTATTGTGTCATGGCGTTATAAGTACCTTTCTTTTCATTCAAGTATTGACCGATGTGGCTGGCTTGAACTTCTTCCTTCACATTGTCATAGTTTTAAGACGCTTTGGCACACTCAATGATCCATCAATATTATTGTGTCATGGCGTTATAAGTATCTTTCTTTTCATTCACATTTAACACACCATCCATTAAATGGTTTCTTAGATAATGTAATTTTTCTATCCTTCATCATTTGACATCAATATAATTTGAAAGAAAGAAAGAAAGAAAAACGTTTATTTGGACACTGTTCGTGAAACACAAATAACAAAAAAATAATGTTTTAACAACAGCAGTGAGTGCTTCACGGCTGTATTTTTGATTAATTAATCTATGCGCTATAACAATCAATGCCTCCCAAAATAAACCATAGCCTAAAGAGAATGTGGCCGATGAGATTACGTTATACAGGGTGAAATCTTAATGGTTGTGTTCCTCTTAAAGGGTCATTGTACTCATCATTATGAACAACTTTTACTACGGGGCCAAACATGAAATCGCTAAAAAAAACAGCTGGTTCAGTACATTTATCTACATCAAACTCGTCAAAATGTAGGGAGCAGCTGATTTTTTTTCCGCAATTTCAGGTTTTGGTCCCATAGTAACTGATAAGTACAATGACTCTCTGGAAAAGTAAATATAATATATATTGCCGCTTTGCACATCACAATTAAATTAAAGGAAAGTTATACAAAATTTTATACAAATATGGTTTTGATACAGCGCATCATTTTTCACTAGAGTTTTTTTTCTTTTCACGCATAAATAGAGCCTGACAGTATATGGCTTTTTCAGGTCGCACTAATAATTTGCTAATAACCAATAATATGCTTTAGAAAACATTATGTTCTAACATAGGTAACTTGAAGACCTCCGGTAAGTACTAAATGTTATCAATCTGCCTAGCTTTTTCCCAACTATAATGGGGTAATACCAGTATGGATCGACTGCCTAATTGACCTCCACAACCTAGTAACTGGTTAATACGATACCCCTTGGTAAGACTGGTTGTCAGACTTTCGGGCTTCTGACGACCCGTAACGACTGTCAAAGTTCCACGAATGATAGCCGGGACCTATGGCTTAAGAGCGTTGGCTCGGTACGGCATTTCATACAAACTTTCAAGACCTTTTTTATCGAAATGAATGAACCGATTTTAATGAAACTTTATACGCATAAGTAGGATACATAGGTCTAAAAATTTAGTTAAGAACATTTTCTAAATGTCTTATTTAAAAAAAGATAAATGGAGATCTCTGTTTCTATGGAATATTTAAAATCGGTCTAATTTAGCTGCAACACAATTTTTCGAAAATGTTTTTAACTAACTTTTTAGACCTACGTATCCTGCTTATACGTATGAAGTTTCATTAAAATCGGTTCATTCATTTCGAAAAAAAAGGACTTGAAAGTTTGTATGAAATGCCGTACCGAGCCAACGCTCTTAACGTGCTTTCCGAGGCACGGAGGAGGCTCGGTATGTAAAGATGATTACATATCCACGGACCAACCGCGGCAAGCGTACTTTAACCTGATGGATGGAACCGTGCGGCTGTTATTACTTAGCCACGAGCTCCACTAAGTTGTATAGATTTTTTTTTTATATGTAGTGTTTATAAAACAGTGTACCTATACTTTAAATGCTTGTGTGTATGTTTACCTACAGTAGTGGTAACAGAACCAGTATAAGCTGACCTGCTATTCTATTGAAACTACGTACTACGCTAGGCCAGCTTGAGGTCAATTAGTGTTACCACAGACGTGCGGCCTTACTGTACAATTACCGAAATATTTTATTTTATGAAAACGTTCAACAAATGAACTGATTACTTACTGAAGGGTGCTAATTAATGCAGCTTCTTTAAAATGCCATTCTCGTCTTTAATAGTTATTTATGCAACTGACGTAGGTATAATAAGGGGTATTAAAACACGAATGTGGGTTTATCACACGAGGCGAAGCCGGGTATGATAATAGTATCACATGAGTGTTTTAATAACTAATTATGTACAGTTGCATACAAGACTTTATCTACATCCATGTTATCAATCCTCTATAAAAGGTTCTGAAACAGTTTTTTGCAATACTAATACTCGTATCGAACATGGCGGCCGGCGTCATAGTATACGACGTGAATTCGAATAAGTTATTTTTTTTTAATTACGGCGTTGTTGTAGTGAAACGCGCGTGCATTACAATGTTCTTTTTTTGAAAACGAGTTGCATTATGAAATTCAGTTCAACATTAAAGCACCCGTTTGGATTTTATTATGGTTATCATGGTTACTATGACACTAGCTGTTTTAATGTTGGCAATAAGCTAACTGTTTCAGAAACTTTTATAGAGAATTTATAGCATGGGTGTAGATAAATATATTTAGTTGTCTAATAAATTAATAGGGCTGACCTATGACAAACTTTTAGCGTCTAATAAATGCTTTTCAACAACCATATATTGTAAAACAAGCTACTGTTATTATGATGCAGCATGATGATAGTTTTTAAGCAACAAAATTTGTGATATGTCTACGCGTTGACAGCTTCTACTATGTGTATCAACTGCATTATAAAATAATTTCAACGTACTCTAATTTTATATAGTCACCTATAATTTCATACGTTAGCATAAGTAATTGATGAGTGAATCTACTATAATTGAACATAAAATTACCTTAGGGGAGACCGGGGTTGGTTGACCAGTTTTTAACATTTTTGCGTAGAACTACGAAACTAAATTTGATACAAAACTCAAAACTATTTATACAGTTCTAAATAGAGCCTTTTATTGATTATTAATGATGCTTTTTTGAAGTTTCTTACTAAGTAAGAAGATGTTTTTTTTTTTTTTAAAACAAGTTTAGTTGGTCAACCAACCCCGACAGCTGGGTTAGTTACTCACGATATGGGGTAGGTTGACCATACTAAAAAACCGTTGGATACGACTGATAAATCCAAACTTCACATAAGTATCAACGTTTTTTATTTGTAACTAAACAAGTAGGTAACACTTAAAGTATCCCTTCCAATTGCCTCTTTTTGTACATAAGCAATAAACTCACAAAAATATATATACCAAAATGTTGACCTAAATGGGCATTTTCGTCAAAATGTCTACCAACCCACTTAAGGGATGTCCCATACATACAAGTTGCAAATAATTAACATTTTTATAACATAGAAGTGTCGAGTAATTATTAAATAGTTCCAAAAGACTAGTTTTCTTTTTTACTTAAATTGCCAACAGAAATTTTAAAAAAAAAGTAACAAAATTAAATCCTGAAATGTGTCATCTTACGTCTTGCAGTACTGTCCTTATTATTTGGTAACGGTCATGATCAAAACGTATCTAAGTTACTATTTATTTACATATATTATTTGAAATAAGCTCCATATAATAAAAAAAATACATACCTAGCAAAATTCGTAAAATTTATCATTCGACTAAACCAAGAATTTGCTTAAATATCCAAAACAATATTAGTAAGCTGTTTTCAAAGTAGGTAGCAGTTTAAAAAAAAATGCCCAAATAGTAAAACCATAGTATAGTTAAAATCTCGCTGCAGACTCGGTCATAAATCATTCGAGTGTTTCGCTCTCTTTCCCACTCACGGGCCTTATGGGCCTTATACAATTTTTTTTTATTTTATTACCAAATTTACTACAAAGCATATTAAATATATAAACAAAAGAACGTATATATAAAACTAAAAATAGAAAATTAAAATTCTTCGTCTGAGTCATCGTCATCATCATCCACATGAATGATGAACTCTTCGCATAAATGTGCTTTTCTTAAGTCTTCATCTTGCAGCAATTCTGCATGTTCCACACATTTTTGCCAATTTTCAATGGAGACATTGGAAATGGCTTCATCGACTAACTTCTCGACATCAGCTATCTTGAAGGTTTTGTTTTTCGTTGCAACTTCATTTTTTACTTCATTGTTTACATGATAACCTTAATGATTCTGTTGTCGATAATGGCCTTGAGCGCGTGCAACTAGCTCACATCCCTACTCCGATTATGATTTATGACCAAGTCTGCAGCGAGATTTTAACTATAGTATAATCCTGTAGATAGAATACTCAGTTCACCATATTTTTTATTTATGTTAGCCTACACTGTTTCACTGCTCAGACAAGGCCCCCAGATCCTTCCAAGCATTCTTTTCCAGGGCCACCTCGATTCCGCTGGGGTCGCGGGTTGTTCGAAAGAGATACCGTGGCCCTGGCACAGGCAACTGAAGGAACACGGGTGGGTTTTAGTCAGTAAAAGTCTGACACGCCCTTCCGCTCCACCCAGATTGGGAGAAGTCATTTGATGATTTCCCATCCACAGAAAAAAAAGGGCCACCTTGATCCAACCCTTGCGGTACGCGTTTATGTTGTCTCGCCACCTCTTCCTGGGCCGGCTTCGGCGGCGCCGTGCATCCTCAGGCTCCCACCGTGTGAAGACTGTTGCCCAGCGGACAATATGCATTTACCATATAAATCAAGCGTTCACCATAAAAATAATTAATTGAATGTAGTATTAAACAGAACGAGGGCATGTCACCTAAATGGTATGCACAATTCGAATATTATTGTTGCCACATTTCAAAAAGACTTGTTTTTTTATTCATTGCCCAGACAGCACCTGGTTATTGAATCACCCTATGAATTACAAAAATAAGCGGTATTTTTCTCATCCGTATGTCAAACAACATATGTGCCTTTGTATTGTCGATCACTTACCTAATTGGTGTAGCTTATAATGTTTCAATGGGCTCAGGCGCAAAACGTCTCTTTCGCAAAATGTCTACTGTTAGTAAAATGTCTCTTTCTCATAATGTTGCTTTTTCATAATGTCGCTTTCGCAAAATGTCGCAATAATAACTTAGCAAAAAATTTTGCCCAGTTTAAAAAAAAAGGTTTCTTGTTGTTTTTCCAATTTCTTAATAAATGTTTACAAGTTTTACAACATACAAGCTATGCTTGGAGTTTCCTTGGTATGTTTCAAATTTCATTCAGTTCATTTTGTGGTTCAACAAGTTTAAGAATTGTAAATAAAAAAAAAACTAAAACTCCAAACATAGCTTATAAGTTGTAAAACTTGTAAACATTTAATAAGAAATTGGAAAAAATCAACCTTTTTTTTTAAACTGGGCTAAATTTTTTTCTAAGTTACTAATGCGACATTTTGCGAAAGCGACAAGAGAAAGCGACATTATGAGAAAGAGACATTTTACTACCAGTAGACATTTTGCAAAAGAGACATTTTACTACCAGTAGACATTTTGTGAAAGAGACGTTTTGCGCCTGAGCCGTTTCAATGAATAGGGAAATTGAACTGTAGGTGGTTACAAGGCATTAATATCATAATTTGCGATTTTTACTCTGATAGTTTTAAAAAGGGATATCTACCTTGTTTATTCTAGTCTGTTGAAATCTCCCCTTCAAGAGTTAGCTGGGCAGAAGGACAATAATGATGACGGAAGCAGTTTTGATGTCAATAAGTATTCAAGGCGGAGATTTCATGAAAACGGTCAAAAAGGTGGTTTTTAAAGCAATGTATCTCATAAATAAACCATAAATAATTTTGATAAATAAAAAAATATGATATTTTCAAATCCTTTTCGCATTACAGTGATGGAACTCAAAACATAAATAAATATACTTTATTGCCCCAAAAAAATCTTCAAACATACCTATTAATAATCTTTAAAGGCAGTTTATCGCTGCATTAACTATTATAATTATAATTTAAAATATACCATAAAATGTCAAATGCCAAACTGCATCCAGTGATGGATTATTTATCATTAAATAGTAATTTCTAATTTTATACGATTTCATTTGCACTTTTACGACACAATTCTGTTGCGCGTGAGAGTCTTCTATCCCGTTTGTGTTTGAAAATATAAAAAATGGAATAGGTCCCGCCTGCTTCCAAATTTAATTTAATTTAAAATGGGCTTGTTTTTAGCTTTTCAGTTTTTTTTATGGTTTAAGAACTTTATTATTTCTCATTAAGAATTAACAATAAAGGCTCTTACAGACAGAGGCGATATCGCGTCGCGACGTGTCGCGTAGCGGTGTTGCGACGCGATAATATCGCAATATCGCTCGCGATATCGCCTCTGTCTGTAAGAGCCTTTATTCACTTACTGAGAAACTATGTTTACATAAAAATATTTACGAGCGTACAAAAACGACGTCAAAAGTAAATTTATACAATTTATAGGAAACTTTTTTTTAACTTATCTTTTACCGCAGTCGGGTTTTTTAGTTTTGTTTACAAATGTGAAAAATTTCGCAGACGATTTAGTTCTTGCAAGGAGTTTTGAGGGTTATTTTGATTTCAATTTTCTTTTCGTGTTTTTTTACGATTTGTCACTTCGAATTGCTTTTAACCATATAAGTTGTATATATTTTTGTAATCACCTTTTAAAACCCTGCAATTTGATATCCCACTCGATGGTATTAGAAGAAAAAAAATTTTGAACTCCACTACAATATGGCACCCCAAATCCGCCATTTTACTTTGTTTTTGATTTTAATGTAGCCAGTGACACTCGCGCTACCAAGACAAACCTAAAGACGTATAATTCATCCAAATCCGTTCATTCGTTTAGGAGTTACGAGGGAACAAAGAAACGGACATACGTACATACATACATACATACATACATACTTACAAGTCAAATACATAACCCTCCTTTTGGGCTTCGCCGCAGTCGGGTAGTCGGGTAAAAACGCGTACTTACGGTATATTTTTGAAAAAACTGAAACAAGTGCCAGAATTTCGCAGTTTTTCGAGCACCATGGGAGTAGCACAAGGGTTTCAGTGTTGCAAACATGTGTATCGACTACTCTCAGGGGACCTAACAACATAGATAAATAAAAGAATCGTAGTTACTTAAATGCGCGTTTGCGATTATTGCATTTTTTTTGTCTCGATTATGACTGGACTAAACATGTTTTTATTAATGTTATATATCGTCGCTAATCTAACTAAGTGCCCTCGCCCACGGCGACTTTTTGTAGCGATGCTGTCGCGCGTTTACGAAATGCGCGACTGCATCGCTACTAACGCGCGTTAGTCGCATTTGCAACGCGCTACAGTATCGCGACTGTATCGATGCAAACGCGCGACGGTGTCGGACGACATCGGGGAGAGAACAGAGGGAGGGTGGCGCGTGAGTGGAGAACCGAGCTTTCGTTGCCTACGCTTCGGCTGCTTACGTAAAAACAGCACCAAAGACAACGTGACGAATGTTGCCTCAACGGAGTCCATCTTGCAACTGTAGCGATCGCAGGTATTTTTGTGCCGTTACTGAATCGCGTTTGCATCGCGACAGAAGCGCACCAGTGTCGCGTTTGCATCGCGACTGAATCTGGGCGTGGACGTGGGCGAGGGCACACAGCTAGCACCGCTTCGCGACTGTATCGATGCGGACGCGCGACAGCATCGCTACTGCATCGCTACAAAAAAGTCGCCGTGAGCGAGGGCCCTTAGTGACGTAACTGATTTGAAGAAAATTTTACAGGGAAAGATGTTTTTGTTTTTTTTTTTTGTAAACTGTAGATATATCGGTCTCGATTTTTGCATTATCATGGAAACCGTAAGGCATAGGTACAGATTCGCCGATTAGACAGATCGATTCGACTTGGAAAATGTATCAAATTACTATAGTTAGATCGGCTCTCGGCTTAGTCCAAAATGTCAGATACGTCAGTTAGTAAAATTAGCGACGATATATGTACTCAGTAACTAGTACTAGTAGACCGTTCTAACCGTATTCCCATTCCTTATTAATGAGAAAACTTTAAAGTAGGTACTGCTTTTATCTCTGTAAACTATAATCAACGCAATTTAAGAAGTCCTTTTGGACGGCTATCAAAAAACTTTACGTTCATACAAAGTTATCGCCGCATGTATATGTCCAAACGGACTTCTTAGAATGCGTTGATTATAGTTAAGATGTGTCGTATACAATTATGTACTTTCCTTAGAATTACAGATACTTCGTAGTGTGTTTAAAATATATTTTAAAAGGGCATTTTTTTATGAAAGATTTTGTAAGCATCACTTAGAGCGAGCGCGCACTGCGGTGCGTTTCCGGTAGTTCTGCCGCACTGGGCGGGGCCTACAGTAACAAAACGCATGACCGCAGTGCGCGCACTTCAAAGACATTCCATACTTCACAAATTATGCGGTAGAAAAACGCACCGCAATGCGCGCTCGCCCTTACTCGCAGAAAACACCGATCATATACGGGCTACTTTTTCACAATGCAGATATTTTGCATCATGACTTGATCATGACAGTAGCATCCGCTTGCTAGCTGACAAAACTGTAGCCAGACCAATCAGCCGACGCCTTACGGTTCCGTAAGGAGACAGAAGGTTCCTTCTGACTCCGTGAAACTCATTTTTCAGCTTCACAATCTCGACCAATTTACATCGAGCAGTTGTTATTATCGTAACCACAGGCCTATAAACTGTTGGTTCAACCCACTTTGGACTGCTTTGGGATTTCGCATGATTGTTTTGACGTATCTATTGGCAACCAATCGTTCGAAGTTCCGAACAGGACTTAGAATGTACTTCAATAACTAACAGTGTTGGTGGAATTGGCCCTTCCACGCTGATCTTCAAACATCGCTTTGAATTTCGAACGATGGAAACCATTAAAAACAAATGACTGTCGCGGTCACTTAATTGATTTTCGAAGTGAATGATATACAAAATCGCTCTTCACAGATCTCCAGACAGCATTGCAGTTTTTATCTGGCAACTGGCCCACTTAGTTCTGAGCTAAAACCTCTAGCACTCTCTACTGCAGTAACTGTAAGGTCATATGTGATTGATAATGCGTAATCCAGACACAATAAACTTCCTTGAGGAGGCTTGTCCTCCCTAAAATACGGCGAAAATAAGTAACTTTGTTTCAATTTTTTACAGTAACTATAGCACCTTTTTGATAGAAAAAAATACACAATAATCTAGAATACATAAGAAGTGATTTCCATGTGTACTGAAATCTATTTTAGTTTGTAGAACTAAAGAAAAAAAGTCTAAACCCAGGTCAATTTCTGTAAATTTTTTCGAGTTTTTACCATACCTATTACTCCTACAGTTTTCATTAAAAGTGTTCATTTTTTACAGTTCTTTACAAAATAATAAGGAATGATTACATGTGATTACTTTTTTAGTCCAATCCCTAGATTTTTTGTAAATCGGTAATTACTTCATTTTTGCAAGCGTTGTGTCATCGGGCTTCTCTCTCTTTTCTATGCAGTCCGACAGTGACCGCGCTTTTTACGGCGGACAAGCCTTAAAAGTTGGGAAGAGGAAACCTCGGCGTCATAATTATTATAATAATAACATAATAAGAACCGATGTGCAATGGAAACATAATAACTCGGTTAACGTCGCCCATAATCTGCATATTGAAGCAGTCGTTAAAATTACGTTAACGTGTTGTGTCTGCTATACGTCTCACTACACTATGACGACACGACAGATTACTAGACGATATCTGACGCCTGACTAACGATGTTTAAAAATAAACAAGCGTTCAACTGAGGCACAGTGGAAGTTATGATGAAGATGTATTAAATATTATGAAATAAATTTGGACTGAAAAACTTAAGCGATTTTTAAAAAAAAAAATCTGTATTATCAGAATTTTCTTTCTCTGTTTCATGATGTCCCATCTCGGTCCTTTCATACTCGTAGCTAATAAACTCTAACATAACTTTTATGCTCATTTTTAGGGTTCCGTACCTCAAAAGGAAAAAACGGAACCCTTATAGGATCACTCGTGTGTCTGTCTGTCTGTCCGTCTGTCACAGCCAATTTGCTCCGAATCTAATAGACCGATTAAGTTGAAATTTGGTACACACATGGATTTCTGTGACCCAAACACGATGGCTAAAGTAAATAAATGAATTTCGAATATGGGGGTTACTTTGGGAAAATAAGAAAATTTAAAAAAAAAAAGTTTTGTAAACTGTATCGTGTGACATATCAAATGAAAGGACTTACTATGAGGGTCTCAAATATATTTTTTATCATTTTAAAATAAATCGTTTTAAAGTTATTTAAGAAAATAGACGAAAATTTACCATTCACCCCTTATCTTCGAAACTACTGACCCTAAAATTTTGAAAAAAAAAATAAAAAATACTTCTATACCTGCAGGAAAACCTATAAGAAATTTGTCGTCTTAAAATAACATGGTAAATCTCTCAAAATTGTGAGTACAAACTAACATTTACTGTTGCATGGGAGAGCATGTTTTTCAACTATAATGTTAAGTTTGTCTTGGGATAATTCATCCCAACTACGGAACCCTTCATTGTGTGTGGTGGCACTTGGCCGGTTTTTGATACGTCCTTCACCATTAATTTTGAGCCTCTGTACCGTGTCTTGCCAGTAACAATTTTGGTATCGTCATTAGTCGTCCGAAATTAGTTATTTTTCACTTTCTAATGTTTTTTTTGGAAGTTTTTTTTTGTAAAAATGTTTTTATTTTTCACTTTACAGTGGGTCAGTTTGTAATTTATCTAAGTTACAATAGATAGCCTAACGTCAACTGCTCATCACCTTTTACAAAATATTGCTTTTCCGGATGCAGGGACGTTAATTGTTGAGGAGTTCTCCTAGTAAAAACTGGCCAAGTGCGTGTCGGACCACGCACAATGAAGGGTTCCGTAGTTGAAAAGAATTTATCCCAAAAACAAACTTAAATAACATTAGATCACAAAAAACCTTTTTTTATATCAAAAAATTACAAATTCACAATTTTCGGACTTTTTCCTTTATTTGTGCCGGGAGATTTCCTTCTTGCCAAATTTCATTATTGTAGGTCAACAAGAAGTACCCTATAGGTTTTGATTTACTTGCGACAGTTGCGAGTGTCAAAATGTGTCGCAAAATGGTCGTATTTTTTTATTGTGTTGACTTAGATGCTTGATTTTTCTAGAACTTTATGGGACAATAGGCTTACGTATTTAACATTCATTTCAACTTGATATCTCTACGCGTTCCTGAGAAAAACGGTCTTGACAGACTGACAGACAGACAGATAGACAGACAGACAGACAGACAGACAGACAGACGGACAAACAAGTGATCCTATAAGGGTTCCGTTTTTTCCTTTTGAGGTACGGAACCCTAAAAACCAGGAGAACTGGAGCTGATGGTGAAGTCATCATCACCATATGCATTGTGACGAACATAAATTGCCTAGCAACCATATAACCATAATTATAATCAAAACGCAACCCGTGAAATACATAAGTAAGTATAATTGACTAGTTCCGATGGCCATCTGTGATCTTCATCATCAGTTCCACTTTACCAAATGGTGCTTTCCGAGAGAGCACGGGTTCCCATAAAAATACCCAATGGATGTACCTAACTATAAAATTTGAGGGTTTCCCTCAATTTCCATTGGATCCCCTCATCAGATTCTGACTTGGTGACAGTGGAACCACCTCGAGAGCATATCCTTTGAAACAAAGAAAGAATTTTGTAAATCCGTCATATTTATGCCCGAATAAAAAATAATAAAAAACTTTTTTACAAAAAAAAACAACCGACTTCCAAAAAAAACACTACAAAGTGAAAAATAACTTTAATTTTGGAAGTCGCTGTCTTTGGATCTGTATTTTAGTTTTTTGGCACCGACTTCCAAAATTAAAGTTATTTTTCACTTTGTAGTGTTTTTTTTTGGAAGTCAGTTGTTTTTTTTTTTGTAAAAAAGTTTTTATTTTTCACTTTTTAGTGGGTCAGTTTGTAACTTATCTAAGTTACAATAGCCCAATGGCAACTGCTCATCACTTTTTAGAAAATATTGCTTTTCCCGATGCAGGGACGTTAATTGTTGAGGAGTTCTCCTAGTAAGAACCAGGAGAACTGGAGCTCCATGGTGAAGTCATCATCACCATTATGCATTTTGACGAGCATAAATTACTTAGCAACCATATTAAAGTAATCGAATCGCAACCCGTGAAAGACTTATAAATTGAGTAGTTCCGATGGCCATCTGTGGTCTTCATCATCAGTTCCACTTCACCAAATGGTGTTTTCCGAGAGCAAATGCACGAGTTACTATAAAAAATACCCAAATCGCTACAGGTGTGCCTATAAAATTTGAGGGTTCCCCTCGATTTCCATGGGATCCCCTGATCAGATTCTGATTTGGTGACAATGGGACTACCTCGAGAGTATACCATTTCGAACAAAAAAAGAATTTTGAAAATCCGTCGACAATTGGCGGAGTATTCGATGAACAAACATACCAAAAAAAAAAAACATACAATCAGCCGAACATAGTACCTCTTCCTTTTTGTGAAGTCGGTAAAAATACCTATAAACATCGGAATGTAGAACCTCCTCCTTTTTTTGAAGTGGGTTAAAAACTCTCGGTGCTAATAATACTCACGGTAGGAACTACGATTAGATATTTTATTACGAATTTCCTGGCCAACACTCTAATTAATATTACGCACTATTTTGAACTCGCACGGACCTCGAAACTCAAATAGAATAAATTAATGAGTTAACTGAGGGCACAAACAAAATATAAAAAAACAGTTATCAAAATTCTAAAATATAAACAAGAACTTCTACACTGAGGACGAATAACCAGCGAATTTTCTGTACTTATAAGGGCGTAGCATCCAAGGAACTATCCCTCCTAGTGTTGAGAAAAATCGTGTGTGCCGATAAGCAGCCAAGTTGGTGTAGCAAAGCATTCCGCTTTGCGACACTAACTTGGCTGCTTATCTGACTATTAAGGCTTGTCCGTCGCAAAAAGCGCGGTCACTGTCGGACTGCATAGAAAAGAAAGAGAAGCGCGATGACACAACGCTTGCAAAATATGAAGTAATTATCGATTTACAAAAAATCTGTTGATTAAACTAAAAAAGTAATGACAAGAAAACATTCCTTATTAGTTTGTAAACAACTGTATAAATTTATTAACACTTTTAATGAAAACTGTAGGAGTAAAATGGTAGCAACTCGAAAAAATAGACTGAAATAGACCTGGATTTAGGTTTTTTTTTCCTTAGTTCTACAAACTAAAATAGATTTCATTTTCAAAGATGCTATAGTTACTGTAAAAAATGGTTACAAAGTTACTTAGTTTCGCCGTATTTTAGGAAGGAGCAGCCTTAAGTACATAAAATTATTTTAAACGTCTAATATTCTGCATACGTTTTTGCTTGCGTACTAACTAGAATTCGAAGATCAGATTTGTAAGAACTCTATTTTTGCTATTTGGGAAAATTGTGTCAAACTTTCATAAATTCAGGCTGCTCCTTCCTAAAATACGGCGAAACTAAGTAACTTTGTAACCATCTTTTACAGTAACTATAGAATCTTTCTGATAGGAAAAATACACAGTAATCTACAATACATAAGAAGTGCTTTCATGTGTCCTGAAATCTATTTTAGTTTGTAGAACTAAGGAAAAAAACCTAAATCCAGGTCTATTTCGGTCTATTTTTTCGAGTTGTTACCATATTACTCCTACAGTTTTCATTAAAAGTGTTCATAAATTTATACAGTTCTTTACAAACTAATAATTTAATTCATCGCGCTTCTCTTTCTTTTCTATGCAGTCCGACAGTGACCACGCTTTTTGCGACGGACAAGCCTTAAATCTTATTTCCCTTAATAATGAAGTCGAGGTTTCTCTAATCCTTCTTTATTGATGTTTTAAAGCACGGAAAGACCACGATATAATTCTCAATTATAGAATAAAGTGATATGGTTGATTAAAGGTTCTAACTCAGAATAATTCCCGCAAGCAATTTGCAATGTCGTGTGGAGTGTGTTTATTCGATCAAATGAGGACATATACTGTTAATTTTATACTTATTATAAACACAATAGCATAACAACACAATTGCTTTTATATTTTAAAGTGAAATTATAAATACTGTACCAACTTTATACAAATAGCACAATATTCTGTAATTTTGTTGTCTTTGCATCATTGTTAATGGGTACAGGGCGCTGGTGCGTTGCGTTCATGTCTTACTTAATTTATTGGAATTGCGTGGTTCTGTTTTTTAAGGTAAGTAGTTAAATAAATCTCTTTGACGATACCATGAAAAGGTAAATAAAACTCAATGTCTAGTAGTACAACAGATGAAGTACACAGACTAAAAAAAAATTATAGGAGTGGGTTTTAAACAAAAAAGATGTACTACATACTAAAATTGTAATTCTTAAATGCCCTTTTGCTATCTCCAGTCTAGGGTAAGAAGACGAGGTCTGAAAGAGCTAACATTTAAACGTGTTAAGGCACTATGGGCAGTATAGGCACTGACCAATTGACAATCCCCGCGCCTCCGTCACGTTTTCAAACTGACACAATGTTAAGGTACAACGCAGTCGACACACTTTTTGTGTGATCGAGTCTGTGGCGCACAAAATGTCTGCATGTCACACTAAAAGTCCGCCGCGGATTGTACGCAGAGTCAACACACGACGCACATCTTCGATCATTCTGTCGGCCGAACTGTAGGAAAGTAGCGTCCACTGGTCCGCGCCACCGCAACGCAATGCGGGCGGTACGTATAGTGGAAGCATTGCTATATGAATTCATACAAAGCAAACCGAAATCCATTGCGTGCGTTGCGGCCGGCGCGGACTAGTGGACTCTCACCTCAAATCTGCCGTATCGCGCTACGAGCGTGGTGCAGTGTGATAATCTCCTTACACTGATATAATCAGCTACCTATCTGCACAAAACATACTAAACTTATTACTTTCTGAATGACAAGGAAACGCAGCGCACTAGCTTGCCTACCCATCTCGCTTACCTTGTTTTCAGCAGGATTACCGAAATATAACACAACACAGTGTAGAGAGTGACAGGACAAGGATCTTGAACACCAGAACTTTTTAAACCTGGATGTGCCATAGTATGGCCTACCGGTGAAAATGTCAGATTTTCATAACGGCCGTTTTAATACGACGGAATCACTTTCATAAGAACCCCAAGCAGCTAGGGTTGGGGCCTAACGCTAAGGACTAGCTTTACCGTCACCTTTGCAACTCCTCAATCGTTGATGTATTTGCCTCTCGCACAAAATCCAGCCGACCAGGACATGTTAAAGAATACGCATACCCTGGAGCCCTGGCTTTTATGTGATTGGTAACCTTGCACCATGAAGAACGCAGCTGCCACTCCGGGTTTCAACGGAACAGCTTTTTATTCCACGAGCAACGTTACTCCGTCACGTAGTTTGTTAGAAGTGTAGTGTCACGAGTAACGTTACCCTGTCACGTAGTTTGTTAGAAGTCTAATATCACGAGCAACGTTACTCTGTCAAATAGTTTGTTAGAAGTCTACTGTCACGAGCAACGTTACTCTGTCACGTAGTTTGTTAGAAGTCTACTGTCACGAGCAAAGTTACTCTGTCAAATAGTTTGTTAGAAGTCTATTGTCACGAGCAACGTTACTCTGTCACGTAGTTTGTTAGAAGTCTAATGTCACGAGCAACGTTACTCTGTCAAATAGTTTGTTAGAAGTCTACTGTCACGAGCAACGTTACTCTGTCACGTAGTTTGTTAGAACTCTACTGTCACGAGCAACGTTACTCTGTTACGTAGTTTGTTAGAAGTCTACTGTCAAGAGCAACGTTACTCTGTCACGTAGTTTGTTAGAAGTCTACTGTCACGAGCAACGTTACTCTGTCACGTAGTTTGTTAGAGTGTACTGTCACGAGCAACGTTGCTCTCTTACGTAGTTTGTTAGAAGTCTACTGTCACGAGCAACGTTACTCTGTCACGTAGTTTGTTAGAGTGTACTGTCACGAGCAACGTTGCTCTCTTACGTAGTTTGTTAGAAGTCTAATATCACGAGCAACGTTACTCTGTCAAATAGTTTGTTAGAAGTCTACTGTCACGAGCAACGTTACTCTGTCACGTAGTTTGTTAGAAGTCTACTGTCACGAGCAAAGTTACTCTGTCAAATAGTTTGTTAGAAGTCTATTGTCACGAGCAACGTTACTCTGTCACGTAGTTTGTTAGAAGTCTAATGTCACGAGCAACGTTACTCTGTCAAATAGTTTGTTAGAAGTCTACTGTCACGAGCAACGTTACTCTGTCACGTAGTTTGTTAGAACTCTACTGTCACGAGCAACGTTACTCTGTTACGTAGTTTGTTAGAAGTCTACTGTCAAGAGCAACGTTACTCTGTCACGTAGTTTGTTAGAAGTCTACTGTCACGAGCAACGTTACTCTGTCACGTAGTTTGTTAGAGTGTACTGTCACGAGCAACGTTGCTCTCTTACGTAGTTTGTTAGAAGTCTACTGTCACGAGCAACGTTACTCTGTCACGTAGTTTGTTAGAGTGTACTGTCACGAGCAACGTTACTCTGTCACGTAGTTTGTTAGAAGTCTACTGTCACGAGCAATGTTACTCTGTCACGTAGTTTGTTAGAAGTCTACTGTCGCGAGCAATGTTACTCTGTCACATAGTTTGTTAGAAGTCTTACGGTGCGACACAGTCGGTCTGTCTGTCACTCATGGATATATCAAGAACTGCTAATGCTATCAACTTGAAATTTGGAACAGTTTTAGATGACGTTTACCCAACTATTTTGCAAATAAGAAAGATTTTTTATTTTTTTTCGCAACACGGACATGTGTGGGAGGGAAAGGGGGTCTTAAAAATTCAAACTATGGCTACTATGTGGGGTATCATATGAAAAAACGCTGTTTGCACATTCTCAAACATTTTTTTTTTTAGGCTACTTAGTTTTCGACTTTTGATGAAAAATGTAAAAAAATACCGTTACCCCCTTAATTTCCAAAGTTTGCAAAGAAAAAAAACCTAAAAATATTCTATGTGATAGAAGCTTATATAAAGATTACAGGAAAAATAAAACGATGTCTCTAAATAGCACACTTTTCAAAATCGGAACGGAACCCTCGGTGCGCGAGTCCGACTCGCTCTTCGCCGGTTTTTAAAATAAATGTATGTATATGTATTATGTAGGGGCTCGTGACTAAGTAATAACAGCCGCACGGGTCGGTCGATCAGGTTAAGTTCCGTGGATGGTTGACCATCTTTACATACCGATACCTCTCTTTGCCTCGGAAAGCACGTTAAGCCGTCCCGGCTGTCATTCGTGGATCTTTGACAGTCGTTACGGGTCAATAGAAGGCCGAAAATTTGACAAACAGTCTTTCCAAGGGATAACGTGTTACCAAGTAAGTGGGTTGTGGAGGTCAGATAGGCAGACGCACACATGTAAAATACTGGTATTCAGCTACATCCAGTTAGACTGGAAGCCGACCCCAGCATAGTTGGCAAAAGGCTAAGCAGTCTCTGTATGTATCATTCTGGCAAGCGAACATCCAACGTCTCCAACCCGGACCCGGCGAGGTGGACGACAAAGGCTGAGTTCTTCCTTTTTGGTCCCCTTTTACCGCTGAGATCTTTGATCCGTAGATCGAAATGTACAATCTCAGCTTAATTAGGTTCCAAAATGGCATTACTCGAAAATCTGACTTCAGCGACCCGTGCCCGTGGGGGCGGAAGAGAGAAGAACGGAGAACTCGCGGTAACATCATTTGCTTTGCTTACTAAATACTTGTGTTTCTGGAATACTGGATATTAATATATCTAGTTTACACTAACTGCATTTGATTTTTTCCGCCTTTTATGTAATTACTTACTAGCATAATAATATGGAAAAACATGTGTACTAACGTGTTAATTGAACTCATAGGCATAGAGACACGGTCAATCTCGATTATCAAATTTGATGATTTCGATCCAGATATGCAATGTAGATCAGATGATGAGATGCACATGATTGATTGACTGTGTCAAACATCTTAAATATCATTGAAATACAAAAAAAATTAAATTTAAAATTTAAAAAACCCCCAACGCAAAAAAGAAAAGAGAACATTTAAAAAGTCAAAAATAATACCTATCGTTGAGCCATCAAATTCGATTGAGTAATACCTATATATATTTTAATTACAAAAATTGATGGATGGCACGATAACGTTTGCTCATTGAATTGGCGCTATAATTTCGCGGCGGGGTACCGCATATGTACATAGTCAATCAAGTGAAGGGTCTGACTTACTTATGCGGTACCCCGCCGTGACATTATAGCGCCATTTCAATGAGCAAACCTTATCGTGCCATCCATCAATTTCTGTAATTAAAATATATATAGGTATTACTCAATCGAATTTGATGGCTCAACGATAGGTATTATTTTGGACTTTTAAATGTTCTCTTTTCTTTTTTGCGTTGGGGGTTTTTTAAATTTTTAATTTAATTTTTATTTTAACCTTTTTAAACTTTTTAAACAATTTAACAATACAGAAATGAATTTTTAATACTGCAGAATGTTAAGTTTCTCTGCACATAACATTAACTTATAATGATGCCACCATCGTACAGCAAATAGAATTAAATACTGATAAAAAAACGAATACAAACACTACTATCTGCTATTTTTTTTTCAAGAGTGTACTAGTGTGCTGGATATCCTGACTGCAATATCAGCTCATCGTGTAGCCACCATTGAATTGTATGTAGAATCAAATACTGATCAAAACGAACCCAAACACGACATATCTGCTATATTATTTTACCAAGAGTATTCTAGTGTGCTGGATATCCTGGCTGCAGCATCAGCTCATCGTGTTGCCACCATTGCATTGTATGTAGAATAAAATTCTGATCAAAACGAATCGAAACACGACATATCTGCTATTACTTTTTCAAGAGTCTTCTAGTGTGCTGGACATCCTGGCTGCAGCATCAGTTCATCGTGTTGCCACCATTGCATTGTATGTAGAATCAAATACTGATGTAAATGAATCCAAACACGACATATCTGCTATTACTTTTTCAAGAGTGTTCTAGTGTGCTGGACATCCTGGCTGCAGCATCAGCTCATCCTGTTGCCACCATTGCATTGTATATAGAATCAAATACTGATGTAAATGAATCCAAACACGACATTTCTGCTATTAATTTTTCAAGAGTGTATCCAGCACACTAGTGCTGGATATCCTGGCTGCAGCATCAGACCAAGAATTCCATAATCTTGCATAGATAGATAGCATACATGGATGTTTCAAATTTAGGTCACACTAAGGTTTGAAAGTAAAGTAAATACCCATTACGCGTCTAAGATCCCTACCGCAGCTAACAAAAGAGCAAATAACTTTGAAACGGCTGAACCGATTTTGATAAAACATGTCTAAGAACCATCGCTGGAAAACCTGTTTTCAAATAAAAAAAACCGCATCCAAATCAGTCCACCCGTTTAAGCGCTACGGTGCCAGAGACAGACACACAGACACACACACACACACACATAGCGGTCAAACTTATAACACCCCTCTTTTTGCGTCGGGGGTTAAAAAACAGATCTATGGGTAAAGATCTGTTTTTTTTTTTGTATTTCTATGCAATGACCAAAAATGTTGTAAAAGGACCTCTAATCCTGCCGACAAACTGTCTTGCAGTTTGGCAGGTTTGAAAAGTTTGTAAAGTGTTTGGTCCAAATAAATGATTGTTTTTTATCTATAGAACAAATCGGGATCGCGATGTAGATTCTGTTATATTTTATGAAATCAATAATTCATTAATCGAACAACATAGTGTCGACGCAGCCTATGTAGCCCACTTTTTGATCGCTAGCTCTAGTGGATATGTGCTAGAGCTCGTCTACTCAGAAATGGAGCCACCCCTAATTAAATCTGTAAGTATATGTTTATACACTACGGTAAATGCGGTAGTAGGGTGCATCATTTCATAGTAGATAAACTCTACCGGTTTGGCAGTGAATTCGTTAAGGTGATTGCGCTGTGGTAGTTTTCTCAGGATTGGTTTTATTTTTAAAGTCAGACAAATCTGGAGCAGATGTAACTTAAAGAGATGTATTAATGATTTTTGTGGTTAAAATGGTGTAAATACATATTTCTCACTGTCGCGAATCAAAATACAACCTTACCTGCAAATTGCAAAAAAACCCAAGAAAATCTGAATTTCGCGGGCTACCTTAGCGCATCCCTTAACCCTGAATGCAAAAAGCGAGCGAAGCGGGGGCGAAGAGGGGGCGAAAACTTTTGCAACCCGCCTCGCATTGGTTAGATTTATTTTTGCCATTCATAGTGTCTGTACAAATAAACAACTAAAAATAATGGATCTAAACTCCCACAACCTGAAAAACAAACTGACTGAATGGCTACGGCAAAAAAACTACACATTCACGGAGTCTTTACTCATTCATCTACCAACCCTTATCCCTGCACACACATTCACTCTCACTCGCGCCCTTAGAGGTGCACACACACTCCCATACTCACCAATGATCACTTACACATACTTGTACTCCCTCATACACTCACACTCAAACACATTACACACTGGCACACAAATATATGACTTAACCTCCCTCGCGCTAAACAATCTGGCTGCAGATATATCTACATGACAAACCACCCTGTATGGGCATGGGCATGGCCTAACATTGTCTCTTAAGATACAGGACTACCTAGTTTAGGAGACAGGGTTACATGATGTGTAGATTTATGTAGATATCTGTGTTATGTTATTTTGTACATCTGCTGTTGTGTATCATGAATCTTGCGTGTGTAATGAATGTTATTCTTATTCTTATTTTTATAGTATAAATTATTGGGCCATGGAGGTGGACGACGAAGGCTGAGTTCTTCCGTTTTGGTCCCTTTTTATGCTAATCGCAAATGCGCAGTCTGGCTTAATTAGGTCCCAAAATGGCATTACTCGAAAATCTGACTTCAGCGCCCCGTGGGGGCGGAAGAGAGAAGAACGCAGAACTCGCGGGAACATCATTTGCTTTGCTTACTAAATACTTGTGTTTCTGGAATGCTGGATATTAATATATCTAGTTTACACTAACTGCATTTGATTTTTTCCGCCTTTTATGTAATTACTTACTAGCATAATAATATGGAAAAACATGTATTGTACTAACGTGTTAGTTTTGCAAAGTGTTTGGTCCAAATAAATTATTCATATTTTATTTATTTTTTATCTATATATTAAATCGGGATCGCGGTGTAGATTCCGTTATATTTTATGAAATCAATAATTCATTAATCGAACAACATAGTGTCGACGCAGCCTATGTAGCCCACTTTTTGATCGCTAGCTCTAGTGGATATGTGCTAGAGC